>CM024766.1:35097701-35697701 GCA_014218235.1 Colocasia esculenta
TTTCCCTTTTCAGTTCAATACAAAGAGTGACACTATCAATTGGAGAAACAGGAAAAATATATAATATATATATACTCAGATAATTGGCAAAGGGTGATAGATGGCTGAATATGTTAGTTTCCAGCACTAAAAGTAAGGGAAAAAATGTTGGGTATACTGGATGTGTAAATATGTATATGGGGTCATCTTCTCTACTGCAGATGGAAGGAAATATGATCATAGCAAATTAAAATAAGATCCAAACTTACTTTTACTAAATAGACATGAGTTAGTATGCTTCAGGTGTGAATCTTTTGGCAAATAGATAGTAGTTTCCCTTTTCAGTTCAATACAAAGAGTGACACTATCCACTTTCAGAAACAGGATAAAAAATATATATCATACTCAGATAAATGGAAGAGGGCCATAGATGGCTGCAGATTTTTTTTTTCTCTTGATTTGTATTGAGAAGGACCTCTCCTCTCCCATCCAACTGTCTTAACTCTTTTACCAAGTAACAAAATAGGCAACACAATTCACATATTTAATGAAAAGAAAAAGAGGTAAGAAGATAATAACTTTGAAGAATGAATAATTGAGAATGGCAAACAGTGCTAGATAGATTTGTCTCTTCATGATTGAGAATGAAAAACATTC
This sequence comes from Colocasia esculenta, assembly GCA_014218235.1. Classification (NCBI taxonomy): domain Eukaryota; kingdom Viridiplantae; phylum Streptophyta; class Magnoliopsida; order Alismatales; family Araceae; genus Colocasia; species Colocasia esculenta. The sequence goes on from CM024766.1 coordinate 35,098,338, forward strand.
CCAGAATGTTGAGAAATGTCACAATTTAGTTACCAAAATAATTAGACATTCAAGACATAAATTGTCTTTTGTAGTAGTTGTTTATCTATAAGCATGATGATCATATAAGTCATAGTATTTCACTTAGGAACCAAAAATCTATCAAACAATGGCCAATCAAAAGGACAAAATAACACATTTTGACACACACATAAATTGAGGAGCAGCAGCAGCATAGGGTTTCTACCGTACTCCAAACTAAATAGTTCCATCCCTTACATTAGTTTAACTCATCCTAAATCCAGACAACAATTTCCATCCCTTACATTAGTTTATCTCATTGTAAATCTAGACAGCAGTTTATGTAGTAGAGGAATCCCTTCCTTTGTCAAGATATGCTGAATTTTTGTACCATTTTTGCAGATCCATCACTATATGGATATTAATCATGTGCCCTGTAAGCTCCAGACCACTGACTAACCATTTGCCACATTTTAACCTTTATCTGCCCTCATTTCCTTCTTTCACATGGACACAAAGGATCCACAGTGATGGATCCTAGAAGACCCAATTGATGAAAATAACTCAATGAAATCTCAAAGAACACTGTCCAAGGAAACCAAGTGCAGTTCCTGATCATTCAGCTTGGACATGTTTTAAAAACAAAATAATGTGTATAAACATATGAATAATTCATTTGTGTTGGATCATTCTTTCTATAGCTACAAATATAGGTCTGTCATTAACTATCCTCATTTTGTTCCTTATAAATGCTCCTAATTAGGTTATAGGCATTTGAGAGTACTTGATATAAAGGTGAAGGGACAACCAGTCAATGAAAGTTGGAACCAGCCATTTCCGGGATGGAACTGATACTGGATGGAAAACTGACAGGAACTGGCGCCATAATAGTATCCTCAATCTTTGAAACTGCTACCATGATGAAACAATTAGCAAATATCCTCAGTCTCTAGGCCACATCTTCCATAGGTAAAGTTTCGATTGAATATTACAATGGAACAAATGTGCTTTGGTTGGTAAATATAAATATGGTGTGATAGAATCATCTAGACAAGAATTAGAATAAATATAAATATGTGATGCGGTAGAATCATCTAGACAAGATTGCAATAGATTTTCTCTTCGTGATCGAGAATGGCATTATTGATATTGTTTCTTACTGTCATTTAATATTCTGATTTAGATTTAAATTAATGTTGTTTAATTCAATGCATGCATTGATAACCTGTTTGTTTTTAAAATTTATCTTCATTACTTAGATGTTCTCTGTGAGTTGAGGTGCGTGGGTGCAACCTAACATTACACGCACCTCAGAAGCGCGTGTTAGCCCGTGTCAATGAACCTTCCCGTTCAAGACTTTGAGATTGATGTGTCTATTCTCATTTCTTAAATGAGAACATACTATCTAACTCAAAGTCTTGAATTGTCCTTTTTGGACAGTCTATGAATGTTGATCGCACTTAGGTGGTCATTTACTATATGTGTTGTACAATTTGTTGAAAATTTTGGTTGTGTCTACTCACTCCTCTCTGGTATACCTTTATTGATTTTGAACATTTCTTAAGCACTTACTAGTAAGTGTTTAAAAAAATTTTAAATCAATAAATATTTTTGGTATATTCGGAGAGGTGTGGGGAGATGCTGCCGAAATTTTTAACAAATGTGTACAACACATATAGTAATTGATTGTTCGATCAATCCTTCATAGATGGTTTAAAAAGTGATAATCTAAATAATACTCCCTTCTATTGAAATTGTCTGTGTTGAACGATGGAGTAAAGGGTAGGGCTTATGTTTTATGGCAATTAACATTGAGTTGGTATGCAGGGAAAATGTCTGTAGATCGACGATGGATGTATCGAGACAGTTGGCGGGATACTCTCTGAGGAGTTCAAAGATGGGGTATCAAGCTTCATTGAATTGTGTCCAGGAACGTAGTTTAATGGATGACAAGGGTCATACATACGTGCCCGTGTTCAAAATGTAAGAACTTGAGGTCTATCAATATATGACGTTGAGCGTCATTGTACCTAAAGGGTTTATGCAAGGCTACATGAATTGGACTGAACATGGTGAGGCAAATTGGTTGTATGAGCATGACACTGTTAGAGGCACAAGCACGTACGTGGATATGGTTTTCGATGCAGTTGGTGCTGAATTGCGTTCTGCAGTTGGTCCTGGAAATAATGTACGTCAAGAATATGGATATAATGAAGAAGCACCGAACAATACAGCTACAAGATTTTTCAAGTTAAGAGATGCTGATGAGCCATTATGGCCTGGATGTCAGAATCACACTCGATTGTCTGCGGGTCACAGTTGCTGAATTTGAAGTCAGAATATCACATTAGTGAGAGCTGTTTTGACGTCTCCTACTCGCCATCAAGAGCATGTTGCCTCAAGACTAGAAGTTGCCTGAAAATTTCTATCGTGCAAAGAAGATGGTTAATGATTTAGGGCTTGGATGCGAGAGAATAGATGCATGCCCTAATCATGTATGTTTATTACAAAGAGGATGCAGAGAAAATATCTTGTTCCATTTGTAATGATCCTCGATTCAAACCTAAGAGAGGAGGAAATAAGAAGTTGAAGGATGTACCTTACAAGTCATTACGGTATTTTCCTCTCACACCTAGACTTCAACGATTATATATGTCCTCAAAGACAGCTCAATATATGATGCATGCCGAAGATGGTGTCCGAAAGAGTTCGCTTGATGAGGACATAATCAGTCTCCTGCAGATGGTGAAGCATGGATTCACTTCAACAAAGCTCATCCAACCTTCTCAATGGAGTCGCACAATGTTAGACTTGGGTATGCACTGATGGGTTCAATCCATTTGGAAGTTCAGCAACTCCTTACTCTTGTTGGCCAGTTTTGTGTGACACCTTATAACCTTCCTCCGAGCATGTGTATGAAGCGAGAAAAATATTTTTATCCTTGGTCATTCCTGGTCCTAAAATCCTGGAAAAAATTTGGATGTTTATCTTAGACCGTGATAGATGAGTTGAAAATGTTGTGGATTGACGGTGTTGTCACATATGATGCATCAAGTAAACAAAATTTTACTATGAAGGCTGTACTGATGTGGACGATAAGCGACTTTCCTGCATATGGAATGTTATCTGGTTGGAGTACACATGGGAAGCTTGCATGTCCTTATTGCATGGAGGATACTAAATCATTTATACTGAAGCACAGTGGAAAGGCATGCTGGTTTGATTGCCATCGACGGTTTCTACCGGTTCATCATCCTTTTCGAAGGCAAAAAGACACATTCTACAATAACAGAATAGAATTAGATGAAGCAGAGTTAGATCGGTGGTCTGGTAAACAAATGGCAGCACGGGTGCAAAATTTGCCTGATATAATAAAGTTGTCTGGTAGGACCTGACCTCTCCCTGGATTTGGAAAGGAGCACAACTGGGTGAAGAGAAGCATCTTTTGGGAGTTACCTTATTGGTCCACTCTTGTCCGACACAACTTGGATGTTATGCATGTTGAGAAGAATGTGTTTGATAATGTCATGGACATAAAAGGAAAAACAAAAGATAACATCAAAGCACGCATGGACTTGAAAATACTTTGTAAACGTCCAGAGTTAGAACTGCATAATAAGAATGGAAAACTAGTTAAACGGAAAGCAACTTATGTGCTTGGTGACAAACAGATAAAGGAGGTGTATAAGTGGTTGAAACAACTGAGATTTCCAGATGGATATGCGTCTAACATTGCACGTTGTGTGAGTGTTGATGAGAGAAAATTATATGGAATGAAGAGCCACGATTGCCATGTATTCATGCAACGGCTAGTGCCTATTGCATTTTGTAACTTTTTGCCTAAGCCAATATGGGGATGTCTGACTGAGTTAAGTCATTTCTTCAGGATTTTGTGTGCATCAGAAATTAGGCTTCAAGATATGCTTACCATTGAAGAGAATGTAGTGACCACAATTTGCAAATTGGAGAAGATATTTCCTCCGGCATTCTTTGATTCGATGGAGCACTTGATCATTCACCTCCCTTATGAAGCTAAAGTTGGTGGGCCAGTTCAGTTTGGATGGATGTATCCATTTGAGAGGTATGACGGTCTTTTTAATGTTATATTTGTATATACATATCCAATTTCTAATGTATCCATTATCTTAGGTGCATGCATGAATTGAAAAAAAAAGTTCGCAATAAAGCAAGTGTAGAAGGTTCCATTACGGAAGCATACATTATTGAAGAAATATCGAACTTTTGTTCGATGTATTTTGAACCCGAGGTATACTCGTCGTACCCGACCACCTCGTAATGATGATGGAGGAGAGCCTGTTTCATCAGAGCAGCTTTCCATATTTAAGTATCTTGGTCGTGGCTTCGGGCATCCCTCGACTCAAACGCTTGAGCAACAAGAGTTGGAAGCAGCAGAGATTTACGTTCTTCTAAATTGTCCAGATATTGATCCTTATGGGTAAGTCTGAGAGTCACATACAAGTAGTTATAGTTCTTTGCATTATTCTTGCATTTGAAGTTATTGTTGAATTCATATTGTAGGCAATTTAATGTAGAGATAAGTCAACAATATCCACAATTCAATGGTGCAGATGTTGATAAGTATCGGGAGAAGTATTTTGCCACATGGCTAAGACATCAAGTTCGTCTCACGAATCATCTCCATTTAATTTTTGTGCTCATTTACCACTCCTAACTTATGTAATTTTGTGTGTAGGTTCAACAAGGTCTTGTTCCTGAACGTGCTATTCGAGAGTTGTCTTATGCCCTCAAATGTCATTCGTTCATATAATGGGTTTATTGTGAATGGATATAGATTTCACACCAAAGAATATGGACAAAATAAGACCACAATGAACAGTGGCGTGTGTGCAAAGGTAGCACTTACAATGATAATGAGCTTGACTATTATGGCATTCTTGAAGAGGTATTAGAATTGGAGTATCTGGGTGAAGACAACCATATTGTTCTATTTAAGTGTCATTGGTTTGATCCTAAATTTATACGAAATGACACAAACATTGGGATCGTCGATGTCAAACATAAGTACAAATTGAATACTTATGAGCCGTTCATTTTGGCCGAACAAGCCCAACAAGTGTATTACACTGCCTATCCATCGTCAACAAATAAAGAAAGGAATGATTGATGGGCAGTTTGTAAGGTTAAAGCAGGCTTCTCCCTGACTATGAGTTGGATCAGACTGAGTATTTAAAGGAGGATGTTAATGGCGATTTTTTTTCAAGCAGACCAAGTTGATGCTCTTGAGTTGGCTTCTACACATTACAAACTAGCGAAATTGATGAGCCACTTGTTTATAAGGATAATGAAGGGGAAGAGGTTGATCCACATGAGTTAGAGAAGATTAGTGGAGGATTAATGGATTATGTTGAAGCAGAGGAGAAGTCTACTGAGGAGGAAGGGTCTTACAGTGATGAAGATGAAGATGAAGAGGAAGATGAGACTATGTTAAGCATTTCCTCGTCGTCTAAAGATGAACTGAATATTTTTTGAAAATTGGTAGTAAATATTTTAAGAATTTTTTATGCTTGAAATGCTTTGATAACAAATGCTTTTAATTTTCCTTCATCATATTGTAATTAACATATGGAGATCTTTAATGTTGTCAAGGGAGAGATGGTTCGAGGAGGGGGCAGGTCTGGAGCTTCCAGAGGGCGGGGAGGTATGTTTGTTAAAATTTCCTGTTATGTATGTTTTGATAATATGTATGTTTATGCCATTTAAATTTTATAGGAGGCGTTAGAGCCTTGGTCCAACCGGTGACAGGTATGTTTATTAAAATTTCTGGTTATTTATGTTCCTTGATTGCTATGTGTGTTTTTAAATTTTACAGGAGGCGTTGGAGCCTCGGTCCCACCGGTGACTCCGATGATAGATATGTCTATTAAAATTATCTGCTATGTATGCTTTGACAATATATATGTTTATGTCATTTAAATTTAGGAGGTGTTGGAGCATCGGTCCCATCGGTAACTCCGGTGACAGGTATGTCTATTAAAATTTCTTGCTATGTATGCTTTGATAATATGTATGTTTATACGATGGTAAATTTTATAGGAGGTGCTGGAGACTCGGTCCCATCGGTAACTCTGGTGACAGGTATGTCTATTAAAATTTCTTGCTATGTATACTTTGATAATATGAATGTTTATGCCATTTAAAATTTACAAGAGGTGTTGGAGCTTCAGTCCCACCAGTGACTACGGTGAGAAGTATAACTATTAAATTTCTTGCTATGTATGCTTTGATAATATGTATGTTTATGTCATTTAAATCTTGTAGGAGGTGTTGGAGCCTCGGTCCCATCATTAACTCCGGTGTCAGGTATGTCTATAAAATTTCTTGCTATATATACTTTCATAATATGTATGTTTATGCCATTTAAATTTTATAGGAGGTGTTGGACCCTCGGTCCCATCAGTAACTCCGGTGATAGGTATGTCTATTAAAATTTCTTGCTATATATGCTTTATAATATGCATTTATGTCATTTAAATTATAGGAGTTGTTGGAGCCTCGGTCCCATCGGTAACTCAGTGACAGGTATGTTTATTAAAATTTCTTGCTATGTATGCTTTGATAATATTATGTTTATGTCATTTAAATTTTATAGGAGGTGTTGGAGCCTCGGTCCCATTAGTAACTCCGGTGACAGGTATGTCTATTAAAATTCTCGCTATATATGCTTTGATAATATGCATGTTTATGTCATTTAAATTTTATAGGAGTTGCTGGAGCCTCGGTCCCATCGGTAACTCCAGTGACAGGTATGTTTATTAAAATTTCTTGCTATGTATGCTTTGATAATATGTATGTTTATGTCATTTAAATTTTATAGGAGGTGTTGGAGCCTCGGTCCATTAGTAACTCCGGTGACAGGTATGTCTATTAAAATTTCTTGCTATGTATGCTTTGATAATACGTATGTTTATGTCGTTTAAACTTTATAGGAGGTGATGGAGCCTCGGTCCCACCGGTAACTCCAGTGACAGGTATGTCTATTAAAATTTTTGCTGATTTATGTTTCTTGAGTATTATGTATGTTTATGTCATTTAAATTTTACAGGAGGCATTGAAGCCTCGGACTCACCAGTGACAGGTATGCCTATTAAAATTCCTGCTTATTGATGTTTCTTCAGTACTTGTGTATGTTTATGTTGTTTGCTTCTTCAGGTATTTACTTATTTAGTTTGATTATAAAATATAGGTACCATAATACTCATACTCATTTCTATTTTGCTTGTAGCACACAACTTGGATGACACCCCTAGTGCGTTGGGAAATGGGACTCAGAAGTTGATTTACATAGATCATGCTCAGAGGGAGTAAGTATCTTCCTAGAGTCTGTGTTCATTATGTATCCATCATAAATGTAGTTGCATTAATCTATATGATTTGTAAATGTAGGCGAAAATTTGGTCCTAATTCGGAGGAGATCACCCGATTTATTTCTGATGTGCTAAAACGGTTTATTCCATCGGGGGCCCTCCAGTGGAAAGATATGCCCATGGACATCCAAGATGCAATGTTCCGGCGATTCCTGGTATGCAATTGTGTGAATTTTGGACTACTTCATTCTTAACTTTTTATTTGGTATATGAGGTCAGTTTAATAAATTAATTATAATGCAGGGGAAGTATTGTTTCAACCGTCCCACAGATGAGATTGTAGCTCGGCATATGTGGGAGCATATGCCAAAACTAGAATGTCCGATCTTTTGTCTAAAGCCCGAGCGCATGCACGAAGAGATGTAGGGGGGGCAGATGACGCAATGCTTTGGAAAGAGCATCACCCTAGTTGGATGAGGGCAGATGTGTGGGAAAGTTTGTGTGATAAGTGGACCAGTGAACAATGGAGACGTAGGTCACAGTCTGGCAGAGAAAATCGTGCAAAAGTGCCGGAGGCGAACCTACATACAAACGGGTCGGTCACCTTTGCAACCCAAAAAAGAGATTGGTAAGTAATCTTTCTAATTTTTGGATTTGCATTCATATTCATTCTTAAAGTAATTCTTTTATGCAATTTGTAAAAAATAGGAAATAGAACTTGGTCGTGAAGCCAAATACCGAGAAGTGTTTGACAAAACACACAAGAAGAAAGGGACAGATCTTTATGTCTCCACGAGATCCCAGGAGGTAGTGGTAAGTTTATTTACAAAGCATTGCTATTTCATTTCAGATATGTTTGATTAACTTAAAATTTAAGATTTTTACAATTTGTAGGAGGCATACATGAGGCAAATCACAAACAAGTATGGGGAGGAGATCGACCAGGAGCGGTAATAGATTGTGAGGCGTGGATAGCAGCAGCCGGCCCACGAAGAGAGGTCGGGTCTACGGCTTTGGGGAGAGCTTGGATAGTAGCCAGGTGCTACCTTCTTCCCAGGGTTTGTGCTCAGCCTCTAGTAGCACCTTCGTCGGCACCACTGCTGCTGCTGAGTCGGAGTCCCGGGTCGAGCACATGATGGATGACATGGAGGCACGCATCTCGCAGAGACTCCATTCAGAGATCACAGACACGGTGCAGCCATAGTTGACGCAGTTGACACATACAGTGAGACTGTCATTGGAATGATGACCTCATACTTCAACCAGCTTCAGATGCCTCCTCGTTATCCTTCATCCTCGAACCGAGCACCTCCTTCTCACGTAAGTACAACAATTCTTACATTTATAAAACTCTCATTCATAGTTCAAAATTTAACAATAAAAGATCTGCTAAATAATGCTTGAGAACACAAAAAAGAGAATGTCCAAGTGGAGTAAACCTGTGAGTATCATCCATGTTTTTGTTTCCTGCATGACAAAGGGAAAGGTGAAATGAGAATCTTGAAAGTTGAAACAAGTAGAATGTGGTAATTTAGTTAGTAATCAATATGTTCCATTGACTAATCAGTACTACAGTTAAAAGGAATCCAGAAGGATATGTGGGGCATTGAATTAAGAAACTTGCTAATGCTACTTATCATCATAGAAAACATGTCATGCAAGATTATCAGACCAAACATGTAGGATTGTTTCAATTCATTGATTTTCTCAAACTTTCTTGTTTCATCTTTGTGTGTGTAGATTCTTTCTGATAGAATAATTGAATATTGCTCCGTAGTTGCATGCACAAAAACTAAGAAGGTAGTTTTCTACTTGAAATTGGCCTTATAGGATCTTTTACAGATTTTCTTAGTTTCTTTGGTTCAAAGGTACACCTATAGATGGCTGACATTAGAATGCATGAGTAGACAAATAATGAGCAATTGAGCATGCTGGGCCAACTTGTCAGCACTGCAGCTGGATGGGATGCAACAAGATATATCCACCACAATCTGTCCCTTCCCTTTTTCTGTCTCCATTTCCCATTTCACCATTCTCCTTCCTATAATCTGCCCTGAAATAAGGACAAAGCGATTTGCGCCTTATTCCCATTTTCCATATTTTTTTTCAAAATAATAATAGGTTAAATGCCCTACGTATCGCCATATATACTACACATGCACAAGAACAACGATAGGCATAACCTGTAGTAGCATGATTATTATGTTGATTCCTAAGAAAATTGGTCCCAATACCAAACGGGACTACAGAGTACATCTTGACAGATCATCTCCTATTAAAGGCTTTGTATCTATTGATCGCCATTGCCATTTCAGAGACACAACCTTTGAGCAAATTTCCATCATCTGCTACCCTGACAACTCTTCACTGAGTGAAGACAATATGGAAATTAGCAGAAACAAACTGCAATAGCTAATTACTCACTAATGTCTCGAAGGATATCGGTAGACGGGTAGAGTATGGCATTTTCTAATTCCCATTATCGGGTCTAGAAAGTCTTGTGGCTCATGTACGCCCTGTATAGGTGTGAATGGCTTAAAGTGCAGGTTTTCTAGGTCTTTGAAACAAGTCGCGCAGGATTAAGTCAATGTGTTAAGACACATTGGTGTTGAACGCCATTTTGGTTTTCAAGACATGCCATCCATTGACCGATGTGCTTGGTTTTCAAGACATGCCCACCATTTTGGTGTTCTACAACTTGACACCTATGATGCACAATAAATTAAATTAAATACTAACAAATAAAGTCTTTGATATCAAATTAGAAGGCTAATTTAATGGGTAAAGTAACCTAACAAAAGTGAAATATGCCAAATCAGGACACCTTGAATGAAACAGAAATTAATTGTAAGACTGTCAAATATAACTCATCACAACAAGATACAGTCCCCGAGTATAGTTCCTCTTAGAAACTTCTGCACAGTTTTCAGTATATTTTCATCAACAATTCAGATAGGACAACAAACTATAATGTGTTCCTAACCTCCTACTTGCTTCTCCAATTCATTGTTAATATCCGTTGATTCCAATAATTAACATTTCAGAAATCATGAAATAGAACATATAACTATATGTCTGGATTAATTAAATAATACATCCAAGAAGTTAGGAAAACTTAGTTTATCTCATGACTGTTGATAGAACTATGTTTCAACCCAAAAAAACAAGCTATTATCAAAGAAAACCAAACAGCTATTGCTATATTGCATTCAAAAAATAAGTGATCAATGGTTTCCTCCTTTTCTTGACATAATGGGCAGAGTGGGCTAATGGCAAGAGTGAGCCTGGCCGACGGGAGAGTGTTGGTAAAGCATTAACCAGTGTTTTCCACAAAAAATATGCTTGGCTGGGAAGCACTTATTAGTACCTTTGGTTGCCAAAGGATTTTCTAAACTGGGTGTGTTGAGGAGGAAGGTTTGTCTTGTCTATCATATAAGAATTTGTATACTGATTTTACATTCAATTGACCATCCTTTGTGATTCTCCATACAAGTTCATCTTGGACCATAGTAGAGATCTGGGGCAACCTAATTTGGCAAATTATTTCAGCAATGGAATGATCAAAGCGTTTCTAGATTAAATCAGAATTCCATTAAGCCTCACTAATGAGATTAGCCACTAACTTGGGGATTGGCTCTTCAAGTCCATCAGCAGGAGTGAGGCAACCAGCAACTACAGGGACCCAATTATCCTGCCAGATATTGATGTTAAACCCATCATGACCACCCAGAGGCTCCCTTTCCAAAATCTTCTCTAACTGCATCAAACTGTGCCAAATAAGAGAATATTTCCCTTTATTTTGAAACTGCCAGAAGGTTTGAGAAGAACAGTACTTGGCCCGAAGAATAGAACCCCAAAGTTCTGAAGGGTTCTTTAAAAATCTCAAAGCTAATTTCATGATGGCTGCTCTATTAAAGAGCTGAAGGTTTCTGAAACCAAAACCGCCAAAAGCTTTAGGTTACTGCATTTTCTGCCAAGCTACCAAGGGTCTTCTAGGCTTGTCATTCCTCCTTCCCCACCAAAAGGTTCTATGAATTTTCACCCAGTTATGAATGATATCTTTAGGAATTAAGGTAGTGTTTATAACATGGACCGGTAGAGCATTCAACATTGATTTGATTAGCACTAACTTACCAGCTGGAGTCAAGGTGTTGGCCTTCCACAAGCTTAATGTAGCCTTATATTTGTCTTTCAAGAAGTGAAAGAGCCGCCTGTTTGATTTGCCCATGAAAATGGGGGTACCCACATATAAGGAGTTCTTGTCAAGTTTCTGGAATCCTAAAATTATTTGCAAGTGAGCCTGAAGGATTTGGGACATGTTGGGACTAAATATAAGCCCAAATTTGCACCTATTAATTTCTGTCCAGATCAGTCTGTAAATTTTGTACAACATACATCATTTCCCTCAGTTCATGCTCTTCTACTCTGCCAAACAAGAGGGGCACCCCTTAGTAGTCTGTAGATGATTGTTATTAATTTAGGATCACTGAGGGCCTGCTGGACAGAGCAAAGTTTATCATTCAGATTTTGCCATGCATCTTCAGGGAGATAAGTCTTTAGTGGCACTGTGCCTGTCCATGTGTCAAGCCAGGGAGATAAGTCTCTAGTGGCGCTGAAGCATTTCTTTTGCCAAAAGGATTTTTTTAGCAATATTCCTTCCCTTGGTGAAAGCCTTGTTCTTCAAAAATTAGAGTGGGCAGTAAAGTGCCTAGTCTGTTAGAAATAACCCTTGAGATGATCTTAGAAATAAAATTGGACAGGCTTATAGGTCTGAACTCAGAACACTTCCTTGGCTTGTCAACCTTGGGGATGAGAGTGATTAAGGAAGAGGTAAAAGCAGTTGGAAGAGAATGACCACAGAAAAAAGCTTGAACCACATTAATGACATCCACGCTTATGAAATACCAGCATGTATGGAAGAAGTGACCAGAAAAGCCATTCGGTCCAGGGGCACTATCCGGGCTCATACTGAAAACTACATATTTGGTTTCGTCTGCCGTGGGGACAGCACAAAGCCTGACGTTGTCCTCATTCTGCACCAAGGATGGGATGTTGTCCAGGATTTTTGGTTTGACCCTGTGCTGGGCAGAACTGAATGCTTCAGTAAAATGCTCAACAAACATCTTAGCAACCCCATTCCTCACCCTCCACACAGGTTCCATCATCTTTGTAAAGTTTGGTGGCAATGAAGTGCATCCTTTGAGAGAGGGCATTGGCATGGATGAACTTGGTGTTCCTATCACCATCATGTAACCATTTGATCCTTGATTTCTGCCTCCAAAGCATTTCCTCCTGTGAAAGAATCCTCTCAAGTTTTTCTTTGGCCAGCAGGTAAGTGTTTTGGTTAACCATTGAGGGGTCCTCATCAAAGGCTTGCTCTGCAGTGCAGAAGGAGGCTTCAACAGCTTGGATGTTGATAGAAACATTCTCGAATGTGTCTTTGTTCCATCTTCTATAAAAGGCCTTCATGTGTTTCAGTTTGAACTGCATGTTGAGCATCGGCTATGAAGAAGTAGGCACCATTCTCCAAGCAATAGCGAATCTGAAATGAACTTTTCATGTGAGCACCACATGTGTTGAAAGGTGAATCTTGATGGACCTTGTCTCACTTCAGTAGAAATGGAAATAAGAAGAGGGCAATGATCACTTGGTTAGGAGAGGACTGAAGTACATGAGCAATGACCTCTTGCTCTGTGGGCTTGTTGTGGGTATTAGTTTTTCCATCATCCATCCAAAGGAGATCATATGAGTCTTTGGTAGGTGGACTGCCATTAATGTACTACACTTTAATGTTGGGCTCAGTGGTAGTTGTCCCCTGCAGTGGGTGGGCTATCACAGTGGTGTCATTCACTTGCACATTTAGGTGATCCTTTTCTTGTTGAGACGTCTGAGGGTCAGCCTTCCTTCCAAGTTTAATAGGCCTCCATGTTGGGGTCTTGGCAATAATTGGAGGTTTGACAAATTCCTGCTGGGTGCCCTGTGCGACCTGCTCACTTTTGTCCATGTTACCTGTCTGCAGTTAGTATTAGAGTGGCCTAACCATGAGCATGTAGAGCAGAATAAAGGAGGATCTGGGTAGAAAATGGGCTGCCAAAAGCCCCCTGCACCAACCCCAACCCAGAAACGATCTGGCAGTTTTCTAGAAACATCAATCTGAACACACACAACCGCAACATTTGTTCTGATCAATCTCAACATCATACTCTTCATCAACAGGTTTTGAATGGTTCTTCACCAGCCCGTCACTTGACCTCTGGGGTAAAAGAATGGCCATCAAGCCACATTTAGAAAGTATTTTTTCCCTCAAAGAATTGCAGAAGCTACAGATATCTCTCTCACCTTTGCTGAAAGTTTTTATTTGCTCCCACTGTCTATACCAAATTTCTTTGGCTTGCTTCCTGTCTATTTTTTTTCCTAGCTTGCTTCCAAACATTTTTTAACTTGCAACTAATTTGATTAGCCCTCAAGTAAATGTAATAAATGTAAAAATGCCTAGAATGCCACTTTCAGGTAGAGGAAGAGTGTCATTGTCAATAGGAAATCAGTTACTTGGCCAATGGAAGGTTACCTAGTCATCCTATATTAGAACAAAGTGTTGGCCCTTTGGTACGGCAGCAAGCAAACCTAGAGGGGGGGTGAATAGGTTTTTCTGAAATCTGAAATAGAATCTTAAACACAGAAAATAACACTTGAAAGCTTGGTTAGTTCAGTGTGATAGAGAGTGCAGTGCGGAAGCAAATAAATAATCACACAAGGACACAGGAGATTATCCTGGTTCGGCCCTTCCCACATGGAAGTCCTACGTCCAGTCCCCAAGCAAACTCTTGGGATTTCTCTAACCAAGGGTACAATCCCCCTTATGGACCTTACAACACCCTGGATCCCCCACCAGGTCTTCTTCTCTTTCCCGGGCAAGAAGGCAGCCCACTTCTCTTACAGGTAAAGAAGCCAACCTCCTGGAACAAACCCCAGTGCGGTTCTGCTAGACACAAACCCCTAGCTGGGTTGACAACTGGTACAAACCCCAGTTAGGTTCTGCTAGACACCAACCCCTAGCTGGGTTAACAACTGTATACAGTCCTACAGCTGGACACAGATCTTTCTTAGAAAGATCAGACTGAGAGACCTTACAAGATGAACACTCATGTAAAGCTCACAGTCCCAAACTCTCCCCAGATATACAATGAGCTCGGAGAGAAACAGAAGAGAGAAAAGAAGACAGAAAGCTCGGAAGCTTGAATGCTTGAGACGCTTGATTGCTTCTTCTTGGCTCGGGCTCTTTCTCTCTTTCCTTGAGTGTATGTGGCGTGAAGGTGCTTCTCACAGATGTACACTCCTTCAAAGATATTCAAGAAAAGGCTCTTGTTGTTCTTCAGCAATGCTCCATCTTTTATATTGAGCAGCTTTAGAATAGATCCGTTGAAGAGATCCGTTGGAGCTCTTCTAGTCGTTGCTGATCTTTCTCTTCATTTGTCTTAATCAGACTCTGGTGGTCTTCGATGTCTGTGAGCATAGAAGAGAGTGTTAGCATAAAAGAGTGTTTATGATAAACGATGCATGGTACTGTGCTTCTGCTAACATACTGAAAATAGAGGTCATATCTTTTTGACAAGACTCTGAAATATGCATGCAGCTTTTTGTCAGAAGATATTTGACTTTTCATTTAAGCGCCAAGCATATTTGAAATATAAAGGCAATCTGTGTTTGATCAGAATTCATGAAGAAATCGTTATGAGCATGACTTATGAAATCGTTATGGGAACGATTTCTTAACAAATCGTTGTGCTCACTTAGCAAGTCGTTGCACTCACTTATAGAATCGTTATGAGATCGATTTCTTACCAGATCAATGCGCTTTAAAGAAGAAATCGTTAAGGCCACTTATCAAATCGTTATGGCATCGATTTCTTAACAAACGTTATGGCTTCTAAAGAAATCGTTGCGAATACTTATGAAATCGTTATGGCATCGACTTCTTGCGCTTTACAGAAGAAATCGTTGCGAACACTTATGAAATCGTTATGGCATCGACTTCTTGGAAAATCATTTCGGTCACTTAAGGAATCGTTATGGGAACGACTTCTTATCAAATCAATACGCTCAAAGAAGAAATCGTTATGGCCACTTATCAAATCGTTATGGCATCGATTTCTTAACAAATCGTTGCGGCGCTTGATACTTTGGCACTTTAAACAGAAATCGATGTATATTGATTAAACATCGATTTATCATTTTAGTGCGCCATATATTGCATCAATGAAAGACTTAGCATTTTGCTATGGGATTGATGCGACACAGATGAAACAAAATATTCAATTTAAGTTACATCATAAATTTTATTATCACCAAAATACAAGAACAAATAGAGAGTGGTTCAACAATCTCCCCTTTTTGGTGATGACAAAATTTATGCGAATTTTCTGATAGGGATAATCATGAAACGCTTTAAATCATGAAAACATGCAGAATTAAATCTTGAAACATGCAGAGACATACAGAAAATTCATAGTGCATACATACTCTCCCCCTTTTTGTCACTAACCAAAAAGGAAGGATCTTACCATGCATTTCTCTCCCCTTAGAGAGAACTTCTTACCATAGAGGGGTTCAACAATGATTGACATAAATGAATAACTCCCCTTAGTCTGTGCTCCCCTGAGTGAGAGACTCCCTCTTAATGTGAGGCAAGTCTGATCTGTTGCTCTTGACCTTTGACATGTTGTTTGTCAAGTCTTCAGGATTCTTATCTGCATACATCTTAACAGAAAACTTGCAAACACTGTTAGTAGCATTGTAGCTTACTGAATATAACAAACATAAATGTACATACAAAAACTAAAACTAAAGGATGACTACTTCCTCTTCAGATTAGAATGAAGTGAAGAGTTGGTAGTCACCAATCGGATGTTTTGAGCATCCTCTAACCATACCCATTTGAATGCCTTTTCCTTTGTTCATCAAGAGTAGATAGGCATTTTCTTTTCTAATGTTGAAGCTACCTGAGGAGTTATTTACAGAAGTTGTCTCCTGAGGAGTTACTTGGATTTTATGAGCTTTATCCTCAGCTTTTCATTGTCAGAAGCTTCTTCAGTGCTTATTTCCTCAGAGATGTCCTTTTTGAAAAGGATATGAGGCTCCCCTCACTCTGAGGTTCCTCCTTTAACTCTTCTTCTTCAGGTGGAAGGATGACATCATGAGGTCCTTCCTGTTGCTCCTTTGAATGGCGACAGTTGAAGATGATGGAGTTATAGCTTCCTGTCTTGTTTCTTTAAACACTTGAGCATTAGTAGGTATTTCATCCGTAGTGGGTATTTCTTCATATGTGAGCTTCAATTTGTCCCACATATCTTTAGCAGATTTGCATGCAGACACTCTACTAAATTCTCTTTTGGATAAGGCACAACATAAGTAGTTCTTAGCTTTAAAGTTTAAAGATAATTTACTTTTATCAGCAGGTGTAATGGCAGTAGTGCCTTCAATAGGAACAATAACAAAATCACCTACCTCAATTACCTGCCACAGATCAAAGTCTGTGCCTCGAATGAAGCATTCCATTCTCATCTTCCAATATTGATAATCTTCTCCGTCAAAGAATGGAGGTCTGGTGACTGATTGACCTTCAGCATATCCTTGAGCTGCCATGGATCTTTGCTCTAAGATCGTTGGATCTTCTTGGAAGTTCAGAGACCCGCTCTGATACCACTTGTTGGCCCTTTTGGTACGGCAGCAAGCAAACCTAGAGGGGGGGTGAATAGGTTTTTCTGAAATCTGAAATAGAATCTTAAACACAGAAAATAACACTTGAAAGCTTGGTTAGTTCAGTGTGATAGAGAGTGCAGTGCGGAAGCAAATAAACAATCACACAAGGACACAGGAGATTTATCCTGGTTCGGCCCTTCCCACATGGAAGTCCTACGTCCAGTCCCCAAGCAAACTCTTGGGATTTCTCTAACCAAGGGTACAATCCCCCTTATGGACCTTACAACACCCTGGATCCCCCACCAGGTCTTCTTCTCTTTCCCGGGCAAGAAGGCAGCCCACTTCTCTTACAGGTAAAGAAGCCAACCTCCTGGAACAAACCCCAGTGCGGTTCTGCTAGACACAAACCCCTAGCTGGGTTGACAACTGGTACAAACCCCAGTTAGGTTCTGCTAGACACCAACCCCTAGCTGGGTTAACAACTGTATACAGTCCTACAGCTGGACACAGATCTTTCTTAGAAAGATCAGACTGAGAGACCTTACAAGATGAACACTCATGTAAAGCTCACAGTCCCAAACTCTCCCCAGATATACAATGAGCTCGGAGAGAAACAGAAGAGAGAAAAGAAGACAGAAAGCTCGGAAGCTTGAATGCTTGAGACGCTTGATTGCTTCTTCTTGGCTCGGGCTCTTTCTCTCTTTCCTTGAGTGTATGTGGCGTGAAGGTGCTTCTCACAGATGTACACTCCTTCAAAGATATTCAAGAAAAGGCTCTTGTTGTTCTTCAGCAATGCTCCATCTTTTATATTGAGCAGCTTTAGAATAGATCCGTTGAAGAGATCCGTTGGAGCTCTTCTAGTCGTTGCTGATCTTTCTCTTCATTTGTCTTAATCAGACTCTGGTGGTCTTCGATGTCTGTGAGCATAGAAGAGAGTGTTAGCATAAAAGAGTGTTTATGATAAACGATGCATGGTACTGTGCTTCTGCTAACATACTGAAAATAGAGGTCATATCTTTTTGACAAGACTCTGAAATATGCATGCAGCTTTTTGTCAGAAGATATTGACTTTTCATTTAAGCGCCAAGCATATTTGAAATATAAAGGCAATCTGTGTTTGATCAGAATTCATGAAGAAATCGTTATGAGCATGACTTATGAAATCGTTATGGGAACGATTTCTTAACAAATCGTTGTGCTCACTTAGCAAGTCGTTGCACTCACTTATAGAATCGTTATGAGATCGATTTCTTACCAGATCAATGCGCTTTAAAGAAGAAATCGTTAAGGCCACTTATCAAATCGTTATGGCATCGATTTCTTAACAAAACGTTATGGCTTCTAAAGAAATCGTTGCGAATACTTATGAAATCGTTATGGCATCGACTTCTTGCGCTTTACAGAAGAAATCGTTGCGAACACTTATGAAATCGTTATGGCATCGACTTCTTGGAAAATCATTTCGGTCACTTAAGGAATCGTTATGGGAACGACTTCTTATCAAATCAATACGCTCAAAGAAGAAATCGTTATGGCCACTTATCAAATCGTTATGGCATCGATTTCTTAACAAATCGTTGCGGCGCTTGATACTTTGGCACTTTAAACAGAAATCGATGTATATTGATTAAACATCGATTTTATCATTTTAGTGCGCCATATATTGCATCAATGAAAGACTTAGCATTTTGCTATGGGATTGATGCGACACAGATGAAACAAAATATTCAATTTAAGTTACATCATAAATTTTATTATCACCAAAATACAAGAACAAATAGAGAGTGGTTCAACACAAAGATGCAATTTGAAGTAAATATTCTGGGGAAACTCCAAGGAAGAGCAACAAATTTTGATACAAGGGGTATATATTCAAACATTGACATGCTGGTAGATAAATCTGTCACTTTAACTCTAATAAAAGGTACATAAATCTGTCACTTTTAGATCTAATAAAAGGTATCTGCACGCAAAAAAAAAACATGTTTCTTTCATACTCTTTTTTTTTAAAACATGGCATTCTTTCATACTCACAGAATGATAGAAGACATGGAGAATATTGGGTCTGACTTGATACATGTCTAAGCGAGAAAAAGGTGCCAACCATGTAAGGATGGCGAAAAGTTAGAGTTAGAAACTGTTAATGGGCAATAGGGGAGCAAACTCCATTGCTCAAAAGTTGATTTTCCATGATAACTTTTATGACTTTACTTGAAAATTTCATTTTTATTGTCTTCTGCTACATTCAAGAATCAAGACATTCCTATGTAGTGGGTCACTATATATTTTGGATGAAACAATGGCATTGTTAACTTTATATATAATGCAAGGCACGGTGGAAAATGGGATAATTTCGCAAAGTATTTCTTCTCCCATTATGAAAGCATGGCATTAGAGTTAGATATAAACCAATGACCTTGACCTGCTACAAGAAAAGCAAAGAACATGATGCAGTGACTATTGATATGTGACATCACATATATATGGTTTCATATTACTTATTTATAAAGCTGTTGATCAGGTAGTTCTACAACCTAGTATTGGCATTGCATACTTATTAGTTCTTTCCATGTTACTCCAGGTGCTGTGGCCAGATGACGAGGGGGAACATCAAGATCACAACTAGTCAGAAGACATCCAAGAAGATGGTAAATTGAATCAACTGATCATGTTTATACATATTGGTATTTCTATTCACCTTTTGTAGGGGAATGTAAAAGACATTCAACGCAAGACAACAATCACTGCCTATACTTACATATAGAATGAACATGTCCCTGGGAAGTAGAGAACCATTAAAAAGAATATAGAACCAGCAATTTGAGATCATCATTCCAATGTAGGATGTAAATCTGGCCGACAACTCAAATTTCCTCATAACAGCCAGGAGGAAATTACATTCAACACTGTCATATTCTTTTTTAATGTCTAATTTAAAAACAACATTATTACCTCTGGCTTTGCATCCAATGTCTTTAACCAATTTCCTGGCCATAGAGATGTTGTCCAAGATAAATCTGTCTTTAACGAACGCACCTTGCTCCTCAGAAATAATCATAGTAAGAACACTGGTCAGCCTGTCAGACAGAATTCTAGAAATAATTTTCTAGCAAAAATTGCATAAACTAACCGGCCTATAATCATTGTAAGAAGTCGAGTGATCCTTCTTAGGGATAAGAGCAATATAAGTAGAAGTAATACCCCTGGGGAAAGGAAAACCACTGATCCTGCATGTGTTTTTCTTGCAAATCTTGGACTACCTTCAAGGCTTCCGCAGGAACACTTCTGTAAGTAATAGAATTGTATTCAATCCACATGTTCATGAATTCAGAATAATACTCTTGGACAGTCTTAGTTCCTTGAGCAAATTCAATAATTGCTAGACCAAGATTATATTTCCTAGAGGCATTATCTTGCTGATAGGTCTTTTTCAGAAAATTCCACATGCTAGCAGCAGTGGTATAAGACCTCAAATTTATGCCAATATGAGGTTCTACAGTGCCTATAATCCAACTCATTACTTTTGCATTATTTTTCTTCCATGCCTTCAATGCCTTCTCATTTTCTTTTCCTGCATCGGGTTCTTCTTCACTACCATCAAGAAAATCCAACAGTTCTTGACCCATAACAAAGCATCTTAGACTGAATTCCCACAAAAAGTAATTTTTTCCATTGAATACTTCACGAATCACAACAGCTTTAGTAATGGCCTCCATCACAGCCAGAAAATAAAAATTGCAGTTAAGATAGAAACCGTAGGAAAATATCAAACCTTATTCCTCTGAACTGCACAATTTTAGTAAGAAATTTGCAGTGACTCCTAAGGCCCTTCGCAACTCCCAAACATAAAATTATAGAGAGGAAGAATCCAACCAAAATACCTCTAAGATGATGGTGTCTCCACCAGATTTCATATGCAACTAGAAGACCCCTTGAAGCAACTCCAGAAAGAACCCAAACTAGGGTCAGACTCCAAATTACCTTGAAGAAGAGTGGCTGCACTAGAACTCTTCCTCTAGATGAGGTTGGCAATACCGCAGATGGAGAGCAGTGGGACCAGGACCTTAGTGCTCTGATACCATGACAAACAGAGAACAGTTTTGGGTATCACAGTGCTCTCCCTGTGTGGGATCCCAGAGCTCAAATATATAGATGTTTTGCCATATAAAATTAGCTATACAGAGTTACAAAGGGAAGGGCAATTAGTATGTTGTCCAGCCCCAAGAATAGAAAATAAATCAGAGTCAATCATGTCCTAAAACAAGGAAATGCAATATACAAAAGATATGGTACAGATCTGGCGAGATTCCTTCAAGAACTTCCGTAGTTTAGAATTCCCGGTAAGAATATCAAACTGCATGGTGTAGCTTTCTTCTATATGTAGAAACCACCTGGAATTGGGACAAGAATCTGTGGGTAGTCCACAACCCTTGAAACCACTAAACGTCACCTCTGGAAAAATTAATCAACATACCTGAATACTTCGTTCGACGTTCAGCTTTTGTTGCTTATAGATTTCTATATTTTAATGCTTTCATGAGTTCACCTCATGCCATGATCTAAGCTGTGCAAATCATTGTGACGGCTATGTATCTTATGCTTATACAAAGTTCATGGTACACGCATCTGTACATTGAAATGTTTCTTATGGATGCAATATGATAATATTGTAATGGCGAATCACTGGAGTAGATTCTTGTAATTAAACTATCCAAATAGCTTGAGCCAACTTTCACCAAGGCGGTGTGAAAGACAGTGATCTCCCAGCACCCAAAAAAAAGGACCTCTAAATGGCTACATTTGACAAGAGTGGGGTGCCCAAGGTGGGGGAGGAGAGGGAAACATAGGACGTTAAATTTTTTCTGCAAGAGTTACTAATTTTTTTTCTGCAACAATTATTCCATACATGTACATATTCATGTCTAATAGTGTTCTATTTTACATGTCTAATGTAGGATATTGCTGTGACATACAATGGAGAGGACGAGGATGAAGATCGGGTGGATTTATCATAATACTTTTTTGATGTTATGAAGATTAGGTGGACTTATCATGATACTTCTTTTGATGTCCATAAGAATTGGGTGGATCTTGATACTTTTTGATGTTCATGAGAATTAGATGGATCCCAACACTTTTTGATGTTCGTGAGAATTGGGTGGATCCTGATATTTTTTTGATGTTTATGAGAATTGGATGGATTTATCATTAGACTTGTTTTCATATAACATATAATTTAAATTTTTATTGTACTAAATTTTAATTTAACACTGTAAATTATTTTGTATATGTGTGTTAGAAACAGGGTTGTCGGTCTATCAAACACTACAAGAAAAAGCGGAAATAGCGACCGACAGGTTCGGTCTCTATTCGGTCTTTGTTTGGTCGCTGTACACATCGGCGACCGAATAACCACCGAAATGCGACCGATCAAATCGGTCGTTATATATCGGTCGCTATCCAGCGACCGATTGTTATCGGTCGCAAAATATGTCTCTGATAGCGACTGAAATATATCGGTCACAAGTTTCGTCGCAAATAGAGACCGCCCTTTTTGGTCGCAGGTTGGTCGCCCACAGCGACCGATAGTTGGTCGCTGTTACGGTCGCTAACAGCGACCGATATTTATGGTCGCTAAGGCGGTCGCTAATGTAGAGACCGACTTAGCGACCAAATATTGTCCGTCGCTATTGGGGAAGGGACGCAGGGGGAGGGGGGTGCTGCCCAGGGGGGAGGGGCGGCGAGTGGGGGGGGGGGTGTGCAGTGGGGTTGGGGGGGGGGAGGCAGGGGAGCTATGTAAGGTGGAGGGGGGAGCACAGTAGAGGGATGGGGGGGGGGGAGCTGGGTAAGGGGGAGGGGGGCGGGGGAGCTAGGAGCTGGGTAAAGGGGGGCGCCTACAGAGAGAGAGAGAGAGAGAGAGAGAGAGGAGGCTTACCGGTGAAGCCGGCGGGAGGGCGGGGGCGTCCACGGCGGGAGGACGGGAGCAGGCGGCGGCGAGCAGGCGCAGCGTCGGCGAGCGGGCGGGGCGTCGACGGCGAGCAGGCGGGGCGTCGACGGCGAGCAGCACGAGGCGGCGATGGCAGCACGCGGCGGCGACGGCACTAGCAGAGAGGGGGAAAGACGGAGGGGGAAAGTGTTGGTCACGGCGGGGGGAAGTTGGTCGCGGGGTAAAAGTAGGGCATCAGAGACCGATTTGAGACCGCACTAAAATCGGTCGCAATATCGGTCTCAGACATGCGACCGATTTTATTGGTCGCTATTTGGTCGATATTTGAGACAAATGTGCGACCGAAATATTCGGTCGCAAATTCGGTCGCTATGTCCGCTTTTTCTTGTAGTGAAAGGTTTTAAAAATATATATTTTAAAAATTACGACCGATTAGCGACGGTTTTAGCGACGAATATGTGAAGGTCCCATTGTAAAATGGAATGGCGACAGTTTTTAGCGACGAAAAAGTAGGAAAATAGTCCTTCGCAAAAATAGATTAGCGACAGTTTAGCGATGAAAATGCGAATGGATATAGTTGGTCGCAAAACAGATTAGTGCCAAATTTAGCGACGGATATAATCCATCGCAAATCTGCCGCTAAAATTGGACGTCCCTTAGCGGCGTCTTTGTGACGACGATTCCCTCGCTGAATAGCGACAGATAACTGTGTCGGAATTCCATCGCAAAGGTAGCGATCATTGTGCGACCAACGCTAATCCGTCGCTAATCACCGACGAAAATTTGCATCGCTAATCCGTTGCAAAATTAAGGTCAGCGACCAATAAAATGTCCCACCACTCCGTCGCTAATTTAACGAAAACATAAAAGGCAGGCGTATCCATCGCTAATTAGCGACGCATTAATTTTTTGCTAATCAGACGCGAATCCGCGAGGACATCGCGACGAATAGTATTCGTCGCTAAATTAGCGACGAGTTTTTTGGGACGGATTACATCCGTCGCTAATCAGTTGCAAATGCGTCCATTTAGCGACAGATTCGCAACAGATTAGCGACTGATGTTTTCCGTCGCTAATCGCGCATTTTCTTGTAGTGTTTTCTGTGTTTAAATCTCTATTTACATAAATCAGAAAAACCTATTCACCCCCCCTCTAAGTGAACTTGCTGTCGTACCAAAAGGGCCAACAGTTATTTTGTCTTAGGTAAGTCGGACAATGACGTTACAGACATACTAATGGGACAGGACCAGAGTGACAAGCAACCTGGAGTCAGTTCATGAAGTTGCCCTAGTACTATGGAGTCTAATAGTTATTGCTTTAGATTTCTTTTCAATGTAATGATGTCATTGAGTCCTATGTATTGGCTCCGAATTAGTAGTTGTAATAGTCTTAGTGATTTGATAATAAAATCAAGAGTTTATTTCAATTATTGTTCATTAGATGCTCTGATGTTTGCGTCTATATGCGCAATTTATGTTACCATACTCGTTACTCACGTTTCCCTCCGATTTATTCCGCTGCTAAAATGGAGGGGCGTGACACTCCTCCTCTTTTCTCCCTCTTCCACGCATCATCATTTATAAAAATGAAATCCTTTCTTTTTTAATTTATTTCTTTGTGGAGTGTTTTAAGACGAAAAACACATTCACACTTATCAGACACAAAATAGACGTAATGCACACCGAGAAGAATGTATGTGAAATTTTGTTGGGCATATTGATGTTGCTTGGTCGTGAAAAAAAATAAAGACAATTGGCAAGCTAGGCTGGATCTCGAAGAGTGGGGAATACGACCAGAATTACATGTGCCACAAGACCCTCAGTCGGGAAGCAAGTTACCAACAGCACTGTATACACTAAATAGAGCAGAGACGTCAACTGTGTGTGAATTCTTGCGTAACATTAAGGTCCCAAATGGATATTCATCTAACATTTCAAGATGTGTGGATATTTCCGGTCGAAAGCTTACTAGATTGAAAAGTCATGATTGTCATGTCTACATGCAAGTCTTGTTGCCTTTGGCAATCTGTGGCATTGCACATGAAGATGTGGCTGATCCAATTACTGAGTTGAGTATGTACTTTAAGGAAATATGTTCCAAAGTTCTTCTGCCTGAACGTCTGTTAAAATTGGAAAAGGACATTGTAGTGACATTATGTAAGCTAGGACAGATTTTTCTACCATCTTTTTTTGATGTCATGATTCACTTGGTAATGCATTTGTAATATGAAGCAAGAATTACTGGTCCAGTACAATATCGATGGATGTATCCCGTAGAAAGATTTTTAAAGAAATTGAAAGACTATGTTCTTAATAAGGCACGTCCTGAAGGTTCAATCGCAGAAGGGCTTCTTATTAAAGAAACGAGTTCATTTTGTTCGATGTATTTGGATAACATTGACGCTTGTTTTAATCGTAAAGAAAGGAATTACAATGGTCCGCCTGTCCAGAGTGAAGATGAAAGATGTTCGATTTTTAATTCTTCTGGAAAAAGTTGAACCCTGTACACTATATGAAGAAGAAGTTCATTTGGCACATATTTATATTTTGAAACAAATTGAACATATGGACCAATTTTTTGACATATACAAACAGTTGCTCGAAAACTCAGATGCAGGGTAGGAAGATTTTCTGAAATGGTTTCAAAGATATATTCAAGAACTAAAAGCTGCAAATGATCCTCGTTGCACTGATGACATCGAAGTGTTATCACAAACACCTTCGAGACTTGAATACTCACATTCAAGTTATATAGTAAATGGATTTAGGCTTTGTACAAAGGCCGCAGATGAGACAAAATGGACTCAATTGTCTGGTGTTATTGTGGTTGCAGAATTGGAGTCTGGATGTGATTGATATTATGGACGTCTGATTGATGTATTTGAAATATATTTTGCTCATCAAAACGAGTTGTATTGTTTGAGTGTGACTGGTGGGATGTCTATAGAAAGGATAGAGGGTTCAAGATAGATAAGTATGGGATTGTCAGTATCAATACCCACCTCAAACTCAACACAAATGAACCATTTGCTCTCGCAAGTCATGTGGAATAGGTGTTCTATGTAAATGACAAGAAAACACAAGGGTGGATTATTCCTGTTAGAGCACAACCTTGGGATTATTATAATATGCAAGTTGCACCAAGTGAAGATGATGTAGGAGATCTTGAAGAAGCATATCAAGAAACCCTAATTGATGTTCATGTGAGAGTAGATATATTTGATGTTGACATTGTTGAAAGAATTAGCGTAAGAGTCGATCAATACATTGATGCTTAGGTGATTACAACTTTCAACTATCTTTACTTATAATTTAATTTTTTAATCAATTTAGACTAATAAATTTAATATGATGTTTTCTGAACAGATGGCTTCAGGTAGTGGCTCACATAGTGGCTCGAGGCCACGGAGACAACGCATTACCTTGCAGCAAAATGCCTCTACAGTCTCCAACCCATTGTCATCTGCAGTTGCCTCGACTGTTGGCTCTACATCTTCTATAGCAGGTATGTAGTTTAATTTCAGAAATTTGATTTATTAATATTATTTTAATTATAATCTAATATCAATATTTTTGTTGTGTATGTTCAAGCAGGACTGGTTTCTTCGCAGGCTTGGGGTCGGGGACATGGATGTTGGGGCCCCTCCAGATGTGTGACAAATAGGAGGTTGGAGACAGGCCAACGATGGAATGTGCACGTGGTTGGTGGGATTGAGGTTGGAGATTCGGGAGCCCAGTTTGTTAGTCACATGGGAATTGTATCTAAGCTTCATTGTAAAATATGGCAAAAATATTTTGTCAAGCTTCCCACAGAAATTATAGCTACAATTTTTAGAGATCTGACGCAATAGTATGTAAATTTAATTATATATTCATTGAATTTTTTTATCGTGGCTCATGTTAGCTTTAATTTATTTGTAGTTGATCTTTCGGTGGGATCGAACTGCCCATACTGATAAAGAAATGCTAATGCACATGTCCTCTATGCATCGTACTTGGCATGGAGTTTTGAAGAAAAGGGTAAGCTAATGTTTTTCTTTTGGATAATCATAAGATATATTATGTTTTCTTATACTTGTGAAAAATAACTTAAATTTTATCATATACAACATTATACGGGCAAGTCTTCGGAGAATGCAATTGCATCTGTTCCAGCTGGTGTTGATTTGCTTGATTGGCAAACGATGTGTGAAAAATGGAATACTTCAGACGAGCAGGTAATGAAGCTTTATAGTATATGTTTATTTTTTATTTTATTTATTTGATATAAATTTAACATTATAATTTTTTTGGTAGAACATTGCTGATCATAATAAGACAAATTGGTCTCATCAATCGATGCCATATAGGAAGGGAAAGAAGAGTCATTATCAATTGAAGGATGATTTTGTAAGTTTCTTACTTATTTAATATTTAGCTGCCACTCACTTAATTAGTTCTTACTCTCTTTAACACATGTGAATAGCACTTTGTTCATGACCGTTAACCCAACCATGTGGAGATTTTCAAAATCGGTAGATACAAGGAATTACCTGATGGCACTGAGCAGTGGGTAGATGACGAGAGCAGGAGTCGATATGTAAGTGTATTTTTAAAATTTATAATTAATGTTTATGTGATATTTTTTTATTATAATTAATAAATTTTTTTATGGATTTTTTATGTAGGAGAGGATGATTCAGCTACCGGCTCCTTCACTAGATAGTGAGAGTGGGAGTACCCCCATTTCTGCTGAGGAGGCTTTTGTTTCAGTGATGGGGAAGGACCGATATGGTTGTGTTCATTGCGAAGGCAGTCGAGAGACACTCCGCACTTGGTATGGGACAGGTCGAGCTCCTCCACCTATCAGCAACAAATAAGTAGCATGGAAGATGTCCTCAGAACGCAGGGACAGGAGATGGAGCAATTACGAGCAGAGATTCGCAGACGAGATTCTAAGATGGATGATGTGATCCGTAGATGGTATTTCGAGATGGATGACATGTAGAGGGAGTTGGATCAGCTACATATATGACAGTCTGAGATGGATGATATACATAGGCAGATGCTACAAATGAGTACATTCATAGCCAAGTTTCAGAGTTCTCAGGGAGCTGTTACGCCATCGAGAGCTCCAGAGGGAGCTCTTGATGATGGTGAGGACAATACAGATGAGGCTGAAGACGATTATGATGATTAAGGGATTGATAGAACAATATGTATTATGAGTTTAGACTTTTTGATGTGTTGTATGAATTTATTAGATATTTTCATGTGGTGTAGGATTAGTTGTATTTGTATATTTTATTGTGGTATTGTTGTGTTTGGTGGGTGTGACAGGTACTTGTACTAAACAGGAAATACTTATATGTTTTTAATAATTATTAAAAAAAAATAGAGGCATATGTCAGCGGCTACTTAACCATTGACAAAATATTATCAACGGCTAACACTCCGTTGAGAAGTAAAATAAATATCAACGGCTCAAAATCCGTTGACAAATAACAATTGTCAATAGCCTAAAAGCCGTTGACAAATGTTAATTGTCTACGGATAAATAACCATCTATAAATTAAAGAATTGTCAACGACTTCAGAGCCGTTGACATATTTTTTTTGTCTACGGTCTACATCCGTTGAGATAGAGCCTATTTGTCTTCAATCTATAACCACTAACATAAATATCTTTTGTCAACGAATATGAGTCGTTGATAAACAATACTTTTGTAGACGGCTTATCTTCTCTGTTGACATATGATAAGTCGACGACCAATATGTCGACGGCTTTTTCAATGGCTATGAGCCGCTGATGTTAATATTTATCAACGACTTTTGGTTCTATGTCAACGGCTAGTAGCCGCTGACAAATTGCTTTTTTCTTGTAGTGCTAATGGGGCGGTGCCACCCGGGGCACCTGGGTACACCAAGTACTCGGGCGCCCGGGTGCTCAGCAATTCCGTTCCAAGTAACTGTCGAAAACCAAAAACATTATGCCAATAGCAATATGTTCATGGTTTACTAGTATGCTAACCACGCGGTAAGAGCTTCCCTACTCGGGGGGCTCCTATAAACTTACATTCTCAAGTGCACGAAGTTTGTTTCAATTAATAGACAAGCTAGATGGTATTCTTGACCGTACAATGTTCACCTCTTCCATAATATTTCTAAAAAAAACACAAAAAGGTATTGTTTTCACATGCTTATATAGGTTGGAGCAAGTTTAGAGAAATACCTACTATACTTGTGTAGAGACATGGTACCTTGTGTGGTGCCACGTTATAAGGCGTCATACTAGTTAGTAGTGCATGGATAACGGTGGGTTGTGATAGTGGGCAGCGATATGGTAAGTGGTAGTAGCAAGTAGTGGGAGATAACGACAATAAGCTGCCATAGATTTAGAAATTAAAATTTTAGATTCAAAAATATAAATTTTAGGTTTTAAAATATTATCTTTATAGTTTAAAAATACCGACTAAACTTTTATAGTACTTTAGACTCATAGATACAATTTTTAGACTACAAAATATTAACTCTCACAGTTTAAAAAATATTGGCTGGCTTTTATAGTAAAGAAATTGAACTCAGCTCAAAAATAGATTTCTTAAGAGTTAAAAACTATCTATAAGACTTTTAATAGTATTGTGGACTCATAAATGGTGACCTTAAATTAAGAGCAATTGTCACTCATCACTCGCTATTGTCTTTTCATTGCTTACCCTACCCATTAACTTGCACGGCATTCTATGTGGTGCCACGCATAGTGATGCAAAAGAACCAATACATTTAACAAATGACTCGAGTTTGACTTAAATGTTACTCAAATTAATTTGGCTCATTTAACCAAATAAACAAATCAAATTCAAATAAAATTTAAAACTTGTTTCACGAACAAGTTGAGTGTGAGCAAAAGTCTACTCTAATCATTTAAGCTCACGAATAAATTTGTTTAATTTTTAATTACATAATTATAAATATAAATTTATATTAAATATTATACTAAAATAGTTAAATTAAATAACTTATCAACGCTCTTGAGATGTTAGCTTGAAATAAGATAGATTTAGGTCTTATGAACAATTAATTTGTGTACTTGTAGATTGGAGTTTGACTTACAATACGAACTCACAAATTCAATTGGGCTCATTGAGATAATTGTTAAGGACTCGAGTTCGAGAGTATTGAAATGAACCAAACTTTAACAGTCAATTTCAATATTCAATAAAGCTCGAGTTTGACTCAAGTTTGATTAAAAAAAACAACAAACGAAGCTTGAGCAACATAGTATTCAATTTGGCTGAGTTCATTACTGCACATGTCCAACTACACTTGCTACACTTGAGCAATGACATGTGACATGGCATCTTGTATGGTGTCAAGTTGGATGTCATATAGGCTGGCGGGGGGGGGGGGGGCAGCATCTGGCGATGGTCGATAGCGATAGTGACCTACTTAATTTGGGCTCAGAAATACAACTCTTAGACATAGAAATATAAATCTTAAACTTTAAAATATTACTTTTATGATTTAAAAATATTGATTGGACATTTAATAGTAATTTGGGCTCATAAATACTACCTTTAGACTTATAAATAGTAATTTTAGACTTCAAAATGGTGAGTTTGGAGCTCGCTGTCCACTGCCGCTGTCCATGGGCTGTCATCACTGGTCATTGTTGTTGTCACGTCCTACTTATCGATGATTTTTGGATATGACAGAGAGTTTGGGATAAAGAAAATAGAGGTCGTCATTTATATTCACAAGGCAGTGCAGTAGAATAACATAATACATGGGTTACATGAGTTAATGGTTACAAGTTTATTATATACAACATTCTAGGTGGCTAAAATCCAAAAGGGAACTTGGTTTGCTAAAATTTAAAATTCGCTCGGCGCACAGACTCCTGGAGAGTTAGCCCCATCTGAGATGCCTGAAAGAAAAGTAGGGGTACATGAGCAATTGTGCCCAGTAGGAAAGCACCTTCAACAATAAAAGTAAGGCATGAAGGTAGCATCAAAAGAAAAACATGCATACCAGTCAATGAAAGAATACAAACTGATATACATAGTGATACTCTAATGCAGTTAGATGATGATATCATAACAAATTTTTCCCAGAACCAAACAGTAATAAAATTCATGCCATAATTCAATTCATGAAAAAGTAGACTAAATTTAGCAGTAGGTGGTGTCATGCCAAACACCCAGTAGATCCATTTTCGATTCGTACGGTCAGTAATCGAATTCAGGTGCTCTTCCAGAAACTGGATCGACCCCATTTGCACAGACATTGGTCCAGTAGAGTCCGAAGACCCAAAGTGTCATCATTTCCATTCGTTCATTCTTTTAGTATGGTTTGGGCGGATCTCAAGGTAACATTAACAATAAAGCTTGTCCAATGCAAGAGTATAATGATAACAGGACAAAGGTAAGACTAGCAAGTTGGGTTGGCCCAAGTTTAAGTAATATAGAATTGTATAAGGAGGCTGGGGAAAAGAACAAACTACAACAAACAAAAGAATCGGTCGACCGTTCAGGAGATTTTGGTCGTCTGGTGAAATCGGTCAACTAGAAAGGTAGGATCGGTTAACTAAAATAATCGGTCGGTTGACCAATTCCAGTGATATTACATACTAGTTTTCTTTTTATTTCCAATGGTGGGTTGAGAGTTTAGAGGAGCGTCTGAGGGTTGTGTCCTGATATAAAAGGTCTACTCTGACAAGAACAAGTATTCCAAAGAGTGACACTTGGATAGTAGCAAGCGAGAAGGGGAAGGAGAAGACGAAGGTTTCTACCAGACAAGAAGATGACAATAAAAATTAACAGCAGAGTAGAAGAGCTCTAAAAGCTCCTACAACACCTAGTAGATCCTCCCTTTCCTTCTTCTTCTACCTTGGAACATGCCAGAGTTTTGGCTAAGGATCATATGTACATGTATATAGAGCTTCTCCTAAGAGAGGTGTGCGTGAATTCGCCAACAGCTGGACAATGGAGATATCACAAATCACCACGGTCAATAGATTTTAACCACGTCGCATTGATCTTACCAGGGGTCAACGCGTTGAGGTGTTAATACGTAATTTGCATTACGTAGGTGAACAGTAGTTGAATAGTAACATGATTACGTAACAATCTTAATTTATTTAACACTTTTATCTAATACTAATTTTATTTTATTTTTATAAAATTGAAGTGTTACACCTCCTCCTCACTTTTTTTTTTAATAAAATTGGTCCACGGAGGCTCAGCCAGGAGAGTGCACCCTCCCCCAGGGGGGAGAATGGACCCACTCCACCAGCAAAAAACTCTGGGCCAAGATATTATATATGAAGAACAAGGTACAAAAGTAAGGGGGCATACCCCCATTAGATCAGTCTAACATTCATAAGACCCGATCTATCAATAAGTAAAGGCCCCTTACAAGCGTGAGGAAGGCTATGCACACCCCAAAAAACCTCATTACGCATAGAAACAATAGCATGGTTAGCAAGCTGATCTGCCACCTGGTTAGTCTATCGGAAAACATGAGAGATAACACTGAAATCCTCATGCAACAAGTCCCTAACAACTCGCCACCATCTATGAATGTGCCAAGTAATGCATCTACTCTACTGGAGAGAGTTAACAAGGGATAAAGAATCTGAATAAACAGCAGAAAGATGGACCCCCAGAAAGTGAGCTAGGAGAAGACCATCACAAAGTGCCCGCGTTTCAGCTATAATGTTGTTACCTTCTCCATAGAAATTAGCAAAAGCAACAAGAACGTTGCCATGACTATTCGGAATACACCCTCCACGTCCACAGATACCAAGATTTCCTTTGGACGCCCCATCAACATTTAAGCAGAAATCACAATGGGAGGTATCCAACGGACCAGCTTCACCTGCATAGGAGATGAGAAAGAGTGAAAACCATAATTATGGAGGATTTGTTCTTCAGCCAGCGTTGGAGCACTATTGAAAATGGACTTGCCAAGAGCAAAGGGGATGTGAAGCTTAATAATTCTAATAACGTCACCAACCCGAATTTTTTTATTTTCATTTCTAGCATAACATCTACATTTCCAAAGCTCCCATAGCATTAGAATCAGACAATATATGGAAGTGAATCCAAAAGGAGAGCGGACATTTGACTGTTGGATAAAACAGCAAATCCTTGCAGTGATGTGAGTATGTAGATGAACTTTGTTGCTGATAAGAGGTAGGAACCATTTCCACATAATAGCAGCGATCTCACTATTTATAAAAACATGGTTTAGGTCCTCAAACTATGGGGATGAACAACAATGGCATTTAGAAACCATAGGGACTCCACTTTCTGAAATTCTTACATCCACAGGCACCGTTCTATTAAGAATTTTCCAACAAAATAAGGAAGCCCTTGGGTAGAAAGAATGATGCCAGATCTTTATTATAGCAGGGCGGCAAATCCCAACATGTCTGACCAAGTTGTAAGTGGATTTAGTGGAGAACTCACCACTAGAGGTAGCGGCCCAAATGCACCTGTCATCATCATCTGTTAGGTGCAAGACATTCAAAACACCAGCAGGGATAACCAACCTCAAGGGATGGGAAGCATCACAAGCAAACTCCTACAAGGAAATCCCCGAGTCCTCAAAAGGGCCCTGAAGAATAGCAGACAGCGACTGGTCCCCAAACCAGGTATCTTTTAAAATGTCAATCCTATCACCCTTACCATGAATCCATCTAGTATTATTATGGATTATGGAGTTGACAACCATGCATACACGCTTGGGCATACCAGGAATATGAGAGAAGTTGGTAGCTTCAAAATGCCTTCTAGTGTACCCAGACCATAAGGAACTGCCATGACGAATATTCCAAATTTGCTTCATAGCTAGGGAGATTTGCACATGATGAATATTGCGAACTCCTAAACCACCCTCCACCTTAGGACATTGAATTTTATGCCATGCAACCCAATGACGATGACGAGAGCTGTCAATATCATTCCAGAAAAAAGCAGTAGAACATTTCTCAATGTAAGAAATAATGGATTTAGGAAGGCAGGAAGCTGCCGCCAGGTAGACTGGGAGGGAAGAGAGCACCGAGTTGATCAAGGTTATCTAGCCAGCTTGAGAAATAAGCTTGGCTTTCCAGCTGCCAAGCTTAGCATTAACTCTTCCTATCTGGGATTTGCAATCAGAAGTGAGAACCTTACCAGATCTCAGCGAAACGCCAAGGTAAGAAAGTGGGCCATTTTGTCTCATGTACCCAGTAACATCCTTGATTTTTTGAATAGATCTCATAGAGGCTTTCCGAGATACCATTGTGGACGATCCGTTTCCCGCACCCCCGTCGGACTGTGGAATCCTCTGTTGGTTCACAAACGTCGCTAGGCTCTCGTTGGTGATGATGGGTCGCTGGTTGACTTCGTTGACTCCTTTGTTGACTGAGTTGACTAGGGAGAGAACAAAGAAAACCAGGAAAGAAAGGGAGAGTTTGTGATCGTCAGGGCCTTACCTGTGCCCAAGGGAACGTTGTGATCACGCCGGTGCAGTAGCCTCACGTAGCAAATGAGTGTGGTATTCCAACTTCTCTCCCTTCGGCCGGCCAAAGGAAGAGAGCTCCACGGTCTTCTTCAAAGTGTTCCTACCACAAAAGAAGCTCTATTAGACTCAAATGCGGTGTAGTAAATGTTCAAAATGAAAAAGTAAAGCCCAAAAGGCGAGTCCCGTATCGGTTGCGGACTTGAGAAGGGGGGTGGCCAAATGTTATGACCACCCTTCTTCCCTCCATTTTTTGGTTGGGAAACCCCTTTCTCGGTGTGTAGGAAGGTGCCCTACGTGCCTAGAGTGTGTGGGAATGTGTGTGTAACATGCAGAAGCTAAAGAGAAAGGAAGAGAAAGAGAGGAAGAGGAGGGAGATGATCCTCGTTGCTGTGGCGTTGCTGACTCCTTGTGGGGCACCTCCAACTCGGGATGAAGCCTCCTAGACGTCCCATGTGATGAGAGAAAGAACAAGAAGAGAGGTGGAGGGTAGGGTGTAATTTTCTCTCTCTTCTCTCTAAGTGGCAAAGTGTGGGCGTCCAGCCTCTCCTCCCTCCTCACTTAGAAGGCCAAGGGGGGGTTAAATAGACAGTGGGGTCAGAGTTCAGAGGCTTTGGATGCTCAAGTGTGAAGAAACACACTTGCACACTTGGCAATCCATGTATTAAAGCTCCAACCAATGAGGAGAGGCCAAGTAGGATTTTTACTGGGTCAATGGGGTGCCAAGGTGGCCCATATGCCCGTTGGGAACGGCTACATGCGTTGCATGGCCGAGAGAATGGAGCAAGTGGCCTAGATTCTCAGGGTAGTTGTGCAGACCTGGTAAACCATGTCGACGTCAATAGATCCTGCCGCCAATACCATGCAAGCATCCTCCGATGTGGACGCCAACATAAGTAAACGTCCAAGAGGCTTGCCGTCAACATGTAGTCAGCGGCAATGATGCTGCCGTCTACATGTCATTCGAGGCAAGTCAACAAATGGTCAAACGGGCTTTATTGGGCCATAGAACCACGTGGGGATGGGCCAAATCGTGCGTCTACAAATGCCCCTCTGAGACATCCGGTCTTGCAGGGGAGCTAAGCGGACTAAAAGGTTGGTGTCTCGGTAAACAAAGGACGCGGAGATTTGATGAAGGGCCATCTCCGAGGATAGGAATTATAGCAAGCCAAACGAATGAGTTAGGCTAGAAACGAGTGACGAATCGTCTGAGAGACAAATGTGGATAATAGGAAGAGTGATCTACCCGTGTAACTACAACTGCAACCCAATGTTAGGGTCCCTGGCATGGCCGTGTCGGACTTTGACTAGTTTCTAGCATATCTGAGTCAAAGGAGTTGTAATATGACGGTTGAATCAAGAGAGTCTCATAACCAGAGCTCGTGGGTTCGCTGGCCTAATTAGGACGTTTGTCTCAAATTTAGGGGTCGTGGAGACAAAGGAGTTGGTTGATCACTCAAAGGACTATCAAAAGATTCTAACTGGAATCAATGTTTGGAAAGCCTGAAGTTCGGAATTAAGCTTGTGACTGGAGAAGGTTCAAATGAACTCAATAAGAGTAGCTTGATTATTTGTGATAAGCACGGTGGGACAAGTTCTCGAAGGGGGGACAACAAACGCCCGATATCAACTTGGATATTCATGGAGGGACTGACCCGGTAGGCCACCTGAGCTGGGGGAGCCATAGAGCAATCGAATGATCGAGGAAAATCACCATTTTTTTTTTTGAGTCCATGAGAGAATGTTTGCAGTGAAGATCCAAATGCATGCTGGTGTGGGTTGCCTATCTAAAATGCAAGTTAGAACCAGAGGAAAATTCTAAAGGCCAACAAATAACTGAGAGATCATAAACCCGTCATGGTTTTTGGTAAAGGGGAACTCAGGGTTCACGGTCGCCAAGTTAATCACCTCTGGCGGGGTCATACGTTAGACATACCTGTAACACTCAAGGTCGCATGAGTGTTCCGAATCTGAAGAGTAGTTTGTGCTTAGATATCTGCAAAACAGCTTCAAAGCACAAGATAAAATATAATGGCCACATGAATAATTGAACTTTGAAATTTTTCGGCTAGTAAACGTCCACTCCGATTGCCGCCAATAAACAATAAATGACAACGGATGATGTCGATGACTGGACACTGGCGTCAACCGATCTGGACGTCTAATGGCCAGCGGATCAGGCCGAAAATATAGGTGATGGGAGTCCATAAGGACTCTTCTTTCTTCTACCTTCGTTCCTCCCTTTCCCAACTGCGAACCAGAGAGCTTGGGGACGAACTGGAGCAAGAAACATGGCCTTTTCATCGACCGGAAAGTCCACAAGTATGAACCCGGGGATCCTGAGCGAGGTTCCGGGACATCTGAGCACCAGACTAGCTAACGGGGAGGTAAGTACCGTGCTCTTTTCTGCTTCTTCCTAGGCTGAAAACGTCCTAAAACTCCTCTCACTGCACCCCTTCATGCAGGAGATGCCTGCCTTCTCGAGCCAAGGCCAGGTACGGGCCTTCTCCTGGCTAGTTAACCTAGTGAATGCCATCACGCTGGACATGAGAAGCTTCATCGGGATGTTGAACTTGAGTTTCATGGTGGTGCTGGCGAAGAACATGAAGGATATGTGGTGGGGCTTCGATGCCCTGGGAGTGCTGGTTGAGCGGTGGCATCCGCACACACACACGTTCAGAGCCAAAACATAGGGCTCAATGACATTATTACATTGGAAAAGAAATCTAAAGAAAATATCTAACTAGACTCTAAGGTACTAAGGACATTCCATCGCTATGACTTCAGGACGCTCATCACTCCAGTCCAATCCCATTGTTGTGTGTAAGGTTGTCACTTGACTTACCTGAAAACACAATAACAATAACGAAGGGTGAGCGATAACGCTCAGTAGGACTTAATATCTCGTGTAAACAAGCATGCTTTAAGTGATTAATATCTTGTAACGCAGGTTAACTAAAGAGAACGATCAAGTATAGTCAAGAGAGAAATAGTACATGATAAGAGATTGATGGCATACTAGAATGATAGCATGCGATAACATGTGAACGATAATACATTTCACAAGAATATTGCAAAACTAGAATGATAGAGAAAAGACCATATAACAAGATAGCGTATATTAAAATGACATGTAATAGGATAGCTTGTATCAAGGTGGCGTGTAACGAGATAGCTTGTATATCAAGATAGCGTGTAACGAGATTGCATGTAAAGAGATAGCGTGTAAAAAGATAACATGTAATGAGATAACGTGTATGATTGCACCACGGTGCACTAGTCGAGTACGGCAATAGTCACTTTGGGACAATAGCCGTTTAACGATAGTACATTTCATCTGAACTCCTCAGACTAATGTTATAACAGTCAGTGCTAGCATAATAATAGCACCGAAATGGTACAGTACGTCTGAACTCCTCAGACTAATAGTATAACAGTTAGGTGTCTAGCCAATGTCGAGATAGTCAGAACCGGTGCAATGCAGAACACCATAAATAGCCCCTGCAGGTATTTTCGGGTGGCTCTCTGCCCCCAGGACTAGATTGGAGCCCCTCGGACACTCTCCGTGCTCTGCACAATTATGAATTCGAGTCAGTAGGGTCACTGGACCCATATTATGGCGCTAGACAGTCATGTATAGTACACGCAATGGGAGCAACAATAGCTCAAGAGTCTCAAGAGAGTACTAGATGAATAGACGAGATAGTAGAGTGAACGTGAATAGATGAGAGTACAAGGATAGTAGATGAGATAGGGGTATAATCATAAAACAACGATAAACCATGATAGTAACGGTTGCACAGCACCAGGTCGGGTACCGGCAGTCTGGTAGAAGAAGTCACCACCGCCCACTAGCCATGCTAAGAACACTGGCCAGGTGGTCCGGCGTGATCACAAGATAAGAGAGATCTTACTAAGGCCATTTGGATCGTATTGATCCCTAAGAGTGTAACGAGATTTAAAGGGTACAACCAGCTCGTCGGCAATGGATGTGCGCTAAAGCCAAGAAGACCTACGGAGGTCTTGACAAGGATTCCCTAGTCCAGTCGAGAGTATTCCCAGTGGAGAGGTGGTCCAAGTCAAGGGAATGTGTGTAAAACGGGTCTGTCGTGCCTCGAGTGCTCGAAGGCCGAGGGAAAACGATAACGGTATTTAAAATGCACGAGTAAAAACAGAAACATTTGTATTTAATAAAATAGGGTAATTTAGTCATTTATTTTGCTAAGTTACCAGATACATTATTACATAAATTATTAGGGTCAAATGGCAATTAATAAAGTCATGTGTGTGTAAGTGTAAAGAAATCTTAAGGATATGACAAGTCGTGCAAATGTCCTTTTAAAATAATTAAATTTATATCATTAATGCCATTTATTAACTTGCCAAGTCGGGTTAAATATATCATGGTTTAATCATGGCTAATTAGGCGTATAAAGCTTAAACAACAGGGCATATGCACAATTTTTCCATTCTGGTCGGATTCATGAAAACGCGACGGACTTACCCGTCGCGATTCAAGTCGTGACATGGCGGTCGGGTGCGACACGGAACCTGGCCGGTCTGGCCCGGTCCGGAGTGAATCGCGGCGGCTTATGCCTCGCGTTCTTGACCCGACGCCATCAGCCGGCGTGACCCCGCTGATATCCCGGCGGATCGCGCCGTCGCGATAACATGTGGGATTGCCCTTTTTCCCTTTTTCCTAGGGCGAGTCCTCTGTGATATAGAGACGTTCTAAATTCCATATAAAATAGTATGGTGATCTAAAAAGTACAAAACTAGTTTTAAACGAAAGCAGACATGTATATCTATCAACATGCACGATTAATTTGAAAATAGAGAAGGTTTAGACATGCGTCGATTGGGTTACTTTTCAGTGACCTAAACAGGCATAGTCAGGGTTCAATGAATTAATTTGAGATGAATACATGATGAAAAATTCCGAAACAGGGGGCGTTCGAAAGCTAACACGAAGTAGTATTTTAGAGAATTTTATCATGTTGTGGGATTAAGTATGCCCAGAGTATAAAGGTAAACTTGAAGAGTTGGGTACAAGCAATAGACAGGAATTCAAAGATTTAGTTCTCCCTCATGGGAGATCAAAATCGAGCAAGACTAGGGGCGTTTGAAAGATAATAAGATTCAGTATATATGACAATTTTATCATGGAATGAGAGCAAGTACATATGGGGAATTAGAGAAAACATAAGATTTCAGTTCATGGTAACAGTAGGATTTCACGAATTAAATTTGCCCAAAATGGATGAGCAAAATACAATCAAGCTAGAGGGCTTTTGAAGAGGTACATGAAGGCTACCTAGGATAATTTTTACACAATTTGTGCTTGAGAGATTGCCTACCTTTTTGCTCTATAAAGATCCTAGGGTTTGGGGATGACGAATTTCCAAGTTCTTCTTGCTCCAAATCTCCTTCTTCTCCTTGCTCCTCGTCCTTAGCCACCTTTCCTTGTGCTCCAAAGCTCCATCAACGAAAATGGGACTTGGTAGACATGAATTAGAGGTCTATTAGGTTGTGTAAGAGTCCTCCTTCCTTAAAACTCCAATTTCCCTTCAAACTCTTAATTTTCCACATTTATCACCCAATTTCTTGCCATTATCTACCTAATAGGCTTGGGGAGAAGTCTAAATTTGTGGGTAATAGTTTAGGATAGGATTAGGACTCTTTTTAGGATATTTATAACCCTTTTTAATATTTATCTTATCTATTTTTAATTTATTTATTAATTAACTCCGAATTTCCCCATTTATCTCTCATATTCTAGCATTTATCCACTAATTGGCTTGGGGAGAGATCTAATTTCGTGGCTAATGTGTTAGGATGGGATTAAGACTCTTTTAGGGATATATATATGTCATTTATTATTTATCTAATCCTTTTTTCTAATTATTACTATATTTAATCCGAATTTCACTTAATTAACTCCCATCTCATGGTGGGCTCTTCTTATTTGGGCCGAACAATCCATGTTAGAACCATTAATAAAACCCATTACCAATTTGACTTAATGGGTGTAGATTTAATTCCAATTATTCACCCTTTATCCTTATGTAAATCTATTTATCACACTTATTCAAGTAATTTCATATTTTTAAATTGATTAAATATTATTCATGCCAATATTTCTAACCTTCATCATTTGGGCTCTCACCCTTGGCCCTATAACTCAAATGAGCCTAGTTGTACAACCCATATTCTTACTTTACTTATTGGATTTTTAATTATCCTTTTATTAGAGAATTTATTCATGGGCCAAGATTGTCCGTTGGTCCATATATCATAATGGGCTATCGACCCATATTATTTAAAGTCTACCCACATGTTTATTTTAATTTATAATCCACTTTCGCTCATAAAATAATGGGTTCTCCGACTTATTCCTTAATTATGCTAATAAGTCGCATAAATTCATAAACTAAGTTCAAATGATTTTTCTATGCCCAAATTTTCTGATGGGTCATTAAAGAACATTATTTAAAGTATAACCATTATTTTTACAAAATTTTTATAGGGGTTTATACGCATGTGATAATAATGCGTACCTTTTTAACTGGTTGAATTTATTAATTTATAAATTTTTAATTTATCCATAATTTTTAATTAATAGATTTTTCAGGATACTACATCCTCCCCCACTTAAATAGAATTTGGTCCCCAAATTCATATGATATGATACGACTACCAGTTTACTCGGAATATTTCATTCCATCATCTCCACTAATCTCCTGCGAGCAATAGCATTTAATTTATTTCGTTTTTGACTTTGGGTACTAAGGTATTACTAAGTTGATGCATGTATATTTATAATGTATTCAGATCTTAACCATGGTTCTACCCAATCCTCACATAGGTATGGTGGTTGACTTAGACACGTGTCAGGACAGTTCACCTAGAACATCCAAGACTTAAAATATCTTATTAAGGACATCCTAGGCTCTGATACCAACTGTTATGCCTCGCCAATTTTGCAGCAGAATAAATCGGGGAGGCATGAACAACGTGTATGGTAATGTAAATTGCGCATACATTCGCAAATATCAGAGCAACTAATGAACAATAATTGCAATTAAAACTCATCATTTTATTGATATTTCTTCTAAACTATTACAACCACTAATTCAGAGCCAAAACATAAGGCTCAATGACATTATTACATTGGAAAATAAATCTAAAGCAAATATCTAACTAGACTCTAAGGTACTAAGGACATTCCATCGCTATGACTTCAGGACGCTCATCACTCCAGTCCAATCCCGTTGTTGTGTGTAAGGTCGTCACTTGACTTACCTGAAAACACAATAACAATAACGAAGGGTGAGCGATAACGCTTAGTAGGACTTAATATCTCGTGTAAACAAGCATGCTTTAAGTGATTAATGTCTTGTAACGCAGGTTAACTAGAGAGAACGATCAAGTATAGTCAAGAGAGAAATAGTACATGATAAGAGATTGATGGCATACTAGAATGATAGCATGCGATAACATGTGAACGATAATACATTTCACAGGAATATTGCAAAACTAGTGTAACGACCCTCATTATACCGGTACGGTTATACCAACCCACGTCGGTATAGCAAGCGTCATCACAGTGGGACATTTACCCAACAATGACATTCAGCTGAGATACACGTGAATATAAGAACAGAGTAGCGGAAGTAAAGAACTACTGTCTTCATTTCATTCATCATCCACATTTAAACATACATGATTTGATTACATTTAAAGAACTAAAAGTCCACATAATTCAAATTTCTGAAAATTTAATACATAAGTGTCCACACTCATAGATTCTTTCATAGTAATTCTAATACAATGTTGCAATTACATACTATGAAAATCTCAAAATGTCACAAGCACTCCAACTGTCTAATCCCCACGCTCGGAGTCGGTCTCCAACGCCTCCTCTGCAAGCGTGTCGTCACCAACTACACTTGTACGCCGAAGCAAGTAATGAGTCTAAAAAACTCAGCAAGTATTCTACACATACCG
This sequence comes from Colocasia esculenta, assembly GCA_014218235.1. Classification (NCBI taxonomy): domain Eukaryota; kingdom Viridiplantae; phylum Streptophyta; class Magnoliopsida; order Alismatales; family Araceae; genus Colocasia; species Colocasia esculenta. The sequence goes on from CM024766.1 coordinate 35,140,819, forward strand.
TACATGCACATATCATGGTAGGTTTTTCATACACCTTCATAAGACGCATCATGTAGCATGCTTGATATTAAACTTTTACAACCTATCATGGTGAATCTACAATTTAACACATGGACTATGCTTTCAGATTTATGGAAATAGAATCACCTATCACATGCTTTCTATTCATTTCTCACATGAAAGTCTACCTCCAACCAACTAAGACATGAAAGCCACGAACATACATTTCCGAACATGCATGAAAGGAAACACACCTAACAAGAAATTTACACATTACTACGCATATACATGACCATTTTTCATACTTTAAGCTTGCTGATTTTACATGCTTTAGCAACCATGATCTAACACATGAGAGCTACAACAACGATTTAAATCACAACATGTGAATAATCAAGCATGGAAGTTGTTCATATATGCTTAACAATTATCCCTAGCATGGATTCTAGGCATTTTGCATACACAAACATGATCATAACATAGTAAAGCTATTGTTTAAGCATGAATTCAGATTGTCATATCATGGATTACAACTAACATCCTCACATTTGGTTTCACATTTTTACACAATTTCGAATTCGCATAATTCACACTTTACACATGCACTTTTACACATTGTTCACATTCACATTTTTTTTTTTCACATGAACACATACACATTTACACATTCACATTTACACTTTTACATTTAGTGCCGTGACACATAGGCCAAACCACCAAAGAAGGACACAACACATCACATAACATAGACGCCATCTAGGCAATACAATGGCGACTCTTGGACTGCGTAGACCGAGAGAACAAGTCTCCACCCTAACCAGTGGTACTTGTCCACCTCCAGGATTTCCCCCTAATGCCCTTAGGGTCACTTACATATTGAACCTTCTCAGGGGGACTTTTCCTTGATACGGTTCCACTGCCCTCTGTGGAAGCAATGTCACACTTGGCACAATTTACACATTACACGTTTTTACCGTTTTTAACACATAGGTTTACACATGTCACTCTCAATTCATTCACTTTCTCACTCACATGCACACCTCTCTGTTTTTCCTAACATGGCACTATAATTACAGAAGTTTAGCATTCAGTAAAATTTACTAGTCAGGTTGCTACATGCAAAATCGAATCATTTTACGAAGGCATGCATTAGTTTCACAATTGCACATAGGAAAATTCATATTGCATCATATACTGATCCAAATGACCTAAAATTTTAACCACAGACTAATTTCGGGTTTAGGATCCCGCATGCAAAATTTAAGATTTTTCTAAGCTAAAACAAAATTACCAAAAATCTAACATTAATTTCACATGCTATCCGCAATTCGATTTGTCATGGAGATAAACACAAACACGGTTTTAACCGCTCGCAGTTTGAACCCTAACAGACATGGAGCTACAGAATTTATTCCTGAAATTTTTGGGCAATACATGATTTACCGAAGATTTATCATGCCCTACGCAAAATTTCTATTTCCCAAGCAATATTTCCACTAATTCACACAAGTATGGGAAAAATCTCAGAATTTTAGAACAGAGACTAACCAATACATGAATGACCCATAAAATGTAGTACATTCAGATTCGTCCTAAATCATACAAATAAAGGGTTGACAAGATTGATAACTCATCACACATGTATTTACATGAAAGAAACAAACTTTACCATTTACCACCTTGAAAAAGAATCCATCCACACACCACATTCACTAGTATACATAGTACATAAGAGATTACATTATATCCTCATCGTGAAACATATCGAAAATAGTCGTATAGGAGGGCAGAACAGCTTGCTGTTCTGCTCAGATGAACTTGGCGGCAAACTATGGCCGTTAATTTCATGTTAGCGGCATCATCGATGGACGCTAAGCATGATCTTAGCGGCAATGGGTATTGCCGTTAATGTCAGGTCTGTGCAGAACACAGACCCGAGCTCTAAAGATGGGGTGAATTTGGGGGTCTAGGACACGAGGGAAAATACATAAAATTTGTAAAACCAACCTAGACACATACAGGGACGTTATGGGTAGGGTACTTGCCTCTAGAAAATTCACCAGACGGATCTAGGGCTCGGTGAAGCTCTCCTTGGGCTGTCCCAAGAAGCTCTTAGAAACGCTTTACTCCGGGTTCCTGAGCAAGCTCCAGTGCCTTCCGAGGTCGGGGAGGCCTTCCTCGTCGATCCAGCAAACTCCTTGAAGCAGAAGGTGGCTGGATCAAGCTCCAGAAGATCAGATTTTGGGCTGCAAAGAGTGGGGTTTCTCACAGTCCGAAAATAGGTTTTCTCTCCTTCCTCTCTTGCAAAGGGGCAAAAGAAGTGCTAGGGCTGTAGAAATGGGTCTGAATATAGAAGAGGGGTTCTCTTGTCACGCAGGGGTGACAAGATGGCCTTTCAGACTGTTGGGGATAGCTCCCCAATGGTTGGGGTAGCTTGCTCCCGGAATTCTGGGCTCTGCAACGCATGCAGGCCAGAGAAGTTGGCGTCCACATCGTTGGACGCTGGGATTAGTGTTGGCATCCATGGGGTTGACGCTGACACCACATCGACGTCATGATATTGACGCCAATATGGCCTTCGGCCAGAAGTCTAAAACTTGCAGAAACCCATGCACATCTTGTATATATACATGTAATATCTATATGGTATCGTGCACACACTACCATTAAGCAATACATACATTATATATACTTAAATTGTACACATACACACATAAGTATACTAATTAATACATGCGTAGATACATACATACGTTCGTATACAACATGAATGATTTACATGCAATACAATAATGCGACAAATTTCGAGGGCCTTACACCCTCTCCCCCTTAAACAAACTTCGTCCTCGAAGTTAGAACGACACTACTCAAACAAAAGGGGATACTTCTTCTTCATCGCATCCTCAAGCTCCCAAATAGCCTCCTCTCGTGAGAAGTTCCGCCATAGAACTTTCACCGACGCAATACTCATGTTCCGGAGATGCTGAATCTTCCGGTCAAGAATAGCTACTGGTTGCTCGACATACGAAAGATCTGGATGAATCTCGACTGGCTCATGACTAATCACATGAGACGGATCTCGGACATACTTCCTGAGCATCGAAACGTGGAACACAGGATGAACACTAGCCAAAGCTGGGGGTAAGGCTAGCTCATATGCCACGCTGCCCAAACGTCTGAGAATCTCATATGGGCCAATGAACCTAGGGCTCAACTTACTATGCCTGCCAAATCTGACAACACCACGAGTAGGCGATATCTTCAAGAAAACATGATCGCCAACCTCGAACTCCAAATCCTTTCTTCTGTTGTCGGCATAACTCTTTTGCCTATCCTGTGCCGCAACAAGCCTCTTCCTGATAAGCTGGACCTTATCCGAAGTTTCCTGAACTAACTCCGGTCCGATCAACTGCCTATCACCAGTCTCCTCCCAACACGGAGATCTGCAGGGCCTACCATACAACGCCTCGAATGGAGCCATACCAATACTCACATGAAAGCTGTTGTTGTATGCGAACTCCACTGGAGGTAGATGGCGCTCCCAATCATCCTTCCAATCCAGAACACATGCTCTCAACATATCCTCAAGCGTCTGGATAGTCCTTTCGGACTGTCCATCAGTCTGGGGATGAAACGCTGAACTGAGCTTTAGCTCCAAACCTAAAGCATCCTGAAGACCCTTCCATAACCTCGAAGTGAATCTCGGATCTCGATCCGAAATGATCGACTTCGGCACACCATGCAATCTGATGATACTACTAACATGCAATCTAGCTAAACTTTCTACTGACTGCTTCTTCTTCATAGGTAAGAAATGAGCAGTCTTCGAGAATCTATCTACAACTACCCAAATCGAGTCATTGTCCCTTCTAGATCGAGGCAAACCTGAAACAAAGTCCATAGTGACAGCTTCCCACTTCCACACTGGGATGTCCATCCTTTGCATAAGGCCGGATGGTCGCTGTCGCTCGGCCTTCACTTGCTGGCATACGAAACACCGGGATACATAATCCGCTACATCCCTCTTCATGCCAGACCACCAAAAGGATCTCTTCAAATCCTAGTACAACTTTGTGTTACCCGGATGAATAGAGAATCGCGATCTATGAGCCTCCGCTAACACATGCTCACGGACATCTATTAAATCAGGGACACAAACACGGTGCTGAAATCTAATCACACCGTCCTCATCTCGAGCAATGCCTGCCTTACCCACTAACTATAAGAGTCTAGGGTCAGCTCCCTGTTGCTCGATCACCTCATCCAAAACTGAGGACCTAAGAGCTAACTGAGCTACAAAAGCCTGACGTAGCGATGGCTCTAACTCAGTCAACGCACAAGTCGCATCCTCCAACATCTTCCAGTCCTGCTGGAGAGATGGCCTCTTTCTACTCAGCGCATCCACTACAACATTCGCCTTTCCAAGGTGATACTGAAGGTCAAAGTCATAGTCCTTCAAGAACTCAATCCATCTCCTCTGCCTCAGGTTTAATTCCTTTTGGGAGAAAAGATACTTTAAGCTCTTGTGGTCGGTAAACACCTCAAATCTGACACCATAAAGATAGTGCCTCCAGATCTTTAGTGCATGAACCACTGCCGCGAGCTCTAAGTCATGAGTCGGATAGTTCTTCTCATGCTCCTTCAACTGACAAGAAGCATAAGCCACTACCCTTTCCTGATGCATTAGCACACAGCCTAACCCAATCCGAGACGCATCCGTGTAGATAGCAAAACCCTCTACACCGCTCGGTAAGACTAACACCGGGGCTGTCGTGAGCTTAGTCTTCAATAATTGAAAACTACTCTCACACTTCTCAGACCAAATAAACTTCACTCTCTTTCTGGTAAGCTGAGTCAAAGGGGCGGTGATGGATGAAAATCCCTCAATAAATCGCCGATAATAACCAGCTAAACCAATAAAACTACGAATCTCCAAAGGGGTCTTGGGAATCTCCCAATCCATAACTGCCTGGACCTTTGCGGGATCAACTGCAACACCAGCGCCGGAGATAACATGCCCGAGGAAATGAACCTCGCGCAACCAAAAAATCGCACTTGCTAAACTTGGCATACAGCTTGTGCTCACGAAGAACCTCTAACACTACCCTCAGATGCTGACGGTGCGTGGCCTCATCCGGAGAGTAGACCAACACATCATCAATAAACACTACGACAAAGCTATCTAAATAAGGCCTAAACACCCTGTTCATGAGAACCATGAACGCTGCAGGGGCATTGGTCAATCCGAAAGGAAGGACCAAAAAGTCATAATGTCCATAATGGGTTCTAAATGCCGTCTTGGACACATCCTCACTCCGAATCCTCAACTGATGATAACCAGATCGCAAATCAATCTTAGAAAAGACTGATGCCTCTCGCAACTGGTCAAACAAATCATCAATATGAGGTAAGGGATACCTATTCTTCACAGTCACTTGGTTCAACTTCCTATAGTCAATGCATAACCTAAGTGACCCGTCTTTCTTCTTGACGAACAATACAGGTGCGCCCCAAGGGGAAACACTAGGGCGAATAAATCCCTTATCAAGCAACTCCTGCAACTGCCTCCTCAACTCGGCTAACTCCGCAGGTGCCATCCGATATGGAGCCTTCGAGATAGGAGACGTGCCCGGAAGCAACTCTATGGTGAACTCTATCTCTCTATCTGATGGCAAACCAGACAAATCATCAGGAAAGACATCTGAAAAATCCTACACTACCTCGATCTCTGCAAGAGTAGGTGACTCATCAGCCTCTGGCACTAGTACCACACTGGCAAGAAAAGCGTCACAACCTTTGCTCACCATACGCATCGCCTTCATGGCAGAGATGACCATCTTTTCGGCCAAGTTCCTTGGCAAGGGATGAGAGAATTCGTCCTCACCAGGAATGCGGAAAACAATCCTCTTCCGGCGACAATCCACTAACGCATAGTGCTCCTCTAGCCAATCCAGACCAAGAATAGCATCATAGTCCTTCATCTTTAGCAAGAAGAAACACCCATCTAGGACTCTATTCTCAATGCACACAGGTAACGACGGAATGTACTTCCTAGTCGATACCGTGCCCGCAGGGGTGTGCACAGACAAAGGGACCTCTAACTCCTCAGACTCTATGCCTGACTCTAGGGCTAACTGCCTAGCGAACCGCTCGGAAATGAACGAGTGAGTAGCACCCGTATCAAACAAAACCCGAGCGTACACACCCAAAAGCAAAACCATACCTTCGGTGACATGCTCCGCCTACTCGGTGTCCTCACGAGCTAAAGCAAACACTCGAGCTGGGGCTCGAGGCCTTCTTGGTCTTCCTGTAGCTGGCGCGGCTGCCGCTACCGCTGGGGCTGGCGCTCCGCGCTGAACTCCTTGCTGAAGTCTTGGGCAATCTTTGATCTTGTGATCGCTGCTTCCACACTTCAAGCACTTACCCGTAATCATCAAACACTCGGTACCACCATGTGTCTTCCCACAGTGGGGACACTCTTTCTTCACACCAGGGGAACGTACAGAAGGTACCTGAGTACTGCCGACTGCCACGGATCACTGCGGTGTCTGGTACACCATTTTCTTCTTGTCTTGCTGTTGGAAAGTTGCCGCTGGCCTCTTCTGCGAAGCTTTCTTTTCTTCCAGGTATTGCTCCATTTCTCCCTCCTGCCTACAAGCAGCACTGAGGGCCTCGTCCAACGTGCGGTGGTCAAACGCCACGAGTCTCGTCCGCAGTGATAGCTTGAGTCCCATCACGAACTTCTTTGTCTTCCTACGCTCGTCTGCCACGATATGAGGTGCATATTTAGAGAGTTCAGAAAATCTTGCTTCATATTCCAGCACAGTCATGGAACCTTGAGCCAAAGATAGGAATTCCTACTCCATCCGATCTTGCACATGCTCGGGGACGAACTTGGCCCGAAAGAGCCTCACGAACTCGTCCCAAGCAACGTCGATAGCTCCGTCCTCAAATCGGGTACGCAGCAATGAAGCCCACCATACATCACCTCTTTCCTGCAATACACCTTCGTAAGCTCCAACTAACAGTTCTAACTAAACAAAACATACAATCATACAAAATCAACACATACCTGTAGCATGTAGGTGGCCAATGTAACCCTATCCTCCTCTGCACACCTGATGGCTCGGAAGATCTTTTCTATGTCCCTCATCCAGCATTCAGCCAGCAACGGATCGCTCTCCCCCTTAAAAGAGGGTGGCAGCATCCTTTTGAATCTCTCCATGGTAGAAGGTCCACCATGGTCCTGAGCTGGTACTTGAGCCTGCTACAGTGCACATCAAGCAATATACAATCAACATAATATCACATAAGCAATTAAACAGACTATTAGTCATTTTATTTGTCTAACCTGAGCCTCCAACTGTGCCTGGAGGGCTGCCTGGGTATGAGCCTGCGTCTGCATGGCTTGCACCAGACCTTGCATGAATACTCCATAGTCCACAAGTGGCGGTGGGGGAAGTACAGGACCTGGCGGTGCCGGGGCCTGCTGCTCCGCCCGCTCGTCACGTCGCGGCTCGTCCTCACGGGCTGGCGCTCCGCCACGCCTACCTCTCGAAGCCATGGCTGTAATAAATTTCAGCCACCATTAGCTAGGTTAATAAATTTTCTAACCATTTTCTTATCTATTTTTCACTTCTTATTAGTGTTTTCTACACATGTGGACATACTTAGCATGCAATGAAGATGATGACTAGGTATATTCATGTGCAATCTCAACCGGTCGCTCTGATACCAATCTCTATAACGACCCTCATTATACCGGTACGGTTATACCAACCCACGTCGGTATAGCAAGCGTCATCACAGTGGGACATTTACCCAACAATGACATTCAGCTGAGATACACATGAATATAAGAACAGAGTAGCGGAAGTAAAGAACTACTATCTTCATTTCATTCATCATCCACATTTAAACATACATGATTTGATAACATTTAAAGAACTAAAAGTCCACATAATTCAAATTGCTGAAAATTTAATACATAAGTGTCCACACTCATACATTCTTCCATAGTAATTCTAATACAATGTTGCAATTACATACTATGAAAATCTCAAAATGTCACAAGCACTCCAACTGTCTAATCGCCACGCTCGGAGTCGGTCTCCAACGCCTCCTTTGCAAGTGTGTCGTCACCAACTACACATGTACGCCGAAGCAAGTAATGAGTCTAAAAGACTCAGCAAGTATTCTACACATACCGCACATGCACATATCATGGTAGGTTTTTCATACACCTTCATAAGACGCATCATGTAGCATGCTTGATATTAAACTTTTACAACCTATCATGGTGAATCTAAAATTTAACACATGGACTATGCTTTCAGATTTACGGAAATAGAATCACCTATCACATGCTTTCTATTCATTTCTCACATGAAAGTCTACCTCCAACCAACTAAGACATGAAAGCCACGAACATACATTTCCGAACATGCATGAAAGGAAACACACCTAACATGAAATCTACACATTACTATGCATATACATGACCATTTTTCATACTTTAAGCTTGCTGATTTTACATGCTTTAGCAACCATGATCTAACACATGAGAGCTACAACAACGATTTAAATCACAACATGTGAATAATCAAGCATGGAAGTTGTTCATATATGCTTAACAATTATCCCTAGCATGAATTCTAGACATTTTGCATACACAAACATGATCATAACATAGTAAAGCTACTGTTTAAGCATGAATTCAGATTGTCATATCATGGATTACAACTAACATCCTCACATTTGGTTCACATTTTTACATAATTTCGAATTCGCATAATTCACACTTTACACATGCACTTTTACACATTGTTCACATTCACATTTTTTTTTTCACATGAACACATACACATTTACACTTTCACATTTAGTGTCGTGACACATAGTTCAAACCACCAAAGAAGGACACAACACATCACATAACATAGACGCCATCTAGGCAATACAATGGTGACTCTTGGACTGCGCAGACCGGGAGAACAAGTCTCCACCCTAACCAGTAGTACTTGTCCACCTCCAGGATTTCCCCCTAATGCCCTTAGGGTCACTTACACATTGAACCTTCTCAGGGGAACTTTTCCCTGATACGGTTCCACTGCCCTCTGTGGAAGCAATGTCACACTTGGCACAATTTACACATTACACGTTTTTACCATTTTTAACACATAGGTTTACACATGTCACTCTCAATTCATTCACTTTCTCACTCACATGCACACCTCTCTGTTTTTCCTAACATGGCACTATAATTACAGAAGTTTAGCATTCAGTAAAATTTACTAGTCAGGTTGCTACATACAAAATCGAATCATTTTACGAAGGCATGCATTAGTTTCACAATTGCACATGGGAAAATTCATATTGAATCATATACTAGTCCAAATGACCTGAAATTTTAACCACAGGCTCATTTCGGGTTTAGGATCCCGCATGCAAAATTTCAGATTTTTATAAGCTAAAAAAAAATTACCGAAAATCTAACATTAATTTCACATGCTATCCGCAATTCGATTTGTCATGGAGATAAACACAAACACAGTTTTAACCGCTCGCGGTCTGAACCCTAACAGACATGGAGCTACAGAATTTATTCCTGAAATTTTTGGGCAATACATGATTTACCGAAGATTTATCATGCCCTACGCAAAATTTCTATTTCCCAAGCAATATTTCCACTAATTCACACAAGCATGGGAAAAATCTCAGAATTTTAGAACAGAGACTAACCAATACATGAATGACCCATAAAATGTAGTACATTCAGATTCGTCCTAAATCATACAAACAAAGGGTTGACAAGATTGATAACTCATCACACATGTATTTACATGAAAGAAACAAACTTTACCATTTACCACCTTGCAAAAGAATCCATCCACACACCACATTCACTAGTATACATAGTACATAAGAGATTACATTATATCCTCATCGTGAAACATATCGAAAATAGTCGTATAGAAGGGCAGAACAGCTTGCTGTTCTGCTCAGATGAACTTGGCGGCAAACTATGGCCGTTAATTTCATGTTAGCGGCATCATCGATGGACGCTAAGCATGATCTTAGCGGCAATGGGTGTTGCCGTTAATGTCAGGTCTGTGTAGAACACAGACCCGAGCTCCAAAGATGGGGTGAATTTGGGGGTCTAGGACACGAGGGAAAATACATAAAATTTGTAAAACCAACCTAGACACATACAGGGACGTTATGGGTAGGGTACTTGCCTCTAGAAAATTCACCAGACGGATCTAGGGCTCGGTGAAGCTCTCCTTGGGCTGTCCCCAGAAGCTCTTAGAAATGCTTTACTCCGGGTTCCTGAGCAAGCTCCAGTGCCTTCCGAGGTCGGGGAGGCCTTCCTCGTCGATCCAGCAAACTCCTTGAAGCAGCAGGTGGCCGGATCAAGCTCCATAAGTTCGGATTTTGGGCTGCAAAGAGTGGGGTTTCTCACAGTCCGAAAATAGGTTTTCTCTCCTTCCTCTCTTGCAAAGGGGCAAAAGAAGTGCTAGGGCTGTAGAAATGGGTCTGAATATAGAAGAGGGGTTCTCTTGTCACGCAGGGGTGACAAGATGGCCTTTCAGACCGTTGGGGACAGCTCCCCAATGGTTGGGGTAGCTTGCTCCTGGAATTCTGGGCTCTGCAACGCATGCAGGTCAGAGAAGTTGGCGTCCACATCGTTGGACGCTGGGATTAGTGTTGGCGTCCATGGGGTTGACGCTGACACCACATCGACGTCATGATATTGACGTCAATATGGCCTTCGGCCAGAAGTCTAAAACATGCAGAAACCCATGCACATCTTGTATATATACATGTAATATCTATATGGTATCGTGCACACGCTACCATCAAGCAATACATACTGTAGCACCCTGGAAATTTTAATTACATAAAAATTCAAATAAATGGAAATAAATAATTTCCATAATATCGGAGTATTTAAAACATACGTACCATTATCGTATGTGCTAAAACACATCGGAAAATTTCGTAAAAATTATAAATCAACCCTAAACATTATTACTAAATGTTTCACAAAGAAATTTGTGCCAATAAAAATCAGATCATCCAAGTTTAAAGTGTTTCGCGACTTATTATCGTAATTCATGAATAAGTCGTAAAATCATTATCACACGTATGTGGATGAGTCAGAAAATTAAATAAAAATCATATATGGACTTCAAATAATATCCTCTAATGACCCCTCAAGAAATTTGGTTCAATAAAAATCATTTGGGCTAGGTTTGAGAGTTATTGTGACCGATTATCCAAATTAGGAAACAAGTCGGAAAACCGTTAATACGAAAATACAATGCAATCATAAATTAAATAAAAATATTGGGGAGACTTCCAACATTATATATTGATGAACCATTATCATAATTGGGCCAATGGGCAACATTTGGCCCAAAAATCAAATAAAGCTAGAAAATACATAGAAATTCGTAACCATAAATAAGCTGAAATTAAAAAGAGGTAATTAGAGTTGAATTGGGATGCAATCATGCATTCATGGCAACCCAAATTCGTGCCTAACTATGAGGGGAGGTTTCCTAATGCCTCACACACTCAAAGGGAGGAGGAAATCATCAAAAATAGGAAACCAAACATGCCAATCCCGAAATCCTATTTTCCTAGTTATAATAGGACTCCTAAACACCATGGTTACTTAAATACTCTTCACCCAAACCATAGGAACGAATTTAGAACTTGCTAGGGTCGTGTTGAGGAGCTCTTGGTGGCTGAGGAGCTGTGGAACGACCACAAGAAGCCGTTCTTCTTCCCCTTCTCGTCTGCTGCGACCTGCACAAACCACCCTCTTGAAGTCGACCAAAGGTGAGTCAAACCTAAACCAAACCTTGCAAGGCCTATACCCCTAGAAATAGGGTCAAGTCTACGTTCTAACCCAAGTGGAATTCCCAAATTCCATGCAGTATACACGGAATAGTAAGCGTTTTCCTCCAAGTGGTCTGAACACGGGTTTTCTGGAATAATGGGACTTCTTCAACCCAAAAGGTAGGTTTTCTCGGGCCAAACCTTAACATATGCTATACCAATATGTAGAGCATCAAGTTAACTTTCCTTTCCCACTGGTTTCATCGAATTTCAATGAGTAGATTTTGATTTATAAGCGTTTTGCCAAAGTCGCGCACTGTTAGAGCTTTTCCTGTTCTTAATATGTTGAACGTGTTTCAAGACAGAATTAGAGAAAACACATAGCATGAACGTTATTCTACTAGTTGTCCTAGTCAGGTTTCATGTTCAACGTTTTGTCTAAATCTCATTAGTTAGAGAGTTATAAGCGTGGTAATAGGGTTGCTGCATAAAACTACGTCTTCAAGTTACCCTTGGTCTGACCTTGTGTTCCCCATGATCAAAACCTATCGAAACAATCTTTATTGTTCAATTCCGATTTACTGGAAGTACCCTAGTATGTCTAGGTTATTTTAAAACTGGTTTTGTTATTTTTCACACACCGTGCAATTTGTTCTCTATTTTAGAACAACCCTATGTCAAAAGAAGGAAAGACAGGTCCGCAATCCAAGGCACTGTCCTTTCTTTGTCCGAGCCAGGCACAGACCCTGTGAACGCGACGGCCCGATATGTCGCTTTCAGAGGGTTGATTGCGACATACCCCTTGTCGCTTTCTCAAGGCGACATGCGCTCTGTCGCTATCTACCTGCCTGATCTGACTTCCCTGTCGCGATGCTTACACACATGTGTCGCCTTCTGGGCCCGACCTGTCGCCTTCCTTACATGAGCCTGTCGCGATCTGACCCTGACCTGACAACACCCTATCGCCTTCTTTATAAGCCCATGTCGCGATCTCAGGATTTTTACCTGAAACCCCATGTTTTCTTACAAATTTTCCGCATATACCCGAGGTCTGTTTAAACGTGATAATCACTATGTAAGTTGCATGTCTTGGGTCTGATAATTACATGATTGTTATTTAATGACTTAAAAAGTGTTAAACCCATTTAAAAGTTTTAATTACATGAATGCTATTCTAAGTGCTCTTTAAAGGTTATGATTCATTCAGGCAACTTATGATTTACTCTTCTTACTATTCTAGCTTGACTAAAATAATAATTTTTGTTGCCATAAAAATCTTGCAAACCATGATTTGTTAAAGTGCGTAGTTTCATGTCATGCCATCATTTTAAGTACTTTCCGTGAGTTGAGACCGATGCTTTGTGAATTGAGACACTCGTACATCACTACACACTTGCACATCTAGGCAACCCTTTTTCTTGGAAAATTGGAAACTCTCTACCGGTCATTCCGAATCGGTAGACTAGCGACCTTTTCACCAAGGCCTCCGTAAATCTCCTCTGACCATGGATTCTCACATGGCCGACGAGTTGGTTGTACCATTGAAGTTCCCTGGAGATAGCGTGCACATCGTATCCAAGACCTTGTTTATTGTTTTCAGATTTTGATCCTTTTAAGCATAGAGCTAGAGATGTTTTTCCTTTAGTTAACTTCCTAATTGATTCTTTTAAATAAAGATTTTCTTCAATTAGAGTTTTTAATTTTTCTTCTAACTCTAAATTTTCATTGTTCTTGCTTTTTAGGTCTTCATTCAAAAGATAATTATTATCTTTACTTTCCTTCAATTGTGTTTCCAATTGTTCCATTTCTGATTTAAGATCAGAGTTAGTGTTTTCTAAGCAAGCAAGATTATTTTTCATATTCTTTAATTCTTTTATGACACCTTTATGTTTTTTATAAAGTTCATTAAAGACTTCTTCTAAGTCTTCAGACTCTAACCATGAATTAGTGCACAAATCAAAAGATGGGTCAAAATGTACCTCATCTAGTCCTACCATGAGGGCTAGACGTTCCTGCTCTTTCTTTGATTCTGAGCTACGTGAATCTGAAGTGGTGACTTGTTCATTGTCCCAAACAGCAACTATGGCTTTTCTTTTGAATTTCTTGTGCTTCTTTCTGGACTTTTCTAGTTGACCAGTCTTCTGGAGTTTTGGACAGTCTAGTGTTAGATGTCCAGGTTTTCTACATTCATAGCAGACTAGTTCTTTCTCCTTTTTCTCTTTCGTTTGGATCCTTCTTGATCCATTCTTCTTCTTCTTAAGAATTCTCTGAAGTTTGGATAGTACAACATCTACATCACTATCTTCAGATCCTGTATTTTTTGAACTAGAAGAAGAAGAGGTGGAAGGAGCAGCTGTAACTTTAAGAGCATTAATAAATTTCTTTTTGGATGACCCTTCAGATAGTCGCTCCATATTGATTTCATGAGCCATAAGGGAACCAATTAATTTATCAATGGAAAATTTGGTTAGATAATGGGCTTCTTCAATAGCAGTGACCTTAGGGGTCCATGAATGAGTTAAAGACCTAAGTATTTTTCTGACAGTTTCTTCATCAGAAAGATTTTTACCAAGAGAACTTAGACCAACTACTATGCTTGAAAATCTATTATACATTTGAGTATTATTTTCGTTTGGAAGCATTTTAAATTGCTTATATTGTGAAACAAGAATATCTATTCTAGTTTATTTTACTTTATCTGTTCCTTCATATGTTACCTATAGTTTATCCCACATTTCTTTTACAGATTTACATGCAGATACTCTACTGAATTCTTTTTTGGATAAAGCACAACATAAATAGTTCTTTGCTTTAAAGTTTAGAGACAATTTACTTTTATCAGCTGTTGTAATAGCAGTAGTATCTTCAGCAGGAACAATAATGAAATCACCTACCTCTATTACCTGCCACAGATCAAAGTTTGTGCCTCGAATGAAGTATTTCATTCTCATTTTCCAGTATTGGTAATCCTCTCCATTAAAGAATGGAGGTCTGGTGACTGATTGGCCTTCAGCAATCCCTTGGACAGCCATGGATCTTTGCTCTAAGATTGTTGGATCTTCTTGATTAATCAGAGACCCTCTTTGATATCACTTGTTGTCCCACTTGGTATGGCATCACGCTAACCTAGAGGGGGGGTGAATAGGTAATCTGAAATCTGAAACAAAATCACCACTTGAAACCTTCAGTTAGTGAAAGTAGTTGTAGTGCCCTAGAATTTTTATTGAACTGTATAATGTAATTATGTATGTGTTTCTGCATTTAGTTGTATGCTGTTCTGTGATGAGATTGGCATCAAGATCTTCTAACGTTGACTACTGTTAACGGCATGATCTATTGCTGTTTACTATATGTTAACGACATAGTATTGTGTCATTTATTATTTTCTAGAATATTTGGTTTTTCGGACAAGTAAGTTGACGACATGATCGATGGACAACTACTTCATGGCCAATGGCAGCATGGGTTGACGTTAACCTGACTTGCCTATTTTTGTTGTTACCGTTCCAGGGGAGAGGAAATCATTCGTTTCCAAAACATTTAACATCAGATTTGGGGCATTTCTGATCCAAGGGATAGGATTAGGTTTGAGCAATGCATTGGGATCTTTATAAGACCTGATTTTGGCCTTTGGGGGAGATTTTCGCACTGGTTTGGAAGAGAGGAAAGGAGGTCCGAGAGAAGGGTTCCAGAGCTTTATTCGGGCGATCTGAAGCGTGTTGGGCCAAAGAGGATTGTAACGTCGCGCGTTTTCCGGATCCCCGTGGATCCAGGTTTAGCGGGTTTGGTGGCCAATGTGTGGCCCATTAGCTTGTGTTTCAGGTGTTAGCATGCGCGTTGTGAGACTTAGTGGGCCGCCAGGTTGGGCCCAAAGCGCTCACAGGTTTTCTGCCTGTGAATGCGACAGGGGTATGCGTCGCGTTCTTAACGCAATAGCCCTGGTGGTCGTGTTCCTATTGCCGCCGTTGAGCGTCGACGTCTGCATGTGCGCCAAGTGTCGTGTGATGGGTGGCCTACTGACGTCAGGAGTGTGAAGGCGACGGCCTTCCACGTCGCGTTCAGTTCGCGACGTAGGGCTGTGTCGCGTTTTGAACCGCTGTGTTGTTTTTAAGAACCCCGGCCGAACAGAGCTTCCACAGGCTCTGCTCGACCAGGGGGGAGCTGCTGTGGGATTTCTTGGCGATTTGAGGTCCTGATGGAGTTCTCGGCGTGCTCTCGCCGCGAGGACGTTGTGCGGAGCGGGGGAAATGCCGAGGGATCTCCGGTTTTCATGTTCTTCGCGAAGGTAGGGTGTTTCTACCTTGTTTGATTGCGTGGAATGCTCGTGGTGTGGATTTGATTAGTTTAAAGCTTAAAGAACAGTAGATACCATGCTAGGGTATCCATTTAAGCATGTAAAACGTGAATTAATCGTGTTTTGAGTGGTAATCCGTGGAGTTCCTCTCGGATTAGGGTTTGCACCTGTGAAGGCGACAACCCTGGGCGTCGCGTTGTTAACGCGACAGCTCGATGCGTCGCGTTCGGATCTTGAACGTGCCATATCGAAGGGTCGCGTCTTGATGGCGACCAAGGGCCCTGTCGCGACAAGGTAGCGACAGGTGTATCCATCACATTAAGGTTTGTGATCGCGACATGCCGGGGCGTCGCATTCTGAAGGTGACACATCCCCTTGTCGCGACCTTAGTTGAGAGGTCCAGTTATGCATGTTTTCTGTATTTTTATTATCTGGTTAATGGTATTTGTTGTGCATGGCAATGACAGCTGGAGCCAGTGCACTTGTTATGTTCATGGAGCGTATTGCTCACAATGTGGGCATGTTTTACGTGGTTAATATGTTATGTACGTAATCGGTTTGGTGTTTACGTAGTATGTGTGGTGCGTTGGCACTTATAGCGCTCTTGGAGCGTGTTGTCCATGTGTTGGACATGTTGTTTACGTAAATGATGTGTGGTGCACCTGGCTGGTGTATTATACACATACTGTTTACATGGTTTGGATGTCGTACTTGTGATTTATGTGTGCATGGCACCGGTTTGTGGTGCGCTGGCACATGTGGCACTCGTAGAGCGCGGTGCTCACTAGATGAGCATGCTTTACGTGGTTTGGGTGTGTGTATGGCACACGTATTGTCGTAATGTAATTCTTATGATTTGTCGTAATAATTGTGCAGTGAGATTCCTGTGTGAGCCTAACTGCCGTGACATTGTGATGTTTCCATGATTTGTGTGTCATGCATGTGTATGCATGGCTAGCGGTCGTCGATATGATTATTGTAATATAGTTTGTGTAGTTACTTCGAGGTGATTGGGCAATGAAGGTCATGCGTGGTCCTAGCCCTGGTCTGTTGTTGTCCTTCGAAGAATATTATACTGATTCATGTGTTAAGTGGTGTGTGTGTTGCCACGGAGGTCACGAGGTGGCCGATGTTAGGCTATAATGTTATTATTAGTATGGTTCATATATGTGTTTGTGTAGGCTAGCTTGTAGGTCATGAGTGACCAGGACAAGCTATTCCTCACACATGTATCGTGGTTTGTAATAAATGTATAAGTGTTGTGGTTTGTGCTAGCCGAGTGTGGTGGTCCGGCGCCTATTCCGGAATGCCTCTCTAGTCGGGTACCCCAGGTTCTTTGTGAGCCAGGCACGTGTGTTTGTTATGCTCGAGGTTTGTCCCAGTACAGTGTGGTACCATCGAGGTCTGTGTCGTCTTCCTGGACACCCTCACTCCTGTGTTTGAGTTGTACGTCCGGCTGAGGGAAAGACGACAGTAGGGCAGTGGCTTGTGTTTGTGGGTGTGCAGTCGCTTGTAGCGCACTCGTGGTTGGGGGTACGGACACCAGTAGACGTACTGGTCCCCAGCTAGTCCTGTTCTCCAGTGCCTCACTTTAGGGTGCTCCGGCCAGAGACCCTAGAGGTGCCAGGCATGGGCCTGTAGGGTGTGTGACCTGTAGGTTGTGGTGGGGTGGTTTAGTTGGTCTCCACAGTTGTTTGACTTGTTCTCGTGGAGCGGTAGTTGGACCTTTCATCCGTGACTGCGAGAGTGAGAGGTTGTTCTTGTGTTGTGTTGTCCGGGTTGGATATTGGCCTGATCAGCCAGTAGTTCGTTCCTGTGTGGTGGCGTCGTTCCTTTCCGACTCATGCTTTGCCACTGGCTGTGGTTCGTGAGTTTGTGACTCATAGTCGAGGTTTGACTCGTTCGAGGTGTGCCCTGGTGTTGGCACAGTTGTGACTGCGGTTGCAGTTTGTGGTGTGCCCGAGTGGTGGCACAATTTTGGTTATGGTTGGTGAATGTTGACTCACTAAATGTGGTTTAGCTCGCTATGGTGTGCCCTGTTACGGCACTGGTTTACTTGTGGTTTCCGTACTGATACCTTGTGGTAGTAGGTACCTGTACCCAGTGTGGGTAATGGTTTGTGGTGGTACGTCATATACCAGTCTGTTCTGGTGTTGACGTGGAACGGTGTTTCGTGGAGGTCGTGTAGTGTGATCTTCCACTCAATGTGCTTTACCCTTCCTCGGGTAAGCTTCCGTATATGGTTTTCGTGTGTGAAGGATTGGCCGTTGTAGCCAACTCTGCTATTCTGTGTGTGGCTTCCGACATATTATGGTTTGGGTATAAAGGGCCAGCTTTTGGTTAGCAGTCCTGTTACCCACATACTTGAGATTTGCCTGTGAAGCTTATAGCCTAGGCAGTGATTTGCTTGTGCGGCTTATAGCTTAAATGATTGGTTGAGACTATGGTTTGCCTATGAGGCTTGAGGCCTAGGCGTTACTGTTGTTGAGCGAACTAGTGGTGTGGAGCTAGTCCTGTTGCTCCCTCTTACTTTCTGAAGTTGTGAATAGTTATTGTGTTTATAATTAATTGCAGTTCAAATTCAATTGTTGTGAGCATGAAATAGTTTGGCTATATGTGTGGCCAGTGAGACCCTTTGAGGTTAAGGTCTCTTCGGTTTAGTTGTTGTGGTTCTTGGGTGGCCCCTACTGAGCCTGTGACTTGTTGAGACTCACTACCCTACAGTTCTTTTCAGGGCTTGCCGTGTGTTTGGCTTGCAGCGGCATTGTGTCAAACTTGTACCACCAGCAATTGTGTAGTAGTTAGTGTTGTGTGAGCTTGTGCTCCCTCGGGGTATACCTCAGGTAGTTGTACTTTTTAATTGGACATGTAATAATGTAATGGGATAGTTGTAAATTGTTATATGCAGGTATGAGCATATGTACTTTCTTGTGTCTTATACTGTGTAGTTGTCTTTTATACTCTTACTGGACACTTGTGTGAGATATCCCTTGCGAGACTTCGGTCCATTCGTGGGAGGCGGATCTGGATATGGAGCCTTAATGGGCATAAATATCCAGGGCCGTCACAAGGATCATCAAGCATCGAGAGCAGAGGGTTCTCCAAGCGGGGGAGCAGCACTAGAAGCTGGTTGTGGGTGATTGAAGTCGGAGAGGAGGATTGCCTTGTTGCTAAGGCGGGCATCTTTAGATTTTTATTCATCACTCCAAAAGGAGGGTTAGAGGCAAGTGACATAGGGGATCGGTTTAGGATAGTTTATTCTTTAGATTTATTATTTTTACAGATTTTTAAACCATCGAAATAACATGTGGGAAGGGGTGTAAGTTTCGTTATTTTATGTGCAAGTTCTGTGTTTTCTGGACGAATGAACTTAACGTTCATATTGATTGCCGTTTAGTTTATGTAAACAACAACATCGACCGCCATTGATTTCTTGTAAACGACAATGTTTTGGATGCTTACTATATGTTAACGATGCTATGCGCCTCCGTCTACTGATATTAACGATAGGATATATGGACGTTGACTCTGTGTAAACGTCACATATTTGGCCGTTAAGTTTATCAGTGCTGTGTTTTTTCTGAAATCTTATCATATTTCCTCAACTGTGATTCATGTATGTATGGAGTTTTCGGCCAGGTTATATTCGGTGCAATTCAGTGCTGTTGTACTGTGGACTTGTTTTTGCAATGATGTATGGACTATATATGGTTGTTTTTAAAGAGTTCTATATGATTTAGTAAAAGAAAAATGGAATAGATGAAAGCATGATCCATGTTATAATGTTGTAGTTAGTGACTGTACTGCTATTAGATGAAACTACAGATCTACTGCACTCAGTCCTAGTATAGGAATTGCAGAATTTTATTACTGTTGTACCACGTTCAGTAGTTTAAATTGATGAAGAATAATCATGAAAAATGTTTAAAGAACTCATAAAATTATGAAATTTTGCATGTACGTGGTATGATTAGAATTAAATTTATTGTCAAAATTTCGAGATTTTTAGAGCACTGTACTTACTGTTATGAATTTCTGAATGATAAAATGTATATAGAAAACAGTAGACATGAGAATGTGTATACATGTTGGATTTCATATAAAGTAGTACCATGATAGGTTACTGTTGCACAATAGAGTTTTGATTTCAGAACTGAGAAAGATATGTTAGGTGATATTGTATTGCCATCTTGATAAATTAGGTATGAATGTATGAAAGAGCATGATAGAATTATAGGAAAATGTTAATGGCATGATTATATATGTTAATGCATGTTTTTAAATGAATTGGCCAATGAGACATTGTTATGATAGAGATAACTACAAGGAACTACACCATGGAAAGTGGGAAGGACTTTCCCCGGAATTGCGCAATAACCAAGACTTCATTACTGCTTTGCCTAGGTGATAAGTGAATGACTACATGCTACATGATCTCTATTCATAGTGTGGGCTATGTCTTGGCAATTACATGACTACATGACTACATGATTACATGATTACATGACTACATGATTACATGACTACATGACTACATGATTACATGACTACATGACTGCATGATTACATGACTATATGATTACATGACTACATGATTACATGACTACATGATCTGCATGTTACACGCCACATGAACAACATGTCACTTGTTATATGAACTACATGCTACATGTCAAATTGAATACATGCTACATGATGATGAATTACATGTTACATGATATGGATTAAAGGTTACCTGAAATTGTTTACATGACGTTGAGCATATGTTTTAGAATTTGATTACATGTCATGCTACATGAACAAGTTTTAATCAATTGTTGTATGAGATGCAAGCTATATGTTACATGAAATGTGTTATTTTCATGATGAATAACCATGTTATGTAAAAATGATTGCCAAATGACTTAGGACATGTTGATAGGAAGAGCTATATGATATCGAGGATGTGAAAGAAATATGCTACCATGTTTTTAAAAACTTAGTATATGTTATATCTTGAACTATCTTTCATGTGACTTGCTGGGTATTGTAGACTCACACTTGATTAACATTTCAGGAGAGTAAGAGGATACCCAGGAGTTAGTGCACTATGACTCGGAGCGTGAGGACGTGGAGGCGTATAGGGTGTTTGGTTACAATTTGTTTACCTCTTTTCTCTCAATTTTTTTAAAAAGGAAGGAAAGCAAGTGAGGTTACGTTTGGTAGACCGTTTCTTATTTTTGGAGAGAGAATCCCACAGTGCTTATATCTCTTCCAAAAAAAAAAAAAAAAAACAAGTGTCCACCTGTTTTTTTTTCTAAAATAGAAAATCCCGCTTCGGGCATCATCTTCGTGCACAGGCTGGGCGAACCTTTGACCTGTAGCGTCTTCGCCTCCGGCAAAGCCACCTCCTCGGCAAACCTTCACCTGCAGCAAGTATGTACTCTCTCTCTCTCTCTCTCTCTCTCTCTCTCTCTCTCTCTCTCTCTCTCTCTCTCTCTCTCTCTCTCTCTCTCTCTCTCTCTCTCTCTCTCTCTCTCTCTCTCTCTCTCTCTCTCTCTCTCTCTCTCTCTCCCTCTCTCCCCCCTCGCCGGTAGAGCCACTCCCGCCCCTGCGCTAGCACCCCCCCTCCTTCCCCTCCTCCCCCACTGTGCAGAAGTCCCCCCCTTGCCGCCCCATCATCCCCTGCGTAGCCCCCTCCTGGCGAACCCCCCCCCCCACACCCCCACCTGCGCAGCCCCCTCCTCCTCCCCACCCCCGCCGCCCCCTCCTCCATTGTGCCGCCCCATCCCCACCCCGCCTCCACTGCGCCCCCCTCCCCACCCCACCCGTGCAGCCCAAGCTCTGCGCGGCCCCCTCCTCCCCGCCGCCCCCCCTCCCATGCACAGCCCCCCCTCCCCGCCTCCCACTCCTCCACTGCGCCGCCCCCACCCCGCCTCCACTATGCCCCCCCTCCCCACCCCACCCGCAGCCTAAGCTTTGAGCAGCCTCCTCCTCCCCGTCGCCCCCTCCTCCCTGCACAGCCCCCCTCCCTCCTCCACTGCACCACCCCCTCCTCCACTGCGCCGTCCCCTCCCCACCCCACTCTGTCTCCACTGCGCCCCCCTCCCCACCCCACCCGTGCAGCCCAAGCTCTGAGCAGCCCCTCCTCCCTGCCGCCCCCTCCTCCCTTGCACTGTCCCCCCCTCCCCGCCTCCCCCTCCTCCACTGCGCCGCCCCCCTCCACTGCACTTTTACTATAAAAAATAATAAAGTGAAAAAGAGTCTGCCAAACAGGTCTATACAAGTTTTAAAAATTATGTTAGTTCTGCCAAACAGATAGTAGCAGTTTTTCACAATTTTAAAATTTCAGTCAAAAATTGACACTGTATAATTTTTTAGTTAGAAAGAGGTTTTAAAAAAAAAGTGTAACCAAACACCCTATTAGTGCTTTACTTGACAGTGTTTGAGTGATTATGTATGTGAGGACAAGATGTACTTTGAATTTTATGCATTTGGACTTATGGATTGTTATAAGTTGGACTATTGCTATCTTTCCCTTATGTTTTAGACTTAGTATTTGAATATGATGTTGATTGAAAATTTTGGTTCCATGTTTTGTTGCAATTTTTTGGAATTAAATTGTCATTTATGTATGTCTCAATATGTACTTTCTTTTGTTGGATAATTTCCACTGTAATACCTCTATTGGGTCCAATGTGAGTTGGAATAATTGTACTGGGTCCAAGAGGGGCGTTACAGAGATTCGTATCAGAGAGTTCTAGGTTGAGCATGTACATAGATGAAAATATCAACATTGTGTTCATATCCTTAAGTCTGCATAAGGAATTAGTCCAAGATTTATGTAGAATAATAGGTTATTATAATAAATGCTTGTTTTGCAGACTATGGCTACCCATGGACGTAGAGGAACAGGCCCAACCTGAGGCGATGAGTCGGCAGGAGGTTCGCAGGCTCTAGTTCAGCAGGCGCCGGAATAGACAGGCGTACCTTTGCCAACCCTACCACCACCTGTGGATTATGGAGCATTAATGCAAGGACTTGTGCACGTGATGCAGACTCAGGCACAGATGGCAGCTGCTTTGCAAGCGCAAGTGCAGGCTCAGGTTGGTACTTAAGAAGTGTTACTAAGGGGTTGAATGGAGGAATTCATCTAAGAACTCGACGTGGATGTAGGCGCAGGCACCTGCTTACGAGGCAGGCATTGGGGGTGTGTCGATAATGGAGCGGTTCAGGAGGATGACCCCACCTTTCTTTAAGAGGGAGAGTGATCCCATCATGGCGGAGAGTTGGCTTCGGGAGACGGAGAAGATCCTTCGTGCTATTCGATGCGCGGAAGAGGAGAGAGTGACCTTAGCCACCTATATGTTGTAGGTAAATAATAGTTTTTAGAAGGGTTATGTATGTTGTTTTTAGTACACCCTTAGATGTATTTACCTTCTTTTGCAGGAGCGTGCCGATGTGTGGTGGTTGTTAGTACTACGCACACAGTTTGAGGATGGAGCTGTGGAGATTGCATGGGCTGAGTTTGTCCGTTTGTTCAGGGCGAAGTATATTCCAGAGCATGTGCAGGATCGTATGGAGTAGTAGTTTCTGACATTGACCCAAGGGTCAATGAGTGTGCTTGAGTATGAGGCTAGATTTGTGGAGCTATCAAAGTATGCACCTCACATTGTGGCCGATGAGCGGAGGAAAGTGAAGAAATTCATCATGGGATTGAAGCCGTCCCTGAGGACTAGACTGGTGGTGTTTGGGCATCAATCGATGGAGGAGGCTTTGTCAGCAGCTTGCATGCAAGAAGCAGAGATGGAGGTTTATCTGGAGGAAAATAGGGCTTCTTTGAAGAGGCTTGGTTCAACATTCCAGCGGCAGGATAAGAAGAAGAAGGCCCCAGTATTTCAGCCTAGAGCAGTGGTACCAGCGAGAGTGGCTGCACCGACTACGAATGGTGGCACAGTTGCAGAAAAGCCCTTATGTACTCAGCGTGGGAAGCGTCACGGAGGAGAGGTTTGTTGGGTGACTTTGGGTAGATGCTTGAGGTGTGGTGATAAGAACCACAAGATCCAAGATTGTCCGAAGATGGCACAGCAGACTGCAGCGGCAGCAACACCAACAGCAGCTAGACCAGCACCGAGAGCAGCAGGGAGATCGAGAGCTCAAGCTCGAGTGTTTGCTTTGGAGAGAGACGAGGCAGAGTTGACAGAGCACGTCACAGAAGGTACGATTTTGATTCTGGGAATGCATGCTTGAGTTTTATTTGATACTGGTGCTACGCATAGTTTTATCTCCGAGAAGTTTGCTAAGGTTTTGATGAAGGAGAGTGGTTTGGTTCTGGAAGTGTTGGAGGTTCCCTTTCCTGTTCATACTCCAGCTGGGACTATGTTGACTGGGCAGTGTTTTTCTTCTCTTCTTGTGAATATTGAAGAGCGTGTTTTGCCTGGTAGCTTTTATCTGTTGAAGATGAAGGACTACGATGCTATTTTGGGCTTAAACTGGCTCAAGGAGCATTATGCCCTTATGGATTGTAGGAGGAAGATCATTATATTCTGGATTCCTGGTGAGGAGGAGCTTGTTCATCCCTTACCCAAGAATATGTCGGGTAAGTTTGTGATTTCAGCCCTGAAGGCAAACTGGATGTTGAATGAGGGTTGTAGTGGTTTTCTTGCTAGTGTGGTTATATCCGAGGATTCAAAGAAGGCTTTGACTATGGAGGATATTGATATTGTCTGAGATTTTAGTGATGTTTTTCCCGAGGATGTGTCTGGTTTGCCCCCTGCAAGGGAGATTGAGTTTGGCATTGAGTTGGTACCTGGTACAGCACCTATTTCTATTGCTCCTTATTGTATGTCACCAGCATAATTGGCAAAATTGCGGAAGCAACTGTAGGAATTGCTAGATAAGGGTTTCATTAGGCCAAGTGTATCACCTTGGGGAGCACCTGTACTCTTTGTGAAGAAGAAGGACGGGTCGATGAGGCTGTGCATTGACTACCGCAAGCTCAATCAGGTGACTATTAAGAACAAGTATCCTTTACCTCGCGTTGATGACTTGTTTGACCAGTTGCGTGGTGCTTCAGTGTTTTCTAAGATCGATCTGCGTTCTGGCTATCATCAACTCCGAAGTAAGCCGGAGGATTCTTCTAAAACGGATTTTAGGACGAGATATGACATTATGAGTTCTTAGTCTTGCCATTTGGTTTGACTAATGCTCCAGCGGTTTTCATGGACTTGATGAACATGGTTTTCAGGCAGTATCTTGATTCTTTTGTTGTGGTTTTTATTGATGATGTGTTGATCTACTCGCCCGATGAGGAGACTCATAGAGAGCATTTGAGAATTGTGCTTGAAATCTTGAGGGAGCACAAGCTGTATGCCAAATTCAGCAAGTGCAACTTCTGGATGAAGGAGGTCCACTTCTTGGGGCATGTCATTTCTGGAGATGGTGTTTCTGTGGATCCGGCAAAAGTAGAAGCTGTCCTTGACTGGGAGACACCGAGATCATCTACTAACATCAGGAGTTTCCTTGGCTTGGCTGTCTATTATAGAAGGTTTATTGAGGGTTTCTCTTCTATTGCGGCTACTTTGACAAGGCTGACTAGGAAGGGAGTTAAGTTCGAATGGACCGAGGCTTGTGAAAGAAGTTTCCAGGAGCTAAAGACTCGGTTGACCTCAACACCAGTGCTTGTGTTGCCCAATGGTGTGGATTCTTTCTCTATCTACATGGATGCTTCGAAGATTGGGCTTGGTTGTGTTCTTATACAGGGAGGTAGAGTTGTGGCATATGCTTCTAGGCAACTTAAGGAGCATGAGCGCAATTACCCAACTCATGATTTGGAACTGATGCCAGTAGTTTTTGCCTTAAAGATCTAGAGGCACTATTTGTATGGAGTGAGATTTGAGATTTTCTCTTACCACAAGAGTTTCAAATATCTGTTCTCCCAGAAGGAGTTGAATTTGAGGTAGCGAAGGTGGATTGAGTTTCTGAAACATTATGACTTTGAGCTTACCTACCACCCAGGGATTGCCAATGTGGTAGTGGATACACTAAGCAGGAAGAGGCGAATGATGCGGCAGGACTAGAAGATGTTGGAGGATGCTTCAGGATCATTGGTTGTTCTAGAGCTGCAATTGTGCAGCATGTTCCTAGCTCAGTTGACCCTTAGATCTTCTGTACATGATAGAGTTATTGCTTTGCAAAAAGATGACCCACTATTACAGGAGATGGTTGGAAAGTCTGGAATAGTTAGAGATGAAGATGGTGTGATTCATTTGAATCATCGGGTGTGTGTCCCTAATGATGCGGATCTGCGAAATGAGATTCTGGAAGAAGCGCATAGGTCGCAGTTTTCTGTTCACCCAGGCAGTGGGAATATATATAAGGATCTGAAGCGTTATTTTTGGTGGTCTAGCATGAAGCGGGATGTTGCGGATGTAGTGGCGAAATGCTTGATATGTCAGCAAGTGAAGGCAGAATGTCAGCGACCTTCAGGTTTGATGCAGAAGCTGGATATTCCTCAATGGAAATAGGAGCAAGTAACTATGGAGTTTGTGACTGGATTGCCAAGATCAGCTAGAGGAAATGACTCTATATGGGTGATTATTGATAGATTCTCAAAGAGTGCTCATTTTCTGGCTATGAAGAAGAAGCAGTCCGTAGAGAGCTTGGCTAGATTGTACATTGATGGCATTGTGAAGTTGCATGGGATTCCAAAGTCGATTATCTCAGATCGTGATCCGAGGTTTACTTCTAGATTTTGGCAGAGTTTGCAGCAAGCTTTTGGCAGCCAGTTGAAGTTGAGTTCGACATTTTATCCACAAACGAATGGACAGTCCGAGAGGACTATCAAGATGTTGGAGGATATGCTTAAGGCTTGTGTTCTTGACGGAGAGGAGATTAGGAACGCCATCTAGCTCTTGTGGAATTGGCATACAACAATAGTTTCCATTCGAGTATAGGTATGGCGCCATTTGAGGCTTTGTATGGGAGACCTTGTAGATCCTCGTTATGTTGGGAAGAAGCAGGAGATCGACATATGGTTGGACCAGAAGTGGTGCAGGAAACATCAGCGAAGATCCAGTTGACTGTGTAAAGATTGAAGGCTTCTCAAGATCGTCAAAAGAGTTATGTGGATTTGAGGAGGAAAGACTTGGCTTTTGAGGTAGGAGACCATGTATTTCTTAAGGTGTTGCCAACCAAGGGTGTAGTGAGGTTTGGAAAAGGAGGCAAATTGAATCCGAGATTCATTGGTCCCTTTGAAATATTGAAGAAGATGGGGAATGTGGCATACCAGCTAGCTTTGCCACCATCCTTGGCAGGAGTACACCCGGTCTTTCATGTGTCCATGTTGAGAAGGTATGTTCGGGATCCGATTTATGTGATTAGTTATGAGCCAGTGTAGTTTCAGCTAGATTTATCCTATGCGGAGCAGCCTGTAGAGATTCTTGATCAGAAGGTACAAGAGTTGAGATCGAAGTCCATTCCTTTTGTGAAAGTTTTATGGAGGAATTTTTCACGTGAAGAAGCAACTTGGGAGCTTGAAGAAAGGATGAAGAAGCAATATTCGTCGTTGTTTGGTAAGTGTTCTAACTCAATCTTCGAGGACGAAGATTATATTAAGGGGGAGAGGGTGTAGTGCCCTAGAATTTTTATTGAACTGTATAATGCAATTGTGTATGTGTTTCTGCATTTAGTTGTATGTTGTTCTGTGATGAGATTGGCGTCAAGATCTTCTGACGTTGACTACTGTTAACGGCATGATCTATTGCCATTTACTGTATGTTAACGATAGAGTATTGTGCTGTTTATTATTTTCTAGAATATTTATTTTTTCGGACAAGTAAGTTGACGACATGATCGATGGACGTCTACTTTATGGTCAACGGCAGCATGGGTTGACGTTAACCTGACTTGCCTGTTTTTGTTGTTACCGTTCTGGGGGAGAGGAAATCGACTGTTTCCAAAACATTTAATGTCAGATTTGGGGCGTTTCTGATCCAAGGGCTAGGATTAGGTTTGAGCAATGCATTGGGATCTTTATAAGACCCGGTTTTGGTCTTTGGGGGAGATTTTTGCACTGTTCTGGAAGAGAGGAAAGGAGGGCTGAGAGAAGGGTTCTAGAGCTTCGTTCGGGCGATCTAAAGTGTGTTGGGCCAAGGAGGATCATCAAGCATCGAGGGCAGAGGGTTCTCCAAGCGGGGGAGCGGCGCTAGAAGCTGGTTTTGGGCGATTGAAGTCAGAGAGGAGGACTGCCTTGTTGCCAAGGCAGGCATCTTCGGATTTTTATTCGTCACTCTAGAAGGAGGGTTAGAGCAAGTGACATGGGGGATCAGTTTAGGATAGTTTATTCTTTAGATTTATTATTTTTACAGATTTTTAAACCATCAAAATAACATGTGGGAAGGGGTGTAAGTTCCGTTATTTTATGTGCAAGTTCTATGTTTTTTGGACGCATGAACTTAACATCCATATCGATTGCCGTTTAGTTTATGTAAACGACAACATCGACCGCCGTTGATTTCTTGTAAACAACAATGTTTTGGACGCTTACTATATGTTAACGATGCTATGTGCCGCCATCTACTGATATTAACGACAGGATATATGGACGTTGACTCTGTGTAAATGTCACATATTGGGCCATTAAGTTTATCAGTGCTGTGTTTTTCTGAAATCAGATCATATTTCCTCAACTGTGATTCATGTATGTATGAAGTTTTCGACCAGGTTATATTCAGTGCAATTCAGTGCTGTTATACTGTGGACATGTTATTGCAATGATGTATGGACTACGTATGGTTGTTTTTAAAGAGTTCTATATGATTTAGTAAAAGAAAAATGGAATAGATGCAAGCATGATCCATGTTATAATGTTGTAGTTAGTGAATGTACTACTGTTAGATGAAACTACAGATCTACTGCACTCAGTCCTAGTATAGTAATTGTAGAATTTTATCACTGTTGTACCACGTTGAGTAGTTTAAATTGATGAAGAATAATCATGAAAAATGTTTACAGAACTCAGAAAATTATGAAATTTTGCATGTACGTGGTATGATTAGAATTAAATTTATTGTCAAAATTTCGAGATTTTTAGAGCACTGTACTTACTGTTATGAATTTCTGAATGATAAAATGTGTATAGAAAATAGTAGACATGAGAATGTGTATACATGTTGGATTTGATAAAAGTAGTACCATGATAGGTTGTTGTTGCACAGTAGAGTTTTGATTTCAGAACTGAGAAAGATATGTTAGGTGATATTGTATTGCCATCTTGATAAATTAGGCATGAATGTATGAAAGAGCATGATAGAATTATAGGAAAATGTTAATGGCATGATTATATATGTTAATGCATGTTTTTAAATGAATTGGCCAATGACACATTGCTATGATAGAGATAACTACAAGGAACTACACCATGGAATGCCCCTATGGTAATGGTTCACCTACATGAAATGACCTACATGAATTCGTGGGCAATGGATTGAAATCCTGGAGGTAGACATGTTCTACTGGTTAAGGTGGGAAGGACTATCCTCGGAATTGCGCAATAACCAAGACTTCATCACTGCTTTGCCTAGGTGATAAGTGAATGACTACATGCTACATGATCTCTATTCATAGTGTGGGCTATGTCTTGGCAATTGCATGACTACATGACTACATGATTACATGACTATATGACTACATGACTACATGATTACATGACTACATGACTACATGATTACATGACTACATGACTGCATGACTACATGACTACATGATTACATGACTACATGATCTACATGTTACATGTCACTTGTTATATGAACTACATACTGCATGTTAAATTGAATATGTGCTACATAATGATGAATTACATGTTACATGATATAGATTAAAGGTTACTTGAAATTGTTTACATGACGTTGAGCATATGTTTTAGAATTTGATTACATGCCATGCTACATGAACATGTTTTAATCAATTGTTGTAATATGAGATGCAAGCTATATGTTACATGAAATGTGTTATTTTCATGATAAATAACCATGTTATGTAAGAATGATTGCCAAATGACTTAGGACATGTTGATAGGAAGAGCTATATGATATCGAGGATGTGAAAGAAATATGCTACCATGTTTTTAAAAACTTAGTATATGTTATATCTTGAACTGTCTTTCATGTGACCTGCTGGGTCTTGTAGACTCACACTTGATTAACATTTCAGGAGAGTCAGAGGATACCCGGGAGTTTGTGCACTATGACTCGGAGCGTGAGGACGTGGAGGCTTAGTGCTTTACTTGAGAGTGTTTGAGTGATTATGTATGTAAGGACAAGATGTACTTTGAATTTTATGCATTTGGACTTATGGATTGTTATAAGTTGGACTATTGTTATCTTTCCCTTATGTTTTAGACTTAGTATTTGAATATGATGTTGATTGAAAATTTTGGTTCCATGTTCCGTTGCAATTTGTTGGAATTAAATTGTCATTTATGTATGTCTCAATTTGTACCATCTTTTGTTGGATAATTTCCACTGTAATACCTCTATTGGGTCCAATGTGAGTTAGAATAACTGTACTGGGTCCAAGAGGGGCATTACAGTAGTTGTTTGAGAAGATAAAGAGTAGCAGTGTGGAAGCAAATAAACAATCACACAAATGGACACAAGAATTTATCCTGATTCGGTGCTTCCCACATGAAAGTCCTATGTCTAGTCCCCAAGCAAACTCTTGGAATTTCACTAACCATGGTACAATCCCCTTTAGGATATACAAACCCCCAGCTCCCTGCTGGTCCTCTTCCTTTCCGAGTAGGAAGGAGACTCACTTCTATTACAGGTCAAGAAGCTAACCTTCTTGAACAAACCCCAGTGTGGTTCTGCTAGACTTAAACCCCCAGCTAGGTTCTACACTGAGTACAGTCCCTCAGTTGAACAGAAACCGCCAGCAACCTCACTGGCCTTCTCTTCACATAGGAAGAGACTCACTGTATACAATTCTACAGGTGGATAGAGATCTTTCTTAGAAAAGAAAGAACAGGCTGAGAGTTTTACAAGAATGGACTGTAACTCAGAAACTCTCAGCTGAAAGACTCTCCCCAAGAATTACAATGAGCACATAGAGAGATTGAAGAGAGGAAGACTTGAATGCTTTGAAAACTTCTGCTTTGAAAGCTTCTCTTAAATAGGGCTCGAGCTCTTCTCTCTTTCTTTGAGTGTATGTGGCGTTGAGACTTCTCACAGGATGTACACTCCTTCAAAGATCTTCAGGAAAGCTATTTCTTGTTCTTCATCCTGGCTTCATCTTTTATATGGAGTAGCTTTGAACAAATCCGTTGAAGAGATCCGTTGGAACTCTTCTAGCCGTTGCTGATCTTTCTATTCTTCTTCTTCTGACTGACAGCCACTTGGTGGTCTTCGAGGTCTGCAAGCATAGAAAAAAGTGTTTAGTCCAGAGAAGTGTTTCTGTCAGAAGGCTCATACCTCTGTGTTTCCTCCTGACACCTAGAAGTGGTAGGTAATCTCTTTTTGTCTGACAGGAAGGAAGAGATCCTATGTGATAAGCAAAAAAGATTTTCTGTCAGAGAGATAGTAGGTTACGCAAATGAAATGTATTTGAGTTTTCATTGGGCGCCAAAGACAATTTGAAACATTTGAAATACAGAGGAAATTGATGTTTAAATGTAATAGCGTCGATGTGAAAGACAATCGACGTTCCAATGTAATCGTTGTTTCAATGTAATCCATGTTTCGAAGTCGATGTTTCAATAGATTCGATGTTTAATCGAAATCGATGTTTAAAGTCGATATTTAAATGAAGTCAATGTTAAACATAATCGTTGTACAAAGAGAGTTGATGTAAACATAATCCATGCTGAGCGTGAATCGATGTTTCACTGAATTCAATGTTTGATTAAAATCGATGTTACATGGAGTCGATGTTTTAGTGAAATCGATGCTCAACTGAAGTCGATGTTTCAATGAAGTCGATGTTGAACGAAATCGTTGTTTGAAGAAAATCAATGTTCTAATGAAATCGGTGTTCAACAGAGTCGATGTTTGAGTGAAATCGATGTTGAACAAAATCGATGTTTACATGAGATGAACCATAATCGATGTATTTGTGTGAAAATCGTAGTGGCACTTAGTCAGTAATCAATGTGTATTGGACAGCTATCGATTTGCCTTTTCAGTGCAAATCACGAAGCGATAGTGCCATAAATTTATATTTATTAGGAAAACATTATATTAAATATATTAAATAATATTTAATTAATCATGAGTTTTGTTATCACCAAAATAAAAGATAAAATATAAGAGTGGTTCAACACCATCGACGTAGGTGGTTTTACAGTGCCACAATGTATGACAATACCATTTCGTCCACGTGTACTACATACGTACTACCTCATAAGGCTCTTAGCTAACCCATTCCTTATGTAATAATAGGAAAGTACTACTTAGTGGATTCAGGATATGGAAATGCTGGACATTTCTTGGCACCTTATCGTGGGGAACGATACCATATCTCAGAACACCAAAATCATGGTAATACCCCATACAAGAATTGTTGCCCAGTTGACGAGCCCAGAGGGGGGGTGAATGGGTCTTTAAAAATTATTTAGCCAGTACCTGTACTTAAAACATTCACACAAAGATGTTCTTCGATGAAGGTTAGTGAGGTCAGTATAAACAACAAACACACAAGAAATCAATCACACAACCCAAGGAATTATCCTGGTTCGGACCTCGTCTCCTTAGAAGTCCTACGTCCAGTCCCTGAGCAATAACTCAGGAAACCACTAATTAGGGTACAGTCCCCTTATGGACACTACAACACCCACCTCAGCTGGTCTTCCTTCACACGAAGGGAACTACAACACCCTGGATACCCCACCAGGTCTTCCTTCACCACGAAGGAAAAAAACAACACCCTGGATCCCCAAGTCTTCCTTCACAACAGAAGGGAAACAACCAGCAAAAATTAAGCAAGAAAAGCAAGCCGCTAGATCAAGCTTTAACAAGCCACGATCTGAAGCTAATAGCCCTGAGAGCAAGAGATTTAAACAATGGACTCTCTCAGAACTACACATGCTCTCTCTTAGAATTTCTATTCCTGCATGGAGAGCAAAGAGCTTAAGACAATTTAGAGTGGGATGCTTGGCTCTGGGATTCTCGCAAAAGATTTGAATTGCTTGTGCTCTACTGTAGTATTCGTCCCTTTTACTTCTTTTCCATGTTTTTCTTCTGGAGCTTCTTGTCTTGTATTTATATCTCCAATTTGAAATATATTCGTTGAAGTATCCGTTGTCTCTAGCTTTGGTAGACGTTAGACTGAATGGCCTTTTGAAGCTTTATAGTCAATAGTCTTTTATCTACTTGTGCACGTCAAATCTTTTGTATTATCCTTTGCCTTCTATTAGTCCAATGTTGTAAGATGAAATGTCGTCAGAGATCTGCACATATTCCAAGCTTAAATAGTGGACAGCTAAGCTGTCTCTTATGCCAGTCAACGTTAGAACAAATAATCACAGAAATAGTAATGCCAAATAGCTGTTCTAAAAGATGCACATAGAGTAAGGACGATAATGGACGATATCGTCTGCATGCATGCAGAGATACATTCAGTCCTCATAAATGCTCACATGTCAGAGAGATATGCGTGGACTTTGACTATTCAACGCTTTGACTAAAAGAAAAAAGGAAGTTGTTTTACATATGAAGTTGATTCACGCATGACTTATGAAATCGTTATGAGACACGACCAAATCGTTATATTCACTGAAGAAATCGTTATGGAAAGTAAGTCGTTGTGTTCAATAAAGGAATCGTTATGAACACTTAAGAAATCATTGCAGAAAGCAAATTGTTATGTTCAATGAAGAAATCGTTATGAACACTTAAGAAATCATTGCAGAAAGCAAATCGTTATGTTCAATGAAGAAATCATTATGAACACTTAAGAAATCGTTGTAGAAAGCAAATTGTTGTGTTCAACAAAGAAATCATTATGAATATTTAAGAAATCGTTGCAGAAAGTAAATCATTGTGTTCAACAAAGAAATCGTTATGAACACTTAAGAAATTGTTGTAGAAAGCAAATCGTTATGTTCAATGAAGAAATCGTTATGAACACTTAAGAAATCGTTGCGGAAAGCAAATCCTTACGGAGTCTTAAGAAATCGATGCGATGACTTAAAGAATCGTTGCGATGAGCAAATCGTTACGAGGTCTTAAGAAATCGATGCGATGACTTAAGGAATCGTTGCGATGAGTAAATCGTTACGAGGTCTTAAGAAATCGTTGTGATGTCTTAAGGAATCATTGCGATGAGGAAATCGTTACGAGGTCTTAAGAAATCGATGCGATGACTTAAGGAATCGTTGCGATGAGCAAATCATTACGAGGTCTTAAGAAATCGTTGTGATGTCTTAAGGAAGGTTTTCAACAGAAGTCGATGTGGATTTAGAGAAATTACAACTTGGTATTGATATTTCTACAGAGGTATTAATACTTACCAAATATGCTTGATTTTCCTTGAGATTTTTCCTGTGCTCAAAAACTTATAGAATATATGTTAGAAAACTTTGACAGGGTTTTGTTAATCATGTTTTGTTATTCACCAAAATAAATATGTAATTAATTAAAATTACATGGGAACAGACTGATCATCAATCTCCCCCTTTTTGGTGATGACACCCCCTTTTTGGTGATGACAAAACTTAACAAAACTGAACAATAATCATACGTAATCTAAAGCTTTATATTTCTGAAATTAAGACTTTGTATGTCAGAAATGTTACGTAAATTTCTCCCCCTTTTTGTCATTAAGCAAAAAGATACACTGAGACAAAGAAGAAGAGGAGAAGCACATAATCAAAGATATTGTATTAACTTTGAGGAGGTACATGAAGATAATAAGGATGAGACAAAAGAGAGGCAAAATGAGAAATAGTTTCCCATGCCTGTTCTTCCTGCTCTTCATAGTACAACTTGAACACACCAAGAGCTATAGAGTAGGTTGGTCCCATGGAGGGAGCCATCCTGTGGTGATGAAGAGTTAACTGTTGGTCAAGGAAATCAGCATAGGAGCCCATATCCATGGACATCTTGAGAAAGATGATTGTCCCAAAGCTGGCACAAGCAAGGAACTGATCCATGGAGACTGGGTAGAAATTCTGCTTATGCCGTAGTGCTTGGCGCATGGCTACAAAAACCTTGTACCTTTCAACCCAAGTCTTAAGGGGATCATTGACAAGGTGAATGGAGTTCATGTCCAAAAAGGTAGTAGGAGAAACTGGAGGCTTACCTTCCCTGGCTTAAGCTTCATTTAGATCCGACAATTGTTGAGCAGAAAGAGGATAAAAGCGGGTCCACTTTGAGGAATTCAATCTCTCACATTCTGACAGGATGGGAGCAAGAACCTCAGCACTGACATGGCCCTGGTGATATTCTCTAAAGAGAAATCTATGAAATGCAACCAGAAAGTCTTTCTGTACCTTAATTCTTCTCATAACCTTGGCAAAACGTTCAAAAATGATAGACCCAACAGAGGATTCCATGACTAGGAAGTGAATTTGGGGAAGAGAGATCTCCTCTGGCAGTTGAAGGGTAGCAAAATCAATTTGGACAGCTTCAGTGTGGGCTACAACTGTAGTAAGAGCTGTGATTGCCTGCTTGAACTGGCCCAACTGAACTTCTGGGAGTCAATGGACATATCTAAAATTGTTGAACGATAGGAAGTGCCTGACCATCTTGATCGCCTTCTGAATGAATGGGCCCCAAGAATTTTTATGGTGGATTTGGAACCATTCAGATAAGGTCAGGGAATGGTCCTTGGAGGGGATCTGGCAGATCTAGCTAGAAGAAATTTGTTATAGAGCTCTTTGTGCCCCCTGGCCCATTGCTTTTCAGTCTTGGAGTGAGCAACAGAGAAAATTTTGGATTTTTTAGTTTTAGATAGAGTATAGGGTAGAACAACACTTAAATGGTCTGAAAGATTAAGGAAGGGAAGGTTGATGATGGTGGCAACAACACCCTTCTGATGATATTATCTATACAGTGGTTATTTTGTTGTCCACTGTGAGAGAAAACCACAGAGGGGGATATTTAGGTTCAGAGGAAAGGGAGGAAGTGCATGAAATTTTCCTCTTTTTAGGAGCAGAACTAGAAGAGTCTGCCTTATGAATATGATCCCCAACTTTCAGTACAGACCTAAGAATGACTTCTTCAAACTCATCCTTGACTTTTTCAAGAAAAGGAGATTCAAGTTGAGCATTCTCAGGGATTATAGTAATGAAAGAGGGTGGAGGAGAAGGATGAAGAAAAGAATCAGATAGAGAAGGGGGTTCATCTGCTGGTCCAGAGGAGGGACCAGAGGAAGAGGAGGCTCCAGCAGAGGATGCTGGAGGGATCTCAAAGATGGGTGGAGGTGGAAGAATATGTGTTGAAGATGTAAGAGAGGAAGTGGAGTGAGATGGAAAAGGTGTTGGTGAAGAGATGGGTCTAGGTTGAGGTTTCTTGAAGGTTTGAGGGGTAGGTGGAGCTGTAGAGGATGAAGGTGGTGATGGAGGAACTGGGGTTAAGAGGAAGAAGGAGCTGGGGGCTCAGGAGCCATAACTTCTTCTTCAGCCACAGTCTGCACAGATTATGAGTCCATTAGCCCTGATGGCCCTGACACATTCTCAGCTGGCCCTGATGGCCCTTGCACCTGCTCAGCTGGCCCGGATGGCCCGGACTCACTGACTTCTACTGCTAGAACCGGCCCTGGTGGCCCTGACTTTTGAACTGCTGACCCTGATGGTCTGGACTCCTGCTCAATTGGCCCTGAAGGCCTAGGAGGATCTACTTCACTTCTCTGAGCTGCAGGAGGGGGAGGAGGAGGAGGAGCTGGAGCTCCAACCGCCTTCAGGATCTCAGACAGCATGGATTTCATACTCCCCATTTCCTGATTAAACCACTTCATTGCATTTCTAATCTCAGAAAATTCCTTGGTGGTTGATGCCTGGCTCATTTGAATGGACTCCAAGTTAGACTGTACTGACCACAGGGTCTTGCTTTGAGCATCCAACCGATTAGGATAGGCTTCAGGTTTACCTTCCTCTGTATCTTCCTTGGCCTTTTGTGTGCAATTCTCTTACTCTTTCTTCTCTTTTCCACTGATTCTTCAACTTCAGCATGTTCTGCATTTTGCCTTTCATTCATAGGGACATCTTCAGTGTGCTCCCCCTGTGATGCTGCTTCTTTCTCAGTCTCTTGCTCCCCCTGAATGGGAGCAACTTCAGTAATTCTTCTTGCTCCCCCTGAATGGGAGCATCTTCCATCGCAGTATCTTCCAGGTGGCCAGATGACACATCCTCTTCTACAATACTGCCATCACCTTCTGGAATAACTGGAGTGCTTTGAATGGAATCTAGGACATCTCGAAGCACTGAAGCTACCCTGGAAGAAGGTAGAGGATCATCTGATATTGATCCAATAGGAATAATGGTCTCAGGAGGAATGTCTTCAATTCTTCTACTAGTTTCTTCCATCATTGTCTCTGCTGGAGCTACTGAGGCTTCCACTGCACCTTCTCTTTCCATTGCTACTACACGTTTGCTACCTCTGCAACTTCAACTAGTGCTCCTGCTGCTGGTTCCTCTGGCTCTACTACTGCTGCTGCTGGTTCTACTATATCAGCTGCTACTTCTTGCTGGGCTTCTTGGGCTTTGACGATTATGGTTTCACCCTCAGCCATAGAGGTCTTGGTCCATACTCCATTGACGACTGAGAAACCACTTTTTCTCAGATTTCTTGACCTAATAGCTTGGCCCATCTTCTCAACTACTGCCCTAGACAAGTTCACGCCAAAATGTCTAAAAATCTTGGTGAGCAAGTGGGTGTAGGGCAGAGATACATTCAGCTTGCTCTTAGTATCCCAAATTTGATCACGAGCAAATTTCATCCTCTCTATCATGACTTCGGCCATATTTATCTCTTTGTTCTGAATGGCCCAATACATCATATCAGAGTCTACCTTGGTGCATGTTGAGTAGGTGGCACTTCTAGGGACTAGTATCCGACAGACTATAAACTGTAGAAGACGGTTGAACGCATTCAATTGATTTATATCTATCTTCCCATCTTTCAACCTGAATTCTGGACCAACAATTCCTAGACCCTTGGCCTGGGTATCCTCGGTGTGGATCCCACTGTGACCAGTAGAGCTTACACCAAACAGGGTCTTCAGGAGTTCATGATCAACCTTGATCTGGGTTCCCTTAACAGAAGATGTTAAGGATCCATCTGCCTTTGATTGCAAACATACATAAAAGGCCTTCAAGAGGTCTGGATAGCTTACCTCTGAGAAGGTTGCGATTTCTTTATAATATCCTGCTCAAAGCGGCCACTATGTTGTGCATCCGGTTCTTCTCAAGATCGGCAACATCCACTGCCTTATTGCCACACAGCTTGGTCTTCACAAACGTGAACTTCTCCTGCTGCTCGGGTGAGAGGTACTCAGCGCCGTAGCCCCCAAGACTACCGGAAACAACGGACACAACCATGGATTTGGGTGGAGGAGGTTTTCAGGTGGGATGAGATGGTGGCAGGAGTGAAAGCCCTCAAGAAATTCTTCGCGGGAAAAGGAGAGAGGCTTCAAATTCACCGAGAGTCGATGCCAGTGTCGTTAGGGTATCGGCTCAGGCAACCAGACGAAAGAGGGAAAAGGTGAAAGGTAGGGGATGAGTCGTTCCCACATCGATTTCGGAATAAATAGATGCTTTGTCGAAAGAAGAGGCGCCAAAAAGGTGGCAGAAAATGACAAACGAGTTTGACTATCCCAGAGGACTTTTTACAAAGGAGACCATCAAGATAAGATAATAGCTTAACGCCATGGAGAGAAATATTACTTAAATTCTAAAAATTTATGTTTTAGTTTAACACAGAAATCCTTTCACAAATTACACATACCCAATTCCCTTCTAAAAGATGTGAATCTCTCTTCGGGTAAGGCTTTTGTGAAGATATCTGCTAACTGACCATTTGTATCAATAAAAGATATTTCTAAATTACCATTTGCTAGATGATCACGAATAAAATGGTATCTAACCTCAATATGCTTCGTCCTTGAATGCTGTACTAGATTTTTGGTGAGGTTTATGGCACTTGTCTTGTCACATAACAGTGGGATTGTTTTGATGTGAAGCCCATAGTCCTCAAGTTGTTGTTTGATCCACAGGAGTTGTGTACAACAACTTCCAGCAGCAACATACTCAGCTTTAGTAGTTGATAGTGCCACTGAATTTTGCTTATTGGAGGACCATGATATCAAACATCCTGCAAGAAATTGACAACATCCACTGGTGCTTTTTCTATCTATTTTGCATCCAGCATAATCAGCATCTGAATATCCTATTAGGTTAATTTCACATGATTTTGGATATCAAAGACCTAAGTCATGAGTTTTAGATAAATATTTAAAGATTCTTTTAACTGAAATTAGATGAGATTCTCTAGGATCTGCTTGATATCTAGCACACATACAAACACTAAATAAATATCAGGTTTGCTAGCTTTTAAGTAGTGTAGAGAACCTATCATACCTCTGTAGATCTTTTGATCTACTTTCTTACCATCCTTGTCACTATCCATCCTTGTTGATGTGCTCATAGGTGTTGACAGTGGTTTGGCATTGTCGAATCCAAATTTCTTCAAGAGTTCTCTTGTGTACTTTGCTTGGCAGATGTGAGTACCTTCATTTCCTTGTTTGATTTGTAGTCCAAGGAAGTAGTTGAGCTCTCCCATCATGTTCATTTCGAATTCTCCCTGCATGAGCTTTTCAAAATACTTGCAAAGAGATTCATCAGTAGAACACAAAATTATGTCATCTACATAAATTTGAACAAGCAATACATTTTTGATCTTTGTCTTTATAAAAAGGGTGCTATCTACTTGACCTCTACTGAATCCATGGTTTAAAAGAAAAGAACTAAGCCTTTCATACCAGGATCTAGGTGCTTGCTTTAAACCATACAATGCCTTGTGAAGTTTAAAAACATGATTCGGAAATTCTGTATCATCAAAGCCCGGGAGTTGTTCCACATAAACTTCCTCCTTAATGAAACCATTTAAAAATGCTGACTTAACATCCATTTGAAATAGTTTTATATCTAATGCTGATGCATATGCAAGTAAAATTCTAATAGCCTCAAGTCTAGCTACAGATGCATAGGTTTCATCGAAATCTATGCCTTCCTCTTGGGAATAGCCTTGAGCTACCAGTCTGACCTTGTTTCTTAAGATCACACCAGTCTCATCCAATTTGTTTTTGAACACCCACTTGGTGCCAATAACCGGATGGTCTGATGGTCTGGGAACAAGTGACCATACTTGGTTACTCTTGAATTGATTAAGTTCATCTTGCATGGCTATAATCCAAGATTCATCAGTGAGAGCTTCATTGACTGTCTTAGGCTCGATTTGAGAAACAAATGCTAGATAATCACAAGGTATTACATTACCTCTTGTTCTTACCCCTACAGATGGATCACCAATAATGTTCTCAGGTGGCTGATCTTTCTTGTATCTCCACTCCTTTGGAAGATTTTCATGTGTAATGTCCTTTTGTTGCAGGTCTTCCAAGGTGGATCATCCTTGTCTTCAATTGATGTATCCTCTAATTTCTTAGACATTTCATCTGCATCATCAATGTCACTATCTTCTTCCTTTCTCAAGGAAGGGTTAGTTTCATCAAAAATGATATGAACAGACTATTCAATTAATAAAGTGCGCTTGTTAAATACTCTATAGCCTTTAGGTTTAGAAGTGTACCCCATGAAGATGCCTTCATCTGATTTGGCATCTAACTTACCAATATCCCTTTTTTCCATTGTTGTGGATGAAGCAAGGATATCCAAATGTCCTGAAGTGACTGATCTTTGGCTTCTTCCCTTTGAATAGTTTGTATGATGTCTTCTTCAGGATTGGCCTGATCATCACCCTATTGATGATGTAGCTTGTTGTGTTCACTGCCTCAGCCCAGAAATACCTTGGCACGTTATATTCTGACAGCATTGTTCTTGCCATATCCAATAAAGTTCTATTCTTCCTCTCAGCAACTCCATTTTGCTGTGGTATCCTTGGTGCTGAGAAATTATGCTCAATTCCTTCATTTTCACAGAACTCTGCAAACTTTTCATTCTGAAATTCACCTCCATGGTCTGATCGAATACTAACAATACTGAATTTCTTGTCTTTCTGGACCTTCTTGCTGAAACTGACAAAGCTTTCAAGTGTGTCATCTTTATGCTCTAGAAATGAAACCCACGTAAACCTGGAGTAGTCATCAACTATAACAAATCCAAAATTATTTCCTCCAAGACTAGTGGTCCTCATTGGCCCAAACAAATCCATATGAAGGAGTTCTAAGGGTTTTGAGGTGGTTACCACAGTCTTTGACTTAAAGGAGCTCTTAGTGTGCTTTCCCTTTGCACATGGTCTGCAGATGCTATCCATTTTCGTGTTGACCTTTGGTAGACCTTCCACCAGATTTCTCTTTCTGAGCTTGTTCATGCCATCCAAACTGCAGTGGCCCAATCTTCTGTGCCACAGCTCAGTTGATTGCTCTTTATTTTCTGCCAAACAGACGTCTTGCTCTTTAAGATCTTCGAGATAGAGTACATATAAGTTCTTCTCTCTATTAGCTTCGAAGATCACTACTCCATCCTTCAATATACTACACATTGTCTCTTGGAACTAAATCTGATGACCTCTGTCACAAAGCTGGCTGATGCTGATGAGGTTGTGCTTTAGCCCTTTGACAAGCAGTACATCTTCAATAACTATTTTTCCTTTGTTATTTACTGAACCGCTACCTATCACTGTTCCTTTTCCGTTATCTCCATATATAACAGTCCCTTCTTCAGTCTGAAGATGAGTGAACAGCTTCCGGTTCCGTGACATGTGCCTTGAGCACCCACTGTCCAAATACCATTTGGATGCTCGAAGGTTACCCTAAAATAAAAACATTAATTTTTAGGTACCCAAATTCTTTTGGGTCCTGAAGAGTTAGTATCATCAATTTTTCCTTTTATTATCCATTTCTTATGTCTAGTTGGACATGTTATTTTTATATGACCTAACTTATTGCAATGGCTATAGCAAGATGTTTTTGTTACTTTTTCAATATATTTAAAATTAGCTTTGTATGCGATGTCTTATTCAGGTACAAATTTTAGAGTTGGGTATATTTTGGGATATATTATGGTTTCTTCATTATCTGGGGGTGTATAACCTAATCAATTCTTCTTCTTACTTGATCTTCTAGCACCTTTTAA
The DNA here is from genome assembly GCA_014218235.1 of Colocasia esculenta. Lineage (NCBI taxonomy): Eukaryota > Viridiplantae > Streptophyta > Magnoliopsida > Alismatales > Araceae > Colocasia > Colocasia esculenta. The sequence goes on from CM024766.1 coordinate 35,183,247, forward strand.
TATTAAGGAGTTTTTACCATTCGTAGTTTTTTCTAATGTGCTAGACAACTTTTTATTTTCTTCATTTAAAACTTTGATTTCTTTTCTTAGTTCATCTGAACTCTCCTGTTTTTCTAATTTGATTATTTGCTTATTTTTATCTTTTAGGTCTTCACATAATAATTCATTTCTTCTTTTAAATTTAATTATTTGCTTTTCTAGTTCCTCATTTTCTGTTTTTAGGTCTGAGTTAGTGTTTCTAAACAAGTAATAATTTTCTTGTTTACTTTTAACAATTTAGTTACTTCTTTATATTTGTTGTATAATTTGTTGAAAGCTTCTTCTAAATTATCAGAATCTGAATCATTACAAGAATCGAAAGAGGAGTCAGAAGTTACCTTTTCTTCTGTATTTGCCATAAAAGCCAAGTTGGCTTCTTCTTCATCACTGCTCGAGCTTGACTCACTGTATGAGTCGCTGCTGTTCTCCCATGCGGCTGCCATTGCCTTCTTTTTGTATTTCTTGAATTTTCTGAAGTTATCCTTCTTCTTGTTTTCACATTTCTTAAGCTTTGGACATTCTGCCTTGATATGTCCAGGCTTCTTGCACTCATAACATATCGGTTCTCCTTTCTTCAGATTCTTTCCTTCTGGCTTCCTAAACTCTTTGTTTTTCTTGAAGAATTTTTTGCCAGATTGAAACTTCTTCTTCTTAGCTAAAATCCGTTGTAATCTTCTTGACAACATTTTTTCTTCATTTTCACTATCCTCAATTCTTTCATTGTCATCTGAGCGTGCTTCTAATGATTCTTCTTCGGCTTTCAAAGCATTGGAGTGCTTCTTCTTGCTTGAGGACTCTCCCAGTCTCTCCAGATTTATCTCATGGGCCATAAGGGACCCAACGAGCTTTTCCAAGGACATCCTTTTTAGATCATTGGCTTCTTCAATGGCCGTTACCTTTGGGGTCCATGAGGATGGTAGAGACCTAAGGATCTTCCTGACCGTATCTCCCATTTCATAAGTCTTTCCTAGTCCAGCTAACCCATTTGTGATATCTATAAATCTACTGAACATCTGGGTTATGGACTCACCTGGTTGCATCTGGAATCTTTCATATTACGTTACAAGAATGTCAATTCTTGTCTCCTTCACCTTTTCTGTGCCTTCATAAGTAATTCTGAGCTTTTCCCACATCTCCATTGCAGATTTACAGGCTGAAACTGTTGAATTCTTTCTTGCTTAGGGCACAACACATAATACTTTTAGCTTTACAGTTCAAGGAAATCTTCTTCCTGTCATCATTTGTCCACTGAGCCTTCTCATTTGTGACTAGGAGATCGCCTTCTTCTACTATGGACCATATCTGATAATCGTGGCCTTGTAGAAAGTACTCCATTCTAGTTTTCCAGTAAGTGTAATCTTCTCCATCGAACAATGGTGGTCATTTGACTGACTGACCTTCGAAGTGACCTTGGGCTGCCATGGATCTTTACTCTTCAGATCGTTAGATCTTCTTCTTTGTCGAAGAGACTCACTCTGATACCACTTGTTGCCCAGTTGACGAGCCCAGAGGGGGGGTGAATGGGTCTTTAAAAATTATTTAGCTAGTACCTGTACTTAAAACATTCACACAAAGATGTTCTTCGATGAAGGTTGGTGAGGTTAGTATAAACAACAAACACACAAGAAATCGATCACACAACACAAGGAATTATCCTGGTTCGGACCTCCTCTCCTTAGAAGTCCTACGTCCAGTCCCTGAGCAACAACTCAGGAAACCACTAATTAGGGTACAGTCCCCCTATGGACACTACAACACCCAGCTCAGCTGGTCTTCCTTCACACGAAGGGAACTACAACACCCTGGATACCCCACCAGGTCTTCCTTCACCACGAAGGGAAAAAACAACACCCTGGATCCCCAGGTCTTCCTTCACAATAGAAGGTAAACAACCAGCAAAAATTAAGCAAGAAAAGTAAGCCCCTAGATCAAGCTTTAACAAGCCACGATCTGAAGCTAATAGCCCTAAGAGCAAGAGATCTAAACAATGGACTCTCTTAGAACTACACATGCTCTCTCTTAGAATTTCTATTCCTACATGGAGAGCAAAGAGCTTGAGACAATTTAGAGTGGGATGCTTGGCTCTGGGATTCTCGCAGAAGATTTGAATTGCTTGTGCTCTACTGTAGTATTCGTCCCTTTTTCTTCTTTTCCATGTTTTTCTTCTGGAGCTTCTTGTCATGTATTTATATCTCCAATTTGAAATATATTCGTTGAAGTATCCGTTGTCTCTAGCTTTGGTAGACGTTAGACTGAATGGCCTTTTGAAGCTTTATAGTCAACAATCTTTTGTCTACTTGTGCACGTCAAATCTTCTGTATTAGTCCAACTTTGTAAGATGAAATGTCGTCAGAGATCTGCACATATTCCAAGCTTAAATGGTGGACAGCTAAGCTGTCTCTGATGTCAGTCAACGTTAGAACAAATAATCACAGAAATAGTAATGCCAAATAGCTGTTCTAAAAGATATTGCACACAGTGTAAGCACGATATGGACGATATCGTCTGCATGCATGCAGAGATACGTTCAGTCCTCATAAATGCTCACATGTCAGAGAGATATGCGTGGACTTTGACTATCCAATGCTTTGACTAAAAGAAAAAAGGAAGTTGTTTTACATATGAAGTTGATTCACGCATGACTTATGAAATCGTTATGAGACACGAACAAATCATTATATTCACTAAAGAAATCATTATGGAAAGTAAGTCGATGTGTTCAATAAAGGAATCGTTATGAACACTTAAGAAATCATTGTAGAAAGCAAATCGTTATGTTCAATGAAGAAATCGTTATGAACACTTAAGAAATCGTTGCACAAAGCAAATCATTGTGTTCAATGAAGAAATTGTTATGAACACTTAAGAAATCATTGCAGAAAGCAAATCGTTGTGTTCAACAAAGAAATCGTTATGAATACTTAAGAAATCGTTGCAGAAAGCAAATCATTGTGTTCAACAAAGAAATCGTTATGAACACTTAAGAAATCATTGCAGAAAGCAAATCATTATGTTCAATGAAGAAATCATTATGAACACTTAAGAAATCGTTGAGGAAAGCAAATCATTACGAAGACTTAAGAAATCGATGAGATGACTTAAGGAATTGTTGCTATGAGCAAATTGTTACGAGGTCTTAAGAAATTGTTGTGATGTCTTAAGGAATCGTTGCGATGAGTAAATCGTTACGAGGTCTTAAGAAATCGATGCGATGACTTAAGAAATCGTTGCGATGAGCAAATCGTTACGAGGTCTTAAGAAATTGTTGTGATGTCTTAAGGAATCGTTCGATGAACAAATCATTACGAGGTCTTAAGAAATCGATGTTATGACTTAAGAAATCGTTGTGGTTTTCAACAGAAGTCGATGTGGACTTAGAGAAATTACAACTTGGTATTGATATTTCTACAGAGGTATTAATACTTACCAAATATGCTTGATTTTCCTTGAGATTTTTCCTGTGGTCAAAAACTTATAGAATATATGTTAGAAAACTTTGATAGGGTTTTGTTAATCATGTTTTGTTATTCACCAAAATAAATATGTAATTAATTAATATTACATGGGAACAGACTGATCATCAAACATACTGATCATTAAGAATATGCGCGACAAGTTCAACCATCTCCATGCCCAACTTCGCAACTGTGTGGAACATTGTTTTGGTGTGCTTAAGAATAGATTTCAGACTTTAAGGGAGGGCAATTATTATCTTTTTCGTGTACTAGTGCTGATTGTTCTTGCATGTTGTGTTGTCCACAACTTCATCCGACGTGAACATGGGGAGGACTACTACTTCAACCTACGCCAAATGGAAAATTTTGAGGAGGATGATGATCCTCTGGATGACCCTAACCTTGCTGTTAGTCCTCTTGAGATGCAAACTGGGGAGATTCTTCGCACACAAATTTGGGCGAACAATTAGGTCTTATGCGACCAGGATGTCAAGCTAATGTCTACGTTGCTATGTTGTTAGCATACTTTGTTTGTCATTCTATCTACTTATTATCAGTACCCTTTATTTGACATGTTTGCAATGTTCGTTTACTTCTTATCATGTTCATTTTAAAAAGAGAACTACTTTGAAAACTGATATCCTTATGCATAATTCAACTCAGGTGTATTGTGGGATGACGAGAAATATTTTCTCCTAATATACCTCATTGGAGAAGAATTTAACCTACAAAAAATAGTGGGGGGAACTCTCAACAGTGACGGATGGGAAATGGTCCAGTACTTGTTCAATGAAGAATTTGGGTTGAATTGGCCACTGTGTTACTTCTATCATCATTTTAGTTTCTACAAAACTTATTATCTCATTACTGAGAACCTAATTAATGTTGTCAGATTCCAATGGGATGAGAATACTATGCAAATAATTGCATCTAAGCTAGTTTGGCTGCAATATTTTGAGGTTGCAATCTTCCACCTCTATCTTAACTCGGTTAGTTAATGATGTTCCTTTTATATTTCTAACTGCATACTTTTGTTGCAGTTAAACCCTCTGGCTGTGTCGTTCAAAGGGCGTGCACTCACCCTTTGTACTGATCTCACTCGCTTGTTTAGAGAATGACTAGCATTGTAACCATATTACTTGTATGATTACCATATGCTGTGGTTGGATCCATGTTAAGTCACCTTTTCATGTGCTTTATTATTCTGGTTTTATGCTATCATATTAGTGTTGTTTTTGACATCCTTAATCCCATGTAATAGCAAATTGTTGTATTTGTCTACTTACTTATTTTGAGACTTAACATATTTCCTTATGTCATACAAATGTTGATTATATGCAGGTGTTTCAATTCCAACCCACATATTTCACAAATGACAAGTTATCCTCGTACTATAATATCTTTTGTCAATGCTTGTATTATATTTGGTAGGATGGTATGAACGATGCAACCCCATATATGTGCATGCATTTACAAATGTATCATAGTAGTGTAGTAGGTGACTTCATTTGTGACAATGTGTGGGCACTGGGCAATGATGAGTGAATTCTTTTATCCAATTCAACAGTTGGATGGTCAAATAGGCAACCCTGTTGAAAATGCGGATTCAAGTTTCTGAGTCCCAAAACTACAAATATAAACTATTACTTTCAGCATTTTTTGTATAGGAACTCACATAGTCCATGGTTATGTTAAAGGAAGAATCGTTGACACAGGTAATCAATTAATGTTAATTTACATCAATTTTGATTTTATTCCTTGTTGGTTACATGTATTGATGGTTTCTTTTACAATTGTAGGGATCTATTATTCTTCAAACGGGAGATAAGAATTAAATGGAAGGCTTATACGAGACATCATATTCTCATGTTTTGTATGTCATCGGTGGATTGTGACTCTTGTTGTACATTCAGATAGATTATATGTATGATGATGATGTGAAATTTATGTAAATAGAATACTTTGGTTGTATATGAAATATACAAATGTTTGTATTAATAAAAGAAGTGTTTATTGTATGTGAGAAATATTAAATTCTTTGTGGTAATTTTATGAAATGAATGCTTGAAAGATATAGAATAATTTTAGCTTTTATATTCTCATACATGTGTTAAGTTTACAGGAGTTAAATGACGTAAAATAGATGAAATGCTGTCCGTTTGTTTCCAGAAAAATATGATAAATTTTATTTAATTTTAATCTTGCAAAGTTAGTATTCTTAAAAAAATAGCATATGGTTGAGATTTTGTCCAAATTATGTGTATCATCACATGATGTGAAATTATATAATGTAGGTTGATATTTTTTGAAATTTGTGATAGTAGATCGTTCAATTTTAAAAAGTTGTATATGATAGTTTATAATAAAGTGATGGGTGATTGTGCAAATGGGGAGGGATCCACTATTTAAACTTGTAAAATTTAAATTTTTTAAAAATACTTATCCAATATGAAATTAATAATCAATAATTTATATGATAATTTAAATATATTTCTATAGTTTACTCATAATGTGGTTTACATAAACTTGATATAGGTAGCACAAGATATAACAAAAATATGGTAGCATAAAGTATAATAAAATTAATATGATGGTAGCATATTAATTTAAAAAATTTAATGATGAATATTATATTTAATAATAAAATTAATATGATGGTAGCATATAGTGTAGTCATAATATCATTTATTTAATCTTCATGTGCATCTACATAGCACAAGATAGATGGTAGCACATAGTACAAAAAAAAAAGTAATAAAGAAAAATAATGGAGGGTATAGGATAAGGGTATTTTAGGAAAGACAATACAAAAGTAGAGGGGTTAGTCACTTTAGCCTACCAAACCACAAAAATGCAAAGTAGGTTAACCCACTTTAACTCATAGGGTTAACTTTTACATTACCAAATCAAACTGTACTTTAACCCAGTGTAAAGTTGTGCCTAGGGTTGAGTTGGGTTAACCCCAACCCTTTTCCAAAGTGGTACTAAGGGAAGAACCTAGCTGGGGTTAGTGTTAGCAGAACCTTGTTAGGGTTTTGTACCAGCAGAACTTAGCTGGGGGTTTAGCTAGCAGAACCAAGTTGGGGTTTGTTCCAACAAAACCGCATTTGGGTTTGTTCCAGGAGGTTAGCTTTTTGACCTGTAATAGAAGTGAGTTTCCTTCCTACTCAGAAAGGAATAGGACCAGCGGAGAGCTGGGGGTTTGTATATCCTTGGGAGGATTGTACCCTGGTTAGTGAAATCTCAAGATTTTGCTTGGGGACTGGACGTAGGTCTTCCTTCTGTGAAGTACCGAACCAGGATAAAATTCTCTGTGTTCATTTGTGTGATTGTTTAAATTTGCTTCTGCATTGCTACTCTCTATCACACACTATCACATTCACTCACCAAAGTTTTTAAGTTGTGATTTCTGTGTTTTAGTTTTAGAATTTCTGTGGCTATTCTATTCACCCCCCCTCTAGAAAGCTTGCTGCCATAATTCGCAAAGGCCAACATAGAGCCGTGGCCAAGGGGGTTAGGATAGGCCTAGGACTCTTTTTAGAATAACTATGAGTTTAAATAGTGATTATCTTGACCCTTTTTAATTTATTAATAATTAAGGTACGAAATTGGGCTTAAAATATCTCACATCATTGGGCTTGAACTTTGTGGCCCATTAATCCATGTATGGACCCTCTTGGGTAACCCATCACTTGTTTTTACTTATTGGGTTTTAGTTATTCACATTTCTTATCATTTAATTTATTTATCAATATTTAATTTTTTTTGAGTTGCTACATCCTTCCCCTCTTAAAAAGAATTTGGTCCCCAAATTCATATGATCGTAAGAAGAAGAATGACTTACTGAATAAATCTGGATAATTCCGTCTCATTGTTGCTTCTAGTTCCCACGTGGCTTCTTCAACTCCATGATTATTCCAGAGTATCTTTAACACGGATATAGGTTGATTCCGCAGTTTTTGTACCTTCTTGTCCAGTATTCTGATTGGCTTCTATTGATAGGTCATATCTTTGTGTAAGACTATATCGTCATAGCGAATCACATGGGATGGGTCGTACACATACTTCCTTAGCAAAGATAAATGGAAAACATTATGTACAGTGGAGTATTTTGGAGGTAAAACCAGACGATAAGCCACTTCGCCAACTCTTTCAAGTACTTTAAAAGGTCCTATGAATCTTGGCCTTAACTTGCCTTTCATTCCAAATCTTTGAAATCCTCTGGTTAGGGATACTTTGAGCAGTCCATGATCTCTAATCTGAAACTCTAAGTCACTTCTTCTTTTTTCTGCATAACTCTTTTGCCTAGATTGAGCTATTTTTATTCTGTCTCTGATGATCTGTAAGTCTCTACTAGTGTTTTGTACCATGTCAGGTCCCAACCATTGTTGTTCACCTACTTCATTCCAGCATACTGGTGATCTACAGCTTCTACCGTACAGAGCTTCAAATGGTGCCATCTTAATACTGGCTTGGTAGCTGTTATTGTATGCGAATTCCATCAGTGATAGTTGTTCATTCCAGTATCCTTCAAAATCTATGGTACATGCTCGTAGCATATCTTCCACGATCTGGTTTGTCCTCTCGGTCTGCCCATCTGTCTGTGGATGGAATGCAATACTAAAGTTAAGTTTAGTACCCAGTGCAACTTGAAGTACTTTCCAGAAATGAGAGGTGAATCTTGGGTCACGATCTGATACTAGGGATATAGGGACTCCGTGCAGTCTCACAATCTCCTTTACATATATTGTAGCCAACACATCCACACTCCAGGTACTCTTGATTGCTAAGAAGTGTGCGGATTTAGTTAATCGGTCCACTATTACCCAAATAGCATCGAGTCCACCACGAGCTCGGGGTAAACCCATGATGAAGTTCATGCCAATGCTCTCCCACTTCCACTCTGGTATGTCCAGGGGCCTGAGTACACCCACGGGACGTCGGTGCTCTGCTTTAACTTGCTGACATGTGAGGTAGTGCGTGGCATGCTCAGTCACCTCACGCTTCATGTTGGGCTACCAAAATGATATTTTTCATGTCTTGGTACATCTTGGTTGCACTAGGATGGATTGTGTACTTAATTTTATGAGCCTCATCCATCAGTTTCCTTTTCAACTTTTCATTGGAAGGCACACACATCCTACCCTGATATAACAGTCTCACATCCTCAGTGATGGAGAAATCTGGTATGTCTACTAGGGTTTCCTTGACACGAATAAAAAATGGATCACTTGCTTGTTGCTCCTTGATCTTGACAAAGATGTCAGGTTGTGCCCTAAGATTAGCAACCAGCACCTGGTCACTTCTTTGCTCAATATTTATGTTCAGATTGGCGAATTGTTCTAACAATTGCATCTCGGCCATCACTGAGCAAGATAAGGATGCCACGTCCTTCCTGCTAAGTGCATATGCTACAGCATTACCCTTGCTAGGGTGATATTGAATATTGAAATCAAAATCCTTTAGATACTCCAACAACAATACCATCCTTGGATATGACGTGGCCTAAAAATGAGACTTCTTCGAGCCAAAATTCACATTTACTTAACTTTGCATAGAGCTTGTTGTCACGTAAGATCTGTAGAGCGATCCTCAGATGCTCCTCATGCTCTTCCTTGGTCTTAGAATATATAAGAATATCATCAATAAACACCACGATGAATTTGTCGAGGTATGGCCGATAGATGTTGTTCATCAATTGCTTGAAAGATGTAGGAGCATTGGTTAGACCAAAAGGCATAACAATAAATTCATAATGTCCATACCTACTCCTGAAATCTATGTTATAAATATCTGCATCTTTGATTCTCATCTGATGATATCCAGACCTAAGGTCGATCTTAGAAAAATATTTGGCTCCAGATATTTGATCAAATAATTCATCGACGTGAGGCAGAGAGTATTTGTTCTTGATGGTCAGTTGATTCAACTGCCTGTAGTCAATGCATAATCTCATAAATCTGTCCTTCTTCTTAACAAATAACACGGATGCTCCTCAAGGGGAAGTACTCAGTCTGATGAAACCTTTCTCCAGTAATTCCATCAATTGCTCTTTCAGCTCCTTCAACTCGGCGGATGACATTCTATATGGCTGACGTGACACCGGTGTTGCTCCAAGGGTCAGATCAATAGAGAAGTTCACATCTCGTTCAGGTGGAATGCCTGGCAACTCATCGGGGAAAACGTTGGAGTATTATTGCACTATGTGTATGTCTGCTACCTTGGGTGCTTTCTTTTCAACTATTATAGCGGCAAGGAATGCCACACATCCCTTCCTTATCATGCCTTGTGCACCAATAGCAGAGACTAGAGACAAGTGTCTCTTATGTCTTCGCCCTGTAAAGGTCAACTTAGGGAATTCACTAAATGAAATCTTCCCTCTTCTACAATCAACACTAGCCCCATAAGTGGATAGCCAATCGGCTCCTAATATGACATCATAGCCTTCCATGAGCATACACACTAGGTCGGCTTTTTGATTGAGTTCTCCAACCATTACATCAGCTAATGGAAAATATTTGTTCAATTGGGCTTTCTTGTTGGGTTGAGTGTGAATATAATTCTTTTCCCTCATATTTTGATGATGACAAGTTGTGATTTTGATGCACAATAATTGGAACATGTGAAATACATCACACATGAAATAACAATATTCAAAAAGCATGTTTCCAAACACATTTATCATTTATATTCATGATAATACATTGAACTAATGATTTATGTGTTTATTTCTCAGGGACAAACATTTCTTGCATAGGTAGTGTCGACACACCTCCTACTGGTGTCGACACAATGCTTCAAAGCAAAGGCAGAATGTTGTAGAAATGGTGAAGTAGTGTCGACACTAGACCAAGTCAGGTCGACACTAGAAGCAGCTCCCAGAAAACCTTGTCTACAGACCTATACTGCAGGTCGACACCAGATGCAGTAGTGTCGACACTAGATGCCTCTCCCAGAAGGCCTGTTTTGTAGTTTTCTACAGTGTGTCGACACGAGATGAAGTGGTGTCGACACTAGAGACCCTTCCCAGAGAAGCTGTTTTGCCAGTCTGGGACAGTGTGTCGACACACCCCATGGGCAAGTCGACACACTCTGGAAACTCTGTGACTTAAAGTCTCTCCTGGACACGTGGCACTCTAGGGGTTTGGTGGATCGGCCTTGGATCATGTGCCCACGACCCCCAAGGGTACTTTTGGACATTTTAGGTATAAAAACTCTCCTAATTGGCCATCCAACCATAAGAGAGCCTCAAAGAGCCTTCCAGAAATCCTTTTGGCGGTAGAGAGAGCTCTCCTCCCTGTTCTTGCTCCCCTTGTGCTTCTCCAACCCGATTCCCACATCTCCAAGCACAAGAAGTGAAGATTGATCCAAGATGAAGCAGTATGATCAACTTCCAAGGGTGCAGATCAAGTAGAAGCAGACAATTGTGAAGATTTCGAGGAAGATCCCAAAGCATAAAGTGCAGAGCATCGGCCAGGGACTTCAGGGAATAAAGCCTCTTCACAATTCGGCATCTACAAGGGAGTATACTTGAAGAATAAGGATATTTCAAAATATTCCTCAATTCCCTTGTGTCTTCTGAGTCATTATGAGATGGTGCATAAGTTGTTGCACCAGTCTCTTGAATGAACTCTTGATAGATCAGATCATTGCTAGAGGATCTGGATCTTGTGTTTTTGTTCTAGCTAGTTGTTTGTGAGCCTGTGTGCTCAGTGGTTGAGTCATTGTAGTCAGTGTTTGAGTCGCTGCACTCAGTTGTTGGTTGAGTAGTCTTGCTCAGGTTCTAGAGTAGTCTTGCTCTAGAGGTTGTGTGAGTTGTAGAACTCAGTGTTTGGAGTTGTCAGGCTCTAGTGTGTGGTGTACCCAGGTTGTTTAGTGGATCCTCACAGTGAGAGGGGTGGATGTAGGAATCACATGGTGTGATTTCCGAACCACCTAAAAATTTGTGCAGTGGTTTATGTGTGACCTAAATTCACATTGCGCTAGATGTATGCATAGGGTTTTTCGAATTCACCTTTAATCAACTTGATTCCACACTTCAATCATCTAATTCACACAATCACTCATCAGATCTAAATTGCTCTTTCAAATTGCCTCTGATTCTATGCATTGTTTTTAAATTGGCTAAGCTTCCGCAATAGTTGGCATAAATCTATTCAACCCCCCCTTCTAGATCTTGTCCATCCCTTTTTCGATCCTTCATTTATCTCCCAGTGGTATTGTGACAGGAAATTCAAAACCCATAGATGCAGGTTTAATATTTATGGTGTCAGCAAATGCTTGTGATATGAACGAATGTGTAGCACCAGTATCAAACAAAACAAATGCTGATTGAGAAAAGACTTGTAATGTACCTTCCACGACTCCACCCTCTTCAGTGGTCTCCATTTCCTGCATGGATTGAAGTCTGCCCGACTTCTTCTATCCAACAGGCCGCCTTTCATTCTCCTTGAGCATGGGGCAGTGGGGAATGCGATGCTCGCGACTCCCGCAATGCAGGCATGCACCTACTTTCCTCCAGCATTCTTCTGCAGTGTGACCAAGCTTGTCACAATGCTTGCACTTAGGCTTGTTTAGGGTAGAGGTGGTAAAGACCTTGGGCTTCCGCTTTTGGCTTAGCCCATCAGTTATATTGAATGGCTGTTTCTTGCCGTTGGTGGGTCTGTTTGAGGAACCTGAGGCTTGTTCCTTCTTGACGATTCTACCCTTGATGCGATCAGTGAGATCGGTCGCATCCTCCAGCAGTTGGGCCTTCTTGACCATATCAGCATAGACCTGGATGTTGAGTGGTGCAAGCTAAGTGATGTAGGAAGGCTTCAGCCCAGTAAGAAATCGCATTGCCTTCATTTACTCGGTGCTGACGAGATGGTTGGCGTATCGTGCCAATTGGGAAAATTGAGCTTCGTATTCAGCCACTGTGAGGTTTCTTTGTTTCAATGCAGCAAATTCAGAGGCTTTCCTCTCTTGGACTCATTCAGAGAAATACTTCGAGTTAAACTGCTCCTTGAATTCATCCCAAGTGAATTGTGCATCTACCCAGGTGGCCTCAACAGACTCCCACCACGCATGGGCGTCTCTTTCTAATTGGAAAGTAGCAAGCAACAATTTATCACCATCCACGCATTGGATGATGCGAAAAATGCGTTCAATTTCTTTCAGCCAATGTTTTGCCTCATCAGGATCAGTTGTCTCACTGAACCGAGGCGGGTTCATGCTTCGAAAGTTCCTGTGTAAATCTCCAGCTCCTCGATTTCCACCACCTGAGCAGCTTGCACTAGGGATCGAGTCAAATCCTAAATAGTCTGCTGCATATTGCGAAGTTGAGCATGCTCTGTTGTCATTGCTAATGTTCTAAGTTCCTTCAAAATAAAATTTAATGTAAGATATTGAGGTTGCACTAAGGTTGTGCGTGTGTGAATTTGTTTTAACTTATCTCCCATGGTTCTACCCGTATCTCACATAGGTAGGATAATTGACATTAGTCGAGGCAGGTCAATCCTAGATCATCCTATACTTAAGAACAACCTAGGCTCTGATACCACAAAACTGTAACGCCCCGACGCGGAATATCGAAGCGATAAACAGTTAAATAAATAGTATAGAGCGCAAAATAGACATCAACCATTGCACAAATTGGAATAACGCCAAACAATCCAACTTCATTAATAATTCCACTAATCATCTATTACATTCACTCATTCAGAGCCAAAACTATGGGCCCAGAGTACTTTATTCAAAACAAAACAACTACAAACGAACTATCCATCTAACTGACTACTAAAAAGTGTGGTTGTCGAAAAGACAGTCACTCTTGCTCATGCTCATCCCCCTCCTCGTGCGTGTGGTAGTCTCCATTAGACGCATCTGAAACACATGAAATAAATAGTGCAAGATGAGCGATAATCGCCCAGTAGGACTTAATATCTCTTACAAACATGCATGCTTTAAGTGATTAATGTCTTGATAAGGAGGATAACTATAGAGAACGATATAGTATAATCACGAGAGTAATGTAATGATGGAAAGAGAACGATAGCACTTTCACATGAAAATAGCACAACAAGCATGATAACAGATTGGCCATATAACGAAATAGCATGTAACGTTTGCACAAAAGTGCACTAGTCGAGATAGGACATTTGGTTGAACTTCTCGTCAACCGAGAGAACATACTATAGTGATTGATTGTCTTCGATTAAATATTGATAGTATGGCACTTGGGTGTTATGCTGTACACCCTGATCATTAAACCCTCGCGAGTTAAAGCCTTTCGGGCGCACCTCCCAGGACTAGATCGGGCCCTTTATAATGATGCTCGGCATGATTATGTTTGTTATCTTAGACAATCAAATGGATGGCCAAATAGAGTACTAAGAATAGATGAGAGTAATAGATGAATAGATGAGAGTACAGAGAGAACGTGAATAGATGAGAGTGTAAAGAAAGTAGATAAAAAGGAGGGTCGTATTCATAAATCGACGATAAATGGTGATAGTAACAGTTGCACATCACATATGACCGTGTGCCGGCAGTCCGGTAGAAGTCACCCTCACACAATAGCCGTGCTATGAACACAAGCCAGAGGTACAACGTGATCTCAAGGTAAGAGAGAACAATCTAAGGCCGTTGGATCATGCTGATCCCTAAGGGTAAAATAGGTATTGATGGTACAACCCGCTCGTCAGCAATGGACGTCCGCCAAAGACAAGGAGTCTTACGGAGGCCTTGACAAGGAGTTCCTGGTCCAGTCAGGAGTATTCCCAATGGAGAGGTTGTCCAAGCCAGGATAAAGTGTGTATAGAAACATTGACCATCTTGTCTCGAGTGCTCGAAGACAGAGGGACGCGATAACAGAATTAAATCACGTGAATAAATCGAGGACACGTCCATATAATAAAATAGGGAATTTTTACATGATTAATTACACTTAATTACCAGATACATTATAGAGTAATTTCAATAGGGTCTCATGTCAACAATTCATGTTTAGTGTGTGCATGTGTAAGAGAATCAAGCTAGCAAGAGAAGTAGTGCACACATCTTTTAATTAATAAATCATGTGAATCTTTATCAAATTTACGTCAACATGTCATTACTGTTCATGACAGTGTATTATAGAGGCTTAATAATGATTATAGAACATGATTATCTCAATTAACATGAAAATTAGGGTTTCTATTTTACACAGTGAAAACGCGACGGGGGTACTTGTCGCGTTCCAATGGTGACTGTAACACCCCAAAATAAAATATATTGAAAATGTAGAATAAGGTAATGATTTTTGTTTATTAAACATAATCATTTTCATGAGACATAATTATCCTTAATTTAAGATTATTATTTTTATTATTAATATAATTCTAGTGTTGTTTTCAAATGTGCGCACTCCGACAGGACGCCACTGGAATTCGGTAACATAATTGAAATCTGAAAAACACCATAATTCCCAGAAAAATGTGCCGGTTCTAGAAACATAAATATCCTGAATTGTTGATACATGGATTTCAAGATTAAGTCGACACAATGATTTTCTGGGTAATTTTTACTAGATGATAAATTAATTTCAAAAATTAAACTAAAATCACCATAATTTGTAAAACCTTTCAATTATATTATGTTTGAAATTTTAACTTGATTGGACATCGTTTGGATACAAAAGTAAAGGGCCAAAGGGTCCGAATGAATTATCTCCCAATTACGTAATCCATTTTTAGAAAATTCTTTGCTTACGTAGTCTTGACTACGTAAGACATCTATCCCTTGTATAGGTGAGTGACACGTATCATAAATACGTGTTGGAGGTGAAAACCTCACTGTGAACATGGCTAACTAGGGAGAGTAGGGGTTTTATCCTTAACGCGTGGGCTTTTTACAATGATGGATAGAGGTTTATGTGCCAGTCATGCATGTAAACTTGGGGCTTATATAAACTCCCTTAGTTTGCTCTCATGAGAGTTTGGTTGTTCTTCCTCTTGTGCTATTATTGCTGCTGCTGCAACTGCTGCTATTGTTGTTGTTGCTGCTGCAACTGCTGCTGCTGCAACTGCTGTTATTGTTGTTGCTGCTGCTGCTGCTAACTGCTGCTACTACTACGGCTGCTGCTGCTACCACTACTATCATTACAACTCTTGCTATTGCATCCTCTTACCTGGAATTTAGGAGGATTTGCATTCCTCTTTTGGCTAAGTAGGTTCCTCCCTACGATTCCTCTCCAATTTCTTATTTTCATGCTTGTGGTCTCTCCATCCGTATAAACCCATATTTCCAATTTGTTCCATGCTTTGTAGGATTTTCCTTCCTCTTGTTCCCACCTTCCATTAGAATCTTTGAGGATAATCGTCTACCTTGGTATTATCTTTGACTTGTGTTCAGTAAGACTATTAGAAGTGTGAATTCATTCTTCTTCTTTCACTTTGTTCATGTCTTTAGTGGTTGATTCATGTACTTGATGTGAGCTTTCTTCCAGCTTCAAGGAAGATTCTCATGAAGGGTTTATATATACAAATTTCTTTTCTTCCATAAATGTTCCACATCACCCATACTATAAAGATCTCCTATCTTTGTTCTATTCTTTTCTTCATGAATAATGTGTAAAGAAATGTACTTAGGACCTACAAACTCTTGTTTGATCCTTCATGGAACAGTAGAAACTCTTAGAAGAGTCTCTTTAGTCAATTTTAAACCATTCGAGAAAGAAAGACCATCGTCTATCGACAAATAGAACATATCTGTCGATAGGTACCCTTGGTTCAAGAACCAAGAACCCAGCACTACCAGTGGCTATCGACAGACAGAATATATCTGTCGATAGGAAGTCGGAGTTAGCCAGACTTCGACTTTCATGAAGTCAGAGTTAGCCAGACTTCGACTTTCATGATGTCGGAGTTAGTCAGACTTCGACTTCCAAGAAGTCGAAGTTAGTGATACTTCGACTTCCATGAAGTTGGAGTTAACCAGACCTGTGTTTTTCTATCAGGACTACTGCTTCTAGAAGTGCCCACAGATACCACCAGTCATCTGTCGACAACCACCAGTCATATGTCGACAACCACCCGTCAGTTGTCGATAGCTAAAGGCCAGATTTCAGAATGCAGTTCTGGATGGACCAGTAGCTGTCGACAACCAACCAGTGGCTGTCAACAACCACCAGTTTATGTTGTCAAATAGAACCATTTCTTCCTCAATCAGAGTTGACGCACTCTTGTATTGTCCAAACAAGTTGCCTTTCCCATTTTCTTGGATTCTAAACTATTATACCACTGAGATGAATCGTTTATTCATCATCTACATCCACCTTTGGATTATTCTTGGACACCATAAATTATTCTTATACCTTTTGGATGTCTTTAAGTATTAACTCCTAGAACCCTGCTTCATGTGATATTGTTTTACTCCTGATGAGTGCCCAAGTACCATGTATGTATGTTTATTAGAAATGGAAATGGGATGACGTACTTTTGGGTCTTCGGACTCTCATGGACTAATGCCAGTGCAAATGGAGCAGATCCAGTCCCGGGAGGAGCACCCGAATTCGTTTAATCTAAGCAAAGCGGTATGGATCCACGGGGTGTTTGGCATGACACCACTATATTTTAAATTGGTCGACATTTCCATGAATTATATTGAGACATGAATGTTTATTGCTTGCTTGAAGAGTGGACATGTCATCTCCACACATACACTTTTACTATTTTCTTATGAACTATTGTTCTTACGCTCATGCTTTGTTATTTCATTGATGGCCACTATATGTCAATTCATTGGCATATTATTTTATTCTTGTCACTATTTGATAATCATGTTCCACTTCATCTACGATCTAACTTGTACCTTCTCCATTACTTGTACTCAGTATTTATCACATTCTTGTACCACAATTATCTTTGACTCATGTAAACTTTTATATTCCTTGATTTTGGAGGATAAATCTTACTGGGCAAGATTGCTCATACCTACTTTTTCCCAAGTAATCTGCAGCTCTAGAAGACGGGACATCGAGATTTGTGTGCTGAGAGATCAACCTTTGCAGCATCTGCCTTTGAGTTGTAATTTGAGAATCGTGTAATACCTAAGGAATGACAATTAATTAATTTTTCTTTAGTGAAGGCCTGAGTAATTTCTACTCGAAAAGTTCAAAATTTACTCTTGATTTTCTATTCACTCACGTTACGAAATTTATAGATATATTAAATGTTGGGACATGACAGCGACGATTAGGACGGTCATGTTCTCATGAACTGGGTTAGGCCAATTGATGAAGCTGTGATCGCGACGGGGTGACCGGTCGCGATTTAAGCAATTGGTCTATAAACGCGACGTCTGGGTTTGTCGCGTTTAGGACAATCAGTATAGGATAGGAAGAATGCAACCGGTCGGGCCGTCACTTTCATAACGCGACGTGATCCTATGTCACGACCAGGCTGAGAACGCGACCAGTCGGGCCGTCGCATTCTCGTAGACCTTGGTCGAACCCCAAAAGTGATTTGGGTCACTTTGGGTTGCGGTCTACACCTCCAAGGACTTGACATAGGGGACCTTTAAAAATCATTATCAAATCGTATACATAATGAAAAATTCTAAAATCAATTTTAAACAAAACTAAACATGTAGGAGTATCAACTGTGATGAGTAATTCAGCTTTCATCATGATCTAGGCATGCTATTAACATGAACTTCATGATGAACCAAAAATCAAACACAGTGATGAACAACGATTTAATTAGAAAATGGTACTTGATAGAAATTGGGGAAAATGGTGTCATTCGATCCTTGACATCATGTAGCATGTATGATAAAAGTTTCAGGGCACGAAATCAAGTATGGACATGGATTTAAGGCGAACATGTCAAGTTGGATACATGTTCTTAACAAGATTTAGAGCATGAAATACTCCTAATCGACATGATAAAAATTGGGGAAAACATGGGACTTTTGAAGATGGGTACATGGTCTACCTATGGTTGAAGTTAATTTGTTTTTGCTTGAGAGATTGCCTACCTTTGAATGCTTTGAATCCTACGGTAAGAAAAATGAAGAACTTGGAGAAGCTCTTCGTTCCTAGCCTTCTCCTCCTTGATCTCCTCGTCCAAGTGCTCCTCTTACTCGTTCTCCAGACTTCAGAAGGTGCCTATGGTTGGCTAGGTTTAAAATAGGAGAGTAATTGTATGTTTTAAGTTTCCAATTCACTTAAAACACTTCCCTCTCATCCAACTCCGAATTTTCTATATTTATCTCCCTTTTTCCTAGCCTTTATCCATCTAATTGGCATGGGGTGGGCTCTAGATCCGTGGCCAAGAGGGTTAGGATAGACCTAGGACTCTTTTTTAGGATAATTATGAGTTTAAATACTGATTATCTTAACCCTTTTTAATTTATTAATAATTAAGGTACGTAATTAGGCTTAAAATATCTCCCATCTAACATTGGGCTTCAACTTTGTGGTCTATTAATCCATGTATGGACCCTCTTGGGTAACCCATCACTTGTTTTTACTTATTAGATTTTAATTATTCACATTTTATTTTATTTTCTTTTATTTATCAATTTTTAAAAAATTTTGAGTTGCTAAATGTACCGAGAACCACAACAAGAAGCCTTGATCATAATCACCATGAGGATTGATGGCTCTATGATTGTCAGAGGTATCAACACACGTCTAACGATGAACTTGGTGGCTCCTCTTGTAAATATTCTTAGAGCGGCAACTATACCTGGAAGGGGACGAAACTCGTGTCACATTTTGACACTAGTTCTCGACTCTATATTCCTCTCTCACTCTTCTTGAATTCTTATTGCTTCTCTCTTCAAGATCGATTTATGACTTGACTATCAAAGGTTGACCCAGGGAATCCTATTTGGGATTGATTTCTTGTAGGTCAAATCGACGTCAACTCAACATCAACAACTTCATTTCCCACCTTCCATGAACAGTCCACCTCAGACTCCCGAAGTCAGATCATCTTGTCTTTGTAGTTACTCAGACTAGCTTGATCATTGATGTCATTTGTGGGAAATAAAGTATTCGCCGTGGCTCCTGTTGACTACGCTATAGAAAACTAAAGGGGGATGAATAGATTTTAATCCGTGTTAGTGGAAAATAATCGCATGCATGCTTAATAAAACAATCAAACCCCCTTTTAGGTTTTTAGTGTTTGCCACTTATTTTCTTTCGTAACGAAGTACATAGTCCATTGTGGTAGGTTATATAAAGTATTACTCACTGTAAAATGTAAAATATTTGGGGTATGAGATACAACTTGCAATAATTAGAGGCCCCCTAATTGAGATAGGAGATCAAGTACTCTAACGTTCAAATTAATCGAGATGGTAAGGAGAGAAAACAAATAATAATTGTAAGAATCCTACACTTGAGTTTTTATTGTACCATATCTTTGATTTATGGAAAAATATTTACTGCAACATCAATCTTGTAATAAAATTGATATGGATTGCATGAGAGTAATCTTATTAGCTAAGAGGGCCTTCCAAAATTATTATTCTTCTCTCTCTCTTCTATGAGCCAATGAGATTATTTTTTACAATCCAAATTACTTTGATTACAAAACTAATCTTGAATTAAATATTTCTTATTATTTATATGAAAGTTAATCAAAGTGGTCATCAACTTTCAATGAGAGATTAATCCTAACCAACCCCCTAAGCTAGGTGACTTTCCTTGATAGGTATGCACAACCACGTAATCCCTGACGTGACTAACGCATCTTGCCTGTCATAAGTCATGTATATGGAGTTGAAATCACCTATCTTCTTTTTTTAAGAAGATTTTTTTTAATGTTGGGCCTATAAATGCCCATATTGTAATTAAAAGACCCGTCTTGTTAGGTCTATCATGGGATTATAAGTCTAACCCTTCAATACTCTATCAGTGACCATTAATCTTTATGGAAGCCTAGTAACCGAGAATGGAGAAGGTCTAAGGTGAGATCCAAGATTAGGTCAAAAATGAAGAACACACCATATTACTGACAAAGAGTGCTTCTGCAAGCTTTTCAAGTCTGGAGTTATTTCGAGCAAATGAAAAAATATGCAATTGTTCTGTTGACTGGATATCCACAAAGACCCCCCTTGGTTAAAGGATTTTTCTATTAAGTGTTGAACCACTCCTATTTTTATCTATATATTTGGGTGATAACTTAAAACTCATGAATATGTTTATTATTGATATAACTTCTATCAGTTAGCATTCTGATTACTAAACATTTACTAGAGTTATAGTTGTTTGTCTTCTGAACTTGAATTAATTGGTTATCTACGCTGTCCTCTCTAGAAATAACCAGTTATCTAAATTAATCGATTATTTTTACCTTCACTTCATAAAATAATCGATTATTTGAGAATCACTCAAAAAAGAATAAAATAGCCTGCTATGTGTACACATCTTACAACCTTTTACCTTGACATATTTTAATCCATTAACTTCTGCATCTCTACTATCATCTCAGAAGAAATGATTAACATGTCACTCAAAATATTTTATTCATTTTTCTTGACATGATTGCAATTTAGAATACTTGTTTATGTGGTCTTTATATGTCAATCTGACATGCATGTGTAACTTATAAAAAGTGTCTTTAATGTGTCAAACATCTAGATGAAAATTACTTAATCTGATATATGTCCTACGTGTACCCAATGTCACTTTACGACTATTCTAAAAGAAGTAATGTGTGCTAAAGAACTATTTTATTGCTCTCATCTCAAAACTTTTCAAAATGAAGATTTATTTTCTTGGTAAAAGTATGGTGAAGATTTTATGATATCTTTGTTACACTGAAGCAAATATGATAATGTAAGGACTCAATGTTCAAATCTCTAAAAAGGTATTTTTGAGTGTCGATTGAGTATTGGTTGATGGATTATTTTAATTTATATATAACATTTGTCTTGAAAGGTGCATCAGATAGGCCAGCTGTGATCTACCAATTAAGCTACTTTTTGCATGTATCTGGAAGCACACCAACCCATGACCTTGGAACTGTACACCAGCCATCTGTACAAAGATATACTGAAGTGTCGTGTCCATTCGGATCTGGGTTTAGTGGTTCTGGTGTGGTGCTCATGGCCATTGTGTGGTCATTAAGCTTTGGTTGAGGTGGCTGTGCGTGGTGTGGGCTGGAGATTTGAGCCCGAATAGCCCATAGGTTTTCTGGTGAAGAAGGCGATGGGGTAGGTCGTCGCTTTTTGAACACGATGGCGTCCTATGTCGCGTTCTTCATATCGAATGCTAGATCGACTGTTAGTATTGTTTTTGAACACATCGGGTTGATACATCGCAATTTGTGATGCGATGGGTGCCTACGGTGCATTCTTGGAACCGCCTTTGTGACGCGTGGCGCTTTGGGTTCCGATTAGTGATGGTGTTGTACGTCGCGTTTAATGTATAAACGCATCGTCTACCTACGTCGCGATTTAGATTTCGCATTTAATGTTGTGTTTCAGGCCAGACAGAGCAGAGGTGGCTCTATCCGGCTGTGGGGAGGAGATTTTGCGACGATTCTTGGCGTTTTGGCTTCCTGGTGGCTGGTTCGGTGTGGGTTTCACGCGAGGAGGGCGTCTAGAGCATGGGTACATCGGAGGTGTGGCATTCTATGCATTTTGTGGGCCCGTTGAGTTGGTAGGGAGACTTCCCCTTCATTTTTGAATTGATATAATGGTTTACAGCTTTGGAAATCATGCTATGGTGGTGTGTGGTAACTTGTCTTTCATTTTCATGGTTTAATGTTAGATGATATGGAGCTTACAATGGATTTCTGGGAGAAGGTGGGAGTTCGGCTGTCTGCCTGAGAAGGCGACAGGTCGAACCGTCGCATTTTGGTGAGAACGCGACAGGCTTGTCCGTCACATTTCTCTTTTGATTGTTGTATTGGTATCGATTGGTATGAACGCGTCACTTGGGTCCATGGCATTCATGCATCCGATTGGCTTGAAGGCGTCGGGTTGTCCCTATTGGATTATGGGGTCCATCAACTCCCTTAGGGATTCGTTGTTACTATATGCTGGCTCGGGATCAGGTGTGTGTAGTCGCATCAGTGCTTGACAGCCTAGCCCGCCGCAGTGACTAACCTCCCTGTGCGAAGCCCCTCATGTCCGTCCAATGCTTAGTGTGGGGTTTTGCGCTGCCATAAAGGAAATATGGTCCGCCTTCACTACTAGCTTGAGATTTTGGTGCAACGGTTGAGGCTTGATCCAACAAGTGGTATCAGAGCGAGGTTGCGGGTTCGAATCCCCCGGGTGTCACTGGGGGGGAGTTTGTTGGATTATGGGGTCCATCAACTATGACGGAACACCTCGTCCAAGCCCGTTAAACCGATAACGTACTTGATCCGAGTCCATCTCCCGCGAACGGGCCGAAGCCTCGCAAGGGATACCACACCACAGTCTGTGTAAACACAAAGGAACACTCCATTTTATATATTTATACCACAAGTTTACATAGCCATATTTCAAACAAAATGAAATAAAGTACAAGAGCCTGGGGCATACCCCGAGGTACAACTGAAGGAAGTAAACAACTAGCTACACTAGCTACACTACACTACTGAAGGTGCTGACCCTGCACCGCTACGACGTGGCTCTGAACTGGACCACGGCCGAGAAACGTCCTCTTCACCTTCACCTGTGGGGGTAGGGGTGAGCCTCGCTAGTCACTGGCTCAGTAGGGAACTCCGCCAACACCGAGCAAACCCAACACAGGTACGAAAGCAGTAAACTATACTAAAAATTTATAGAACAACTAAGCAGGATATTAAAGCTGTAAATATACTCACCATTTGCCGACTACGTAAAACAACTATATTAAATAAACAGCAAACCCAAATAGGTGTACGAGCTAAAGTAGAGTCCGCCACACTCGAGCAACGTGAACTGGTTCGCGACACCAGTGACTGACTCGGACAAACACACACAGGTCTACCTCTCAGTCTCTCAGCCACGGACGAAAGGTCCAGCTGTCGCTCCACGTGAAAAGGTCAAGCAACTGTGGAGACCAACTAAACACCACCACCTGCGGACCACATGGTCGCAGGCCCATGCCTGACACCTCCAGAGACCCTGGCCTGGGCTCGCTAGAGTGAGGCACTGGAGAAGGACTAGCTGGGGACCAGTGTCGACTACTGGTGTCCGTACCCCCAACTACGAGCGTGCTACAAGTGACCAAAAGACAAGTACAACAGTCACTGTCCCACTGTCATCTTTGCCTCAGCCGAACGTACAACTCAAGCAAAGGAGTGAGGGTGTCCAGGTCAGACGACACAGACCTCGACGGTACAACACAAGTACCGGGACAAAGCCCTGAGCTAACAGCCTGGCTCACAAAGAACCTGGGGCACCTAACTGGAGAGGTAACCATGGTAGGCGTTGTACTACTTGCCACGTACACAAAACCACGTGCACGTCACCCACAAACCACGTGAACTCTCGTGTAAACCGCGTGCACTAATAGTCCACTACACGTAAACACCACATAAACATATACAGCATTGACTAACTGTGTACCCAGTACGCTAGTCTCAGAAACCACGTGCACCCTGTGCACCGCAAATACCAACACACCACTTATTATCGATAAACACCTTGCATGGCAATATTTAAATAAACACATGTTGGCGGCAACATCGACTGCCGTCGATGGAATATAGACGGCAAGGGATCTGGCCGTCTAGTTCCCAGCTGAAGAACCTGGCGTCAATCGATGTTGACGCCAAGCTCCTCAACTCTAGTTCGTGCAGAAACCCTAAACTGATTCTACAGGCATTCTTGGTCCCAAAATCATCGAGAGAACATGAGGAAATACTTCCTCTAACATCCACACACTATAATCAAACCATAACAGCATGTTTCACTACTCAAATCAATCAAACCACCCATTAACCCGCATGGAACACTTTCTTCCCAGAAATACTATTATCACGTCGTTTCATGCTTTTAGAATACATTAAAGCGATTAGAATGAACTAAAGGCATCGTCCCCTACTTCCGGACGCGCTTAAACCTCCTAAATCCTCCTAATTCGCACCAAATCCTCCGCGAGCTTCTACGGGAATCACGCCTCGCACTGGCATTACCTGGCACAATTGATCACCGCCACTCGTTCCACGATCCTCCAACTAACCTTCTGCAACCATTGGAAGCAGTGGGGAAGCTAGGACATGAAAATAGAGCGAGGGAGAGGGAGAACCGAGTGGAAAAGCTGCCCTCGGGTGACCCTATATTCTGCAAGTCGCACAGGTTGGCGTCAACCTTGATGTCGCTTAGAAAATCACCACCATAAACGTCCACAAAGTCTGACGTTAAGTCATAAGGTTGACGTCACCTTCGATGGACATCAAACCAGTCAACGACCACACCTAGCCGTCAACCCCTACTCAACTGCAGCAGGTCCTATTTTGTTTCAGGACCAAACCTGTGCCAAACCTGCACATACCACAGGTCCAAACCACACTGGCCTCACCAAGGCTACTACAACCATCACACACATGAATCATAAAGATCCGAAAAACATGCGACGTTACATTACTATCATCTAAAAAGAAAAATTTGACCTCGAAATTCATAGCTCAATTCAAACATAAACAACTTAAATATACACATTTTCACAAGTATATCATCTAAAAAGAAATACAAAACCTTATTCAAACAGATAGGGATACCCCTTAGCCATCTCCTCGGCTAATTCCCAAGTATCCTCACCACCCAACCTATTTTCCCATCTCACTTTAACTAACTCAATTTCTTTATTTCTCAACTTCTTTATCTTTCGATCAGTGATCTACACAGGATATTCTGGCATTGTCATATCCGACCTCAGGTCACCACCTTGGTAACTGATTATTTGAGCTGGATCTTCAATGCACTTTCTTAACATAGAAACATGAAATATATCATGGACATCCGCAAAATTTGCTGGCAAATCCAGCCTATAAGTTGTTTCCCCAATCCCTTCAATTATCTGGAAAGGTCCCACATACCTTGGGCTCAACTTTCCAGTCTTGCCAAACCTCATAATACCTTTACTAGGGGAAACTCTCAAGAAAACAAATTCTCCAACTTCAAACTGAAGTGGTCTCCTTCGATTATCAACATAACTCTTTTGCCTGCTTTGAGCTTCTTGCAATTTTTCCTTAATAAGCTTCACTATTTCTGTGGTTTGCTGAATTAATTTAGGACCCACTAACTGTCTTTCTCCCACTTCATGCCAGTTTAATGGGGTTCTACATGGCCTTCCATATAAAGCTTCATACGGTGCCATCCCAAGACTGGTATGATAACTATTATTATAGGCAAACTCAACCATTCCCAAATGATGCTCCCAGTTACCTCCCCAAACTAAACAACAAGCTCGCAACATATCTTCAATTGTCTGGATAGTCCTTTCTATTTGACCATCTGTCTGGGGATGATAAGCTGAGCGTATCTCAACTCAGTGCCAATTACTTTTTGTAGACTTCTCCAAAAACCAGAAGTAAACCTTGGATCTCTGTCAGACACAATAGTCTTCGGAATACCATGCAGTGGAATAATTCTATCAACATAAACCTTCGCTAATCTGTCCACTGTCCAAGACATACTTACTACCACTAATCTGCACACCTTGGTCAATCTATCAACAAATACCCATATTCCATTATGCCCGGAACTCGATCTTGGTAAGCCAGCCACAAAGTCCATGGCAATATCATCCCATTTCCACTGTGGAATGGGCAACAGTTGCAATAGACCTCCAGACTTCTGATGCTCTGCCTTAATTTGCTGACATATAGCACATCTTGAAACAAACTCAGCTATTTCCTTTTTCATATGAGGCCACCAAAAATATTTCTTTAAATCCTGGTACATTTTAGTACTACCTGGATGGATAGTGTACCTGGATTTATGAGCCTCTTCCAACACTCTCTGTTTTACCTCTCTTTCTGCTGGAACAAACAACCTGCCTCTGAGCCTAACCACACAATTATCATCAATGGTAACTCCTTCCATTTTCACAATTTCAGCCAAATTCGCATCTACTTTCTGAGCTTCAACAATCTGCCAATATAAGGATAGCTCTACAGCACTACTGGCTAGTACTGCCCGTCGTTGACTACTTGGCACAAACAAGGAGTTTTCTGCTATCTCCTCATACAATTTCCATTCCTTGACCATCATTTGACTTATATATGCCTTTCTACTCAAGGCATCCGCTACCACATTGGCCTTACCCGGATGATAAGCCAAACTGAAGTTGTAATCCTTCAAATATTCCACCCACCTATGCTGACGAAGATTTAAATCTTTCTGCGAGAAGATATACTTTAAACTTTTATGATCTGTAAAAATTTCAAATCTCTCGCCATATAGATAATGCCTCCACATTTTCAAAGTAAACACAACTGCTGCTAATTCTAAATCATGGGTGGGATAATTTTCTTCTGCCGACTTCAACTGCTTGGACGCATAAGCTATCACTTTACTATGCTACATAAGCACTGCACCGAGTCCTTTCCTAGAAGCATCTATATATACCACAAAACCACCACTTCCTACCGGTAACGCCAATATAGGTGCTGATGTAAGCCTCTTTTTCAACTCCATAAAACTTTTCTGACATTCACCGGACCACACAAATGGCACACCCTTCCTAGTTAATTTAGTCATGGGTGCCGCAATCTTAGAAAAATCTTGTATGAAGCGCCTATAATAACCTGCTAACCGCAAAAAACTTCTAATCTCAGTGATTGTCTTAGGCACTTCCCACTTCATCACTGATTCCACTTTACTTGGATCGACTGCCACTCCATCTGTCGAGATGACATGACCCAAAAACTGAATTTTCTTCAACCAGAACTCACACTTACTAAATTTAGCAAACAACCGATTATCTCTTAATAACTGAAGAGTAAACCTCAAATGAGCAGCATGCTCCTCTTCAGAAGCTGAATAAATCAGAATATCATCTATAAAGACCACAATGAATTGGTCTAAAAACGGATGAAAAATTATGTTCATCAGATCCATAAAAGCTGCAGGAGCATTGGTCAGCCCAAATGGCATAACCACAAATTCATAGTGACCATATCTAGTTCTGAATGCTGTTTTATCTATATCTTCATCTTTAATTCTTAACTGATGGTACCCGGACCTCAAATCAATTTTAGAAAATACCTTCGCTGATTGCAACTGATCAAACAGATCATCTATTCTTGGTAACGGGTACTTATTTTTAATGGTCACATCGTTTAATTTCCTATAATCAATACACATACAAAAACTTCCATCTTTCTTTTTCACAAATAATATCGGTGCTCCCCACGGGGAATGACTCGATCTAATGAACCCTTTCTGCAATAGCTCTTCTAATTGCTTTTTCA
Organism: Colocasia esculenta; assembly: GCA_014218235.1. Lineage (NCBI taxonomy): Eukaryota > Viridiplantae > Streptophyta > Magnoliopsida > Alismatales > Araceae > Colocasia > Colocasia esculenta. The sequence goes on from CM024766.1 coordinate 35,211,106, forward strand.
ATTCTTTAAGTTCTGCTGGTGCCATCCGATATGGAGCTTTAAAAATCGGCATGGTACCTGACAGTAACTCAATGGTAAAGTCCACCTCTCTATGTGGAGCTAAACTAGGCAAATCTTTCAAAAAAACATCAGCAAATTCCCTAACCACGAGAACTGCCTCCACTGACCGACTAGCCCCTACCAAACTAACTGAGGCTAAATAAGCCACACACCCTGCATTTATTAGCTTTCTAGCTCTTATTGCAGAAATTATAAACTTAGAAGTACAGAAAGTCATACCTTGATACTCAAACACTGAACCATTAGGATAGCAAAACCTGATCCTCTTCTTTCTGCAATCTAACAGTGCTCCATAAGTCTCAAGCCAATCCATTCCCAAAATAATATCATAATCTGTCAACTGCAGGGCATATAACCGACCTGGCATCTGGTTTCCTTCAATCACAACAGGAGCTTCATCTATATAGCTCGAAGTGAACGTAAACTCACCTGAGGGAACCTCCACTACCAACTCACAGGATTCCTCTTTCAAAGGATGAACCATACAATCCATGAGTTCTTTATAAATAAAAGAATGAGAGGCACCCGAATCAAATAAAACTCTTTCTGAATAGTCATAAAGAGGTAAAGTACCTTCTATCATATTCGATGCCTCCGCCTGGGCTCGGGTGATAGCCATAACCCGACCCCTTCCCCGCTGCTGCGGTGCTCCTCTGCCACGATCTGCCTGTGGCTGCTGAAACTGCTGCACACCTCTTCCATATCCATACTCTCTCGGATAGGGGCAATTACGAATCAAATGCCCCGGCTGATTGCAATTATAACATCTATACCCTGGTGGAATAATGGGTTGCCTGGCAGTACTCTGCTGCGATTCCTCCACCTCGGGCCTACCACGACCTTGCTGAAATTGCTGTCGACCTCCCCATCCTCTTCCTTTACCTTTAAATGCTTGCTTCAATTTCTGACCCCACTTACCAAAACCTTATGGAGAAGGTCCTGCTGGTGCTTTACCCTTACTCACACCCACTGGATGTTGCGGTAGCCGAGAACTACCTAAATCTGACTCGCCCACCTGACGAGTTCTAATAGACCTTTCCAACGTAGCTGCCCTCTGAGCTGCTTCTTCCACTGTTTTACACATAAGTGGCACTATTGCATTCTGCAATTATACTCTTAAACCCCGAATAAAATATTCAACCATCATATTATTATCTGATACTACATAAGGTGCATATCTGCTGAGTGCCATAAATCGCATCTGGTACTCTAAAACTGAAGAGTTACCTTGCTGGAGTGTCCGGAACTGCTCCCTTTTTAATTGCTGCACTTGAATCAGAAAGAATGTATCGTTAAATACATCAAGAAATTTTGACCAAGCGATAGCCTCTTCTGTCCTGCCTGCAAAAGTGGTCTCCATCTTCAATCGCCACCATTCCAATGCAAAACCCCGCAACTGATAGGCAGCTAGCACGACTTTATATGTTTCCGGACACCTCATGGTCGTAAAGACCCTCTCAATCTCATGAACCCAGTGTTCTGCTGTATCTGGATTCGGCCCTCCTGAATAAGTAGGCGGCTGCAATCTCAGAAACTTCTCAACTTGCATCACTGGTTCCTCTGCTACTAACACTGGCGGTGGCAAGGGTGCTACAAAAGGCACCTCTACTCTTGGCGGAATTGGAGCTATAGGTACAGTCTCTCCATCCCCAGGTGGCACGACAACTGGTGGTACCAGCGCCTGCTGATCCATCCTCCTCCTAATATCAGTGAGGCTCTCCCAGATCCTCTCTATCATATGCTGAGTGCTCTCCTCTGGATCATCTCCTCCACCACCCCAATCTCTTCTATCAGCCATTCCAAATTTCTACATAAACAAAACATCAAACAAAAATGAAACAACAAATTATCAGAAACCAGGGCCCCTACCAGCAGTGTACAAAGACCGAAATAAGGCTATCTATCTTTCTAGCTCCCTTATATTAACACGGACCTTGCTCTGATACCAATTGTGACGGAACACCTCGTCGAAGCCCATTAAACCGATAGCGTACTTGATCTGAGTCCGTCTCCCGCGAACGGGCCGAAGCCTCGCAAGGGATACCACACCACAATCCATGTAAACACAAAGGAACACGCCATTTTATATATTTATTCCACAAGTTTACATAGCCATATTTCCAAGAAAAGGAAATAAACTACAAGAGCCTGGGGCATATCCCGAGGTACAACTGAAGGAAGTAAACAACTAGCTACACTACACTGCTGAAGGTGCTGACCCTGCACCGCTACGACATGGCTCCAAACTGGACGACGGCCGAGAAACGTCCTCTTCGCCTTCACCTGTGGGGGTAGGGGTGAGCCTCGCTAGTCACTGGCTCAGTAGGGAACTCCCCCAACACCGAGCAAACCCAACACAAGTACGAAAGCAGTAAACTATACTAACAATTTATAGAACAGCTAAGTAGGATATTAAAGCTGTAAATATACTCACCATTTGCCGACTACGTAAAACAACTATATTAAATAAACGGCAAACCTAAACAGGTGTACGAGCTAAAGTAGAGTCCGCCACACTTGAGCCACGTGAACTGGTTCGCCACACCAATGACTGACTGGGACAAACACACACAGGTCTACCTCTCATTCTCGCAGCCACGGACGAAAGGTCCAGCTGCTGCTGCACGTGAAAAGGTCAAGCAACTGTGGAGACCAACTAAACACCACCACCTGCGGACCACACGGTCGCAGGCCCATGCCTTACACCTCCAGAGACCCTGGCCTAGGCTCGCTAGAGTGAGGCACTGGAGAAGGACTAGCTGGGGACCAGTGTCGACTATTGGTGTCCGTACCCCCAACTATGAGCGCGCTACAAGTGACCAAAAGACAAGTACAACAGTCACTGTCCCACTGTCGTCTTTCCCTCAGCCAGACGTACAACTCAAGCAAAGGAGTGAGGGTGTCCAGGTCAGATGACACAGACCACAACGGTACAACACAAGTACCGGGACAAAGCCCCGAGCTAACAGCCTGGCTCACAGAGAACCTGGGGCACCCAACTGGAGAGGTAACCATGGTAGGCGTCGTACTACTTGCCACGTACACAAAACCACGTGCACGTCACCCACAAACCACGTGAACTCTCATGTAAACCGCGTGCACTAATAGTCCACTACACGTGAACACCACGTTAACATATAAAGAATTGACTAACTGTGTACCCAGTACGCTAGTCTCAGAAACCACGTGCACCCTGTGCACCGCAAATACCAACACACCGCTTATTATCGATAAACACCGTGCATGGCAATATTTAAATAAACACATGTTGGCGGCAACATCGACTGCTGTTAATGGAATATAGACGGCAAGGGATCTGGTCGTCTAGTTCCCAGCTGAAGAACCTGGCGTCAATCGATGTTGACGCCAAGCTCCTCAACTCCAGTTCCTGCAGAAACCCTAAACCGATTCTACAGGCATTCTTGGTCCCGAAATCATCAAGAAAACATGAGGAAATACTTCCTCTAACATCCACACACTATAATCAAACCATAACAGCATGTTTCACTACTCAAATCAATCAAACCACCCATTAACCCACATGGAACACTTTCTTCCCAGAAACGCTATTATCACGTCGTTTCATGCTTTCAGAATACATTAAAGTGATTAGAATGAACTAAATGGATCGTCCCCTACCTCTGGACGCGCTTAAACCTCCTAAATCCTCCTAATTCGCACCAAATCCTCCACGAGCTTCTACGGGAATCATGCCTCGCACTGGCGTTTCCTGGCACAATTGATCACCGCCACTCGTTCCACGATCCTCCAACTAACCTTCTGCAACCATTGGAAGCAGTGGGGAAGCTAGGACATGAAAATAGAGTGAGGGAGAGGGAGAACCGAGTGGAAAAGCTGCCCTCGGGTGACCCTATATTCTGCAGGTCGCACAGGTTGGCATCAACCCTGATGTCGCTTAGAAAACCACCAACATAAACGTCCACAAAGTCTGACGTTAAGTTCATAAGGTTGACGTCACCTTCGATGGACGTCAAACCAGTCAACGGCCACACCTGGACGTCAACCCCTACTCAACTGCAGTAGGTCCTATTTTGTTTCAGGACCAAACCTGCACCAAACCTACGCACACCACACGTCCAAACCACACTGGCCTCACCAAGGCTACTACAACCATCACACACATGATTCATAAAGATCCGAAAAGCATGCGACGTTACATCAACTCCCTTAGGGATTCGCTGTTACTACATGCTGGCCCGAGATTGGGTGTGTGTAGTCGCATCGGTGCTTGACAGCCCAGCCCGCCGCAGAGACTAACCTCCCTGTGTGAAGCCCCTCATGTCCGCCCACCTCTTAGTGTGGAGTTCTGCGCTGCCATAAAGGAAATACAGTCCTCATTCACTACTAGCTCGAGCTTTTTGTGCAACGGTTGGGGCTTGATCCAACAGTCCCGTTGTGTTTATGAACTCCTGTACCGATTGGTGTAAACACGACAACATGGTCTGTCACAATTGCACTCCGACTGTCGGTGTTGTACCGATTGGTGTGAAGGCGACGTATCAGGCTGTTGCGTTCATGTCATGACCTTGGGCCCTGCCACGTTTATCTTGTTGACGCAACTGGTGTGGCCGTCGTGGTTTGAAAGGTGACGTCTATGTCCGTTGTGTTTTAGCTTCCGAGGTCTGTGTTGTGCAGGTTGGGCAATGATGGCCATGTGTGGGCTTAGCCTTGGTGTTATGGTATGTTTGGTGGCGTTTTGAGTTGGTTTAATGTTAGATAACCATGCTATAGGTTTAATGGTGTGGTTGGTTAGTGAGTTATGATAATTATGATTATGTTAATTATGTTATTAAGGTTAAGTGTTTCATATGTATGATTTATGTGTGTGGCTGCTATGGTGGTCATGTGTTGACCAATGATAAGCAAGTTTGTAATGTGATTTATTGTAGTTTAAGAGTATAGTTTAATGAGTAAGTTAAATATTTGGCATGATTGTGTTTTTGCTGAGTTTGATGGTCCGATGCCTATTTCGGAATACCTCTCTAGTCGGGTACCCCTAGTTCTTTGTGAGCCAGGCACAATGTGCTCGGGGCATGTCCTAGTACTATGTGTACCATTGAGGTTTGTGTCATCTTCTTGGACACCATCACTCCTATGTTTGAGTTGTACATCCGACTGAGGGAAAGATGACAGTGGGACAACAACTTGTGAGTTGTGGTTTGTGTTTGGTCGCTTGTAGCGCGATCGTGCTTGGGAGTACATACACCAGTAGACATACTAGGCCCTAGCTAGTCATGTGTTTCCAGTGCCTCACTTTAGGGAGCTCAAGCCAGAGTCTCTAAAGGTGTCAGGCATGGGCCTGCAGTTGTGTGTGGTTTGTAGGTGTGGTGATAGTTGGTCTCCACTGTTCTTTGGCTTTACAATGTGATTGTGGAGCGACAGTTGGACCTTTCATCCTTGACTGTGAGACTGAGAGGTAGTTCTTATGTGGTCTTGTCTAGGTTAGCTACTGGCATCATGAACCAGTAGTTTTTACCCATGTGGTGGCGTCATTCCTTCCGACTCGAGCTTTCCAGTTGTTGTGGTTGTGAGAGGTGACTCACTGGTTGTGGTTTATTTGTGGTAACTTGTGGTTTCAGGTACCTGAACCTTTCGTGGGTAGTTGGTTGTTGTGGCACACGGTGTGTTAGCCTTTTCAGGTGTTGAGGTGGATCGATTTTCCGTAGAGGTCGTGTCGTGTGACCTTCCACCTGTTGTGTTCCTTTACCCTTTTGTGGGTAATTCTCCGAGGTGTTTGTTATCGTGAGTTGTGTGGTGGACTAGCTCTTGGCTACCAGTCCTGTTACTTCTTATTGTTGGTTGGCATGTGTGGCTAGCAGTTTACTCGTCGGGTACTGTGGTGGACTGGTGTTTCTGCGCTAGTCGTGTTGGTTCCTTTATTTTCCATGAGATGTGTTAGTTAGAATGTTTATGGTTTGATGCAGTTATTTACGTTTACTATTGTTACATTTGTACTTTAGTAGTGCACTTGTTAGTGTTTCTAGTGAGACCCTTGGGGGTTGAGGTCTTGATTCCTTCTCTCAGTTACCAGTTTGTTGTTGTTTTTTTGAGAGGTCTCTGCTGAGCCTGTGACTTATTGAGGCTCACTCTCTTACAGTTCCTTTCAGGGTTAGCCGTGGGTTTGGCTTGCAACAGCATTATGGCAGACTTGTACCACCAACAGTAGAGTTGTAGTTGTAGTTGTGTGAGCTTTGCTCCCTAGGGGTATGCCTCAAGTAGTTGTACTTTTCTCTTGAACATATAATAATGTATTGGGACAATATAATTTGTGGTAAATGAGTATAAGTACATGTACTTTCTTGTATTTTATACTCTTATGGTTGTCTTTTATATTCTTATTGAACACTTGTGTGAGATATCCCTTGCGAGACTTCGGTTCGTTCGTGGGAGGTGGCCTGGATATGGAGCCTTATTGAGCATAAGTATATAGGGTCGCTACATATACAACCAAGGCTATAGAAAGAAAAAGAAGATCTTTTACTAAAAAGAAAGGATGGAACAAAGTGCTGATCGTGTCAAGACTGAGTCTAACATACATATTGCTGTGAGACAACAATCAACCCTATGGCTACGATAGAAGACGATTATAAAAGAAAGCCTTATGGAACTATTATAAATATATGCATTGGAGATACACACAACATAGAAAAAGGTTTTGAAGTACTGTGAGGCCCCGAATTTTTGCGCATTTAACATTATTTATTTGATGCGTATTATAAGTATTTACCTACTTGTGTGCATGCATATAAATATATGTTATCCCTATGTGTATATTATAAGTATTCATTTCTATGCATAGTGTATTTAAATAATGTAGTGTGTGTTGTATTTAAGTAATGATGTGCATGAGATAGGTAAGTATTGATATTATTTATATATATATTTAAATATGTATAAATAAAGTACACGTAAGATTATTTTGTACATGTATATATTTAAATATGCATGCATTATCTAACTATCGATGTACATGTTATATTTATTTAAAACCATGCATGTTGTATGTAATTATGTTGTGTACATATATATATGTATATGTTTGACTTAGTGTATATGATATCTACCTGTTTCAGTAACCATTAAATTGTTTATGATGTATGGATACATCAGTTTGGATGTGTATTTGTTTTCTGGTCAAATTGTAGGTTGGCGGCCAGAGTCAGGCCGCTGACTGCATGACCAGGTTGGCTTCCAGATCGATGGACACCAATAATTCTGTTGGCGGCACAAGATGTGGATGCATACTTCTCCAGCTGTGTGCGTTTCCAGATCTGAAAACGGTAGCAGTTTTGACGTGTTCTTGTTTAGGAAACCTTCCCAACGGCAGGATAACCTACCCCTAATGCATACCCGACCCCTTAGGTTCTATAAAAGCACCCCTTTTAGATGGATTAGGTTCTTTTTGGATCTCTTGAGAAACCCTGGAAATCTATGCAAAAATTGAAGTTAGGAGGCTTGGATCCAACGTTGTGGTGCGTCTTCCGGCGATCTTCTTCGACAGATAGCTGCACCTTGGATAGAGGTATCATCCCCGACTCCGGAGTGCGGCCTACATCGACAGGAGGACCAGATCTCAGAAGATTTAGAACACCTTCTTGGCAGTGGCCGAGGAGGGCTTCTTCGACCCAATCACACCTCATTAGATTTATTTGAAGGCAAGTAGCTTATTGATTCAATCCATAAACTTGTCCTCTAGGGTTTATACATTTTTACGGATTTTTAAATCGTGTCTTGGACCCCTCAATTCACCTATTTCTATGTTAGGTCTGCACTGAGTGCAGACAGGAGGTAGACGGCCAATAGGCTGCCGTCTAGTTCTTGTGTTGACGGCAACAAATCCTGCCGTTAACACCTTCTGACGGCAAGGACCTGGCCGCCTAGTTCAACTATCTTCTGTAGAAATGTGTAAATCCTTGTACTGCGATCTTCGCTTGTCTGTGCATGCTATGAAAGTCAGGGTTTGTCAAGTATGGTATGTAGGTTATATCATGAGGATCTACCAATTTTCTGAACATGATATTAACTAGAATGATTTCTAGTATTAGAGAATAAGTGTGTTTTGACGGTGGTTTATTCTGACTAAATGGTTCTGTTGCATGTTACGGATCAAGAAGATTATCATGAACTTAAAATGACCGTTCTCATGTTTTGAACCTGTTAGGACCGACTGCATACTGTCTACCATGCTTAACCAAATATTCTTGCTAAATCGCATATGAACTGTGTTATTTATTAAAAACAGTTTTAATGCTCCAAAAATTGTGAAAGATTACAGATATGTTCCCTGTACTGTATGTGAATCGTGGTTAAAAATTTGTAGGATTGTAAGTACTGTGCAAAATGTTATTAGTTTATGAATCTTTCTACATTATGATATGATAGATTTAAATACAAAATAATTATATATGTTGAGTGTTATTGTTTGAGAAAATTTTAATGAAGTTAAGACCACTGTATACATGTTTTATATCTGTTACAATGTATGGTTCACTGTCCACCATGTTCAAATTGAAATATCTTGTAAATTTCCTGAAATCTATGTTTAATATTAAAAATAGTTTTACTGCTCTAAAATTTATGAAAACTTTGTGATGTGTTCTGTGATACATATTTACCATGTGGTAAAATTTTCAATCTATTTTGATCATGGTAGAATGAATTATGAATTTCAGAAGGTTTCTATACATAAATTGAATCAAGTCTCAACCAAGTTTAAAAGTGTGAATGGCATCATGATTAACTTCCTATGAATTATTGTTTGTAACTGATTGGAGAACCTGAATGTGTTAAATTTATGTTCCATAATATATGTCTGTGCATGTGCATGGAAAGTGAGGGAATAAAGAGCATGTGTGTGTGAAGCATGTAAAGATGACAAGATAAATAAATGTGCCCATAAGACACTGCCACCCTAGATGCTTGGAGCTGTACTATAGTAGTGCACCTACGGGAAAGCTCAAACATGTTATGTGATACCCTGAACAAGGGTCTTAATAAATTGTAATACCTTGGACAAGGGTCTTGATAAATTGTGATACCCTAGACAAGGGTCTTGTTAAACCATGATACCCGTGGCAAGGGTCTTGAAAATCTTGGAGGTGGACAAGTTCCACTGGTAATGGTGGAGAGGACTTCTCCCGATTTCTGTAGGAACCAAGACTTGATCACTATGGCCGGTGATTAAGTACATGAATGTGAATGTGTATGTGCTATATGATCGTCTAGTGGTGGTTTGGGCTGTGTCTTGGCATTGTGTAAAAATGAACATAAGTATAACGTGAAAAATGACATGTGGTTGTGGCACAAGGTATGTGCAAGATATATGTGAACGTGGCACATGATATGTGCAAAGTGAAATGATAAGAAATATGTGAATATGAAAGTGGAAAATAATGGGAAATCGTGGGTAAACTAAAGTGTGATAGTGTGAAAGTAAGTGCTCGTGTGCATGTTATGAGAAAACAATGCGCGTGTTAATATGAGTTAGATTAATTGTGATTATTCGTTTAGTATCATGTTGTGTAGTTTAATGTGACCCATATGCAAGTGTCATGTGAATGTGATAAATTTTGTATAAAAACAGCAAGCTAGATGTATAGTAAAGTGTTATAATTGCATGTGAAGTGAGTTAGAAATCATGCTAGGAGTGCTACCTATCTTGTACATGTTTACATGACTAAATTGTAGAACTACGCAAAGATTTGAATAAGTATGAAAGCATGTGATTGTATGATTGTACTTTTGTAAATGATACCATGTTATTAGTAATCATGTTTAGATTATTATTTTACATGTGTTAGAATAGTTGTTTAATACGATTCCATGTTAATTCATTTATGTTACGGCATGAGCATGTATGACTTTAATTGCTGAATTTTAATAGTGTTAAATTGTTAGAAAGCATGTGTGATAGGTATATAGTTTGAATTTTAAGTTACTTGCTGAGTCTATTGTGTAGACTCACCCTTGCTAAACATTTCAGAAGATTTAGTAGCTAAGGACTTGGCAAGATCCAAAGAGGAGCACGAAGGATAGATTGAAGATTGTCATTTATTTTCCTAGTATGTAATTTGAAACTTTAATTGTGGATATGTAATTGAAGCTGGCTACATGTAGGTGAAATTTATGTTATGTCTTTTCTTTATTGAACTATATAGACTGTGGTATGTGGATTAAAGTTGATGGAATAAGAATTTGTTTAAATTCTGTTGCAATAGTGTTCTCTATTTATGTGTATCTCAGCCCATTTATTACTTGTTGGGGTTTTCTCCCCTGTAGCGGCTTGCTCTCATCTGATGTGAGTTGGTATAACCGTACCGAGTAGAAGTGGGTCGTTACAAGTACGATCTGAGTGCTTATGTGAAGGAGCAAAAGCCTAACCTCTAGAGAAGCTTCCATTCCAATCTTCTTCTTGCTCAACATGAAAAGCCTATTAAAGAAGATATCTTTGAGGGAAAGAGTTCAATTCTCAGCCATGCCTACAAAGCTCAAGATCATTCACTTGCTGAGCATTGAAGGCCCAACTACATCGAGCTTTCTGCTTCATCTTTATTTTGTACTTGTTGGGTTGCTAGTGTGCTTACTGTGTGCCTTATCTATCTACCCTCATAGACATTCTTTTTCTGGCACAACTTCTCTCTAGAAATAGAGGCGACTGGCTAGGGGTCTATATCTAGTGTGTTTCCTCCTTGAAAGGAGAAGACCTAAGGTGTTCAAGTGTGTTTCCACCTTTGGCATAAGGTGAAGACCTGACTATGCGGCAGCAGGTGTGGTGACTAGCCAGAGGTCAGTATCTGGTGTGTGTTTTCTCCTTTAAAGGAGAAGACCTGAAGTGTTCAAGTGGGTTGTTGTACCTATTGGAGGTTTGTATCCAGTGTTGCATATGTTGGATGTAGTTTGAGCTTAGTGGACATCTCAAGGTATTTGCCCTTGAGGACTGGTCATTGGTGTTGAGTGGATCAACACCGAACCAGGATAAACCTTGGTGTCGTGCTTGCTTGGTTGTATGACTATTTTTTCTCTTGCATGTTCATCTGCACTCTAGGCATTCTTAGATCATCACTTATTCACTTGCTACATTTTTTTCTAACCATTTATAAAACTTGTTTATGTTCTGATTTTCCAAGCATAATTTGGTTACATGTGGCTAAATTAACTGATATAGTAAACTATCACAATAAAAACCTATTCACCCCCTCTCTAGGTTTCTATAACTTGGGCAACATTAAGCACTAACTGCCAACCACATTATCAACTCTCCTTGTGTTAAAGCCTTTATGTTTCTTAATCATTTCACACATTCCCAACTTTTAGCTTCAGAGAGGATGTACTTCAACTTGCATATTCTTTCCTACATTAATATGACCATTTTCTGTAACTAAAATTCAATTGTAAACAATTAATGAGACTAAAAAACTAAAAAGACCCTAGTCAAATACATACACACACACACACACACACATATATATATATATATATATATATATATGTTATTGGTGAAAGCAACCAAATTGGTCCCAGGTCCACTACCTCAAAAGCCTAGTCATCAAGGAAAGAGAAGGAAATGTTAGGGGTGTCAACAGACCAGATCCGAGTCGGATCCTTGGTTATTCAAATCCATGTCCGAATTCACATGATCCAATTCAAACGGGGATCCAAAACATATATTGGATCCGGGTTCTAATCAAGATCTAAAATTAAATTTCAAATCTAGATCAATATCCAAATTTGATTTCTTTTGTTTCCATCCCTCCTCCGCAAGAGCCCGATCTCGACCTCTGCTTCACCAGCATATCATCTCCCCCTTATCCACTACTCCCTTCGCTACCTCCTCTGCGTCCAGCATCCGCAGCAGCCTCAGCCTCAGCCTCCCCTTCAACCCTGCTTCTCCTTTTCTACCACCATGTCCCCACCTCCTCCTCCATCCTCCCCCCATGTCCCCACAACAGCTCCAACCCTACTGATCTGCCCTCCATGCCACCACTGCCCTCTCCCCCAATGGATCCCTACCACCACCACATCAAGCTCCTTTACTAGCTCAGCTATGGCCACCTTGCCTACGTCTTCCTCTGCCAGCTCGGCTCCCCCACCTCTACCACCTCAAACATCTTCTTGTTATATGCCTCCATATTCGACTGGTCTCCACCGTTGGATGGTGTGATCGGGTGCTCCTTGCCTCTTCCACTGGCTCCATCTTCGAATCCGATGACCAGACTTGATGTTGCATTTGTAACACCCAGTTTATGTCCCCTCGCTAGGAATAATGTACTACATTTTGGCATGATGGCTGCTCCTATTAAGAGGAGAGGGCAACTGAGAGGGCCCAAGTTCGAACCGGCCCACACTTTTGCTCCTCATTTCCCCTCCCCCAACCAACTTACCTATAAAAGAAAAGTAGACTTGTTGTATTTGAACATGACATAGCAGTCTGCCTGACGACATGTTAAATAACATGTAGGCTAGTCCATAGCATCTAGTGGCATTAAAGGACAGTTGTAACACTTCAATTTTATAAAAATAAAATAAAATTGGTATTAGATAAAAGCATTAAATAAATTAGGAATATATATATATATATATATATATACAATTTTTGGTTATGTAATCATGTTACTGTTCAACTACTATTCACCAACATAATGCGGATTACATATTAACACCCCGATGTGTTAACCGCGAGAGATCAATGCGATGTGGTTAAAATCTATCAACTATGGCGATCTGTGAAATCTCCATTGTCCAACTGTTGGTGAATTCATGCACACCTCTCTTAGGATAAGCTCTATATATATGTACATGTGATCCTTAGCCAAAACTCTAGCATGTTCCAAGGTAGAAGAAGAAGTAAAGGGAAGATCTATTGGGTGCTATAGGAGGTTTTGGGGCTCTTCTACTCTACTATTATTTCTTATTGTCATTTTTCTGTTAGGTAGGAATCTTCATCTTCTCCTTCCCCTTCTCGCTTGCTACTCTCCATGTGTCACTTTTTTGAATATTGTTCTTGTTAGAGTACACCCTCTTGTATCAGGACATAACCCTCAGACCCTCCTCTAAACTCTCAACCCACCATTGGAAATAGAAAGAAAAGTAGCCTGTAACATCGCCGAAATCGTTCAGCCAACCAATTATTTCAGTCAACTGATCCTACCTTTCCAGTGGACCAATTTCACCTTACATCCAGAACCAAGCTACTAGCTAGGTCAGATGACCGAAATCTTCTGAACGGTCGGCCGATTCTCTTGTTTGTTATTTTCCCCAGCCTCTTTATATAATTCTATATTAGTTAAGCTTGGGCCAACCTGTCACGTCTCAATAAATAACTATTTATCAAAAAATGATAGAAAATGGACATAAGAGATAGAACCTTGATTATAACCATTGTCTTTATTACTGCGGAATATTAGAATATTACAAAGTACTCCTTACGTAACTCTACTGGAGTAGTGGAAAAAAAGAAAACCTACTATTTACATCTATAACTACTATCCTAAAAATAATAAAAAAATCTATAAGAGTCCAGATATGGGTTGTCCTACTCTGCACACCCCTTTAAGAGCTAGGCTCTTCCTGTTCACCTGAAAGAATAATATTTAGTGAGCAATTGTGCCAAATAGAATTCTCTCTTCTTATCAAAAGCATTATGACAACCAAAGAATTAGGCAACATACTTGACTGATGGCGGTACTGAACAATCAAGGATGATTATAAACTCATATAAGTAGATGACAGTCATGAAAAGAGAGTACTAAATTAAAGCTTGTACAGAAAAGAAATCAGTATAATAACCACATCCGGGTTCAATTAGGGAAAACATATTCAACTTATATCTGAATAAAATGATGATCAATCAAGCAAATATGATGTAATGCCAAACATCCAGTAGATCCATTATCGTTCCGTATGGCCAGTAAACGAATTTGGGTGCTCCTCCCAGGACTGGATCAGCCACTATTTGCACAAGCATTTATTTCAAATCAGTCCAAAGACCCAAAGTTGTCATCAAATTTCATTTTTTTACTAACATTCAATTATGGTACATAGGTACTCAAAATCTCACATATAACATGATTTTATGAGTCAATGTTAATGATATCAAGAAGGTATAGGAAACAACATAACTGGAAATGTCCAAGAATAGTCCAAAGATGGATATAGATGATGATTAAATGATTCACTCAGTGGTATAATAGTTTAGAATCCAAGAAAATGGGGAAAAGAAACATGTTTGGACAGTACAAGAATGTGTTAACTTTGATTGGGGAAGGAATGATTCTTATTGACAACATAAATTGGTGGTTGTCGACAACCACTGGTTTTGGCTGTCGACAGCTACTAGTGATTTTGGGTTCTGAAACCAAGGGTACCTGTCGACAGATATGTTCTATCTGTCGACAGTCGCTGGTCATTCCTTTTGGAGTGGTTTAAAATTGACTAAAGAGACTAATATTCCATGAAGGATCAAACAATAGTTTGTGGGTCTTAAGTACATTCTTTACACATCCCTCAAGAAGAAAAGAATAGAACAAAGAGAGAAGATCTTTACAGTATGGGTGACATGGAAAAACTTATGAAAGAAAGGAAATTGTATATATACAAATCCTTCATGAGAATCTTTCTTGAATCTGGAAGAAAGCTCACATCAAGTACATGAATCAACAACTAAAGACATGAACAAGGTGAAAGAAGAAGAAGAAATTCACACTCCTAATAGCCTTACTGAAAGCAAGTCAAGGTAATGCTAGAGGTAGATGCTTAAACTCAGAGGTTCTAATAGGAGGAGGAAACAAGAGGGAGGAGAATCCTACCTAACTTCAAGATAAATGAAATCTTCCTTTTCTCCCAGTAGGAAGACTCTATAACAAGGTAGTAGTAATAGCAACAGTAGTAGAAGCAGTCGTTGCAGTAGCAGCTACAGCAGTAGCAATAGCCGTAGTCGTAGCAGTAGTAGCAACAACAGAAACAACAACAGTTGTAGCAGCAATATGGGATGATGAACTGGTCGGTAAACATTACACGAGAGTGAGCAAAGAAGGGTATATATAGATGTCCAAGTTTTATGCATGTATGGCACGTAGCCATACACTTGTTGCCGTAAAAACTCTATTTTTTACAGCATAGCCACATTTACCATGACGTTTACCCCTCCAACACATACTATGGTACATGTAACCCATTTACACAAGTTATATGTCTTACGTAGCCAAGGCTACGTAAGCAAAGAATTTCTTAAAAAAATGGGTTACATAAATGGGGAGATAATTCACCTGGATATCAATTTCTGACTAAGTGCCACATCGATTACTATACAAACACATCGATTATGGTTTAACATCGACTTCCCTCAAATATCAACTTCATTCAACATTGATTTCATTCACATCAATTTCATTCAACATCGGTTTCATGTAAACATTGATTTTAACATCGATTTCACTTAAACATCGACTCCAACATCGATTTCATCCAATCATCAATTTTATTCAACATCGATTTTCTTAGAATACCGACTTCAAAAACATTGATTACATGCATGGATTACATTGAAACATCGATTGTTCTTCACATCGCTTACTGTTATATTTCAAATGTTTCAAAAATGTCTCATGAAAGTGTTTATGTTTAATAAACAAATATCATTACCTTTTTCTCTATTTCCAATATACATTATTTTGGGGTGTTACAATTCTTCCCTACTAAAAAAGAAAATTTGGTCCTCCAAATTTTACTAATAGGAACTTAAGAATAAGTGATACTAACCTGTAAACAATTCTGGGTACTTTGTTTTAATAGCATCTTCTAGTTCCCATGTTGCTTCTTCTTGTTCTCGCTTATTCCATTGAATCTTTAGTAGCAGAAGTTTCTTATTTCGGAGTTGCTTAATTTTTCGGTCGAGGATTTGCACTGGTTTCTCTTCATCCGCCAGGTTCCCTTGTAATTCCAAATTCTGATATTCAATAACATGCTCTGGATCATAAACATATTTTCGTAACATTGACACATGGAAGATGTCATGTACATTGGACAACTGAGGTGGTAGTGCTAGCTGATACGTCATTTCCCCAACTCTCCTTACTATCTCAAATGGTCCAATGTATCGTGGAATAAACTATCCTTTAACTCCAAATCTCTTGATTCCTCTTCGGGGTGATACTTTGAGAAAAACATGATCTCTTGGTTGGAATTCCAGCTCTCTTCTTCGTCAATCAGCATAACTCTTCTGTCGATCTTGAGTGGCTTTCATTTGGTCTTGTACTAACTTTATAATTTTGGTGGTTTCTTAGATCATTTCAGGTCCAAGGATGTGTGATTCCTTCAATTCAATCAAACATATCAGTGATCTGCATTGTCGGCCATATAAAGCTTCAAATTGTGCCATTCGAATTGTAGACTGATAACTGTTGTTATAAGCAATTTCCATGATTGGTAAATGGTTACTCTAATCATTTCCAAATTCTAAAACACAGGCACGACACATATCCTCAACAATTTGGTTCACACGTTCTGTCTGTCTATCAGTTTGAGGATGAAATGCCGTACTAAATTTCAACTTAAATCTCAATGCAACTTGTAGTTCTCTCCAAAAATGTGAAGCAAATCTTGCATGTCTGTCAGAAATAATATCCTTTGGAATTCCGTGTAGCCAAATAATTTCTTTTAAATATAAGGCTGCTAACACATTGACATACCATTTTGTCTTAATAGCCAGAAAATGAGCTGACTTTGTGAGTCGATCAATTATCACCCTCATAGCATCATATCCATCATGTGTTCAAGGTAATCCCATAATAAAGTCCGTGCCAACACTATCCCACTTCCACTCTGGTATCTCAAGGGGTTTTAGTTTTCCTGCTGGTTTTTGGTGTTCAACCTTTGCTTTTTTGACACGTTAAACATCTAGCAACAAAATCTACAATGCCTTTCTTCATGTTACACCACCAGAAATTCTTCTTTAGATCTTGGTACATCTTGACAGCTCCCAAATGGATGGTATAATGTGCCTGATGAGCTTCCTCTAATACTTGTTTCTTAATTTCTGAATTATCTGGTATGCATAATCTATTTTGAAACTGAAGATTTCCATGAGAATCTTCATTAAAGCAAGTCTGGAATTCAGTTTCTCTCTAATTTCTACCAATGTGGGGTCATTGTCTTGTTGTTCACCAATTTGCCTTAACAGATCAGATTGCACTTTCAGGTTAACAATCGTAACCTTATCATCTTGTGGTTTAGCTTTCAAATTCAATGTGGAGAATTCTTCCTGGAGTTTCCATTCTTTTAGATGTAAGTGAAATATTTCTGCCATGGGGTTCCTACTGAGAGCATCAGCTACAGTATTGCCCTTTCCAGTATGGTACTCAATCTTAAAATCATAATCCTTGATATATTCCACCCATATTTTTTGTCTCATATTCAACTCTTTCTGTGAAAATAAATACTTCAAACTTTTATGATCAGAGTACACTATAAATTGATTATCATATAGATAATGTCTAAAAAGTTTTAGAGCAAAAATTACCGCTGTTAGTTCCAAATCATGTACCGGATAATTTTTCTCATGATTCTTTAATTGTCTAGATGCATAGGCAATAACTTTTCCTTCTTGCATCAAAACACATCCTAACCTGATATTTGATACATCGGTGTAGACTTCAAAGGTTCTACCTTCTACTGGTAAGGCCAGAATTGATGCAGATGATAAACACTCCTTTAACCTCTGAAATGCATATTCACAACTCTCATTCCATTCAAATGTAGTTCCCTTTCGGGTTAATTGTGTAATTGGTGAGGCGATTCTGGAGAAATTTTTAACAAATCGCCAGTAATAACTGGCCATACCTAGAAAACTTCTAATTTCAGTAATGTTTTTAGACTACTCTCATCTCTGAATAGCTTCAATTTTGGCAGAATCTACCGGCAATCCTTCTCTAGAAATGACATGTCCTAGGAATGTTACTTGTTCCAACCAAAATTCACATTTACTAAATTTTGCATACAACTTATGATCTCGTAGCAACTGCAGAGTGACTTGAAGGTGTGCTTCATGTTCTTCCATACTCTTAGAATAAATCAATATATCATCAATGAATACAACCACAAATTGATCCAAATATGACCTGAATACATCATTCATTAGTCGCATGAAGGCAGCAGGTGCATTAGTCAGTCCAAACGACATCACTACAAATTCGTAATGCCCATATCTACTTCGAAAAGCTATGTTATGAATATCTTCTTCCTGAATTCTTAATTGATGATACCTGGATCTAAGATCAATCTTTGAATAATATTGGGCTCCAGACAATTGATCAAATAGATCATCAATCCTAGGAAGTGGGTATTTATTCTTAATTGTAACTGATTCAATTGTCTATAGTCTATGCATAATCGCAAAGTCCCATCCTTCTTCTTAACAAACAGTACTAGAGCACCCTAGGGAGTTGTACTGGGTCTAATAAATCTTTTTTCCATTAGTTCCATAAATTGCCTTTTTAATTCTTTCAATTCTTTCAATAACATTCAATAAGGTGTTCTTGAAATTGGCATGGCTCTTGGAACCAATTCAATTGAGAAATTCACTTCTCTACTAGGTGGTAATCCAGGTAGTTCCTCAGGAAATACATCAAGAAAATCTTTTACTACCGGAATATCTTTCAACCATATAGTATTCTGGTTCATTATTGTCACGGAGGCTAGATATCCTTGACACCCTTTTTGTACCAACTTGCATGCTTTGATTGCAGATATTATGGGTACATTTCTTACACGAGGTTTATAAAAAATTATTGAGGAAACCTCCTTATCCAAAAAGGTTACTTGCCTTAAATGACAATCCAAAATCACATGATGTTTAGACAACCAGTCTGCCCCAAGGATTACATCATACTCCCACATCCCAAGACATATCAAATCACCCGGGAAATTGTGTTCTTCAACTAAAATTTTACTGGCAGGGAAATATTTTTTGAGTTTCTTTCCCACACTAAGAGGAGTAACCTCTTCTAGTTATACAGGTAGTGGAACTGATGGTATTTCTAAGGATCTATCAAACTCTTGACTGATAAAGGAATGAGTAGCTCCGGAATCAAATAAAACATATGTAGGTTTGGAGTTCACTAAAAGTGTAGCACCCTTGATTTTTAAAACCCAAATAAAATAAAATTGTTATTTTTAATAAATGAGGAAAATAGATTTAATTGAATAAAAGGGGAATAAATAGAATTAGAATGATTTAAATCAAAGCCCATTAAGTTAAGTTAGGAATGGGTTGTGCTATTGGTCCAAGCCTAAAAGAATGGGCCCAAAAGTGAAGAGCCCAACATGGAATGAGAGGAAATTAAGTTAACTTTGGAGTAAAAATAATAGAAAATGGAAAGGGGTTAAGATAAATATTAAATAACCCATATATATATCCTAAAAAGGAGTCCTATACTTACCCTAATCCTCTACCCACGAAATTAGATCTGTTCCCAGCCCTATTAGGAGGATAAATGAGAGAAAGTGGGAGATAATTATAGAAATTCAGATTTTTAATAGGAGGAAGGAGTTTTAGATAGAAAGGACTCTAATTGGCAATCAAAACACCCTAAACTTGGCCCTAGCAACCCATAGACCACAGTTGGAGCTCTGAGGAACGAGGAGGAGTTCTGGACGTGAGGAGCTTGGAGGAGAAGGCTTGGAGCAAGGGATTTCATCCTATTTTCGTGATCAAACCCTAGTTTTCTTACTCTACGAAAAAGGTAGCCAATCTCTCAAGCCAAATCTGTGTAAAACTTACCTTAGGAAGACTCCATGTTCCCGAGCAAAAGCCCTCTGGTTTTGTCCATTTCGATTTCCCATGAGGGAGAATTAATTCTTTGAATCCCTGATAGTTCCATGTACCTGACCCTTCATGTTTACTGTTAAACCTCGGGCACACATGGCCCCATGCCATGAGAAAATTCTCATAAATACTACATCATGTTAGCTTTCAAATGCTCCTAGTTTGCCTAATTTTTAACAGGTATCCATGTCTAATTAATTCATGGAACGCTATCTGCGCATGTTTAGGTCACTGACATGTCACTTGTTTACAGCATGCCTAAACCATGTCTATTTTCAAATTAATCATGCATGTTGATAGGTCTATGTGTCTACTTTTATTTAAATCTGGTTTCATACTTTATAGATAATCGTGCAATTTTATATGCAATTTAGAAGTTCCCTATAGCAAATAGGTTTACCCAGGAAAAAAGGGTAAATGGCCGAACCCTCCTTGTTATCGCGGCGGCGCGACCCGCCGCGATACCAGTGGGGTCACGGCTGGCGCATCCAATGCGTTAAGAAATGCGGCGGCCTCAGCCACCGCGATTCCCGGGGCGGACCAGACCGGGCCGATCGGGCTTCAGACCGCGACCGAGCCGCCCGTCGCGACTTGAATCGTGGCGGGTAGGTCCGCCGCGATTTGAAGTTTGCGGCCATAAGTTAAATTTGTGCATATGCCCTGCTGTTTTGGCTATGTACCCTTTATTTAGCCATGATTAAACCATGATATAGTTAATTCGATCTGGAAAAATTAATAAATGGCAATAATTACATAAATTTAATTATTTAAAAACCATTTGCACAACTTAACTTATCCTCATGATTTCTTTAAACTTACACGCACACCTAACATTATTAATTACCTTTTTACCCTGATAAATTATGTAATAATGTATTCGATAAATTAGCGAAATAAATGTCTAAATTACCCTATTTTATTAAATACAATTGTATTCGTTTTACACTTGCATTTTAAGTACCGTTATCGTTTTCCCTCGGCTTCGAGCACTCGAGGCACGACAGACCCATTTTTTTAACACACTTTCTCTTGACTTGGACCACCCCTCCATCGGGAATACTCTCGACTGGGCTAGGGACTCCTTGTCAAGGCCTCCGTAAGTCTTCTTGGCTTTGGTGCACATCCATTGCCGACGAGCTAGTTGTACCCTAAAATCTGATACACTTTTAGGGATCAGTACAATCCATGGCCTTAGTACGTTCACTCCTTATCTTATGATCACGCCAGACCATATGGCCTATGTACACAGCACGGCTAGTGGGCGGTAGTGACTTCTACCAGACTGCCGGCTCGCAATGGTGTGTCGTGCAATCGTTACTATCGATGTTTAACATGATTTTATGATAATACCCCTACCTCATCTGCTCTCTATATCCTCTCATCTGTTCACGTTCTCTCTATACTCTCATCTATCTTGTTTGGTACTCTCTTATCTCTTCTTGGTACTCTATTGGCCATTCTTGTGATTGTCTAAAATAAAGAAATGACTAATGTCAGGGCAATGGGGCCCGATCAGTTCCTGGGAGGAGCGTCTGAAAAGTGCCAGTGCCCATGGGAGTTAAAATGATCAAGGATGTGTCACGGCATGCATCCAGTACCATCATACTATCAAGATTAATCTATGACAATCAAAGTGCTATCTATACCAGTACAGTTGTTATCGTTGCTAGTGCACGTTGTGCAATTTACATGTTATATCGTTACATGGCCATTCTATTATCATTCTCATTGAACTATTTTCCATATGCCAGATGCTATTGTTCTCTTGTTATCGTTACTTGTTCTACATGACTATTCTCTCTAGTTTACCTGCCATTAAGACATTAACTATTTAAACCATGCTTGTGTTCATGAGATATTAAGTCCTACTGGGCGTTATTCGCTCATCCTGCGTTTTTATTTAATATGTTTCAGGTGAGTTTGACGATGACCACACTCAAGAGGATGGGACTGAGGACGATGCTCAGGAGTGACCCCGTTCATCAACCATTGCTTTCGTAGATAGTTAGTATAGAATAAGTCAGATAGTTTTGATGTATTAGTTTGATTTTTCAATAAAGTACTCTGGGCCCTAGTTTCTGACTCTGATACGTTGATGTAATAGTTAGTCTATGAAGTTGGTGATATATTAGTTATTGTAATGAAGTTCAGAGGATTATTAATGAAATTTGAGTTTATTGGGTATTACCCCATTTGTGCAATGGTTTGCATTTATTTTCTCACTCTGTACTATTTAATAACTGTAATCCCATTCCGATATTCCGCGTCGGGGCATTACAGTTTTGTGGTATCAGAGCCTAGGTTATTCTTAAGTATAGGATGATCTAGGTTTGACCTGACTTGACTTAGAGTCTAATTCCATACCTATGTGAGAAGGGTAGAACCAAGGGTAATTAAGATAAAATAAACTCACACACGCACAAACTTAGTGCAAACTCAATTATCTTATATTAAAATTTCTTTTTGAAGGAACTTAAACCATGGCAGTGGAGCGTGCACAACTCCGTGATATGCAGCAGACTATTCAGCACCTTACTCAAGCCTTACTTCAAGCAGCTGGAGTCAACAATAACAACAATAACAACCGTGGAGCCGGTGAATTGCACCGGAATATCCGCAACCTGAATCCACCCCGATTCAGCGATACCATCGATCCGGATGAGGCTGAAAACTGGCTCAAAGAGACTGAGCGTATCTTCCGCGTTATGCAATGCATGGATGGAGATAAGCTTTTACTTGCCACATTCCAGCTTGAAAGGGACGCCCGTGCGTGGTGGGAGTCCATTGAAGCTACGAGGGCAGACGCATAGTTCACATGGAATGAATTCAAGGAGCATTTCAACTCCAAATATTTTTCAGAAAGAGTTCAAGAGAGGAAAGCCGCCGAGTTCGCCGCTCTAAAGCAGAGGAACCTGACTGTTGCTGAATATGAGGCACAGTTCTCCCAATTGGCTCGCTACGCCAATCATCTGGTTAACACAGAGAGAATGAAGGCCAAGCACTTTCTTAACGGGCTGAGACCCGCTTATATCACACAAATGGCACCATTTGATATTCAGACCTATCCGGAGATGGTCAGGAGAGCACAGTGCCTGGAGGATGCGACTGAACTCACTGAGCGCATCAAGGGCAGAATGTTCAAGAAGGAGAAGACCTCCGGAGCGCCGAGAAAGCCTACTAACGGCAAGAAAAGGCCCTTAAGTATCACTGATGGGTCAAGCCAGGAGTGAAAGCCCAAAGTCCCCACTTCTACCACCCCAAATAACAAGCCCAGATGCAAACACTGTGACAAGCTGGGCCATACCGCAGAAGAGTGCTGGAGAAAGGCAGGTGCATGCCTTCGTTGTGGGAGCAGAGAGCATCGGATTCCCAAGTGCCCATTGCTTAAGGAAAATGAAAAGTGTCCTATGGGACAGAAGAAGCCCGGCCGACTGCAGGCCTTACAAGAAGTGGAAACCACCGAGGAAGGTGGGGTCGTCGAAGGTACCTTACCAGTATTTTCTCAATCAACCTTTCTTTTGTTTGATACTAGCGCAACACATTCATTTATATCACAAGCATTTGCTGATACATTAACTGAACAACCTGTATCTATGGGATTTGAATTGCCTGTTACTACACCATTGGGAGAAAATGCTCAATTGAATAAATATTATCCATTAGCTGATGTTAAGATCGGTGAACTCAATCTAAGAGCTGACTTGATCTGTATGCCCATGGAGGGCTATGATGTTATTCTGGGAGCCGATTGGCTATCCACGTATGGGGCTATCGTGGATTGTAGAAGAGGGAAAATTTCCTTTAGAGAATTCCCTAAGTTAACCTTTACGGGACATAGACACAAGAGGCACTTGTCTCTCGTCTCTTCCATAAAGGCACAAAACATGATAAGAAAGGGCTGTGTTGCATTTCTTGCCGCAATTGTAGTTGAGTAGAAAGCAACCAAGTTATTAGACATTCATATAGCACAAGAATATCCCGATGTGTTTCCCGATGAGCTGCCAGGCATTCCACCAGAGACAGATGTGAAATTCTCAATTGATCTCGTACCTGGAGCTGCACCGGTATCACGCCAACCTTACAGGATGTCCCCCGCTAAATTGAAAGAGTTGAAAGAGCAACTGATTGAACTTTTAGAAAAAGGGTTTATCAGAACAAGTACTTCTCCTTGGGGAGCACCAGTGTTGTTCGTCAAGAAGAAGGACGGATCTATGAGGTTATGCATCGATTATAGGCAGTTGAACAATCTCACTATCAAAAACAAGTACCCTCTGTCACGTGTCGATGAATTATTTGATCAGATATCAGGAGCAAAGTATTTTTCTAAGATTGACCTTAGATCGGGATATCATCAGATGAGGATTAAAGATGCAGATATTTAGAAGACGGCTTTCAGGAGCAGGTATGGTCATTACGAATTTGTAGTCATGCCTTTTGGACTAACCAATGCTCTTGTAGCTTTTATGCAACTAATGAACAACATCTATCGGCCCTACCTTGACAAATTCGTCGTGGTATTCATTGATGATATTCTCATATACTCCAAGACTAAGGAAGAGCATGAGGAGCATCTGAGGATCGCTCTGCAAATTCTTACGGGACAATCAACTCTACGCCAAATTGAGCAAGTGTGAATTCTGGCTCGAGGAGGTGTCATTTCTGGGTCATGTTATTTCCAAGAACGGTATCGTTGTCGATCCTTCCAAGGTAGAAGTCATACTCAACTGGGAAAGGCCGACTAATGTCACATAATCAGGAGCTTTCTTGGACTGGCTAGATATTACAGACGGTTCATAAAAAACTTCTCCAAGATAGCTGTACCTCTTACGCGTCTCACGCGGAAAGAGAACCCATATGTCTGGAGCAAGGAGTGCGAAAAGAGCTTCCACACCCTGAAGTAGTTGTTGACTTCTGCACCTGTCCTAGCATTACCAGTCGAAGGCGCAGGATTCTCAGTCTATACTGATGCATTTGGAATCGGTCTAGGCTGTGTAATAATGCAGAACGAGAAAGTGATTGCTTATTCTTCAAGGCAATTGAAGCCACATGAAGTTAACTATCCTGTCCATGACTTAGAGCTAGCTGCTGTGATTTTTGCACTCAAGATTTGGAGGCATTACCTATACGGGGAGCAATTTATTGTCTACTCTGACCACAAGAGCCTGAAGTACTTATTTTCTCAGAAGGAACTAAATATGCGACAACAGAGATGGCTGGAGTACTTGAAAGATTTTGATTTCAATATCCAATAGCACCCAGGCAAAGGTAATGCAGTAGCTGATGCACTCAGTAGGAAGCCAGTACCTTCTTTATCTTGTCTAGTCATGGGAGAGATGCAATTGTTGGAACAATTCACCAGTCTAGATCTGAATATTGAGAAGAGAAGTGATAAGATGTTAGTGGCTAATCTTAAAGCTCAACCCGACATCTTTGTCGAGATCAGAGAGCAACGGGCTAATGATCCATTTCTAATCTGAGTAAAGGAGACTATAGCTGACAAGCCAGATTTCTCCATCGCTGAAGATGGAAGAATATTATTCCAAGCCAGGACTTGCGTGCCTGACAATGAAGAACTGAAGAGAAAATTGATGGATGAAGCCCATAAGACCAGGTATACCATACATCCAGGCACAACCAAGATGTACCAAGACATGAAAAGGTCATTTTGGTGGCCAAACATGAAGCGTGAGGTGGCTGAACATGCCGCACACTGCCTTACTTGTCAACAGGTGAAAGCCGAGCACCGTCGTCCTGCGGGTGTACTTAGACCCCTGGACATACCCGAGTGGAAATGGGAAAGCATCGGAATGGATTTCATCATGGGTTTACCCCGAACTCGTGGTGGAGTTGATGCTGTCTGGGTTGTTGTGGACCGTTTGACGAAGTCCGCACATTTCCTTGCCATTAAGAGCACTTGGAGTGTTGATGTGCTAGCAGCCTTATATGTGAAAGAGATAGTAAGATTACATGGAGTCCCCGTGTCCATTGTCTTAGATCGTGACCCCAGATTCACATCTAGATTCTGGAAGGGACTTCAGACAGTGTTGGGTACTAAACTCAACTTCATCACTGCTTTCCACCCTCAGACGGATGGACAGACAGAAAGGACAAATCAGATTGTGGAAGACATGCTGCGTGCCTGCACTATAGATTTTGAGGGATATTGGAATGAATGACTATCTTTGATTGAATTCTCCTACAACAACAGTTATCAGGCCAACATTAAAATGGCACCGTTTGAAGCACTGTACGGAAGAAGTTGTAGATCACTGGTGTGCTGGAATGAGGTAGGTGAACAGTAATGGCTGGGACCAGACATGGTGCAGAGCACTAGCAGGGATATACAGATTATCAGAGACAGGATTAAGATAGCTTAGTCTAGGCAAAAGAGCTATGCTGATAAGCGAAGATGAGATTTAGAGTTTCAGACTGGAGATCATGTGATGCTGAAAGTATCCCCGACTGGAGGATTCCAAAGATTTGGGATGAAAGGCAAATTGAGACCAAGATTCATAGGTCCATTCGAAGTGTTGGGTAGAGTTGGCGAGGTGGTGTACCGACTAGCACTACCTCCCCAGTTCTCAATAGTGCATAATGTGTTCCATGTGTCCATGTTGAGGAAATATGTGTATGATTCGTCACACGTAATCAGCTATGATGACATTATTCTAAATAAGGATATGACCTATGAAGAAAGGCCAGTGAAGATCTTGGACAAGAAGATGCAACAACATCGGAATAGATCTATACCCGTGGTAAAGGTATTATGGAGAAACCATGAACTCGAAGAGGCCACGTGGGAGCCCGAAGCATTAATGTGACGGAATTATCCGGAGTTATTCAGTAAGTCATTCTTCCTCTTACGATTCTATGAATTTGGGGACCAAATTCTTTTTAAGAGGGGGAGGAAGTAGCACCCTTGATTTTTAAAACCCAAATAAAATAAAATTATTATTTTTAATAAATGAGGAAAATCGATTAAATTGAATAAAAAGGGGAATAAATAGAATTAGAATGATTTAAATCAAAGCCCATTAAGTTAAGTTAGGAATGCGTTGTGCTATTGGTCCAAGCCTAAAAGAATGGGCCCAAAAGTGAAGAGCCCAACATGGAATGAGAGGAAATTAAGTTAAATTCGGAGTAAAAATAATAGAAAATGGAAAGGGGTTAAGATAAATACTAAATAACCCATATATATATCCTAAAAAGGAGTCCTATACTTACCCTAACCCTCTACCCACAAAATTAGATCTGTTCCCAGCTCTATTAGGAGGATAAATGAGAGAAAGTGGGAGATAATTATAGAAATTTGGATTTTTAATAGGATGAAGGAGTTTTAGATAGAAAGGACTCTAATTGGCAATCAAAACACCCTAAACTTGGCCCTAGCAACCCATAGACCGCAGTTGGAGCACTGAGAAATGAGGAGGAGGAGTTCTGGACGTGAGGAGCTTGGAGGAGAAGGCTTGGAGCATGGGACTTCATCCTATTTTCCTCATCAAACCCTAATTTTCTTACTCCACGAAAAAGGTAGACAATCTCTCAAGCCAAATCTGTGTAAAAATTACCCTAGGAAGACTCCATGTTCCTGAGCAAAAGCCATCTAGTTTTGCTCCATTTCGATCTCCCATGAGGGAGAATTAATTCTGTGAATCCCTGATAGTTCCATGTACCCGACCCTTCATGTTTACTCTTTAACCTTGGGCACACATGACCCCATGCCATGAGAAAATTCTCATAAATACTACATCCTATTAGCTTTCAAACGCCTCTAGTTTGCCTAATTTTTATCATGTATCCATCTCTAATTAATTCATGGAACCCTATCTGCACATGTTTAGGTCACTGATATGTCACTTGTTCACAGCATACCTAAACCTTGTCTATTTTCAAATTAATCATACATGTTGATATGTCTATGTGTCTACTTTCATTTAAATCTGGTTTCATGCTTTTTAGATAATCGTGCGATTTTATATGCAATTTAGAAGTGCCCTATAGCAAATAGGTTTACCCAGGGAAAAATGGTAAATGGTCGGACCCTCCCTGTTATCGCGGCGGCGCGACCCACCGCGATACCAGTGGGGTCGCGGCTGGCAGGTCCGACATGTTAAGAAATGCGGCGGCCTCAGCCGCCGTGATTCCTGGCGCGGACCGGACCGGGCCGGTCGGGCTTCAGACCACGACCTAGCCGACCATCGCGACTTGAATCGCGGCGGGTAGGCCCGCTGCGATTTGAAGTTTGCGGCCAGAAGTTAAATTTGTGCATATGCCCTACTGTTTTGGCTATGTACCCTTTATTTAAACATGATTAAACCATGTTATAGTTAATTTCACCTGAAAAAATTAATAAATGGCAATAATTACATAAATTTAATTATTTAAAAGGCATTTACACGACTTAACTTATCCTCATGATTTCTTTACACTTACACGCACACCTAACATTATTAATTGCCTTTTTACCTGATAAATTATGCAATAATGTATTCGGTAAATTAGAAAAATAAATGACTAAATTACCCTATTTTATTAAATATAATTGTCTTCATTTTATACGCGTATTTTTAATACCGTTATCGCTTTCCCTCGGCTTCGAGCACTCGAGGCACGATGGACCCGTTTTTCTAACATACTTTCTCTTGACTTGGACCACCTTTCCATCGGGAATACTCTCGACTGGGCCAGGGACTCCTTGTCAAGGCCTCTGTAAGTCTTCTTGGCTTTGGCGCACGTCCATTGCCGACGAGCTGGTTGTACCCTAAAACCCGATACACTTTTAGGGATCAATACGATCCATGGCCTTAGTGCATTCACTCCTTATCTTATGATCACGCCAGACCATCTAGCCTGTGTACACAGCACGGCTAGTGGGCGGTAGTGACTTCTACCAGACTGTCGGCTCGCAATGGTGTGCCGTGCAACCGTTACTATCGATGTTTAATGTGATTTTACGATAATACCCCTACCTCATCTGCTCTCTATATCCTCTCATCTATTTACGTTCTCTCTACACTCTCATCTATCTCGTCTGGTACTCTCTTATCTCTTCTTGGTACTCTATTGGACATTCTTGTGATTGTCTAAGATAAAGAAATGACTAATGCCAGCACAATGGGGCCCAATTAGGTCCTGAGAGGAGCGCCCGAAAAGTGCCAATGCCCATGGGAGTTAAAATGATCAAGGATGTGTTATGGCATGCATCCAGCGCCATCATACTATCAAGATTAATCTATGACAATCAAAGTGCTATCTATACCAGTACAGTTGTTATCGTTGCTAGTGCACATTGTGCAATTTACATGTTATATCGTTACATGACCATTCTATTATCATTCTCGCTGAATTATTTTCCGTATGCCAAATGCTATTGTTCTCTTGTTATCGTTACTTGTTCTACATGACTATTCTCTCTAGTTTACATGCCATTAAGACATTAACTATTTAAACCATGCTTGTGTTCATGAGATATTAAGTCCTACTGGGCGTTATTCGCTCATCCTGCGTTTTTATTTAATATGTTTCAGGTGAGTTTAACGATGACCACACTCAAGAGGATGGGACTGAGGAAGATGCTCAGGAGTGACCTCGTTCATCAACCATTGCTTTAGTAGATCGTTAGTATAGAATGAGTCAGATAGTTTTGATGTATTAGTTTGGTTTTTTAATAAAGTACTCTGAGCCCTAGTTTCTGGCTCTGATACGTTAATGTAATAGTTAGTCTATGAAGTTGGTGATATATTAGTGATTGTAATGAAGTTCGGAGGATGATTAATGAAATTTGAGTTTATTGGGTATTACCCCATTTTTGCAATGGTTTGTATTTATTTTCTCGCTCTGTACTATTTAATAACTGTAATCCCATTCCGATATTCCGCGTCGGGGCGTTACTAAAAGTATACCTTCAATAAGTCTGCCTTCTTGCAAAGATTCTTCTTCCACTTCTTGAATAGCTTGCAGACGCCCTTGTTTGGCTCAGGAATTTTGGGTTGCTGGTACATTTTTCATCATAGGACATTTAGGAATCCGATGTTGATTGGTTCCACATCGGAGGCAAGCACCCAACCATCGCCAACAATTCTCAGTTTTGTGTCCACTGAGATGACAATGTCGACAAACATCTTTATTTCCAGCTGGAGCTTTTCCTATTTTCCTGGTGGACTATTGTACTTTAGGGGCATTTCCTGTCTCAAACTTCCTTTTACGGTTAGTTGTTGAAGAGCTTTCACCAGACTTCCCTCTAATCATCTCTACTGTTTCATTTGCAGCTTCTAGAGCCAAGGCCCTCTTAACCATCGTAGAGTACGTTGTAATTAAGTGGGGCGTTAGCTAAGTAATGAAGTTTGGGCGTAAGCCATTCATAAACCTTCTCGCCTTCAATTTTTTTGTGGCTATTAAATGAGAAGCGTATTTAGATAGTCGAGCAAACTGCGCCTCATATTCAGACACCATCATTCTGAGTTGCTCTAGATTAGCAAACTCAGTAGCCTTTTTCTCTTGAACCACTTTAGAGAAATATTGCTCATTAAACAATTCAACAAACTCTTCCCAATCTATCTGATTTGGATCCTCTAAAGTAGACTCTACTGCCTCCCACCATGCTCAAGCATCACGATCCAACTGAAATGTTGCCAAATGTATCTTATCCTCCTTTGAGCATCGGATTGCCTTAAAATATCTTTCAATGTCCTTTATCCAATTTTCTGCCTCGTCAGGATCCGTGCTACCTGCAAATCTTAGAGGATCTAAACTTCGGAAGTCTTTAAACATATTTGTTCCATTGTGAGTATTGTTTTTGGCCACTGTCCTCATTACTTGTGTCAAGTCATGCATGGTGTTTTCCATCTTTCTCCAGTTTGCATCGCCTCCTTCCATGACTATTTTAGAAAAATATCTAAGACATCCAACAATTCATACATTAATATAATCACCCAAACCAATACATACATTCATCACATACAAACTTTATTTTACCACATAACATATATACTTTTCATTAATAAGTCGAGAACATTTACATCATCATCATCTATATCCTCTCATTACATATATACATTGGGAGTTATACATACAAACTCACTATTTATCAAAAGGAGAGGTTAACAGAAATAAGTTCCTAAACATCCTAGCTTGATTCATGTATGTGTGGCAGATTCTACGAATGGCTGCTAATCTCCCTCAAGATTATGATACAGTTCCCTTGCTGCATCAGACAACACCTCCCAATATCCTTCAATCTGATGTAGCAACATGTCTTGACCTATTTTTCGGTTATCCAAATTGCCCATTATTTGAGTCATAGACTCTAAAGAAGCGTGAGGATTTCCTGCTAAAAATGCGCCAGTGGTTAGCTTCAGTACTTCCTCTTTCACTTGCATATGTGCTTCTGTCTGGGCCTGAGCATATAACTCTATATCTTGTCGTAGTAGTTCCATTGCAGTCAGTAACCAATCTCGAGCATTCATTTCCATGCTGTAACAAATAACAAATTAAGTATACATATATGTACAGAAATGTCTATTACCTTCATAACTAACCTTAGATTTCTACCCCAACTCACTGGTCATTTCCTAGGTTTACGGAACCTAAGGCTCTGATTCCAATTAACCTGTCACGTCCCAATAAATAACTATTTATCAAAAAATGATAGAAAATGGACATAAGAGATAGAACCTTGATTATAACCACTGTCTTTATTACAACGGAATATTACAAAGTACTCCTTACGTAACTCTACAGAAGTAGTGGAAAAAAAAAAGAAAACTTACTATTTACACCTATAACTACTGTCCTAATAAATAAAATAAAATAAAATAATAATCTATAAGACTCCAGATATGGGTTGTCCTGCTCTGCACACCCCTTTAAGATCTAGGCTCTTCCTGTTCACCTGAAAGAGTAAGATTTAGTGAGCAATTGTGCCCAGTAGAATTCGCTCTTCTTATCAAAAAGATTATGACAACCAAAGAATTAGGCAACATACTTGACTGATGGCGGTACTGAACAATGAAGGATGATTATATACTCATATACGTAGACGACAATCATGAAAATAGAGTATTGAATTAAAGCTTGTACAGAAAAGAAATTAGTATAATAACCACATCTTGGTCCAATTAGGGAAAACATATTCAACATATATCTGAATAAAATGATGACCAATCAAACAAATATGATGTAATGCCAAACATCCAATAGATCCATTATCGTTTCGTACGGCCAGTAAACAAATTTGGGTACTCCTCCCAGGACTGGATGAGCCCCTATTTGCACAGGCATTTATTTTAAATGAGTCCAATGACCCAAAGTTGTCATCAAATTTCATTTTTTGCTAACATTCAAGTATGGTACATAGGTACTCAAAATGTCACATATAACAGGATTTTATGAGTTAATGTTAATGATATCAAGAAGGTATAGGAAACAACATAACTGGAAATGTCCAAGAATAGCCCAAAGATGGATATAGATGATGATTAAATGATTCACTCAGTGGTATAATAGTTTAGAATCCAAGAAAATGGGGAAAGACAACATGTTTGGACAGTACAAGAGTGTGTCAACTTTGATTGGGAAAGGAATGATTCTTGTTGACAACATAAATTGGTTGTTGTCGACAGCCATTGGTTGGCTATCGACAACTACTAGTGATTCTGGGTTCTGGAACCAAGGGTACCTATCGACAGATATGTTCTATCTGTCGATAGCCGCTGGTCATTCCTTTTGGAGTGGTTTAAAACTAACTAAAGAGACTCTTCTAAGAGTTTTTACTATTCCATGAAGGATCAAACAACAGTTTGTGGGTCTTAAGTACATTCTTTACACATCTCTCAAGAAGAAAAGAATAGAACAAAGAGAGAAGATCTTTACAGTATGGGTGACGTGGGAAAACTTATGGAAGAAAGGAAATTGTATATATACAAATCCTTCATGAGAATCTTTCTCGAATCTGGAAGAAATCTCACATCAAGTACATGAATCAACAACTAAAGACATGAACAAAGTGAAAGAAGAAGAAGAAATTCGCACTCCTAACAGCCTTACTGAACACAAGTCAAGGTAACGCTAGAGGTAGATGCTTAAACTCATAGGTTCTAACAGAAGGAGGAAACAAGAGGGAGGAGAATCCTACCTAACTTCAGGATAAATGAAATCTTCCTTTTCTCCCATAAGAAGACTCTATAACAAGGTAGTAGTAATAGCAACAATAGTAGAAGCAGTCGTTGCAGTAGTAGCCGTCGCAGTAGCAACAACCGTAGTCGTAGCAGTAGCAGCAGCAGCAACAACAACAATTGTAGCAGTAGTATGGCAGTAGTATGGTATGATGAACAGGTGGGTAAACATTACACGAGAGTGGGCAAAGAATGGTATATATAGATGTCCAGGTTTTATGCATGTATGGCATGTAGCTATACACTTGCTACCGTAAAAACTCCCTTTTTTACAGCATAGCCACGTTTACCATGAGGTTTACCCCCCCAACACGTACTATGGTATGTGTAACCTATTTACACAAGTTATATGTCTTACGTAGCCAAGGCTACATAATCAAAGAATTTCTTAAAAAAAATGGGTTACATAAATGGGGAGATAATTCACCTGGATATCGATTTCTGAGTAAGTGCCATATCAATTACTATACAAACACATCGATTATGGTTTAACATCGACTTCACTCAAATATCGACTTCATTCAACATCGATTTCATTCACATCGATTTCATTCAACATCAATTTCACTTAAACATTGATTTTAACTTCGATTTCACTCAAACATCGACTCCAACATCAATTTCATCCAATCATCGATTTTATTCAACATCGATTTCCTTAGAACACCGACTTCAAAAACATTGATTACATACATGGATTACATTGAAACATCGATTGTTCTTCACATTGATTACAGTTATATTTCAAATGTTTCAAAAATGTCTCATGAAAGTGTTTATGTTTAATAAACAAATATCATTACCTTTTCCTCTATTTCCAATATACATTATTTTAGGGTGTTACACAACCCAACTTGCTAGTCTTACCTTTGTTCTGTTATCATTATACTCTTGCATTGGACATGCTTTATTATTAATGTCATCTTGAGATCCGCCCGAACCATACTAAAACAATGATCGAATGGAAATGATGACACTTTGGGTCTTCGGACTCTACTAGACCAATGTCAGTGCGAATGGGGCCGATCTAGTCCCGGGAGGAGCACTCGAATTCAATTACTAACCGTACGAATCAAAAATCGATCTACTGGGTGTTTGGCATGATACCACCTACTACTAAATTTAGTCTACATTTCCATGAACTATATTATGGCATGAATTTTATTACTATTTGGTTTCGAAAAACTTCTATTATGATATCATCATCTAACTGTATTATAGTATCATTGTATATATATCGGTTTGTATTCTTTCATTAATTGACTGTTATGCATGTTTTTCTTTCGATGCTGCCTTCATGCCCTACTTTTATTGTTGAAGGTGCTTTCCAATTGGGTACAGTTACTCATGTATCCCTACTTTGTTGTACATTCATTTCTTGCAAATTCTTGATTATTATTTTTGCTTATGACAAAATCCTTTAGTTATCTCCTAAACAAATTTATGTAATTATACCACACTTTAGTTTGTATGAAAATTCATGTGTTAAAGCAAAGACATGCATGTTAAGAAAAATTTCTAAGTACACTTTGTATACATACTCATATATCATACTAACTCTAACTCCAAAGAAGTTAAAGTGTTGTACCAATTACCGAACAATTGGCCTCACTATGACTTCATAAAAGTCAAACTATGACTTCATAAAAGTCAATGTGTGATATTGATTGATGAATAAATTTCTAGTACTCCGACTCTCCAGAAGTCGAAGTCTCGTATCGATTGTCATATAAAAGAACATCAATCGATGCCTCACTCTGACTTCCATACAGTCGAAGTCTATAGTTGAAGTTACATACCGATTACTTTTAAACATTGATTGCCTTTCACTCAAACATCGATTACCTTTGAACATCGATTGTCTCACACATTGATTGCGTTTTACTTGAACATCGATTGCTTCATAAACATCGATTACCTTTAAACATCGATTGTCTTTTCACTTAAACATCGATTATCTTAGAACATCGATTGTCTCAAACATCAATCACCTTTTCATATCGATTGTCTATATCGATTATTTCTGTTCATATCGATTGTTTCTCACTCCAACTTTGATATAGTTGAAGTCTTTCTTATAGTTTACTAGAAGTACTCCAACTCGCCAAAATTCGAAGTATGATAGTGTTGGACTGTAGTAGCACTCCGACTCCTTGAATGTCGAAGTATAACATCAACTTCCTTGATCATCTACACTCAGATGTTTTTAAGTATCTATTATTATTTTTACAGAAATGTTAATATATTCTTAGTGCAATTAATGTTTTAATTCCTATGGAATTATTTAATGAACAACATATGAACACATGATGTACACTGTGATATTTTCTTTGCTATCTGTACGATATTTTATCCATTATGCTTTGTACTTTTCTATTCTTTTATTTAATGCTTAATGTCATTTCTAAATATCAGTTTAATAGTTTATCTTTTCAGAATGCTACGTGTCTCTCAAAGACATGTGTTAGCATATTTCAGAATATTCAATTTCCAGATTTTAAGGAAAAGTTCCCTTTACAACAGCACTGCACGCCAAGCAGGTGTTTATTCCTCTTGAATGCTCACCTAACCCTATACTGCTTAAAGGACAAACTGTCTATCTAGAACTGATAGATATCTGTTAAGAAACTACCATTCCTTTTTCTTCTTTGTTTATGTCTCTCAAGACTAACCCCGAGAAAAGGAAAAGACTTGGTATGGTGTTTGCAGAAATTCAGGAAAATATATCTGAAGAAGAACCATGCAACTATCTTTATAGACTGAAGCCATTGAGACTCAAAACATAGAAGATTAGCTCTCTGATGATCTGATCTCAAAAGTCTCCAACTCTCAAGACCCAACGTTCAAATTCAAACGACTATTTTCTAACAACCACTTTCAAACGAGAAATTTTTGAAGACTATATATGAAGCTGGAGTTTGAATTAAGAGAGAGAGAGGATTGCAATACACATACAAAGCACATACACAACCACATTCAAACTCAGCAAGAAAGGAGAGAAGCGCACAAGATCTCAAGAGAGCCATCTATTCAAGCATCGACTTCCAAGCTTTCTTGCATTCAGAAGTCTTTCTCTTTGGGTGGCATTATGCTATTGTAGATTTTCTTCTTAGTCCATCCTCTTAGAGTCAAAAAGTGTAACGACCCGACCTCTTGGACCCCCGCCAGGGACCCCCGAAGGTCGCGCCGCCACCCACGGATCCGAAGACCCGGAAGGGTTAGAATTTAGTCCAGTGAGATAAGCAATGAATTTAAATAACTATAACAAGAAAGACTGTACATTAATGAAGAATTTAAGTAAAACATGTCCCAAATAAAAGTACAGGTACAGAAAGAAAGCGCAGTCCTTAAAGGGCATACCCCAAGGACTTGCAAAAAGGCTACTCTCAACTCAAGCTACAAGCGCTCATGCTCACAACTCACACTGCTGGCAACGCGCGGTGCAACAAACTGCTACCACAACCGTCCGACGACGAACTCCTGCTACAACGAGTCCCCACCAGGAAAGAGTAGGGGGTGAGCCTCGCGAACAAGGCTCAGTAGGGATTACCAGTCCCTTACCAGCCAGAGGAGTAGGAAATCCAACAAAGCAGAAGCAAAACTACTCTACAAAGTAGTAAAGCAGGAAACACCTACTGTAGAGAGCTACAAAGCAGAGGAAATTGAGAAACGCCTCGAACACAACCCCGGTCAGGCCAAAGATGACTCCCGCAGAACCAGCAGAGTCGAACACATGTGGAAGCAACTAGAGCAACGCCACGACCCACAACCAGGGTCGGGCCAGAGCAACACAATGCGGAAGCAAACCCTTGGCACACACCCGCCGAGACCAAGAAGCTCACGGAACACCGGAGCAACCACATGTGACCAGAGTCTCACGACACAAGCACCCAACATCCCAGACCTCCACGAGGTCGGGAAGGAACAACCAGGTGTCACCACGAGAGACACCGAACAACCATGTAAGAAGCAACGTCTCACCACAGACACGACCACCTCAGACCTCCACAAGGTCGAGGGTCCACAAGTAGAACCAACATGTACCTCAGACACTCCATGAGATCATGGAACTACACCTACCGGTGCCACCACGAACGGCACCAAGGAACGGGTTACCGAAATAGCAGTCGGGTGTCAGCACTCGACACCCTGAGAGAACCCACAGAATGGAAACCACTAAACACGGCCCACGAGGCCAACAACCAAGCCCACGGAACTAGACACAACTAGGGTACAACCACCGTGCAAGCTAGGGCAACGAGAAACCATTCTTGGGAACAACGTGAAACACCGTCATAGCAAGTGCAACCAAGCCACCGCTACAGGCAGCTAAGAGGAGGACACACAGTCCACTCCTCCAGCAAGCCGGCCGCTGACTCCTGCCTACAACCTCCCTAGGTAGAGTGAGGCTAGTGAGCCACAGCCAAGAACACAACCACAAACTACCACAGCCCGGCCGAGATGCGGTCCCACACCTGACCTCCCTACGTGGCTCCGAAACCAACACAGAGTGAGGCTGTGAGAAGGACTAGCTGGTTCACACCTAAAGAGCACCACAACAACCTCGGAGACCAGACCCAGCTAAGAGAGCTCTACAAATGACAGAAGCCGCTGTCCCCACTGTTTTTCCCTACCGCTCCGAGTCTATAACTCGAGCACGCCCACCGCCCGGAGAAGCTTCCTCTAACATAGGCGCGCGAGGATGGGGGCCCCCTAGCAACACCGCTAGGACACGGCCACGAAGGTGTCACCTTCGGTCACTGAGCGCAGGGAGGCAACCTGCCGCGTTCCCACTAGAAGGTCCTATGGGCACACGCTGACACGCCAACCGTGGCCACAGAAACACCCGAGGCAGACCAGATCTTGTCGCGCCCCCCTAGAGCCGTCGCGATACCATTGCGATGGTCAAGGCCACCAAGACAAGACCAGGTCGCACTGGGAAAACACACCGCGACTACTCTTGTCGCGACAGGAAAATAGGTCGCGACAACCTTGTCGCGACAGCCGGCCACGCCGCGACAGAAACCTTGTCGCGACTGGCAACAGGGTCGCGACATGACCCTTATCGCGGTGGCCACCCGGGCCGCGATAAGGTCGCGTCTGACTGGGGTGACGCCTTCTCTGATGTCGCGATGCGCTCGGCGGTCGCGACATCAGGTGGAAATCCGACCGACGGGATCGACCTCCCGTGATCGCCCACGAAAGATACAACTAGCACACCATGGGGAGGGGAGCATGGTGAAAGCAATAAAAGCATGCAAACACCCATTAGAACCTCCAATCCACACTAACAAGAAAGGGCACAAGCATCCCTACTTGAAATGAAGATCCAAACCCCAAACAAGGGTCTTCACTGTAACGACCCATGATCCGAATTACCGGTACCCATCCAGTAACCCGAATCATGACCCGCTAACCCACGAGACAAATCTCGGAAGGGTAGAAGAAAAGCGTCTGAGGAGATCATATAAGCAAATATACACGCCACAACTAACATGATTAACACATATAACTCAGAGACAATAGAGAAGTAAGACTACAGTGAGTACAAGAGCAGGGTACTACTAACAGCAGCCACGCAGAGCCAGCACGGAGTAACGAAGCTCCACAACACACGCAAGCTGCCCACGAACCCACCTGAAGGGAAGGGAGTGAGTCTCACAGAAAAGAGACCCAGTAGGGTAGCTAACCCCCACTGGTAACAGAGCTACTAAACAGTGCTAAACAAAAAGTGATTGTAAGTAAACATGCACACTCTGTCAACACACAAGAACCGGTGTCGTAGTGCGCAGCTCCCTTAGGAGTGCACTGAGAAAACTGGAACCTCGCAGGCTCGACAGCACACAAGCTCACAAGCAAGAGCTCACATAGCACTCACAAAGTAGGACTCAGCCAGGGTCTGCGGTTCGGCGTCCCATCACCACAGAGTCCCTCAACCCTAGACACGTGTGCACACTCAGACGCTCTCCCTCGCGTCTGGTCCATGACCGGTTTTCCCCTACGCCAGGCTCAGACGGTGGAGAAGGGGCTCCACGGTAACTGGCTCAAAACCACCACAAGGAGTACGCACAGAACGGAGTCACACTCAACGTCCCGACTCACTGGCTGAGGACCCCCCACACGCCAGTCATCCAGACGGAGCGTAGCTCTACATCCAGGAAACACAACAGAAATAGGAGCACGGCAACCCCCCAACACAAGTACAGACGGAAACACTCTCAGTGTTTGAAGTACGGCGTAAGGGACGGACACCACGTGTCAACGTCACAACACAGCCAAACACAATGCGAGCACAAGCAGAGACACTCTCTACACCTTGCAGACTGTGCTAACAGGCGGACACCGCATGTCAACACCTCAAACCACGGAAAGGGAAACACACAGAATACTGGGAATACATCTGCAGGTAGACAGCAGCATCGACCGCCGCCAACCAGGAAGTAAACGACAGCATCACATGTCGCCAAGCAAACAGTAGACGGCAACATCGACTCCTGCTAACAAAAGGTAGACGACAACACTCTAGACGTCTAGAAAAAGTAGACGGTCACAGGTTGGCCATTTACCCAAACTCGGCGGCAAGTATCATGCCGTTTATATCCTACCTGAAGAACCTGACGGCACAGATCTCAACGTCTAGTTCTCCCCTGAAGAGATTAACGGCAAGAGATCATGCCGTTTACCTCTTCCCTAAAGAGATCAACGTCAACATCCCTTGACGTTGACTTCTTCAGCCTCCAGCAGCTGAACCAGCTTCTAGCTGATTCCCACACAGGGCAAATCCACCCCACAAACCACAATCTAATGTACGGAAACACTCTCCTACATCATAGTACACTACCACAATGCCGGTAAAACACGATCCAACACATGGATCGGGCAAAACACCTTAAAACCCGGCATGAAGAAAAACCCTCCCCAAAGCTCGATTCCACGCAAATCGCACGCACACAAGCATGGAATAGTACACAAAAGAACTAATGGTTTACGTCCCTCCCTCAGAAACAATTAAAAACTCCACATAAACCTCGATTCGCGCCGAACCCCCAAGAGCTTCCCGCAAGAACCGCCACCCGATCCGTCAATTCCTGCCTGTCCCGACATCGCCACGCGCACCACGATCTTCCCACGTGATCCCATCGGTTGCCATAAGTAGTGGAGAAGAACAAGGGTGAGAGTGGAGGGAAAGAGAGGGAGAAGAGAGAGGAAGAATGGCCCTCGGGTTGCCCCTAAAAACACAGGCCGAATCAGTTGACGTCAACCTGATTTGCCGCCAACTGAACTGCCAACAACCTAACGTCCAAATCGATTGCCGCCAGGTTCTATCTGCAGAAAAACTCGGAGACATACGTGGACGACAACATCGATGGACGCCAAAACACGGCTAACGGCAACACGCTTGCCGCCAACACACAGTCGACGCCAGCCACCTGGACGTCAACCCACTGTCGACGTCAGCACCTCTGGACGCCAACAGACACAGACTCAGAAGAAGACCCAATAAGGATCCGGTAAAAACTTGAGACG
This sequence comes from Colocasia esculenta, assembly GCA_014218235.1. Classification (NCBI taxonomy): domain Eukaryota; kingdom Viridiplantae; phylum Streptophyta; class Magnoliopsida; order Alismatales; family Araceae; genus Colocasia; species Colocasia esculenta. Next base: position 35,251,705 of record CM024766.1, read on the forward strand.
TTACAGCCCTCCCCCCTTAAAAGAATTTTGCCCCCGAAATTCTAGCCACACTAGGGAAAGAGACAACAACACAGAGGTACAAAACTACACGCGCATCCCGCTCACCGGTTGACACGCCCACCTGAGCATCGCCGCAAACAACACAGAATAGTGGGATCACCTCGTTCTTTAACCTCAGAACTCGGCAACCCACAAGGAACAGCAAAACTCGGGTACTGTCAACCAAAAGCACCTCAACGACAAAGACACATGGAACACACCAAGGTCAAAACCATTACTGGCAACAAAACCTCCGACTAAGGAGCCAAACTACTTCTCAGCCCACTGGGCCAACTTCGGTCCAGCAATGACACGTTTGTCCACCTCCACCCAACAAGAGGAGGACTACACGGTCATTCACATAGGTCCTCCATTACCTGACACACAAACCAGCAGGAGACACTAACGACTGCCAACACACGCAGCTGTACACTCCAAGCCGTAGGTCGGGTAACTCTCCCTGTGGGGCTTCATTAACACGACACGCAAGGCACCAACCTGACCTGCCGCATTAGCACTGCTCCCAAGCCAACACCGGAAGAATCTGCACAAAACTCGAAACTCTTCGAATTGCTCACAACACTCGCACTGGCACAAAGTAAGCAATCACTTTAACTCCATGAAGTTCTGCTCACATTGCACCGGCCAACCAATTGGCAGAAAACACGCTAGCAGAGAAACAAACAACCGCCACTACCAACAGACCTCGATGTTGGGACACGCTAATCGACAACCCACACTGTCGTAAAACACAACCCGACAGAGGGCGCAAATGCTGATAACAACGCGAGAAAACACCTATCAACAACTCGCACCGTCGGCAACAAAGCTCGACAAAGTGTACGGTTGCCTGACAACAACTCGGAAAAACACCTAAGGGTCAACCACCATACTCAGGGGGACAGCCTCACGCTACTAGCCACAGCTAGCACCGGTTATCAGCAAAAATAAAAAAGTCACGCAGTGACGAGAACCCAAGTCACATCGCACTCGCGGACAGTCCGCAACACACGGAAGAATGTCCGTTGTCGCCACCAGGTCTTATACAGACCTTCCTCGTGGTCCGACAAGGACAACAGACAAACGCGGAGAAAATCTCAATACACAAAACGGTATCCACTATCACCACTAGGTCTCACCAAACCATCCTCGTGGTCCAACAAGGACATCAACGCACGTGGAGCCACACAACTCCAGAACCACTCACTCCACGGCACAACAAGCCGCGACAAAACACAGAAGACGTTTGGAGTCAAGCCAGCACTTGGCATCTCACAACCTCAACAACACGTGGCCGAGTACTAGCAAGCCAATTGACCTTACTGTCACCAAACGAACAACAGGAGACTCCGCCACTGGCTGCAAGACTCACCACGCCACGCACAAAAGAACCACAAGCCAAAAGGGCACAACAGGCCACACCGGTCCCAACCCTTAAGGCACGAAACACAAAGCACCAAAAAGTTGCTCACGATGCTGCACCCGCAATGTAACACCCCGGCCCCCTTGGGCCCTTGGCCCCGTCCTCTGGGTCGCGGCAGGGCGACTGTCGCGACGTGGTTCCGACCGCGTTGGTGTCTGGTTCTGTTTGGGATTGCGACATGGGGTATGTCGCCTTCTTGAAGGCGACATGGCCTATGTCGCCTTCCCATCGCGTCGCCCCAGACGCAGTCTGACGGACGTGACAGGCGTCCTTTGTGTCAGTACGGATCTGGTGGTGTCGGGTGAATGCGACAAGATGGCTGTCGCCTTCACTTTTTCGAATTCTGAGATTTGACCGTTGTCAGTGGGTGGCGACATGGGCTATGTCGCCTTCTCGTTCCTGTGGCGACAGGGGGGTATGTCGCCTTCACAGGATCCGGGCTTAAAGCCCGGGCGCCCGAGCCCTTCCCCCTCTCTCGCGCCTCTCCTTTCCCCCTCTCTTTCTCTCACCTCTCGGAGCTTCCGGCGGTTTTGGGGTGCCTCCCCCGCGTTGAGGCGGCCGTGCTGAGGAGGGTGTCGCTCCGTCCGTGCAGGGGTCGCGTTCGTGCCGTGCGGTGCGAGGAGGAGACGTTTCAACCTACGATAAGGCCCCAACGGGTGCGTTCTTCGCGTGGAGGTAGGGACGCCCGATCTTCTCGCCCTAAGCATGCTCCCCTTCCCCTTCGTGACGTAGTTTTCTTGTGGTTCGGGGCTGGGAGTGTGAGAACTCCATGCTCGTGTGAGTGAGGTTTCCTCCGAGCGTAGAATCCATGTTCTTGGGGTATTCGAGGGTGGTTTGTATGTTTAATGGCTTTCTAGCATGATAAGCATGCTCCCCTCCCCCGTGTGTAGTGTTTTCCCCGTTTCGGGGAGGTTCCCGGAAGAAGAATACCTGGAACCCCCGACTGGCTTGAAGGCGACACACCCTGTGTCGCCACCTGTCTGGTAAGGCGACGCATCCTGTGTCGCCTTCTGACTGGTAAAGCGACAGGGCATATGTCGCCTTCTTGAAGGCGACAGGGCCTATGTCGCCTTCTCAGTCCAGAGGCAGGTTGTGGTTCCGCCGCTTCCGTTTTCGCTTTACTGTACCCGTGGCACCTGTGCTAGTTCCCTAGTACGGTCTCACACTAGTCGTTCGCCCGGTGCGCGGCACTTGAGGGCTTGTCCCGTGCGAGAGGTTATTACCGTTACCTGGGACCCCCGTCCTCGGGAGCCTGTTGAGGGAGTACTCCGGGCTACGAGTGTGCTCGAGTTGGCAGCCACCTGGGCGGACTCTGGAGCTGAGGGAAAAACGGTGGTTAGGACAGTGGCGTGTGAGTCGCTTGCAGAGCTCTCGTGGTTGGTCTGGGACGCCGAGGACAGTTTGGAGTTCTACCCGGCGCAGGCCAGCCAGTCCTTCTTCTCACTGCCTCGCTCCTCACGGCCCCGGAACCGTTTGGAGAGGTCAGGTGTGGGACCTTAGTCCGGCCAGACTACGGCGGTTACTGTTGTGTTGCTTGTGTCCTACCTCGCTCTGACGAGATGCGAGGGCCAGGACCTAGGTCGAGGATAAGACGTCGGTGGACGCGCCAGACCGTTTGACTAGTGGTGGTGCTTTCCGTAGCTAGTGTTCTCTGTCCAGGCGGAGTCCCCTCCGTCTGTGTTTACTAGCCGTGTGGTGGTCACGACGAGCAGTCGTACGGAGTTTCCGACCGAGAGTACTTTCCGTACCGAGTTAGCTTTAGCTTCGCTTCCGCACTTCCTTTTTGTAGGTAGAAATATATAAACTGCCGTCTTTCCTTTATTAATAATTGTAATTGTTCCTCTGCCTGTTTAGAGCCAGTAGGAGATTGGTAGTCCCTACTGAGCTTCTGTTGTGAAGCTCATCCCTCTATTTTCCAGGTGAGTCTTCTCAGCAGCGGCAGGGCGCGCGTCGGGCGGAGGAGACGGGGTGGTAGTCGAGGTCCCCGTAGCTAGCAGTGGTTCCCCCTCTCAGTGTACGTCACCCTCGGGGTATGCCCCTAAGGGACTTGTCTCTCCCCTTTCCTTACTTGTACTAGTGTGCGTGCGTTGGGACTGTACTTAGAGCGGTACGCAGCGGTCTCGCTCTACTTTCCTGTTTCCGCTTGTACGCTTCTAGCTCAGCAGTTGACGTTTACTTCCGTTACATATCCTATCAGACGCGTGTTATAGCCCTTCCGGGTCCCCCGAATCCGTGGGCGGCGATCGCGAAAATCGGGTCCTCGGCATGGGCCGAGGGTCGGGTTCTCGGGTCGTTACACGCAACAGCACCCAGGGCCCGGAAACGACACAGGGCCCACCGAAGGGGACTCTCCACAAGAGACTCACAGAAAACGCACGAATAACCCACAATATCTATAGCACAATGACCACGTCGGCTTCAGAAAGGTGCGCCAAAACACAAGACACCGGCTCTGCTGCACGGGAAGTAAAAACCACAACAACTCCCTGGCACGCAAGAGCACAGTACGCCTTCTCCATCGCACCCGATAGAGAGGCCAAACACTAAAAAGATGGTATGCAAAAAAAAACCTTCAAGGCACAAGCCGAGGCGCACACCATAATGATACTTGCACGGAGCCACGGGCACATCTAGCAAGAAACATATGGAAAAACCAAACACCACAATGCCACGACCATCCACCATAGTCGCGACACGCACACACGACTCGTATGAAACCATCGAAGTCGGCGACACAAGCGGAAATAACCCTTGACACACCTATCGAGGTCACGCAACAAGTAGGCGAGAACAAAATCTCACTATACACACGGCTACCTCATACCTCCACAAGGTCGAGAGTCGACAAGCCAAAACCTTCCGGACCCCGGACGCACACCACGAGGTCAGGAAAAACCACACACTCCAGTGTCACCACATGCTAGCACTAGGAGGGGCTACAAAATCGAGAAAACACCAAAACGGCAGAAGTATGGGTCCACAAAAGGCCAGATCAACGATGCCCACGAAGACTAAACACAGCCAGGACACAACTGCTGTGTAAGCTCAGGCAACGAATCGCACTAGAAAGTGTTGTGAAGAGGAGTCATCACTACAACAGCCGCCAAGCCGCCGTCACTGACAACCCAAAAACCATCACGACACAACCAGCACGAACAGGCCTGCCAACCAAAAGGCAACACACAACAAAAAAACAACAACACAAGAGGAGCAACCAACTCAACTCAAACACAACTCAACAACTCAGGGGAAGATGACTCCACCTTAGGGTCGCCACAATGCATACCCTAGCAACATATCACCACAGTGGAGCACCACAACCCCGAGCAACACCCAAATCTAAGGAAGGAGACATGTAACACAACAAGTCCCTTCCCAACGCAATGGAAGACCGCAACATAAGGCTGACGCTTCCATAAGAAGCACAGTCAATCACACACCCACCACACTCACCAGACCACTGCCTGGGAGAGCACGCCGGACATGGGAAAACAAAACACATCATCTGAGCCCCGGGGATACACAAAGTTCTACCGGCGCAACTGAAACACTCGGAGACAACCACAAACAATCTGGCCAACACAAAAGCCAGATGCACTACCTCAGGCACCACACTTGTCCGGAAAACACCACGGCAGGCTGTTACGCAAACAGTCTAACTGGCCACAACGACAGCTCAACTCTACACTCTTCCAGAACTTCCACAAGGAGCCGGAATGCATAGTGCAGAGCAACCCAAAGAGCTATCAACACAAGAAAAATTATCCAATTAGGACCCAAAACTTCCCAAGAGAAGAATAGCGGTAAGACGAAACCACTGTACACATCCTGCGATCCAGGCCGAGTCTGCGGTGGTGGCGGGGCATCTTCAGCCTCCTGTTGAGAAACCTACACAGCCACTAGCCCAACACGACATCGCCTAGAAACAAAAGTCAAACCACACAGGACAAGCACACACGTGATACACAAAACAACTCCTGAACTGCTTGCTGCTACTGTACTCCACACACTCTGAGTTATACGAGACATTTTCTTATATGTATCTCGACAGACTAGGCTCTGATACCAACTATAACGACAGATGATCCGCATTAACGGTACCCGTCTAGTAACCCAAATCATGACCCACTAACCCACAAGACAAATCTCGGAAGGGTAGAAGAAAAGCGTCTGAGGAGATCATATAAGCAAATGTACACGCCACAACTAACATGATTAACACATATAACTCAGAGACAACAGAGAAGTAAAAGTACAGTGAGTACAAGAGTAGGGTACTACTCACAGCAGCCACGCAGAGCCAGCACGGAGTAATGAAGCTCCACAACACACGCAAGCTGCCCACGAACCCACCTGAAGGGAAGGGAGTGAGTCTCACATAAAAGAGACCCAGTAGGGCAACTAACCCCCACCGGTAACAGAGCTACTAAACAGTGCTAAACAAAAAGCGACTGTAAGTAAACAAGCACACTCTGTCAACACACAAGAACCGGTGTCGTAGTGCGCAGCTCCCTCAGGAGCGCACTAAGAAAACTGGAACCTCGCAGGCTCGAAAACACACAAGCACTGCACACACACAAGCTCACATGCAAGAGCTCACACAGAACTCACAAAGTAGGACTCAGCCAAGGTCTGCGGTTCGGCGTCCCGTCACCACAGAGTCCCTCAACCCTAGCCACGTGTGCACACTCAGACGCTCTCCCTTGCGTCTGGTCCATGACCAGTTTTCCCCTACGCCAGGCTCAGATGGTGGAGAAGGGGCTCCACGGTAACCGGCTCAAAACCACCACAAGGAGTACGCACAGAACGGAGTCGCACTCAACGTCCTGGCTTACTGGCTGAGGACCCCCCACAAGCCAGTCATCCAGATGGAGCGTAGCTCTACATCCAGGAAACACAACAGAAATAGGAGCACGGCAACCCCCCAACACAAGTACAGACGGAAACACTCTCAGTGTTTGAAGTACGGCGCAACGGACGGACACCACGTGTCAACGTCACAACATAGCCAAACACAATGCGAGCACAGGCAGAGACACTCTCTACACCTGGCAGACTGTGCTAGCAGGCAGACATCGCATGTCAACACCTCAAACCATGGAAAGGGAAACACACAGCATACTGGGAATACATCTGCAGGTAGACAGCAGCATCGACCACCGCCAACCAGGAAGTAAACGACAGCATCACATGTCGCCAAGCAAACAGTAGACGGCAACATCGACTGCTGCTAACAGAAGGTAGACGGCAACACTCTAGACGTATAGAAAAAGTAGACGGTCACAGGTTGGCCGTTTACCCGAACTCGGCGGCAAGGATCATGCCGTTTATATCCTACCTGAAGAACTTGACGGCACAGATCTCGTCGTCTAGTTCTCCCCTGAAGAGATTAACGGCAAGAGATCACGCCGTTTACCTCTTCCCTGAAGAGATCAACGTCAACATCCCTTGACGTTGACTTCTTCAGCCTCCAACAGCTGAACCAGCTTCTAGCTGATTCCCACACAGGGCAAATCTGCCCCACAAACCACAATCTGATGTACGGAAACACTCCCCTACATCATAGTACACTACCACAATGCCGGTAAAACACGATCCAACACATAGATCGGGCAAAACACCTTAAAACCCGACATGAAGAAAAACCCTCCCCAAAGCTCGATTCCACGCAAATCGCACGCACACAAGCATGGAATAGCACACAAAGGAACTAAGGGTTTACGTCCCTACCTCAGAAACGCTTAAAAACTGCACATAAACCTTGATTTGCGCCAAACCCCAGGAGCTTCCCCAAGAATCGCCACCCGATCCGTCAATTCCTGCCCGTCCCGACATCGCCACGCGCACCACGATCTTCCCACGTGCTCCCATCTGTCGCCAGAAGTAGTGGAGAAGAACAAGGGTGAGAGTGGAGGGAAAGAGAGGGAGAAGAGAGAGGAAGAATGGCCCTCGGGTTGCCCCTAAAAACACAGGCTGGATCAGTTGACGTCACCCGATTTGCCGCCAACTGAACCGCCAACAACCTGACGTCCAGATCGATTGCCGCCAGGTTCTATCTGCAGAAAACCCAGAGACATACGTGGACGACAACGTCGATGGATGCCAAAACTCGGCTAACGGAAACACGCTTGCGCCAACACACAGTCGATGCCAGCCACCTGGACGTCAACCCACTGTCGACGTCAGCACCTTTGGACGCCAACAGACATAGACTCAGAAGAAGACCCAATAAGGATCCGGTAAAAACCCGAGACGTTACATTCACGAAGGCAAGGCCACCTCCTCCTCGCTCCACGACGCCACTCCACGCACCGCACGAGCCACCGCAGCTCCGCCACCACGCACCTAGCTACCGGAGAAGGAAGGGAGAACTTCCCCTCCTCAGAGAGGAGAAGGGAAAGGAGAAAGCCAAAACTGGGAAAGGGAGAACCGGCCAAGGCTTTAGCCTTCGGTCCCCTAAAGATGCGATGGGGCGGGGTGTCGCTATACCACCGTATCGCGATGGCCGCCCAGACCGCGACCAGAACACGCCCACCCTGGGCGCCGCGATAGCCTGACAGGTCGCTCTCACCCGCCTGCCACCCTGACATGCGGCAGACACCTGTCAGAAGACCAAAAGTAGAACCCTGTCGCGGCTCGTTGACCGGGCGCGACAGGAACGCGACACGCCTAGTGGTCGCAACAGGGATGACTGTCGCGACGGGCATCTCCGTCACGACTTGGCCAGTCATCCCACACAAACGGAAAGCCGGAAACCCGAGATGTTACAATACATCCAAAAAAAAAAAAAATTCATCCTCGAAATCAAGGGTGAAACCCAGTCGGAGAAAACAACAGGTGCAAAGGGACTACTAAGTCGTACCACGACTTCCCGGTGGTCAACATCTCAAGCCCGCCACAAATGGAGCGTCAACCCAAGATCCGATAGCTTACAGAGCATACAACAACGGCGCAGAGCACACTGGCAGATGTCGACAACTCCACGGGCGCGATGCGCACCAAGCCGACTAGAACCATTGAAACCGCCAGCCGGAAACCACACGACTGAGCCCTCAACAGACCACACCGTTGAGACCAACTAGTCAGTATCTCACTCTGTCGCCAACAGCAAGACAGAGGTCCCAGGTACTGACGACAACTGAGGAAAACGCCAAGAGGTCACCCATAAGACTCCGCTGAATGGCTCCGTATAACTAGCAACAGCTAGCGCCTACGGCAAGACTAAACGAGAGTTTCTTAAGGTGACCCAAAACCAAGTGGCAAAACATGCACGAGGAGAACACCACGACAAGCAAGGCAGTGTCTGCCGGCACCACTAGATCTCACCCAGATCGTCCTCATGGTCCGGCAAGGACACACAACGACTGTGGAGCCACAGAAAGCTAAAACACCAGCTCCACAAGCACACACACAAAGGCAAAACCAGAGAAGACGCCTGATGTTGGCAAGGCCAAGCATCCCAAGACGTCGGCAAACCGCACGGGAATCGAAACAACTGCAGCATCAACCTCAGGGGGATCCAAATCAAAATAGGGAACCCCAACCAGACACAGGCCACGACCAAAGCTTGGCGCACCACCGATAAGGCTACCTAGACAAGGCAAAAGTAGCCACCCCACAGTGGTAATGGTATAGCCACAAGGCACGGTCAGCACGAAGTGTCCTAGAGGCGGAAAACTCAATGCCTCGAACACCGAGCAAACTCACAAAACTACGCACGATGCTTACGATCAGGAACACAGCACGACACATGGTGCCAAACAAGCACCAGGAGCCACCCAAAGTGCAACACATTGCACTAGGGATCCAGACGGCAAGAAAACAAACCACTCGAGCACGAGCATAGGGTGCCACCACAAGCACCAAAACTCGGCATGATGCAACATACTTGCACCAACGGTCGAAACAACATGGCTAACAGGAAGGACTCTCTACAAAAGACCTGCCAAAAGCCTCCCACAAGAAACCACATGCCACAAAGGGTAGAACAGGCCACACCGGCCACGAACCCCCAAGGCACAGGAACACAAAACATCGAAAAAAAAACATGCTCAATGTGCAGTACCCAACTGCACCAATGGCCTGAATGACTCAAGGCCAGTAGAAAGGGACTCTCCACCAGAGACCCACACAAGCAAAACATACGGAGAACCAGCAGCTTCAAGAGCTCAACCACCATATTGGCTCTTAAGAGCGCACAACACGAGGCACTGCTCCTACCACCACAGGCAGAGAGGGCCACACACCAAACGGTGACAAGTGCCTCCAAGCACAGCTGAGGCACAAGCAGAAATACACGCTGGGACGATGCTTGCACAAGCAAGACAAACAATAGAAAACCGGTGCTGCCTCACACTGAACACAGGCACAATGCCCTACATCGTCCAGTCAGGCAACAAGAAACCAGCACAGCAAGAGACGGCACCATAGGTCACCACAACCTATCGCACCACAAGAAAACAACGCGCACGAGGGGAGCAACCTGCTCACCTCAAAACAGTACAAGGGGAGTGACCTTCACCATAAAGGTTGCCACAGTGTGCGACATGGCACCAAATGCCATGTGAAAGCACCACCACCCCGAGCAACCAACGGAAAACAAGGGAGGAGAACTCTCAGAACGAGTCTCTTCCATACGCCAGGGGAAAACCACTAAACGAGACTGGCACTTCCACAGAAGCACAACCAGCCAGACACTCATGGCACTCTCCAGACCACCACTGGTAGACCCCATAGGGCGCGAGAAAATGTAGCCAACCTCCCGATCCTGGGGACACACGAAGTCCCACCGGCATAGCCGGGAAACCCAAAAAATGATCAAGAAGACAAACTGGCCAGCACCACGGCCAGACACAAGGTCGGAGGCACCACACCTTGACCGATAATACCCAAGAAGACTGTAACACGGACAGTCCGACCGAAAACAGTGACAACTCATCTCCACAGAGAGAGAGCAGCGACAAGCAAAAACAACACAAGGTAGCTTGGGGAGGACCTCCACCCAAAGTGCCAAGAGCCGTTCTGGGAACCATCACCAGAACATAGCCCAACCAAACAGCCAAAACACATGGCCAACAAAGAAAACACAGAAGCCAGTGGAAGCAACACAACGGGTTCTGGGAGAACCTCCACCAGAACCACCAAGGCGCCAGTCTGGGAAAACCCACCAGAACGCAACGGCCAACACAACAACAGCATACCTCAACCTTGAGGTAGCACAACAACTGGCAGAAACAAGCCCGGAAAAGTCTTGAGAGCGAAACTCACTAGGACAACAACCAATAGTTCTAGGAAATCACACCAGAACACAGGACAACCAAGTGATGCACCTCAACCGTGAGGGCAACCCAACGGCAACCAACTAGACAATAGAGACCTCAAACCAAGGAGGCAACACAGCGGAAGACTTTAACGAGCACAAAAGCAGTCCCAGAGGGAGAGAAACTCTCACTAGGATAACAACAAACAATTTTGGGAAACACCACTAGAACACAGCAGCCAAGCGGTGCACCTCAACCCAGAGGGCAACGCTGCAACAACCAGAAAGGAGCACAACACAGTTCTAGGGAAGCCTCACTTCCACCAGAACCAGCAGAGAAGAACTTCGGGAGCACCTCACCAGAGTTCACAACCAGTCAGCACCAGGCCGACAACAACCACAACCAGGTATCGCAGCACTCAAACAGCAGTGCAACACAGCACACAAGCATCTGCTTAGCTCGAGCAAAGACGCCGACTGAGCAGAGCACAGCACCCAATCGCGCACAGGCACGCAAGGCCAAACACACAGCCAATAACCCACACCCCAACAACCAGGGGACATCCAACAAGGACACACCTCAACAAGAAGGGGACATCCAACAAGGACACACCCCAACGAGAAGGGGGCAGCCAACAAGACTAGGACACCTTCTACCGGTTCCGCAGACCACAACCCTGCACCGGTGAAGGCCACACCACACGTAGGCTCTCTCAGCCTTTGTGACACACCTATGCAGACAAGCAAGTCGAGGACGAACCCAACTGCAGCACGAACGAAACAACAACCACACTCGCAGCACGCGTCCCCAGCAACAACAGCAACACACTCGGACCGTGCTGGAAAGCTGACCACCTGCAATAAAGACCAAATGCTCACCTAACAGCACTCTACACAGGCGGGCCAATAGCACACGAGTACCTTTCTTTGGGACAACCATAGTTATTAACCCATTACAAATCTCGTTGGACCCCTGAGCTCTGATACCAGTGTAACGACCCGACCTCCTGGACCCCCGCCAGGGACCCCCGAAGGTCGCGCCGCCACCCACAGATCTGAAGACCCGGAAGGGTTAGAATTTAGTCCAGTGAGATAAGCAATGAATTTAAATAACTATAACAAGAAAGATTGTACATTAATGAAGAATTGAAGTACAACATGTCCCAAATAAAAGTACAGGTACAGAAAGAAAGCACAGTCCTTAAGGGGCATACCCCAAGGACTTGCAAAAAGGCCACTCTCAACTCACGCTACAAGCGCTCATGTTCACAACTCACACTGCTGGCAACACGCGGTGCAACAAACTGCTACCACAACCGTCCGACGACGAACTCCTACTATAACGAGTCCCTACTTGGAAAGAGTAGGGGGGTGAGCCTTGCGAACAAGGCTCAGTAGGGATTACCAGCCCCTTACCATCCAGAGGAGCAGGAACTCCAACAAAGCGGAAGCAAAACTACTCTACAAAGCAGTAAAGCGAGAAACACCTACTGGAGAGAGCTACAAAGTAGCAGAAACTGAGAAACGCCTCGACCACAACCCGGGTCAGGCCAAAGATGACTCCCGTAGAACCAGTGGAGTCGAACACATGCGGAAGCAACTAGAGCAATGCCACGACCCACAACCAGGGTCGGGCCAGAGCAACACAATGGGGAAGCAAACCCTCAGCACACATCCGCCAAGACCAAGAAGCTCACGGAACACCGGAGTGACCACGTAAGACCAGAGTCTTACGACACAAGCACCCAACATCCCAGACCTGCACGAGGTCAGGAAGGAACAACCAGGTGTAACCACGAGAGACACCGAACAACCATGTGAGAAGCAACGTCTCACCACAGACACGGCCACCTCAGACCTCCACAAGGTCGAGGGTCCACAAGCAGAACCAACATGTACCTCAGACACTCCATGAGGTCATTGAACTACACCTACCGGTGCCACCACGAACGGCACCAAGGAACGGGTTACCGAAATAACAGTCGGGTGTCAGCACTCGACACTCTGAGAGAACTCGCAGAATGGAAACCACTAAACACGGCCCACGAGGCCAACAACCAAGCCCACGGAACTAGACACGACTAGGGTACAACCACCGTGCAAGCTAGGGCAACGAGAAACCGTTCTTGGGAACAATGTGAAACACCGTCATAGCAAGTGCAACCAAGCCACCGCCACAGGCAGCTAAGAGGAGGACACACAGTCCACTCCTCCAGCACGCCGGCCGCTGACTCCTGCCTACAACCTCCCTAGGTAGAGTGAGGCTAGCGAGCCACAGCCAAGAACACAACCACAAACTACCACAGCCCGGCCGAGCTGTGGCCCCACACTTGACCTCCCTACGTGGCTCTGGAACCAACGCAGAGTGAGGCTGTGAGGACTAGCTGGTCCGCACTGAAAGAGCGCCACAACAACCTTGGAGACCAGACCCAGCTAAGAGAGGTCCACAAATGACAGAAGCCGCTGTCCCCACCGTTTTCCCCTACCGCTCCGAGTTCGTAACTCGAGCACGCCCGCCGCCCGGAGAAGCTCCCTCCAACATAGGCGTGCGGGGATGGGGGTCCCAGGTAACGGTAACAACCTGTCTCGCGGACAAGCCCTCAAGTGCCTAGCACCAGGCGAACAGAGAACTGGCGTGGCAACTACCAACAGAAACGACACAGTTGGCTTCTAACCAAGACAAGCCCAACAGGCACAGGCGCGCACGGCACCTGTTCCGGGAACAACGGCCGTCGGCCAACACCGGCACACACGGCACGGCCTGAGAAACCGGAGCACCACCAAACAGTACAGAAACCAATGGTCTTCTAATAATCGATAGGCGACCAGACCATCGATTATTAGACAGATGCGAGCCCCCTAGCGACAACGCTAGGACACATCCACGAAGGTGTCACCTTCGGTCACTGAACGTAGGGAGGCAACCTGCCGCATTCCCATCAGAAGGTCCTAAGGGCACACGCCGACACGCCAACCGTGGCCACGGAAACACCCGAGGCAAACCAGGTCTTGTCGCGCCCCCCTAGAGCCGTCGCGATACCATCGCGACGGTCATGGCCACCGCGACAAGACCAGGTCATGCTGGGAAAATGCGTCGTGACAACTCTTGTCGCGACAGGAAAACAGGCCGCGATAACCTTGTCACGACAGTCGGCCACTCCCCGACAGAAACCTTGTCGCGACTGGCAATCGGGTCGCAACAAGACCCTTATCGCGGTGGCCACCCGGGCCGTGATAAGGTCGTGTCCGACCGAGGCGACGCCTTCTCTGATGTCGCGATGCGCTCGACGGTCGCGACATCAGCTGGAAAGCCGATCGACGGGATCCACCTCCCGTGATCTCCCGCAAACGCTACAACTAGCACACCACGAGGAGGGGAGCATGGTAAAAGCAATAAAAGCATGCAAACACACATTAGGACCTCCAATCCACACTAACAAGAAAGGGCACAAGCATCCCTACTTGAAACAAAGATTCAAACCCCAAACAAGGGCCTTTACGAAGGCAAGACCACCTCCTCCTCGCTCCACGACGCCACTCCACGCACCGCACAAGCCACCGTAGCTCCGCCACCATGCACCCAGCTGCCGGAAAAGGAAGGGAGAACTTCCCCTCCTCGGAGAGGAGAAGGGAAAGGAGAAAGCCAAAACGAGAAAGGGATAACTGGCCAAGGCTTTAGCCTTCAGTCCCCCAAAGATGCGACAGGGCGGGGCATCGCGATACCACTGTATCACGACGGCCGCCCAGACTGCGACCAGAACGCGCCCACCCTGGGCACCGCGACAGCCTGACAGGTCGCTCTGACCCGCCTGCCACCCTGACATGCGGCAGACGTCTGTCAGAAGACCAAAAGCAGAACCCTGTCGCGACCCATTCACCGGGCGCGATAAGAATGCGACACACCTAGTGGTCGCAACAGGGATGACTGTCGCGATGGGCACCTCCGTCGCGGCTTGGCCAGTCATCCCACACAAACGGAAAGCCAGAAACCCAAGATGTTATAGAACGAGTCAGAGATTCCATTCATACTTGTATCTCTTTCTGATCTTCTGTATTTTCTCTTTCATCTGAACAGACACGCTGTGTTTATTTCTGTGTAAGAAACCAGTAGGGGGTTTGTTCCTTGTGGTGCCCCTCTGTGAAGGGAAAACCTACAGTTGTAGGTCGTTGTAATACCCCTCTGTGAAGGGAAGATTTTCTTGGGTGCAAGTGGATTGTAATACCTCTCAGGTTGAGAGAAGGCCAAGTGTTCTTGGCAGTTAGTGAAAATCTCAAGGGGTTCTTGGGGACTAGACGTAGAACTCCTAATTGATAGGAGGTTCAAACCAATAAATCCTTTGTGCACTTGTGTGATTGTTTCCGCCAAGTTCTCACTTGTTTCACACACACCACACTAAGTATTAACGATACTATCTAGTGTGATTTATTTTCAGATAAATTTTAATAGTGCAAGAAGTCCTATTCATCCCCCTCTAGGACATCTAAAGCTCCATCTCGATCCAATATACTTTCCTTTCAGGCATCCCAAATGGGGCTAAATCTCCAAGAGACTGTGCACCAAGCGAATTTTAAATTTTAGCAAACCAAGTTCCCTTTTGGATTTTAGCCACCTAGAATGTTGTATATATTAAACTTGTAATCATCAACTCATGTAATCCATGTATTGTGTTATTCCATTGCACTGCCTTATGAATATAAAGGACAATCTCTATCTACTTTATCCCAAACTCCTCGTCATATCCAAAAATCATCGATAAGTAGGATGTGACAAGACTTGGCATCAGAGCATGGTTCTCACAAACTCTAGAAATCATCTGTGAGATCAGTAGAAACTTGGTAAATTAGTACTAGAAATAGTTGAAATCATTTCATTTTATGTAAATTAACTTGTTGCCTGTAACATAATGAATACCAATGCACAAGAACGATTACTACTGGCTATGGAACTATTGCATCAAGATATCGAATTATATGCCCAAGCACAACGTGAAGCCCATTTGAGAGTAAAAGAGGAAATCCTAAAATTGACATGTATGAAGTTTTTGGCCAGTTATCCCCTGACGTTTTTAGAAATCATGACTGCAATCATGGGTGAATTAGACAACTTAAGAGCTGGCTAAGATCTACTACTACACCAAATGGAAGTATATTGGGACGTCATGATGGAAGTGGCTAGAGAATTATACTACAATCAAGCGGAGGACCAGGAGCAATCATCGGGATCCACTACCCGCCAGTAACTTAGGATTGCACTTAGGAAAACACCCTTTTCTAAACCCTCCTATGTGAACATAGCTTACTATATATAGCTAACTTTTGTACAAATATGGCAGGGAAGGAGGTTTGGGGAAGATTAATGTAGATTCTAGTCTACTAGTGGGTAACATGAATGTAATATATTGTGTAACAGAATCTCTAGACATGCAAAATTTTATGGACATGGGTTGCAATATTTATAGGATCGAATATGCAGTGATGGCAAGATCTAGAAGAGGGAGTAGAACCTCTAGCACGATCTATCCTGGTACAATTGTGAAATGAGAAATGGAACAATTAGGTGATTTGCGTAGAACACTCACATAGATCACACACACTAAATTGTGACATCCGAAGTCAAGGTGCTTCGTCTGGCAATGGCTAAATGTGAACATCAGAAATCATAGTGCTTCGGATGACAACGACCAAAACAAGAATATCCAAAGTCCCAGTCGAAATCTAGTTTCAAATGATTGCGACCAAAACATGATCAGTCCCAGTCGAATCTTGGCTTTGGCTGACGACGACCAAACAATGAATATTCGAAGTCATAGCTTCGAATGATTACGACCAAAATGTGACATCTGAAATCAAAGTTTCGACTGTTCAAGACCAAATATGACCAACAAAGTTCATATGATGATCCATAAGCAAATCCACAAAATGTTAAAATAAAACATGATTTGCAGAGATGATGTGAAAGACATTTATCATCAACACTCTTATGTTCATCATCAAAACATTATGGTGTCACATCAAGACATGGTTATTAAGACACCATCAATTTAATCATTATCAAGAATGTTGTGCAATAGACTATAAATCGTTTAGTCAACATCAAATGGTTTAGTCATCATCAAAAGATATGTTGTGTCATATTTACAATATGAAATATGAAGCACACTCAACACAACATAATCCAACAATATTAATGTGTGGTATTTTGAACATCTCATATTACTTTCTAAACTAGTTATGGAAGGAGGAGGAGAAGCATGGAGAAGGATGGAGAATACCGTGCATGACATAACACGAGCATTGAGTCTGGTTGCTTAGAATAACTCGCACAACGGAACCAACATATTAAAGGAGTTTCACAGTTTAAATCCCCCTCGTTTCTCAGGAAGTATCGACCCAGACGATGCTGAGAATTGGGTCATGAAAATCATAAGAATTTTTAAAGCTATCAGGTGCCAGGAAGATGATAAAGTCCGCTTAGCAACATTTCAATTGGATAAGGATGCCCGGGATTGGTGGGAGGCTATGGAGACTACCATAGGAGATGCAGATCAATCATCCCAGGAGAAGTTTGTTGAGTTATTCAACAAACAGTATTTCTCTAAAGTAGTCCAAGAAAAGAAGGCGATGGAATTTATTAACTTGAAACAACGAGGGTTATCAGTAGCCGAATATGAAGCATGATTTTCTCAATTATCAAGGTATGCCCCCACATGATCGCTGCAGAAAAGTTAAAAGCAAAGAGGTTCTTGAATGGCTTACGCCCACTTTTTATCACTCAACTAACCCCTCATCTGATCACCACTTATGCTGAGATGGTTAAAAAGGCTATAGCTCTTAAAGCTGCCACTGAAATGGTAGAGAAAATTTCAGGAAAAGCTAGTGGAAGCTATGTAATCGGGGAGTGTAAAAGGAAATTTGAGGTGAGGAATGCATCTAGGCCTCAACAATCTACCAAGATGATAGGAAAGGTGGTGACTAAAGTTAAGGATGTTTGTCATTATTGCCACCTCTGTGGGCATAAAGCGGAGAATTGTTGGAAGAGGCTAGGAGCTTGTTTGCACTGTGGAAGTGATCAACATCGGATTCCCGGTTGCCCTCTCTTTTCTAAGGCATCTTCTTCGCAGAATCACAGACCTAG
The DNA here is from genome assembly GCA_014218235.1 of Colocasia esculenta. Taxonomy (NCBI): domain Eukaryota; kingdom Viridiplantae; phylum Streptophyta; class Magnoliopsida; order Alismatales; family Araceae; genus Colocasia; species Colocasia esculenta. Next base: position 35,269,561 of record CM024766.1, read on the forward strand.
GCAAGGACGACTGCAAGCTGTGCAAGGGGCGGAATCCGAATCACAAGAGGAAGGCAGGCTTGTGGAAGGTACAATTATTGTGAACTCAAAACCTGCCTATGCTTTATTTGATTCTGGCGCATCACATTCTTTTGTTAACCAAATATTTGCTAAAACTGCTGGAGTACATCCAGTACCACTACCAGAAAAATTTGAAATGGCCACCCCTCTTAGTAAAAGAAAAGAACTTAGTTGTTATTGCCCAGCTAGTACAATAATGCATGATTGAGGGGCACAACTTTCCTAAAGATTTAATATGTTTAGATATGTAGGATTACGTGATTCTTGAGGCTAATTGGCTATCTAAGCATCATGTTGGATTGGATTGTCATTCTAAGCAAATAACCTTTGGAAATAAGGAAATTCCACTAGTAAGTTTTAAGAATCCCCGTGCACAAGATATACGACTCATATCTGCAGTGAAAACATATAAGATGGTAAAGAATGGATGTCAAGGTTACTTAGCATCAGTGATAATGATTAATCAGAATGTCACAGGTTTGGAGCATGTCTCTGTCTCCATAGTTCAATATTTTCTTGATGTATTTCCTGAAGAACCGCATGATTTACCTCCCAGTTGGAAAGTAAACTTCACTATCGAATTAATTCCTGGATCTACATCAGTTTCTTGAGCACTATATAGAAAGTCCATAGAATAATTGAAGGAATTAAAAGAAAACTCATGGAATTGATTGATAGAGGGTTCATCAGACCCAATACATCTCCCTAGGGTCCTCCGGTCCTATTTGTCAAGAAGAAGGACAGAACCTTATAGTTATGCATAGATTATCGACAATTGAATCAACTCACAATCAAGAATAAATGTCCACTTCCCCAGATTGATGATTTATTTGATTAGTTGTCAAGAGCTGAATATTTCTCAAAATTTGACCTTAGGTCTGGATATCACCAATTGAGAATTTAGGATGAGGATATCCATAAGACGACTTTCCAAAGTAGGCATGGACATTATGAATTTGTTATGATGCCATTTAGATTGACTAATGTCCCTGCTTCATTCATGCGGTTAATGAATGATGTTTTCAAACTACACTTGGATCAGTTTATTGTTGTATTCATTGACGATAACCTGATTTATTCAAAAAGTGTGAAAGAGCATGAGGCACACCTGCAGATTGCCTTACAATTATTGAGGGATCATAAGTTATATGCCAAGTTTAATAAGTGTGAATTCTAGATGAAGCTAATAACATTCTTGGGACATGTTATTTCTAGAGATGGATTGGCTATAGACTCTTCCAAAGCTGAAGCCATCCAGCATTACGAACAACCTATGACTCTTAGTGAAGCTTGAAATTTTATGGGTATGGCTAGTTACTACTACCGATTTGTCAAAAACTTATCTAGAATAGCTTCTCCACTCACTCAACTAACTTGGAAGGAAGTGCCCTTTGTATGGAGCGGAGACTGCGAGTATGGTTTCTAGAGATTAAATGAATGTCTAATCTCTGCACTAGTCCCAACTTTACCCATAGTAGGAAAAAGTTTTGAATCTACATTGATGCTTCAGCCATTGGGCTGGGATGTGTTCTAATGCAATAAATAAATGTCATTGCATATGCATCAAGACAGTTGAGGAACCACGAGATATCCAATTCATGACCTGGAACTTGTGGCAGTGATTTTTGCTCTGAAGCTGTGGAGACATTCTTTATATGGCAATCAATTCATTGTATACTCAGACCATCAGAGTCTGAAATACTTGTTCTCATAAAAAGAATTAAACATAGAGGCAAAGAAGATGTTTGGAATTTATTAAGGATTATGACTTTAAAATTGAGTACCACCCTAGAAAGGACAATACTGTTGTTGATGCTCTCAGTAGAAATCTTGTGACTCAGATGGCATGTTTGATGGTAAAAGAATGGAAACTTTTAGAAGAATTCTCTAAACTAAGCTTAGAAGCCAAACCATAGGAAAGTAAGGTCAAGATAGTAAACCTAAAAGTCTAATATGACATTTTGATACAAATCAATGCACAACAAGAGAATGATCCCATGCTGATAGAGATCAAAGAGAACTTAAGCTCTAAACCTGATTTTTGCATAGATGCACAAGAGAATCTTCGATTCCGGGCAAGATTGTGTGTGCCAGACGATTTTGAGATTAAGAAGCAGCTACTGGAAGAGGCTTACCAAACTTATTACACTATATATCCCAGAACGGTCAAGATGTATCAAGATCTCAAGAAAAAACTTTGGTGGTGTAATATGAAGGACATTGCCCATTTTGTATCTAAATGCTTGACCTGCCAGAAGATTAAGGTTGAGCATCAGACACTGGCAGGGAAATTGAAGCCTCTGGAAATACCTGAATGGAAATGGGACAGTGTGGGTATGGATTTTATTACCAGATTACCCAAAATTCATGGTGGATATGATGCCATATGGGTAATAATTGATCGGCTCACCAAGTCAGGTCATTTCATGGCTATAAAAAGCAGATAGTCTATCAATGTCCTGGCAACATTATATTTAAAAGAGATCGTTCGATTGCATGGAATCCCAAATAATATCATCTCTGATCGTGATGCAAGGTTCACTGTGCACTTCTAGAAGGAACTACAAGAAGCTTTGGGGACCAAATTGAAATTCAACACCACTTTTCATCCCCAAATTGATGATATCATCTCTGATCATGATGCAAGGTTTACTTTGCACTTCTAGAAGGAACTACAAGAAGCTTTGGGGACCAAATTGAAATTCAGCACCACTTTTCATCCCCAAACTGATGGACAAACTAAATGATTAAACCAAGTTGTTGAGGACATGTGTAGAGCATGTGCGTTAGAATTCGGGAATAATTGAAGGAATCATTTGCAAATCATAGAGTTTGCTTACAATAATAGCTACCAGAGCACGATTCAGATGGCACCCTTTGAAGCATTATATGGTAGATAGTGTAGATCACCGACCTATTGGATACAGATGAATAAACCACAAACTCTGGGGCTAGAAATGATACAAGAAACATCAGAAATCATAAAGGTAATATAAGGAAGAATGAAAGCCGCCCAGGATCGACAGAAGAGTTATGTCAATCAGCAAAGGAGAGAATTGGAGTTCCAACAAGGACTAGATCATGTCTTTCTAAAAGTATCACCTCAAAGAGAAATCCACAGATTTTAAGTCAAAGACAAGCTCAGTCCGCGTTACACTGGACCATTTGAAATATTAAAAAGAGCTGGAGTAGTGACTTATCAAATTTCTCTACCCCCTCAGTTATCCAACGTACATGATATTTTTCACGTATCTATGCTGCGGAAATATGTCTATGACCCATCCCATGTCATAGAATATGAAAATTTGAATGTGCAAAGTAACTTGGCATATGAAGAGAAGCCAGTTCAAATCCTTGACCGAAAAATCAATCAACTTCGGAATAAGGAAGTACATTCAAGGATACTATGCCAAGTTACTTTGCACTGGCTTCTCTTCATATGCAGGTTCTAATTGGTTTTGCCTCCAGATTTGTTTCTTATATTGGTATGTTGCTCTTTAATTGCTGGTTCTCAGTCTAGGTTAATGGCTTGCATGCTGGCTATTTTAAATCCACTAGAGGCCTTAGGCAGGGAGACCCCAGTGCTCCTGCTCTCTTCATCATTATGGAAGAAGCGCTTAGTCGAGGCTTGAAGAACATTGTTTCCACCGGTCGACTTATCCCTTATGCTGGTCCTAGAGGTTGCCCACCTCTTTCACACCTTCTTTATGCTGATGACACCCTCATCTTTCTCAATGGTAGTATTCATAACGTGAAGCACCTCATGCAGTTTCTGAACAGATATGCTCAGTCTTCTGGCCAGATTATCAACTCGGGTAAAATCTCTTTCACGGTTGTAGATGCGAGATTTGGCCCATCCCTGCATGGTTCTATGGCCCAATAAAGCCCGTTTGACCATTTGTTGACTTGCCTCGGATGCCATGTAGACGGCAGCATCGATTGCCGCTGACTACATGTTGACGGCAAGCCTCCTGGATGTTTACTTATGTTGGCGTCCACATCGGAGGATGCCTGCATGGTATTCGCGGCAGGAACTGTTGACGTCGACATGGTTTACCAGGTCTGCGCAATTACCCCGAGAATCTAGCCCACTTGCGCCATTGTCTTGGCCATGCAATGCATGAAGCCGTTCCCAACGGGCATATGGGCCACCTTGGCACCCCATTGACCCAGTAAAAATCCTACTTGGCCTCTCCTCATTGGTTGGATCTTTAATACATGGATTGCCAAGTGTGCAAGTGTGTTTCTTCACACTTGAGCATCCAAAGCCTCTGAACTCCGACCCCACTGTCAATTTAACCCCCCCTTGGCCTTCTAAGTGAGGAGGGAGGAGAGGCTGGACGTCCACACTTTGCCACTTAGAGAGAAGAGAGAGAAAATTACACCCTACCTTCCACCACTCTTCTTGTTCTTTCTCTCATCACTTGGGACGTCTAGGAGGCTTCATCCCGAGTTGGAGGAGCCCCACAAGGAGTCAGCAACGCCACAGCAACGAGGATCATCTCCCTCCTCTTCCTCTTCCTTTCTCTTTAGCTTTTGCATGTTACACACACATTCCCACACACTCTAGGCACGTAGGGCACCTTCCTACACACCTAGAAAGGGGTTTCCCAACCAAAAAATAGAGGGAAGAAGGGTGGTCATAACATTTGTCCACCCCTCTTCTCAAGTCCGCAACCGGTACGGGACTCACCTTTTGGGCTTTACTTTTTCATTTTGAACATTTACTACACCGCATTTGAGTCTAATAGAACTTCTTTTGTGGCAGGAACACTCTGAAGAAGACCGTGGAGCTCTCTTCCTTTGGTCGGCCGAAGGGAGAGAAGTTGGAATCCCACACTCATCCGCTGCGCGAGGCTACTGCACCGACATGATCACAACGTTCCCTTGGGCACAGGTAAGGCCCTGGCGATCACAAACTCTCCCTTTCTTTCCTGGTTTTCTTTGTTCTCTCCCTAGTCAACTCAGTCAACAAAGGAGTCAACGAAGTCAACCAGCGACCCATCATCGCCAACGAGAGCCTAGCGACGTTCGTGAACCAACAGAGGATTCCACAGTTCGACGGGGGTGCGGGAAACGGATCGTCCACAGCCTCATTTCTGGCGATCACGGTGGGACTAGCACTGCTGTTGCGGTCTGTCTGCATCTAGGTAAACGTCAAGAGATCTTGCCGTCCACCAAGGTAAGAATCCATCGTTCCTTCCGTTTATTTCCTGTAAACGTCCATATAGGTTGTCGTTTGGTCTGTGTTAGCGTCAGTCGATCTTTCAGTCAGTCTACTTCTGATGAACTGCGCGTCAATGTCCATGTCGTTTAGTTCACAGAACTCTATTTTTTGTTTGATTTGATTTGATTTTACATTCTGTTTGCTTCCTGTTTGTTTCTAACAGTCCTCAGTCACGGGGGGTTCCTTCTTCTCATCTGTTCTAGCCTCCCCTCACATTTTAGGACAGCCCTTCTTTGGTTTACAACCTTTTATTCGGGGATTCCCTCTCTGGTAAATCGGGTTGGTTCCAAGGAAAACTCTGTAAGTCTCTAAATTCCATGGATTCCCTCACGGTATGGGGGCAGGAGGACCTTTATCTTCCTATTTTAGACTGCCTAGTCACCGGGATTTGAGAGAGGAGCAAGAGAATTGGCCTTTTCCACAAGCTTAATTAACACACAATTCTAACATTTAAAACTTTGGGGGCGTTGTTTAACAACATTGTTTTCTAGAAACCCAAATTTCTTCTAAAAAACTGTGAATTTAATCAACTTAACCATTCTAAAATCAGTAGGTTGTGTGCTAATGGATGCTTGGTTGAACTCTTTGAATATGACTGACAATCCGGCCTTTGAGTATGAGGATAATGTCCATGAATTTTTCGGAATGGTTGACACTAACAATCACCCCGAAGAGTCAGTTCACACTTCCTCCTCCTCTCAAGCTGACAATGAGGGGAGTATGAGTCTAAGGGTCAATCCCACCTATGCTCAAGACACTCAAGAAGACCCCGAATTTTCCAAGCTTCTCTCCTGCTATTCGCCCGAGGACATCATATCGATGCTTTCTAAGCATACTGTCTGGGCAGCGGCCTCTCCTTCCCCTCCCTCCCCTTCTCCTTTCTATGCTTCTTCATCAAGACCCACTCCTAGGCCTGTCACCCCTTCCCGGACTCCTATCTCCCCCATTCCCATCTCCACTCCTTTAGCCACTCATGCTCCTCCTCTTACTCCTTTACCTCCTTCTACCCTAACTCCTCCTCCTGTCTATCCATCTTATGTTCAGCCCTCACCTCCCGCTCAATTTGAGTCCATTTCCCAGTCAGAGATGGAGGGTCTTGTTAGGAGACTCTTGGCTGAGTCTCTATCCCTCTCCAAGCCTCATTCTCTCTAGAACTACTGCAAGCTCCCTAATGCTTACTTCCCCCCGGGTTTTAAGGCCCCCAAATTTCGCAAGTATGACGGGACCACCGACCCTCAATTCCACCTTGCTGGCTTTACCATGGATTCCCATCAGTGGTTATACGGTCGGGTTCTTTTAGTTCACCTCTTTCAACAATCCTTAGAAGGGGAAGCTTTGAGGTGGTTCACCTCCCTACCCGCGTCGGACCTTATCAATTTTGACATTGTCTCCGAGCAATTCATCTCGCATTTCTCATACATGGCCACCCAAGTCCCTATGCTTCCAGACTTGGTGGCAGAAAAGATGAAGCCGGACGAAGACTTTGTCACCTTTGCAAACCGATGGAGATCCATGGCTTCAAGAGCTGACATACCCAGCCCAGAGTCCCAGGCCATAACTATGCTAGTCACCAATACCACCCCTTTACTTTGATACATCCTCATGCTAAGTGAGTTCTCCTCCTTTGCACATCTTTATAATCAGGCAAGGGTGGTTCAGAACCAAATCAAGGACTCCTCCCTTCCACATTTCTTTGAGGGGAAACCCAAGGGACGTAAAGCTCCCGCAGCACCTACCACCGAGGGGGTGACCGTCAACAAATCTGTCAATGCTTGCAGTCAGCCTTTGAGGCCTCCCAACAAGTCCTCTAGTCCTCCTCCCAATCCTTCCAATCCTCACCAGTTCCCGTCATACCCCTCCAAGCCTTATTCCGCTGTTCCTCCTCCTTCGGGCTACACCCGGCCTGGTCCTAAAAGGTCTCACTACCCTCCTCTCCCTGAGACCCTCGAGGATGTATTCTTCGCCCTCATGTCATGTGATGCTATCCGGCTCCCCCCACAAAGGGAATGCATCAATCTAAGGGTGGACACCTCAAAATACTGTCCTTATCATAGGGCTCCTGGTCATGATATCAACAATTGCTTCACCTTCCGTGACTGGGTATATGACATGAACGATCAGGGAAGAATTAACTGGGAGGACGTCAAGGTAGCCATAGCCAAGTCTAGGTATACCAAGAAGGATCTGAGTATTGTCCAAAACCCTCTCCCCAACTACCAGAGCAGCAAACCCTCCTCCTCTAGGTCCCAGGAAAGTGTTCACACCATGACGCATTCGGAACACCGGGTTGTGAGGAGAGAACAAAAGTGGGGGTTAGAAGGTTTTGAAGAATGGTAACCATGTTCCTCTGTAGAATCTGAGGAACCCTTCACCACTGTAGATGCCATCTTAGAGGAACGGCCCTTAGTTCTCATTCGACCCACCCAACAAGAGGCCTACCCTCCTATTCCCCCTGTCTATGAGTCGTCTACCCCTAGATCCAGACCTCTCCAACTCATTCTCCCTAAGTCTCAGGAGGACGTTCATGTCACGCTCAGGAACCGGATCGTTCATCCGCCCCCGCGGCCATCTCAAGATGAGAAGGATAGTGGATCTCCAACACATGCTGGCACCGAATATGACATTCTGCAGCACTTGGATAAGACTCCCGCAAGGGTGTCTATTTTGGAATTGATTCGGAGATCGCCGTCTCATCAGTCCACTCTCCTCCAATTCCTCCAGAAGATCATGGTAAATGATGACCTTCCTCCCAGTGGGGCACTAATGCTATCCTCTCCCTCACCCAAGGACCGTCAATCTCCTTCTCGGACAAAGATCTTGCTACCCCTGAGGGTCGTTCACTTCCTCTCTGTCTTACCATTAACCTTAACGGGGTTTCGGTGGACTCCACCCTCATTGACATTAGGTGTAACATCCCATGTTACCCTGACCAGTCGCCCTCCATCAAGGGTGGCGACACAGGGTATGTCGCCTTCTGAAGATGACATGTGGCTTGTCGCCTTCTAGTTGGGAAGGCGACTGGCTCTATGTCGCCTTCTGTCTGTGCTGCCAGCCGCATGCCCCTTTGTCGTGTAGTTGTCTGAAGAGGGATGACAGGTGTCAGCATCTGGCAGTAAGGAGGCGACAGGTCCTATGTCGCCTTCTGGTGTCAGGCCTGCATGGCTGACACGTGGCGAGATCGCAGGTCGACTTGACCGTTGAGCAGGGGATAGTGACATGTCCTATGTCGGCTTCAGTTACTGAAGGCGACGGGGCCCATGTCACCTTATCATGTTCAAAGGGTTAAGTGCTCAGACCGAGAGCACAAGCCTCAGTTCACCCCTTTGCTCTGTGCAAGCCTTATCTCCGGCGAACTGAAGCTTGGGAGCTCCGTGGAGGCTTGGGAGGAGGTTGTTTGACCATCTTGCAAGGTAGGTTGCTCTTGGTTGTTGTCCTTGTTCTTCCATGGTTGATCTCTTCCTCATTGTGTCTTCCCCTCTCTTTGGCATGCTTGGATGCTCTTCAAGGAAGGGGAAGTGCTCGGTTCGTGGGAGGAGGCTCGTGGATCGTCGGAGCTCGGAGGTGGAGGGTTGCTAACCTACGAGAAGGGCCCTTGAGGTTCGATCTTCTCCTCGAGGTAGGGAACCCAAACCTTCCCCCTAGATCCACTTGCTAGGATCCTCACCTCTTCCAAGCCTAGAACTTGCATGCTAGGTTGTTTTCATGCTTTGGTTATGCATGTGTGATTGTGGTGGTTTGTGTGTTTCTCTTGCATGCAATGGGGTTTGCCTTGAGGTTTGAGGGTTGTTCTTATGATGAGTGAGATGCATGTGAGTGTAGGTTATTGTGCATGCTTGTTGGGGTTTCTAGAGGGTGGTTTGAGCACTTTAGAACCATGTTTAATAACCTACATGATCCCCTCCCCACGGATGTGTTTGTAGTGTGGTTGAGGCCCTGAAGAAGGGAGCCTCAGTGTGTTGCACCCTGGTAAAGCGACACCTTTGGTGTCGCCACCCAGGTGGCGACACATCGATGCGTCGCCTTTAGGAACTCCTGAAGGTGACAGCACCTCTGTCGCCATCCTGGTAGCGACAGGAGGGCCGTCGCCTTCTGCCTGTTTTCCATTTCGGTTCCTGTTTCCCTTGCTGACCTATCAGGTTAGTGGAGCACTGACCTGGTCGCGACAGGACCTATGTCGCGACCAGATCAATAGGGTTGCGCCGGCCTGGGTGTCGCCATCCTGATGGCGACACCAGGCCTGTCGCCTTCTCAGGTAGAGAAGGGCTTGGCAACCTGCTCAGCGTCTTGCTTCCGCTGCGACTTGGTTTTCTCGGCACCTGTGCTGTCTCCTAGTACAGTGCTACTGCTAGTCTCTCTTCGCCTGGTGCTAGGCACTTGAGGGCTTGTCCGCGAGACTGGTTGTTACCGTTACCTGAGACCCCCGGTTCCCGCGCGCCTGTGTCAGAGGGTGTTGCTCCAGGCGGCGGGGTTTGCTCGAGTCGTTGACTTTGGTAGCAGTAGGGGAAAACGGTGGGACAACGACGTGGTCGTTTCTGAAGCTCTCTTAGCTGAGACTGGTACGCCGGTAGTGTGTGACTCGTACGGCATATTTCAGCTAGTCTGTTCTCACTGCCTCACTCTACATGGTTCCGGTACCACCTAGAGGCGTCAGGCGTGGGACCGTAGTCCGGCCGGACTACGGCAGTTGTGGTTACTTATGGTTCCGCGTCTCACTCCGACAGGAGGTGTCAGACATGGACCGTTGGTCGAGGGTAAGACGCGTGGCGCACCTGACCGGTTGACTAGAGTAGTGTACTGTAGCTAGTGTACTTGTCCAGGCAGTTAACTGTCTGTGTTTACAGTTGGGTTCTTGTGGTGCCTTGGTTTACACGGGTTTTCCGGTCCCGCCGAGTGTCTTAGACCGATGACTGTGTAGTTCTTTCACGCTTCTGCACTTTACTCCGTTTAGTAGATTAGACCTTACTGCTTTATTTAATTATTGCTCTAGTCTAGTCTATATTATGATTGTGGAACCAGTGGGAGATTGGTAGTCCCTACTGGGCTTCTTCGTGAAGCTCACTCCCTGTTTTGCAGGTGAGACTTCACAGCAGTTCCCTCCGCGGCGTAGCGAGGAGACGGGGCCGCAGTAGTCGGCATCTCTAGCGGCAGTGTTTCCCCCCAGTTTTATACTTCACCCTCGGGGTATGCCCCTAAGGGACGTGTTATTCCTTTTCCGTTCTGCACTTGTACTTTTACTACTTTGGGACTTGTACTAGACTTGCACGTTGTGTTATTCTTCTTCTTGCACTAGTTGGTACATTTTAGTACAGTTGTCGTTATTTACTTTCCGTCACATATCTCGTTAGACCGATCCGTTAGCCCTTCTGGGTCTCTAGACCCGTGGGCGGCGGTGCCGACGGTCGGATCCTTGGTGGGAGCCGGGGACCCGGGCGCCGGGGCCGTTACAGTGGTATCAGAGCATGGGGTCTATCAAGACTTGTGGTGGAAATGAGTAATGATGTAAAGTCCCTTAGAAAGTATGAGTGAACACTGCTAGCCGCCGGAGTCTTAAGTGTCAATAACTAAATCTGGCTGTTTTGCAGATCATGCCTCCACGCACTCGCAGGCAGGCTCATAACTTGGTGGAGCATCAGGAGACTGAGTCGGACAGTTCGGTTGCTGCCGAGCAGGTGCCGTTCGGTGCTCAGCCCCAGCAGTTCGAGCATCCTGACGACCCGTTGCCGCAGGGAGTACCGCAGCATCAGCAGGAGCAGCAGCAGTTGTATCCACCTACGCCCCCGCCGGCCGTCATGGAGCAGTGGTGGAGAGCGATGCTTCAGGGTCCGTGGCAGTACCCACCGTAGTAGCAGTACCAGCCGTACCAGCAGATGCCAGCAGGAGGTCAGAAGTTTGCAGAGATGGCAGCAGAGGAGGAGCCACCACTGACCCCGCAAGCAGCACCAGTTCAGCCAGAGGTACCACCCGTAGTTCGGCAGTAGACTCCAGCAGCAGTAGCAGCACCTGAGGACCGCACCGTGCTTCTGGAGAAGTTCCTTCGTCTTCGACCTCCTACGTTTGTAGGCGACCGCGATCCGGATAGAGCAGAGAGTTGGGTCCATGAGCTCGAGCGCACCTTCGAGACCATGGACTGTGCAGAGTTGGATCAGGTTCGTTTGGCAGTATATCAGCTGAAGGGGTCAGCCCATAAGTGGTGGCGAGCAGTGAGGCTGACCAGGTTTCAGGGCAGGAGGTTGGAGCAGATCTCTTGGCAGCAGTTTCTCGAGACCTTCCTCGGCGAGTACCTTCCCGACTATGTCTGCCGGAGAGGAGGGACTTGTTCCATGAGTTAGTCCAGAGGGACTTAACCATGGGACAGTACCATCAGAGGTTTCTGCAGCTACTTCGACACGTTCCCCACGTGGCAGCTAGTGAGCAGGCTCGTACCGAGCGGTTCATTAGCGGGCTACGCCCCGACTTGAGGTGGGCCATGGCTGGTCAACTCTGCGACACCTTGTCTGTAGCAGTGGCGAGAGCTACGGCCCTGGAGCGGGAGTGTCGGTTTCAGCCGCAGCAGAGTGGAGGTTCAGGGAGATCTTCTCCATACCAGCGCCCCACAGGCAGTAGGGGGAGTGTGTCTTCTTCTTCATCTTCGGGGATAGGCGGTGCTGGCCTAACTACGAAGTTGAAGAAGTTGTTCACTCGTGGAGGCAGGCGTCACTCGCAGCAGCAGAGGCGTCAGACCTTGCAGTTTCCAGCAGAGCAGTCCGTCCAGCAGGGAGCAGAGCAGAGCCAGCAGATTTCGGGTTGTTACCACTGCGGGCTGGAAGGGCACTTCAGGAGAGAGTGTCCGTTGAGGCAGCAGCAGGAGCAGCACCAGCAGGTACCTCAGGCGCAGTACCGTCCACCCCAGCCACCTCAGCGCCAGCAGCAGTACCAGGGTCAGCAGCAGCAGCAGCGTCCGCAGCAGCAGCAGCAGCGTCAGCAGCCTCAGCGAGGTCGTGGACGCGGTCGGGTGATGAACATCACCAGAGAGGAGGCGGAGGCCTCTAACCTGGTCGTCGGTACGATTCCCATCCTTGGTAGAGCTGCTAGAGTTTTGATTGATCTGGGTGCTATGCACTGTTTTGCTTCAGAGGAGTTCTTTGCTACTTTGACCGAGTTTGCTCCGGAGCGAACCTGCGACCTAGCTGTTGAGCTTCCGACGGGTGACTTCGTTCATACCCTTGGTTACTTGGAGGGTGTCACCATCGAGGTGCAGGGCCACCAGCTACCAGCCAGACTGTTTGCCTTGCAGCTCCACGACTTCGATGCCATTTTGGGCATGGACTGGTTAGAGGCACATTCTGCTTTGGTAGATTGTCAGCGGAAGACCGTGCGGTTCGAGTTACCTGGAGCACCTGTGCTTTGCTTCCGAGGTACCCGGTCTGTCCGCCGACCCTTTGTTTCTTTCTGTAGAGCTCGGCGTCTTATCCGAGACGGCTGTGTTGCTTTCCTGGCTTCCGTTTGTGCCTCGGATTCGAGTGAGTTGGTTGTTTCTGACGTACCGGTTGTTTGTGAGTTTGCTGACGTGTTTCCGGAGGATCTACCTGGGTTGCCGCCTGAGCGGGAGGTAGATTTCTCCATTGAGTTGCTTCCGGGAACGATGCCTGCATCCAAGGCACCGTACCGGATGGCGCCGGCGGAGCTGCGGGAGTTGAAGCGCCAACTAGAGGAGTTGCTTGCGTTGGGCTTCATTCGTCCTAGCCGCTCGCCGTGGGGAGCGCCTGTGTTGTTTGTGAGGAAGAAGCATGGTAGCCTGAGAATGTGTATTGATTATCGTCAGCTGAATCAGGTTACCGTGAAGAATAAGTATCCTTTGCCAGGATCGATGATTTGTTTGACCAGTTGCAGGCAGCTTAAGTGTTCTCGAAGATCGACTTGAGGTCGGGTTACTACCAGTTGTGGATTTGGGAGTCAGACGTTCCGAGATCAGCCTTTCGCACCCGCTACGGCCACTTCGAGTTTGTCGTGATGTCTTTTGGGCTCACGAATGCCCCAGCAGCGTTCATGGAGATGATGAACAATGTTTTCAGCGAGTACCTGGATCGGTTCGTGGTGGTGTTCGTCGACGACATCCTGGTGTACTCAGCGACGGCAGAGGAGCACGAGGTTCACTTGAGGCTGGTGTTGCAGACTTTGAGGAGTCACCGACTTTATGCCAAGTTCAGCAAGTGTGAGTTTTGGCTAAAGGAGGTGCACTTCCTTGGGCACGTTGTTTCTGGTGCAAGTGTGGCGGTTGATCCCGCCAAGGTTGAGGTCGTTGTTTCTTGGGGCCAGCCCACTTCAGTTGCTGAGGTTCGTAGTTTCCTGGGGCTGGCAGGCTACTACAGGAGGTTCGTACAGGACTTCGACAGAGTTGCAGAGCCTTTGACCCGTTTGACCAGGCGGGAGACCCGGTTTGTGTGGACGACAAAGTGCGAGCAGAGTTTCCAGGAGCTGAAGAGTCGGCTGACTTCAGCTCCGATCCTTGTTGTTCCTTCTGGCACTGGCGGCTTTGTTGTCTACACAGACGCTTTGGGTATTGGTTTGGGTGCTGTGTTGATGCAGCACAGTCGAGTGGTTGCCTATGCTTCTCGTCAGCTGAAGAAGCATGAGCAGAACTACCCGACGCACGACCTGGAGCTTGCAACGGTCGTGTTTGCCTTGAGGTTGTGGAGGCACTACTTGTACAGTGAGGTGTTTGAGGTCTTCACCGACCACTGCAGCTTACAATATGTCTTCACGCAAAGGGATCTCAACCTCAGGCAGCGCAGATGGCTCGAATACTTGAAGGACTATGACTTTAGTCTTTCCTATCACCCAGGGAAGGCTAATGACGTGGAAGATGCTTTGAGTAGGAGAGCCCACCTGAGTTCTTTGTTGGTTAGACACTGGAGACTCCTGGCGGACGCTGCTCAGAGTGTGTTTGTACCGTCGAGCCTCTGGGAGAGGACAGTGGTAGCCGTCCTGACCGTTCGTCCATGGATTCTTCAGCAGGTACTTGAGGCTCAGAGAGCAGACGAGGACTTGGTAGACGTGTTGCGGTTGCCCGAGGTAGCACTGGACGAGGATAGCGAGGTTCGTTTCCGAGGCAGACTCTACATTCCAGAGGATGCCAGGGAGGAGGTACTATCCGAGGCACACCGGTCACGATACTCTTTTCATCCAGGCTCTACCAAGATGTACCATGACATGAGGGTACTCTTTTGGTGGCCGGGGATGAAGAGAGATATCGCTGAGTTTGTTTCGCGATGCCTTACCTGCCAACAGGTGAATGCAGAGCACCAGCGTCCTGGTGGTGAGTTGCAGTCGCTTCCCATTCCAGTGTGGAAGTGGGAGCATATCACCACAGACTTTGTTTCTGGCTTACCTCGTACCTCTCAGGGGCACGACAGTGTTTGGGTCATCGTTGACAGGTTGACGAAGACCGCTCGCTTTCTTCCAGTCAGAGCAGCTTGGCCAGTTGACAGACTTGCTCGGTTGTTTGTGGACAGAGTGGTCCCTTTGCACGGAACCCCGGTCTCTATTGTCTCAGATAGAGATCCGAGGTTCACTTCTCATTTCTGGCGCAGCTTTCAGCGGGCACTTGGCACTGAGCTAAGGCTGAGTTCGGCGTACCACCCACAGACAGACGGGCAGTCTGAGCGGACCATATAGACCCTCAAGGACTTGTTGAGAGCATGTTGCCTAGACTGGGGCAGCACGTGGGAGTCGCACCTTCCCATGGTGGAGTTTTCTTACAACAATAGCTTTCACTCCAGCATCGGGATGGCGCCCTACGAGGCTCTGTATGGTTGGCCGTGCAGGACACCGTTGCACTGGCACGAGGTTGGTGAGAGGCAGTTGCTGGGTCCGGAGCTAGTTCATCAGTGTGCAGACACAGTGAGGCTAATCCGGTAGAGGTTGCAGACAGCGCAGAGCAGACAAAAGAGCTATGCCGACGTCCGCAGGAGACCGCTTCAGTTCGAGGTTGGCGACAGAGTGTTCCTTCGGATCTCGCCTACCAAAGGTATTCTCAGGTTTGGGAAGAAGGGCAAGCTCAGCCCGAGGTTTGTTGGCCCTTTTTCCATCCTGGAGCGTGTGGGCGAGGTCACATACCGGTTAGCCCTTCCGTCTGAGTTGGCAGGTGTTCAAGACGTCTTCCACGTTTCACAGCTAAGGAAGTACATGCCAGACCCGTCACATGTGCTCGACTACTCGCAGCTGGAGGTCGCCCCCGACTTGTCCGTTCTGAAGTACCCAGTCAGCATAGTGGACCGCAGAGTGCAGCAGCTTCGAAGGAGGAGTATCCCACTCGTCAAGGTGGTTTGGGAGCACCGTGCTGGTGGAGAGGCCACTTGGGAGCGTGAGGACGAGATGCGGGAGAAGTTTCCTTACTTGTTCGAGTGACAGGTACACTGCTTTACTTTGTTCCCCTACTTTCGCCCTGAATTTCGAGGACGAAATTATTTTTTTTGTTGGTTAGATTGTAACATCCCATGTTACCCTGACCAGTCGCCCTCCATCAAGGGTGGCGACACAGGGTATGTCACCTTCTGAAGACAACATGTGGCTTGTCGCCTTCTAGTTGGGAAGGCGACTGGCCCTATGTCGCCTTCTGTCTGTGCTGCCAGCCGCATGCCCCATTGTCGTGTAGTTGTCTGAAGAGGGATGACAGGTGTCAGCATCTGGCAGTAAGGAGGCGACAGGTCCTATGTCGCCTTCTGGTGTCAGGCCTGCATGGCTGACACGTGGCGAGATCGCAGGTTGACTTGACCGTTGAGCAGGGGATAGCGACATGTCCTATGTCGCCTTCAGTTACTGAAGGCGACGGGGCCCATGTCGCCTTCTCATGTTCAAAGGGTTAAGTGCTCAGGCCGAGAGCACAAGCCTCAGTTCGCCCCTTTGCTCTGTGCAAGCCTTATCTCCGGCGAACTGAAGCTTAGGAGCTCCGTGGAGGCTTGGGAGGAGGTTGTTTGACCATCTTGCAAGGTAGGTTGCTCTTGGTTGTTGTCCTTGTTCTTCCATGGTTGATCTCTTCCTCATTGTGTCTTCCCCTCTCTTTGGCATGCTTGGATGCTCTTCAAGGAAGGGGAAGTGCTCGGTTCGTGGGAGGAGGCTCGTGGATCGTCAGAGCTCGGAGGTGGAGGGTTGCTAACCTACGAGAAGGGCCCTTGAGGTTGGATCTTCATCTCGAGGTAGGGAACCCAATCCTTCCCCCTAGATCCACTTTCTAGGATCCTCACCTCTTCCAAGCCTAGAACTTGCATGCTAGGTTGTTTTCATGCTTTGGTTATGCATGTGTGATTGTGGTGGTTTGTGTGTTTCTCTTGCATGCAATGGGTTTGCCTTGAGGTTTGAGGGTTGTTCTTATGATGAGTGAGATGCATGTGAGTGTAGGTTATTGTGCATGCTTGTTGGGGTTTCTAGAGGGTGGTTTAAGCTCTTTAGAACCATGTTTAATAGCCTACATGATCCCCTCCCCACGGATGTGTTTGTAGTGTGGTTGAGGCCCTGAAGAAGGGAGCCTCGGTGTGTTGCACCCTGGTAAAGCGACACCTTTGGTGTCGCCACCCAGGTGGCGACACATCGATGCGTCGCCTTCAGGAACTCCTGAAGGCGACAGCACCTCTGTCGCCATCCTGGTAGCGACAGGAGGGCCGTCGCCTTCTGCCTGTTTTCCGTTTCGGTTCCTGTTTCCCTTGCTGACCTATCAGGTTAGTGGAGCACTGACCTGGTCGCGACAGGACCTATGTCGCGACCAGATCAGTAGGGTTGCGCCGGCCTGGGTGTCGCCATCCTGATGGCGACACCAGGCCTGTCGCCTTCTCAGGTAGAGAAGGGCTTGGCAACCTGCTCAGCGTCTTGCTTCCGCTGCGACTTGGTTTTCTCGGCACCTGTGCTGTCTCCTAGTACAGTGCTACTGCTAGTCTCTCTTCGCCTGGTGCTAGGCACTTGAGGGCTTGTCCGCGAGACTGGTTATTACCGTTACATGGGACCCCCGGTTCCCGCGCGCCTGTGTCAGAGGGTGTTGCTCCAGGCGGCAGGGTTTGCTCGAGTCGTTGACTTTGGTAGCAGTAGGGGAAAACGGTGGGACAACGACGTGGTCGTTTGTGAAGCTCTCTTAGCAGAGACTAGTACACCGGTAGTGTGTGACTCGTACGGTGCAGTTCAGCTAGTCCGTTCTCATTGCCTCACTCTACATGGTTCCGGTACCACCTAGAGGCGTCAGGCGTGGGACCGTAGTCTGGCCAGACTACGGAAGTTGTGGTTACTTGTGGTTCCGCGTCTCACTCCGACGGGAGGTGTCAGACATGGACCGTTGTGGTTGCACTGGTCTCACTCCGACTAGAGTAGTGTACTGTAGCTAGTGTACTTGTCCAGGCAGTTAACTGTCTGTGTTTACAGTTGGGTTCTTGTGGTGCCTTGGTTTACACGGGTTTTCCGGTCCCGCCGAGTGGCTTAGACCGACGACTGTGTAGTTCTTTCACGCTTCTGCACTTTACTCTATTTAGTAGATTAGACCTTACCGCTTTATTTAATTATTGCTCTAGTCTAGTCTATATTATGCTTGTGGAACCAGTGGGAGATTGGTAGTCCCTACTGGGCTTCTTCGTGAAGCTCACTCCATGTTTTGCAAGTGAGACTTCACAGCAGTTCCCTCCGCGGCGTAGCGAGGAGACGGGGCCGCAGTAGTCGGCATCTCTAGCGGCAGTGTTTCCCCCCAGTTCTGTACTTTACCCTCGGGGTATGCCCCTAAGGGACGTGTTATTCCTTTTCCGTTCTGCACTTGTACTTTTACTACTTTGGGAATTGTACTAGACTTGCACGTTGTGTTAGACTTCTTCTTGCACTAGTTGGTACATTTTTAGTACAGTTGTCATTATTTACTTTCCATCACATATCTCGTTAGACCGATCCGTTAGCCCTTCCGGGTCTCCGGACCCGTGGGCGGCGGTGCCGACTGTCGGATCCTTGGTGGGAGCCGGGGACCTGGGCGCCGGGGCCGTTACACTAGGGCATCCAACAATGTGTGTTCGATGAAGACCCTCAAGCAATTGGGTTTGGGGGAGGACAATCTAGAGAAAATATGCTCCACTATTGCTGCCTACGACAATTCCAAAAGGGTTGCCAAAGGTAAGATAGCTCTTCAGCTCGAGATAGGACCCGTCACTATGTCCTCTGAGTTTCTAGTTTTAGATGTCGACCCAGCTTACAAGGCCATCCTTGGTCGTCCTTGGCTAGAGCAAACCCTAGGGGTCCCTTCTACCGCCCAGCAATGTTTCAAATTCCCATTCAATGGGCGGGTTATCAAAATCAAGAGCCTTCCTACCTTGGAAACTTTCAACTCTATTACTTCAGAGCAGATGCCACATTTGTTCATTCCGGACAAAGGGAAAAATCCAGTCATGTCCATCTTCGACTTCCCCTTACCCTGTGATCTCAACCAACCTCCCTTTTCGCGTGAAGAACTCGAGCATATCCCATGTCTCTAAGGAAAATGTTGGGAGGTCATGGCTAAGATCGGCTACATACATGGCCGAGGTTTGGGTAGGAACGAGCAGGGTCCTGTCCGGAGCATACATACAAGAAGGTTGTTAGATAGGTCTGGTTTAGGCTTTCCTCTGGACCCCATTCATCCGGATCCTTTCATCCCCTATCAGCCTATTACTTGGACCTTGAGTGACCACTTCGTTCAGGGGCCCCTCTAACCGGGTACTCGGGAACCGGTGATAGAGGAGCTGTCCGACTCCGAAAGCGAAGCAGAAGAAGATGCCAGGTTTGAAGAAATCTCCGAAGATTTCGGCCTTCTCTCACTCTTTGGTTCGAATCTCCCCTCTTCATCTCCCTCATCTCCTTCACCTCCTTCACAATCTCCTGCTACTGAGGTGTGCCCGACACCTGACTCTTTTCCTCCAACCATTTCCTCTTCTCTTCTTTCTCCCCCTATCCTTTCTCCATCCCTCACCTGGCCAGTCGAGGCTCCCTTGAGTCAGCAACTCATGGTTCTGGGCCTTGACTCCCAAAAAAAAATGCCAATTTTGAAAATTGGAAATGCGAGGTCTCCATCGAGCACCCTTCCTCTGTGGAACCTCTTCCGCTCGGCCAGGGGCCGACGCTTTCTAGCCTAGACTCTCGTTCTCGCCCCTCTGAGGGCACTTCCCCTGTACATAGTTTTGTACATAGCGGTCCTGTGCATAGTGTCTTGGATCCTAGTTTAGAGTCTGGTTTAGAGTCTAGTCTAGGATTAGAAGAGTCTAGTCCCTCTCAGGCACGTGTTCGCAAAGAGAAGGGTAGGCAAGTTCCTGCCCGTTATGTCATGGCCTTGGATGAGAGGTGTGCTAAGTTGAGTCAAGTCCCAGAGTTTCTTGAGGAGCCTGCCCTTGTTGAATCAGATTTTGAAGAAGGCAACTCTGTAGATGATGGTTTAGGAGTTTATTTGCTAGATTTCGATGAGAAGGATGAGCCGGGAGATCTTGGGTCGGAAGAAGAGGACCCAGTGAGCTCCTATGTGGATGGCACAAAGAGGTTCGACGAGCCAACCATGGCTGCGGATGAACCCACCAAAGAGGTCAATCTTGGCATTGAAGAATCCCCGAAGGTAGTCTTAGTTAGTGCCAACTTGAGTGTACAAGAAGAAGAAGCTCTTGTAGCTATCCTTAAAGAATTCTCTGACGGTTTTGCTTGGTCATACGAGGACATGCCGGGACTTGACACCTCTTTGGTTGAACACCGGTTGGTCTTAAAAGCTGATGCAAAAGCCGTTAAACAAAAACTAAGGAGACTACATCCCAAGCTTGCACTCAAGATCAAAGAGGAGATTGACAAGTTGCATAAAGCTAAATTTATTAGGGTTGTGCTTTATCCACAATGGGTAGCTAATATCGTCCCTGTGATGAAGAAGGACGGTAAGGTTAGGATTTGTATAGATTTCCGTGACCTTAATCGTGCTTGCCCAAAGGACGATTTCCCTCTTCCACACATAGATGTCCTAGTGGACAACAATGCCGGCTTTGAGATGTTATCTTTCATGGATGGTTTCTCTGGGTATAACCAAATCCGTCTGGCGGAGGAAGACCAGGAGAAAACTTCTTTCACACCGCCTTGGGGGACCTACTGTTATGCTGTCATGCCCTTCGGATTAAAGAATGCGGGAGCAACTTATCAAAGGGCAATGATGGCAATTTTTCATGACATGATGCATGTGCACATGGAGGTCTATGTGGACGATGTCTTGGTTAAAACAAAGACTCGACATGGCCATGCTGAGGTCCTCCGGGCAGTTCTCCAACGGACTAGAGAACATAAGCTCAAAATGAACCCCAAGAAGTGTGTTTTTAAAGTCTCTTCAGGAAAGTTGCTTGGGTTCATAGTTAGCAAGCGGGGAATTGAGATTGATCCCAATAAGGCCAAAGCAATAATCGACATGCCTCCTCCTAGGAATATCAGAGAAGTTAGAGGGCTAATTGGTAGACTACAGTTCATTAGGAGGTTCATCTCCGAACATTCAATTCGTTGCAAGCCCTTCTATGAGATGCTTAAAGGGAGGCAAAATTTGATTGGAACGATAAATGTCAAAAGGCCTTTGATGAATTGAAAAGTTATCTGTTCAATCCCCCTATTCTCGCTCCTCTAGTATCGGGTCGGCCTTTATTGCTCTATATGTCAACCACTGAAGATTCAATTGGAGCAGTCTTGGCGCAATATGATGACGAGAAGAAAGAGAGAGCGGTGTATTATCTATCAAAGTTGTTCAATGAGGCTGAGAAAAAGTACACTGCCATGGAAAGAACATGTGCGGCCGTCGTCTGGGTTGCCCAGAAGTTAAAACACTATTTCCTAGCTCATGAGGTGAAACTTCTGGCGTGTATGGACCCAATTAGGTACTTGCTTGAGAAGCCCGTCCTGACTGAGCGGTTGATGAGGTGGCAAAGTTTCCTCAATCAGTTTAATATCACCTACGTCAACCAAAAGTCAATCAAGGGGCACGCTATTGCTGACCATTTGGCCCACCACCCCTTACCCTCGTACTCTCCTGTCGACGAAAGTTTTTCGGATGAAGAGTTAGGAGCCATTATCGATGGTGAACCTTCATGGATACTTTACTTCGATGGAGCCCTCAACTCCAAAGGTTGTGGAATAGGGGCAGTCCTCCTCTCACCGGAAGGGGTTGTCATTCCGCATGCCTACCAGTTAACCTTACGTGCCACGAACAATGTGGCCGAGTATGAGGCGCTCCTAGTTGGGCTGAAAATGGCTTTGTTGCTCGGAGTCAAGGAGTTAAGGATAATTGGCGATTCGCAGTTGATACTCCGGCAGTCTCTTAGCATGTACCAGACCCGGGATCCCAAGTTGAAAACCATACCAAGAGTTGGTAGGAAAGGTAGTCCGGCAATTTAGGAAGCTCACTTTAGTCCACACTCCTAGGGCTCAGAATATTCTAGCAGATTCACTTGCTCCCCTAGCTTCTTCCATTCCCATCCCTTTGGGATAGTCTTCTGAAACCATCTCTGTCCAAAGACTAAGAGTCCATTCTCATGTTGATCCTTGGTTCATTCAACTCAAATCTCCTTCTCTTCAGGTCCATGAACTCTCAAAAGAGCCCGAAATTGACCTCGAAGACGTCCATCCTTGGTACTTTGACATCAAGAACTATCTCAAGGATGGATCCTTCCCCGATTATGCCACCTCTACCGATAGACGAACCATTCGCCGGGTCTCAAAGCATTACAAAGTCATAGGTGGTGTTCTTTACAAGAAATCTCTTAGTGGGATCTATCTTCGTTGCCTCGATGAAATCAAATCTCAAAGTGTTGTTGAAGCCGCTCACTCTAGTGAATATGGTGGCCATGTCAATGGTAGAGAAATCACTCAAAAGTTGCTAAGACACTATTACTGGCCTACCATGGAAGAAGATTGCCGTCACTTTATCCGTCACTGTGCTAAATGCCAATTGCACGGTGACAAAATCCATGCTCCTTCCTCTTCTCTTCACCCTCTCATTGCTCCATGGCCTTTCGCTATGTGGGCATTTGATGTGGTTGGTCCACTCGCGGATAGAACCGGAGAAATCCGTAAGAAGTCCTTCATTCTGACCGCCACAGAGTACTTTACAAAGTGGGCTGAAGCAGAAGCGTTCATAGAGGTCAAAGCTTCAACAGTTGTCAAGTTCATCAAGCACAACATTCTTGCAAGGTTCGGCATGCCTCGGGACATCGTCACCAACAATGGACCTCAATTCACTTCACAGGAGCTCCGCGACATGTGTGGTAAATATGATATTAATTTGTATCATTCATCCCCATATTATCCACAAGGTAATGGACAAGCGGAAGACACTAATAAAACTCTCATCAAAATCATAAAGAAAACATGCAAATCTCATAACAATGCTGACTGGCCAGATCGCTTAGTTGAAGCTCTTTGGGCTTATCGCACCTCAGTCCGAACCCCTACAGGGCAAACCCCCTATGCTTTGACATACGGATCGGATGCGATACTCCCATATGAGATCTTCCTCCCTTCACTTAGAGTTCAATTGGATTCCGAACTTGACCTCGGTCAACATCGGGAAGCCTTGTTGACACAACTTGAACTCTTAGATGAAAGGCAAATGATAGTATCTGGCCATGCTCAAGTTTACCGTCAGAGAATTACACATTTTTACACCAAAAGAGTGCTTAAGAGAAAATTTGAAGTGGGGGAGATGGTACTAAAATGCAAAATCATAAAGGCACCAGGTCCTATGAGCAAATTGTAAGAAAATTGGGAAGGTCCGTTCATTGTCAAAAAAGCATACTCAGGGAATGCTTATAGGTTAATAGATACCGAGGGAGTCGAGTTGTCACACCCCTGGAATGCGGTCTACCTCAAGAAATTCTACCCTTAGTCGATCTGTCAAGTCTGTCATTCATCACTTGTCAATGGTGTGGGTTTAAGTCTATACTTTTCCACTTGGTCATTAGTAAGGTAGGGTTTATTCACACACCACACGATGTTGAGATATTGTCTTTTAGCTGGAAAATCACAAGTACACTCCGGCGGTCTAATCCGGTCAATATGCTTCCCCTATTCTCTTCCCACTCGGTCACGTCTGGAAGCGGGGCAAACTACGAGTAGGGGACCATCCACTCCCATCTAAAGGACAAGGTCACCATAAACAGGGGCAATCAAGGAAAAAGCAAGGGGTAGAATGCTAAATCAAGCCTAAAGGGAAAAAGAAAAGCCAAAAAGGTCAAAAAAGGGTAGCAAAAAGTACGTACCCAGGAAAAGGCTGGCCAAATCAATGAGGTAGCAGAAATCAAGGAGGTAGCAAAAAGTACGTGCCTCCACCCCAGAAGTCAAATAAAATAAAAAATTCTCCTGGAAATAATTGTTGACCAAGTCTTTTAGTGTGAGATGTTGGTTTGGAAACAGAAAATGGTTTGAACTAAATCCTTGCATGACTTCCTACTTATTTCTTCCAACTCCTCCCTCTAGGGGAAAATTTGACCTTGTAAGACCTTCCATGGTGAAAAATATTAAGCAGGCTAAGGGCAGTTTCCGACGTCAAAGATTTCATGCACGATCCTCCTTATTCATGACCTCCGTGGTTAAATAGATCATACGGACCCCATGCTTTGTCGTGTGATGAGTATGTGTCTTAGAGTCCAAAAATCAAAAAAAAAATGAAAAAGAGCAAAAGAACAGAAAAAAAAGAGAGAGTCTCTCGATGTATATATCTTCACCATGTACATATTTTCCCCTTACTTTGATTAAAAAAGTCAAAAAAAATCATAAAATCAAAATCCAAAAAACAAATTAGTAGTACTATGTATATATACTAACATGTTACTTATTTTCCTATTCAAAACAAAAAAAAATCAAAAGAGACAAAAAGACAAAAAAAATGCATGTGCATATTTCCCTTCGGTTATTTCATTCGTGTTCTTATCTTTGATTAGACATTAGCCCATTGACCAGATCTCAAGAAAGGTACATCATTTAAGCAAGGGGCTAAAAACAGATCTACACTAACTTTTTTCCTTTAAGTGTTGTGGATACAGGAACCCAAAGTACAAAATCAAACCATTCAAGTACACATTAAGATGAAGTCCACAAAAATCCACTATGAAGGATAAAAGTTTTGTACATATCATGACAGGGGCATACCCCAGATGGTACAACTCACTCCTCTCTCCTCTCCCCCTCACTAGGCCTCTGCCTACGTGAGCTGCTCACCTCCTCCTCCTCCCTCTCCCGGCGTCGGTCCGGGACAGGAGGTCTCGACATCGTCGATGCCTCTGGTCGTTGTCCTCCTCCTCATCCTACGGACGAATCTCCCAGTGACACGATGTCGTCGAGAGATCCGAACACGGACCCCATCCTCCCGGCTGCCTCCTGCTGGGCCTGTCGCTGCTGCACCCGGCGCTTCTTCAGCACCTGGTTCTTCAAAAACTCCAGATCCACGACAGCCTGCACTTGGGCCTCGATGGCCCATACCCGGTCAGCCTCCGCCTGGCTCTGCCTCTCCCGCGCCTCGAGCATCTGACCCTCCATCTTTGATAGTTCCAGTCGTAAGCTCTCCACCTGCGCCTGGAGGGTCGCTACTCCTCCCCCCTGCCGCTGCACACAAAGGAGCAAACAAGTCGTGTCAAGCCAATCAAATCATGTGTAGAAATGGTGTTGGTTCAGTGTCTTACCTCCGCCTCCAGCTCCTGGGTCCTCGTCTCTAGCTCCCGGACCCTCGCCTGTGCCCGGTCCAGGGCCTCCTGAAGGTGAACCGCCTAGTCTCCTCTGGCCGGCTGAGCGGACGAGCTCGCCCCTGCGTCTCGGCTCGCTTGCACCCTCTGTAGCTCACCCTTCTACATTCACATAACTTGGTCAGTAATCAAGTCAAATCAATTTCAAATCAAGTTCAAGATATGATCAAGATGTTACTTACCAGTGTCCAGATCTCAGCGCGGAGCCTCTCCAGCTCCACCTCCTGCTCCGCCAATCGCCCCTCCAGGAGGCGTACCGCCTGCGACTTCGGCAACTGTCATTCATACTTCAAGGTTAGAATCAAGTCAAGAAATTTAAATGATAAAGGCTTAGAGTTAGAAATTCACTCACCACTCGCCGGTGAAGCCGGAGTCGCCCGGCATAGTGTGCTCGATAACCTTCCAGGTATGCCGAGCTGTCCTGGAGAGCTATCTGCTAGAGCACCTGCTCGCCGCCCTCTCGCCAGTAAGCGACGGTGCTCCCGTGCTCCTCGCCCCAGTCCCGGTCCTCGGCGAAGAACCGTCGGCGAGAGTGTCCCTCCCTACCTAGAGAGGGTACCTCTATGGCCGGTTGGTGCCAGCCTAGAGTCCGTACCACCAGCTCCAGGTAGAGGACCTCGCACGTCCCCAAGCACAGCAGGAGTAGGTGGCGGTCGAAGAGGGGGCGACCCGCCACCAGCGCTGGGTGGGAAGCGTCCGCCTCCCCCTAATATGGGGTCCACGCCACCTGCAAGGAAGAGAGCATTGGTCAGTCACATCGAAAGGAACAATTGAAAGCAATAGAAAGAAGGAGAGCTAGTTGAGTTTTGTGCCTGGTCGTGGGGATAGTGGTCCAGTGCGGCGCGCACGTCCTCCGCGCACCAATCCACCACCCTTGGGTCGGGAGCTACCTCCCACCTCGCCATGAGAGGCACCATGGTCTGGCACCCCTCTACCTGTACCCCGCATCCCATAGGGAAGAGGGTGTACCCCCAGATCT
This sequence comes from Colocasia esculenta, assembly GCA_014218235.1. Taxonomy (NCBI): domain Eukaryota; kingdom Viridiplantae; phylum Streptophyta; class Magnoliopsida; order Alismatales; family Araceae; genus Colocasia; species Colocasia esculenta. The sequence goes on from CM024766.1 coordinate 35,295,545, forward strand.
GCTAGGCAACAAGAAAGACATGTCAATTCAATTCAATTCAAATAAATTCAATGATGAGCATTTAAAAGAAAGAGAGAGGCGTACCTGTAGAAAGGGGGTGAAGCCCCTGGTGCTCTGGGAACGCCGCGAGCTGCTGGGGAGAAGAGAGAAGAGATGCCCCAGCATCGCGGCACCCCACGCATGCCGCCCCGCCTGCTCGAGGTCTTGCAGCAGCAGCACGAACTTGCAATTCATCTGGGATGACTACATGGCAAAGAGGAGCCGTCCGAAGAGGTAGGAGATGAAGATCCGCACAGACTGCTCCTCGCTCCTATCTCCTAGATCGAGTGCCCCCCGCACTCCAGTATAGAACTCCTCCAACATCTCTAGGGGTCCTCTCCTCTTACCCCTCAGCCCCACGGCCTCTGATAGCGATCCGAGAAGGATGCTCCAGATCGGCCTCCTCCTTCCCACAACGAACTCTGGTCCCAGAAGCTCTACTATGTCATCATAGTAGTCGCACCTCTCCTGTCCGACCACCGGCTCTCCCTGAACCGGCAGTCCCGTCAGATACGCCACATCCTCCAACATGGGTATCATGTGCCCCCAAGGCATGATGAATGCCTTGCAGTCCTCCTTCCACCTCTCCCGGAGGGCCTCCAAGTACGGTACGCCCACGTGGAATGGACGCACCGACAGGAGGTGACCGAACCCCATCCGGGCAACCTGGGTCTCCGGTAGTGCCCGGTACCATGCCCAACACAGATCCCATGTCACCCTACTCCTCATTCGACCCTTGCCCTGTAGAAACACAGAAACATAAACGTTAGCATCGATTGCCATTAAAGAAATATTGACGGCATGGGGGTTGCCGTTTACAATGAATCCACGTCAAGTGTCTTGCCATCTAGTTCCCCAATTGGCGTCCAACCCTGGCAGTCAAGTTCAAATGAACGGCATAGGGGTGGACATTGACAGAAACCTGACGTCCACCGATGTGGACGTCAAGTTCCTGTCAAAACCGACAGAGTCTCCTCTGTTTCCCCCCCCCCCCCCCCCTCTTTTCTCATTGTACAAACATGCTCCACAGGGGTTTTTAAGGTTTTTGAGGCCTACCTTGGGTCGTCAAGGTGCCTCCGCCTCCGTCTCTTCCCCCCCTCCGTCACCTCCGGCGATTTCCTCCTCCTCCAGGGCGCTATCACCGTCGGCGCCGGCCGCCGTGGTCCCCTCTTCCTCCACCATCATCTCCTCTCTCGTCTCCTCCTACTCCTCCTCTTCTCCCGGTTGGCGACGGGACCGCAGGACTGATCTTTTCCCTCTCGTCCTCATCGGAAGGGTTTAATCTCTCAAGAAAGGTGAAGCAAGAAAAAGCAAGGATTAGAAGGTGTGTGGAAAGATTAGAGAGTTGTAAGAGCAAGAGGGTGTGGAGAGAAAGAAGAAGCTCTCCAGCATTTAAGCAACCTAGTGGCGCCAGAATGAGGCATCGGTTAAAAAAAAAGCTATTTTTTGAAGTTGACGTCAATCGCCGGTCGTCTAGCTTTTTCTGACGTCAAGACTGTGGTCGTTGACGTATTGTAAACGTCCATAGAGTTGTCGCCAATGTCTCATCTGTGTCAGACCTCAAAGTCCGATCGACGGCCAGATAGTGGATGCCTAGTTTGAATTAGATGACTGTCGATTTGGTCGTCGATTCTTCTCTCTGCTTGTTAGCGGCCATACTCTAGACGTCAACATGCTGTCGGCAGCCATCGATGTGGACGCCCACCGCCGAGCACTCAGTCCTCACAGAACACTCCAATGAATAAATTTGAAAGCCCATTCAACACATTCAATGCTCAATTCACACAATTCAAGCCATTAAACACAATGCAAATCTCTCTTTATTCATCTAAGTCTGTGTTATACTTATTGAGAATCGAGAAAGTACATCACTTTGCCCTACGGGCCATGTAAAAATCACAAGAAATGGGGCGAATAGTGTCATTAAACTCTTCGTACTTCCAGGTGTCTTCCCGGTTCTCCTGCACTGCCAGTCCCACCTTCTTGCTCACAGTGTATTTCACCCAAGTCTTCCTTGTCTTCTTCATCAGCTTCTCATTCCACCCGGTAACAATCATGTCAGTGCAATTGGATGAAGTTGGAATTCCCCTTGGAACTCTGAGCTAACAATGACACCGATGTGGCTGGTATACCACCATCTGATCATCCCCAATCAACCACAAGTCTTTGTCCTCCCTGGTTCGAACTTTGAATTCAATAGTCCTCATGAATAGTGGCCTCACTATGAAATCCTCCATCACCAGATAGGCTAAATGATCTCTCCAAGCATCTCTGCTCTTCAGGTGTGCTGTCACATACTTGATCTCATCCTCTGGCTCATACCATGCCCTGCTGTAGTGCACCGAACTCCAAAGGAAGATTCTAGAGGGGGTAGGTTGTTTATCAGCAAAGTCAAACTTCAAATGAGCCTCCATCCATACCTGAAGCAGGAACAAACTCCCGCATGTGCGTCCGCCTAGGCTCATTGTGGTCAGAGAGCTGTAGAGGTGCGCCAACACTGCAGGGGCAAGTGACTGCCCGCGCCATAGCAGAGATAGGATTCCCACGTGCTCGTAAAGGAGGAAGTCGCCACTGGTGGGGAACAAGAAAACTCCAGCTAGGCAAAGTGTTAGTCCTCGGGTTGCTCGCTCTCCTCCAATCTCCTTCGCATGCTGGATCAACCACCAGGCCAGTCGGTCTAGGAAGATCCCATTCTTGTTCATCATTCTCAGCACCTCCTTCTTGTCCCGTACGATGTCTGCGAGGACCTCTTCCCACGGGAGAAGAGGGGTCGTCACGTCGTACTCCACGTGTAGGATCGAATGGGTGGATGGATCAGATCTAGAAGGGGGGGTTGAATACATCTAACACCAATTACTGTGGAAGCTCAAGCAATTTAAAATTACTTCGAATCAGAGATCAATTCACCCAAACAATTTACGGATCTGAAGGGTGATTAGTGTGTGTGAGCAAATCAATTAGTAGTGTGAACGAAATCCCTATGCATGCATCTAGCGTAATACAAAATCAAACGACAATTCAAACCATTGCACAGAGGATTTTTAGGTGGTTCGAAAATCACCTCCAGTGACTCCTACGTCCACCCCTCACATAGTGAGGCCACACGACTCAAAACCTTGAGTACAACACACACTGGAGCACGACGACTCCAAACACCCTTGAGCACGACGGCTCAACACACAACCTTGAGTTCAACAATTCACAAGCTGAGCACGACAGCTCAAACAACAATCGGAGCACGACGACTCCAAATTGAGCACGACGGCTCAAACCACACCATGAGTGCGACGACTCACAAACCAGAGCTCGACGGCTCCCAATACACAAGCTAGATCAAAGACAACAGAAATCAGATCCTCTAGCAATGATCTGATTCAAGACAAATTCGTACACAGAAATTTGCGCAGAACTTCATGCACAAATCTCATAGACGAAATAAAGAAAAACAAACTCTGAAGTGAGAAATGGATGTAGAATGAGTGTTCTTCGATGAAGAGGCCTTGCAGACACTTCAATTGAGGAGCCTTGATGGAAATCGATGGAGATTCTCCTCAATTGGCGATGCTCTGCTTTGATGGCATCTGAAATGCCAGAAATCCTTCTTCTCCTGTGCCTCGTCAGTTGCATCTTCTCCCTTGCCTAGCACAGCAAGCTTCTTTCCAGCGATTCCCCTTGATTCCCACGTCCTTCCTCTTGAAAGGATGGCCTGCAACCTTTGGAGATGGAGCAAGATTTGGAAAGCCCCCTTTTGCCGCCACAGAACTTCTTCTGGAAGTGTATGGGCTCTCTTGCCTTTGGGGTACAAGTAACATGGGTATTTATAGCCCCATATGTCCATAAAGTGCCTTGGGGTGCATGGGCACGGAAACCTAGGTCAAATCCCCTAATTCCCAAGCAGCCACGTGTCCAGAGAAATTCACGTTTTTGAGTTTCAGCCGGAGTGTGTCGACACCACCAGGGAGTGTGTCGACACCACCAGGGAGTGTGTCGACACACTGTCCCAATTGCGCAAAACTGGTCTTCTGGGAATTGGGTCTAGTGTCGACACACTCACTGGCTGTGTTGACACACTGTCCCAGTCTGGCAACTGGGTCTTCTGGAATCTAGGACTAGTGTCGACACTACCAGGGGCTGTGTCGACACACTTGACCCTGTCTTCACGAAAAACCATCAGGGACTCTGACCTAGTGTCGACACCATCAATGGGTGTGTCGACACTACCATGACAAAATCTGTATACACCTGCAAATTTAACACATAAATCATTAGTACAAGATATTATCATTAAAGTATGAGATATTAAATATAAAAAACATGTTGTTTAAGCATTATTGTGATATGTATAAAATGTATAACATGTTCAACATATCATCATCAAAATCACAATATGTCATCATTAAAATCACAATATGTCATCATTAAAATCACAATATGTCATCACTAAAATCACAATATGTCATCATTAAAATCACAATATGTCATCATCAAAATCAAAGTATGAGTGATGTTCATTGGTCATCATTAAAATACAACTTTAGGAAATACCAAAACACACTCAACCCAACAATCTCCCCCTTTTTGATGATGACAAAACATATGCACAATCTCCCAATAACATGACTTCACAGCTCCCCTTGACCATCTACACCTTTTGAACTTTCTCCATATAAAAAAAAAACTTTCTCCCCCTAGAAATCTTTCTTCTCCCCTTTTAAAGAACTTTCTCCCCCTTTTTGACAGCATCAAAAAGATATACAAGAGAGAGAAACAATGATGGTTGGAGACCAAGAGATGAAATGTGGGAAAGGAATGTTCAGAAATGATCAAAATAAGTGAAGCAAAGTGATATTTCCATGTGAGAGACATTATTGTGTTTTTGTTATTGTGCAACAAAGTGTAATCACAGAGACACACTCAACACAAAGTATAGCAAAATATAATGATCTGAATGTAGTTAAAATAATGATGCAAATGTGAAGAAAAGTGACCTATATGAATGAGCAGAAATATTTAACAAGGATGTTAGGAGTTTTAATTTTAACACAATGTAGAATAATAGGTCTAAACTCAGTATACATGAACTTTATGAAGGTCTTAAGCTTTTCCATCCTGTCAATTTGATTTTCTTTCATTTATAACTGGGAAAGAATACAAGAGTAAATTAGTTAAATCTCACTTTTCAGTGCAAGAGATCACATTGATTAGATGCAAGATCTTCTGATTACTCAGTGGTTTAACTTTCATTATCTTATACAGAGTTGAAAACTTGATTTTCACTTTTTGACGCGAAACAAATCACTTTTTAGGTGAAATGGCCCGGTTACTAAGTGGTTCAAGAATTTACATTGCTCTTTTTGTATCTTTCCAGATTGTTGATCTTTTTCTTTTAATGTTTTGCAGGAATATGTTTGCTTTGACCAGAAAAGTCAGGAATACGAATTTAGAAAAATTATTCTTAACATGTGGTAAAAATGAAGCTTAAACATACACATGTGAAATATTAAAGCCACTCATGTGCCTATAATAGTGTTTTGCAAATCATTTTAAAAACATTCAGTATTAAGATTGCTTAATCTTGAAATGATAATGAATCTTTGAAATTAAACTAAATGCACAATGAGTTTAGTTTCAATGTTTTAATTCTCTCATAAGAAAATAGCACAAGGACTTAAAAATTCTGATGACTCTGGGGTTCAAAATAGACAAGTAAGTTCAAGAGATATGACAATGACTCCCCCTTTTATGTATCTCCCCCTTACAAGGTGAACATGAAGATTATTGAAGAAATAGGAATGGAATCAAGTGAAAACAGAATGAACGTGAATGTTTTATTTAAAAGACAAGGACTCCCCCTCAACAATTGCATACAAGGCTCTTGATACTTGGCGGAGACATATACTCACGCATAGTGAAAGTGTCCAGACAAGCCTGACTTGTCTTTCTTCAAATCACCATTTGATATACCAAGAATGCCAATGCAATGTGAGAGTGAGGAATTCATTTGCAGAAACATTTGTCAACAAACTGAATGGGAGTTGATGATAAATCAGATATGAAAGAATATTTCTTCAGCATTTCACTCAAAGATTCTTTTGACTCACTTCCCCATAAGATATGCATGATATGAAATGATCATTTAAGCAATTCAGATATGTTCATTCAAAGTAGTTTGCACAGAAAGAATATGAACATGATCAAGCATGCATTAACAGGCAATTTATTGAAGGAGAAAAGTTTCAAAGACTTAAAATAAAGTTTTTGAGATTTTTATTTTTCTTGATGACCTTTATGCAGAAAAAGACTATTGATACTTGGCGGAGAATTTTTCTCACGCATGATGATAGTTTTCAGACAAGCCTAACTTGTCCTTTCACATTTCACCATTTGATATATCACATAGTCACTGCAAAAAGGTCAATTATTCTTTATTGTTAGCATGAAATTCATTGCATTTTCAAGAACATTTTTGCACTTTTTCAAATTTACTCCCCCTTAATATGTGCATGGAATGAAAAGGCTAGCAAGCAATTCACACATGATTATGCACACAATTAGTTTTAAGCATAACATGACTTCTTGTACTTGGCGGAGTATTTTACTCACGCATAATAATAGCTTCCAAACAAGCATAACTTAATTTTCCACATGTCATCATTTGATATACCAAAAAGTCAAAGCTGTTGATATGCACACAGAATCATGGGCACAGTTAAGCAAGCATGATAACTCAAACATGATTCCAAATGTTAAAACACAAAGTTATTATTGGGAGTAGCATCAAAACACATTTTTCATTGTTCAGATAAAAAATCAAACATCATTTCAATTCAGGCAATTCAAATTTGAAATGATAAAGAAGTTTTACTTGAATGGACTTCAATTGCTTTTCAAAGATTTTAGCTGTGTTCTCTAATCATTTCTTGCCTTGCACAGCCAATATCTTGAATCCATTTACAATGTATGACTGCAAGACTCCTCAGCTTACTGATCAAGCTGGTTTTGGGACCCACACTTGCTTGGGTCCTGCAATGAAATCAATGTTAGAGTGCAATAAAGATTTTTGAATCCAAAATGATTTTATTTTTTGTATAGATGCATTTCTTTCATTGACAGAACTATGAGCTGAATTAGTTCCAAAATTTCCTTCTTTTTTTTTTGCCTTGTTCAATGCATCTATGTTTTCATGACGTGTTCAATGTATATTCACATGGAGTTTCTGAACATTTTCAACAAAATCATGATTCTTAGTTACATGTGAATGATGTGAAAATTTTTGCAAGTAATTCAAGCTAAAATCATCATGGAAGAAATGAAATACACAAGCAATCATGTTTCAATGACAACCATTTTTTTTTTTTTTTAAATTAATGACTCTTACACAAGGAAGATCATTGGTACTTGGCGGAGGTTATTCCTCACACATAATGATAGTTTCCAGACAAGCATGACTTGTCCTTCCACAGTTCACCATTTGATATACCAATTGATCTTTCCATAAGAGTCCCAATTGATTTCAGTTTTTATTTAGCAGAGAATCTCTCAGAAGTATTTACCTGGTGAGATTTTCATTTTCTTTCATTCTCTTCACTTACTTTCCTTGTAGCCTTAGTTATGAAGCCTTCATCTTGAAATTGACTACAAGGATCCCTGCATCCAGCATTCAAGCAGCACATTTCATAACCCAAACTTGTTTGGGTCCTAAGGATCTCCCATGAATCTGCAACAACGATTTTTGAATCCAAAAAGATTTTATATTTGGTGCATTTTTCTGAAGACTAGAAACACTAGAATCTTAGTTTCTAATCTTAGAGTTATTGGTATAGAATGCACCACTGACATACTGAACATTTTGTTTTCTATTTTTCAGATTTTTATCATTGAGATTTTTATCATGGAATTCAGAAGAGATCTTTTGTGCAACAGTTCCTTTTTCATGTACATAGAATTTCTGAGTGTTTTCAGCATGAACATGATCTTTATTCTTATGTACATTAACATGAAACATGGGAGCATGCACAAGATTATCAATTCTATGCCAACATTCCCTAGAAGTATGCCCAAATTTATGACATGTGAAGCACTGGACTGATTTGGCATATTTATGAAAATGTTGATCTCTATTCCAGCAAAATTTGGCTAAATGACTAGGTTTATTACAATTAAAGCAAATGAGATCATTTCTTACCTGATACTTACCATGGCATGTATGCATTTGCTGGAATCTCCTTTTCATGTGAGTAGGCTTACCATGAGGAGAAGAAGGTACCTTTTGGTGGCTCTTGGCATGATGTGAACTTGGAACTTGTCTTGGAGCTTTTGGACTGATGGAGGAAGTAGGTGAATCTTCTTGACAGTAGCATTCTTCTTTTTCTCTGTCTGTTTCTGAACAAGAACTTTCACTAGTTTTTCATTAGAATTAGCGGAGTTCTTGTTTGCAGCAGCTTTAACAAATGTTAATTTTGTTTTATTTTCATTTTTTATACCTCTCACAGAAGTAAGACTTGTGTATTTAGTATTTTTCAATTCATGTTGAAGCTTCTGTTTTTCAGATTTTAATGCAACAACTTCTTTTTCTAAAATTTGAAGCTTATTTAGCATGACATCCAAACCATTTTTCATCTTGTTCCTTTCATTTTCAAATTGAGCAATTTGTTTTTCCAAATTAGCAATTTTATTACTTAAATTGCTACAGTCATTGTCCAATGGTTTGTCATTCAACAAGCATTCAATCTTCCTTTTTAAATGATGATTTTCTTCAACAAGTTGTTTGCATCTCTCATTTATTTGATGATCATGAGCCATGTTTGAAATCTGTTTGTTTAATTGATCATTATCAAATTTGAAGTTTTCATTGAGATCAATCAATTTTCCATTTACCTCTTTCAAATCAAGATTTTCATATTCCAACTGATCATGATTTTCTTTCAACTTGGACAACTTGTTTTCACAAATTTTGATTTTATCTTTCAAACTTTCTTTTTCAGAATTCAGTTTCTGAACTTCATTTTTCAAATTCGCATTTTCTTCTGAAAGATCTTTATCATTGTTTTGGAGCAATTCAAGTGTATTTTTCAAATTTTCACTCTCTTTGTGGCAATGTTTTAAATTCTTTTTCAAATCTTTATTTTTAGTGTTCAGCTTTGCATTAAGATTTTGCATCTTTTCACAGAATTCAATCAATTCAGCATAAGACATGCTTTCATCTGCATCAGAATCAAAATTAGAATACATAAATGGATCTGGAATTGATTTACCTGACCTTGTAGACCCATTTGAATTCTTGTGTTCTGAAGAGGATGCATGTAAGGCCCTCTAATTTCCGTCGCATTATTTGCAATTATGTGTGTATGTTTATGTTTGTGTATGTATGTACATATTTACGTACGTATTAATTAGTATAATTACGTGTGCATGAGTTTATATTAAGTATAAATAATGTATATATTGCATGACGATAGTGTGGATATAATACCATATACATATTGCATGTATATACGCTTGATATGCATGGTTTTCTGCATAATTAGGGTTCTGGCCGAAGGCCACCTTGGCGTCAACCCTAGGCCGTTTATCTGGTGTCAGCGTCCAGACATGGACGCCAACACTAGCTCCGGCGTCCAGCGATCTGGACGCCAACTTCTCTGACCTGCATGCGTTGCAGAGCCAGAAAATCCGGGAGCAAGGCATGGCCTCCATTGGGGGGATGTCCCCCAACGGCTCTAAGGCTGTCTAATCGGTATGGTGAGTGGGTGAGGGGCTCTCATTAGGTCTGAACCCGGATTTGGCCTCTCCCACTTCTCATTTCACCTTGCAAGAGGAGAAATGGAGGAGAGAAAAACCCTAGGTGAGCTGTGAGAAAAACCCCATTTTAGAACCCCCAAATCCGACCCCTTGGAGCTTGGTTTGGAGATCTACTGCGACAAGGAGGAAGCTGGAGCAAAGGAGAAGGCATCCCCATCATCCCCTCGGCGTGGAGATCACCCAGGAGCCCGGAGGAAGGCGATCTAGAGGGAGGTTCTGCAACTTCTTGGGACTGCCCAAGGAGGTCTTCACCAAGCCTTTAAATCCCTTAGAAGAATTTTTGAAAGGCAAGTGACCTATCTATGGTGTCCCCGTATGAGTCTAGGTGGTTTTTGTCATTTTTATGGAATTTTCCTCGAGTCCTAGACCCTCCAATTCACCCACGTTTCAGAGCTCGGGTCTGTGTTTTCTGCACAGACCTGGTTAGACGGCAAGGTCCCTGGACGTCCAGTTTATGCTTGGCGTCCATCGACCATGCCGCTGACCTTGAGTCAGCGGCCAGAGACTGCCGCCTAGTTCTTCTGGACAGAACAGTGAGCTGTTCTATCCCACTTATGCAGTAATTTTGGTATGTTTTATGCGATGAGGATATATGGTAAAGCTTATACTCTATGTATATGGTTAGTTGTGGTGTGTGAATGAATGTGGGATGTGATGGTGAATGTGGGATAATGATATCTTGTAAACTTGTGAGCATGACTTGTAGACAATTTTGCAAAATCCATGATTCATGATTTAGATTAGTGTGAATGCCTTAGTTTCGGTTTGATCATGAAGAATAGTGGGTCAGCATATGCGTTTGCAAATTTTAGTAATTTATCCATGCTTGTGAAATTTGTAAATAAGCTCGGTTCGGTAAAATGAAAACATGCGAAAATGGTTTGTGATAATTGATCGATAGATGTATGAATTAGGGTAATGTGGTATTCTAAAATCACACATATATTAGTAGTCTCTGTACAAAACAGCAAGTGGCTAAATTACAAGATGTGTTAGACCCATGTTAACTTAAGTTGTTAATAGCATGCTAATTAGGCATTTTATTTTCTGTAAATTCTATGTAGCTCATAAAAATCTGAAAATTTGGGAGTATGATTATGAACCCGAAAACAGCATGTGGTAAAAATTTCAGGTCATTTGGACCCGTAAATAAAAAGTTATGTGTTTTCATGTGAAATGTGAATAATTCGTACATATGATCGAAATGTGATTAGATTTTGTTTAAACCCAGCATGATTAGTGTGTTTACTGTGTGTTAAACCTTGAAATTCTGTAGCACCATGTTAGGAAAAACAGAGGATTTATGTGAGTGAGAAAGTGAATGTGATGAAAAGTGTAAAGTGTAAAAACCATGTGTAAAACGGTAAATGTGCAAAAGTGTAATTGTGCCAATGTGATACTGCTTCCGAGAAGGCAGTGGAGCCGTATCAGGGAAAAGTCCCCCTGAGAAAGTTCATTGTGTTAAGTGACCCTAAGGGCATTAGGGGGAAATCCTGGAGGTGGGCAAGTACCACTGGTTAGGGTGGAGACTTGTTCTCCCGGTCTGCGCAGTCCAAGAGTCGCCATTGTATTGCCTAGATGGCGTCTATGTGATGTGATGTGTTTGTGTCCTTCTTTGGTGGTTTGGACTATGTGTCACGGCACCTAAATATGTGTAAAGTGTAATGTGAAATGTGTATGTGACCATGTGTAAATGTGTAAGTGACATTTGAATGTGTATGTGTAAAGTGTAACCACGTGAAAGGAGGAAATTTGTGTAAAAGAAAATGTGAAATTCTCGATGTGTAAATGTGTTATTGAAACCATGTGAGACTAAATCTGAACCCATGTGAATTCAGAAAATGCATGTTATTATTCTCATGTTATGTGTACAAAGTGTTTAGAATCCATGGTAGGGACAACAAATGAATATGTGTGCAAAATGGCATGATGGATTGTTCATATGTGAGGTTTTAAGCAATGTTGTAGCTCTCATGTGTAGATTTATAGTCATTGAACCATGTGAAATCAGCAACCTAAAGCATGTGAAAAAGTTATGTATGCACTTAAGAATATGTGGAATCCATGCAAATTGTGTTCCCCTTTCATGCATGTAAATTGTCCATGTTGATAGCTCTCATGTTTGATTCTGTAAAAGATTAAAGTTCATGAGTAAATTGAATAGAGACCATGTGATAGGTGGATTTTATTTTAAAAATCTGAAAGCATGAGTATGTATAAAATTGTAGAACTTTCATGATAGGTTGAAAACGCGAATTGACTAGCATGCTATGTGTTGCTAATTGTAATGTGCATGTAGAAACCACTAGGATTGTACGTGTATATCATGAATAGTGTTGCTTGCTGAGTCCCTGGACTCACTCATTGCTTCGGCGTACAGGTATAGTTGGTGACACAGTACCCTTGGAGGAGGCAGCAGAGACGGACTCCGAGCGTGGAGACTAGCTAGTTTTGGAGTTCCTTGTGATTGTGTACTTCCTAGTATGTACTTGGAACATTGTATTAGAATTATCATGAGAAAAAAAAATGTATTATGTGGACATTATGTATTTCCATTTCAGTAATTTAATTTATGTGAACTTTGGTTCCTTTTTGCAAATTGTAAACTACATGTATGTTTAATGTGGATGATGAATGAATGGAGATAGTTCTCTTTTACTTCCGCTACTCTGTTGTATATTCGCGTGTATCTCAGCTGTTTGTATCGTTGGGTAAATGTCCCACTGTGGCAGCACTTGTTATATCGACGTGGGTTGGTATAACCGTACCGGTATAATGAGGGCCGTCACAATGCAGAATGCTCTGAGCTCATTGAATGTGCTGTTAGAGCCAAAGTCTTTTGAATTGTTGATTTTCTGGATTCATTGAAGCTCTTCTTTGCCATTAAGTGCTTGTGAATTTCTTTTGCTCCTTTTCTTTGTGAATCCTTTCCATCACTACTGTTGGCCATAAAGCATAACTCCTCATTTGCTGAACTTGAAGAGTTCTCTTCTTCATCCTCACTTTGGTCTTCATCCGACCAAGTTGCAATCATGGCTTTTGGCTTCTTCAATTTGTTGTTCTTCTTGTATTTGTCCTTTTTGATCTCAGGACACTCACCCTTCATGTGTCCTATCTTGTTGTACCTGTAGCAAACAATATCTTCATCAATTTTTTTATTTCTGCTAACATTAAAATTTGAAGAAGAAGCATTCCTTTTACTAGAAGAATATTTTTTTCTTTCCATTGAATTTTCCTCTTCTTGATTTTAAAAATTTTCGGAATTGCCTAGTCATGATGGCAAGTTCATCCTCATTAGACTCAGACTCATCAGAACTTGATTTTTCTTGATTTTTCTCTTTGTTGCTTGATGAAGCCTTAAGTGCTACTGGTTTAGCCTTAAGCATGTGTTCTTCACTTCTCTTCAGATTTATTTCATAAGTCATTAAAGATCCTATGAGTTCATCCAAAGAGATTTTGGATAAATCCTTAGAATCTTCAATTACTATAGCCTTTGTGTGCCAATTGGATGATAGAGAGCGCAAGATTTTTCTTACCAAGTCAGCATCAGTGTAGTCCTTACCTAGAGCCTTCAGTCCATTTACAATAATCATGAACCTAACAAACATTTCAGAAATTGATTCATCAGATTTCATCATGAATAATTCATATTCAGAAACAAGAATATTTGCTTTGGTTTCTTTAACTTGGGATGTTCCCTCATAAAGTAACTCAAGCTTATCCCACATCTCCTTAGCAGATTTGCACATGGAGATTCTTGAGTACTCTTTTGGGTGGACTGCACATTGAACCATGTTCATGGCACTGTAGTTTAGGGTGGCCCTCCTAATTTGTTCCCTTGTCCAGGTTTCCTCTTCTCCCTGGTTCTCATAAGGACCTACCTCAACTACCCTCCAAATCTAATAGTTCTGGGCTCTAAGGAAGACTTACATGTGATTCTTCCAATAGGAATAGTCAGTCCCATTGAAGAAGGGTGGCCTATTGATCGAATGGCCTTCAGCTACAAATCTTGGAGAATCCATCAATTAAAATGAGATAATGAAAGAGCAAGCAAACAATTCAAGTAATTAACACAGAGATCAAACATAAGCAATCAAATCAGATCAGAAACAGATATTAACCCTCTCTGATACCAATTGTAGGATAGAATGGGTGGATGGATCAGATTTAGAAGGGGGGTTGAATAGATCTAACACCAATTACTGCGGAAGCTCAAGCAATTTAAAATTACTTCGAATTAGAGATCAACTCACCCAAACAATTTACTGATCTGATGTGTGATTAGTGTGTGTGAGCAAATCGATTAGTAGTGTGAATGAAATCCCTATGCATGCATCTAGCGTAATACAAAGTCAAACCACAATTCAAACCATTGCACAGAGGATTTTTAGGTGGTTCGGAAATCACCTCCAGTGACTCCTACGTCCACCCCTCACACAGTGAGGCCACACTACTCAAAACCTTAAGTACAACACACACTGGAGCACGAAGACTCCAAACACCCTTGAGCACGATGGCTCAACACACAACCTTGAGTTCAACAACTCACAAACTAAGCATGATGGCTCAAACAACAACTGGAGCACGACGACTCCAAATTGAGCACGACGGCTCACACCACACCGTGAGTGCGACGACTTACAAACCAGAGCTCGACGGCTCCCAATACACAAGCTAGATCAAAGACAAGAGAAATCAGATCCTCTAGCAATGATCTGATTCAAGACAAATTCGTACACAGAAATTTGCGCAGAACTTCATGCACAAATCTCGTAGACGAAATAAAAAGGAACAACCTCTAAAGTGAAAAATGGATGTAGAATGAGTGTTCTTCGGTGAAGAGGCCTTGCAGACACTTCAATTGAGGAGCCTTGATGGAAATCGATGGAGATTCTCCTCAATTGGCGATGCTCTGCTTTGATGGCATTTGAAATGCCAGAAATCCTTCTTCTCCTGTGCCTCTTCAGTTCGATCTGCTCCCTTGCCTAGCACAACAAGCTTCTCTCCAGAGATTCCCCTTGATTCCCACGTCCTTCCTCTTGAAAGGATGGCCTGCAACTTCTGGAGATGAAGCAAGATTTGGAAAGCCCCCTTTTGCTGCCACAGAGCTTCTTCTAGAAGTGTATGGGCTCTCTTGCCTTTGGGGTACAAGGAACATGGGTATTTATAGCCCCATATGTCCATAAAGTGCCTTGGGGTGCATGGGCACGGAAACCTAGGTCAAATCCCCTAATTCCCAAGCAGCCACGTGTCCAGAGAAATTCACGTTTTTGAGTTTCAGCCGAAGTGTGTCGACACCACCAGGGAGTGTGTCGACACATTGTCCCAATTGCGCAAAACTGGTCTTCTGGGAATTGGGTCTAGTGTCGACACACTCACTGGCTGTGTCGACACACTGTCCCAGTCTGGAAACTGGGTCTTCTGGAATCTAGGACTAGTGTCGACACTACCAGGGGCTGTATCGACACACTTGACCCTGTCTTCATGAAAAACCTTCAGGGACTCTGACCCAGTGTCGACACCATCAATGGGTGTGTCGACACTACCATGACAAAATCTGTATACAACTGCAAATTTAACACATAAATCATTAGTACAAGATATTATCATTAAAGTATGAGATATTAAATATCAAAAACATGTTGTTTAAGCATTATTGTGATATGTATAAAATGTATAACATGTTCAACATATCATCATCAAAAGCACAATATGTCATCATTAAAATCACAATATGTCATCATTAAAATCACAATATGTCATCATCAAAATCAAAGTATGAGTGATGTTCGTTAGTTATCATTAAAATATAACTTTAGGAAATACCAAAACACTCAACCCAACACCATGCACCGTGTAGTACCCCGAAAAATCCATTAATTAAAAATTATGGATAAATTGAAAATTTATGAATTAATAAATTCAACTAGTTAAAAAGATACGCATTATTATCACATGCGTATAAACCCCTATAAAAATTTCGTTAAAATAATGGTTATACTTTAAATAATATTCTCTAATGACCCATCATAAAATTTGGGCATAGAAAAATCATTTGAACTTAGTTTAATAATTTATGCGACTTATTAGCATAATTAAGGAATAAGTCGGAGAACCCATTATTTTATGAGCGAAAGTGGATTATAAATTAAAATAAACATGTGGGTAGACTTTAAATAATATGGGTCGATAGCCCATTATGATATATGGACCAACGGACAATCTTGGCCCATGAATAAATTCTCTAATAAAAGGATAATTAAAAATCCAATAAGTAAAGTAAGAACATGGGTTGTACAACTAGGCTCATTTGAGTTATAGGGCCAAGGGTGAGAGCCCAAATGATGAAGGTTCGAAATATTGGCGTGAATAATATTTAATCAATTTAAAAATATGAAATTACTTGAATAAGTGTGATAAATAGATTTACATAAGGATAAAGGGTGAATAATTAGAATTAAATCTATACCCATTAAGTCAAATTGGTAATGAGTTTTATTAATGGTCCTAACATGGATTGTTGGGCCCAAATAAGAAGAGCCCACCATGAGATGAGAGTTAATTAAGTGAAACTCGGATTAAATATAGTAATAATTAGAAAAAGGGATTAGATAAATAATAAATGACATATATATATATATATATATCCCTAAAAGAGTCCTAATCCCATCCTAACATATTTGTCACGAAATTAGATCTCTCCCCAAGCCAATTAGTGGATAAATGCTAGAATACGGGAGATAAATGTGGAAATTCGGAGTTAATTAATAAATAAATTAAAAATGAATAAGATAAATATTAAAAAGGGTTATAAATATCCTAAAAAGAGTCCTAATCCTATCCTAAACTATTACCCACGAATTTAGACTTCTCCCCAAGCCTATTAGGTAGATAAAGGTAAGAAATTCGGTGATAAATGTAGAAAATTAAGAGTTTGAAGGGAAAGAGGAGTTTTAAGGAAGGAGGACTCTTACACAACCTAATAGACCTCTAATTCATGTCTACCAAGCCCCATTTTCGTTGATGGAGCTTTGGAGCACAAGGAAAGGTGGCTAAGGACGAGGAGCAAGGAGAAGAAGGAGATTTAGAGCAAGAAGAACTTGGAAATTCGTCATCCCCAAACCCTAGGATCTTTAAAGTGCAAAAAGGTAGGCAATCTCTCAACCAAAAATCATGTAAAAATTATCCTAGGTATCCTTCATTTACCTCTTCAAAAGCCCTCTAGTGTAGTTGTCTTTCGCTCATCCATTTGGGCGAATTTAATTAGTGAAATCCTGCTATTATCATGAACCGAAATCTTATGTTTTCTCTAATTCCCCACATGTACTTGCTCTCTTGCCATGATAAAACTCTCATATATACTGCATCTTATTATCTTTCAAACGCCCCTAGACTTGCTCAATTTAGATCTCCCATGAGGGAGAATTAAATATTTGAATCCCTATCTATTGCTTGTACCCAACTCTTCAAGTTTACCTTTAAACTCCGTTCATACTTGATTCCACACCATGAGAAAATTCTCGAAAATACTACTTCATGTTAGCTTTCGAATGCCCCTATTTTTGGAATTTTTCATCATGTATTCATGTTAAATTAATTCATTGAACACTGACTGCGCCTGTTTAGGTCACTAAAACGTAACCCAATCAACGCATGTCTAAACCTTGTCTATTTTCAAATTAAACGTGCATGATGATAGATATACATGTCTACTTTCGTTTAAAACTGGTTTTGTGCTTTTTGGATCACCGTACTATTTTATATGGAATTTAGAACGTCCCTGTATCACAGAGGACTCGCACTGAGAAAAATAAAAAAAGGGCAATCCCACCTGTTATCGCGACGGCGCGATCCGCCACGATATCAGCGGGGTCGCGCCGGCCGATGGCGTCGCATCAAGAATGCGGCGGCTTATGCCGTCCGCGATTCACTCCAGACTGGGCCAGACCGGCTAGGTTCCGTGTCGCGCCTGACCGCCCTGTCGCGACTTGAATCGCGACGGGTAAGTCCGCCGCGTTTTCATGAATCCGACCATAATGGAAAATTTGTGCATATGCCCTGTTGTTTAAGCTTTATACACCTAATTAGTGATGATTAAACCATGATATAGTTAACCCAACTTGGCAAGTTAATAAATGGCATTAATGATATAAATTTAATTATTTTAAAAGGACATTTACACAACTTATCATATCCTCAAGATTTCTTTACACTTACACACACATGACTTTATTAATTGCCATTTGACCCTAATAATTTATGCAATAATGTATCTGGTAACTTAGCAAAATAAATGACTAAATTACCCTATTTTATTAAATACAATTGTTTCCATTTTTACTCGTGCATTTTAAATACCGTTATCGTTTTCCCTCGGCCTTCGAGCACTCGAGGCACGACAGACCCGTTTTACTCACTTTCCCTTAACTTGGACCACCTCTCCACCGGGAATACTCTCGACTGGACT
Source organism: Colocasia esculenta (assembly GCA_014218235.1). NCBI lineage: Eukaryota > Viridiplantae > Streptophyta > Magnoliopsida > Alismatales > Araceae > Colocasia > Colocasia esculenta. The sequence goes on from CM024766.1 coordinate 35,313,852, forward strand.
AGGGAATCCTTGTCAAGACCTCCGTAAGTCTTCTTGGCTTTGGCGCACGTCCATTGCCGACGAGCTAGTTGTACCCTTTAAATCCCGTTACACTCTTAGGGATCAGTACGATCCAAACGGCCTTAGTAAGATCTCTCTTATCTTGTGATCACGCCGGACCACCTGGCCAGTGTTCTTAGCACGGCTAGTGGACCGTGGTGACTTCTTCTACCAGACTGCCGGTACCCGACCTGGTGCTGTGCAACCGTTACTATCGTGGTTTATCGTTATTTTACGATTATACCCCTATCTCATCTACTATCCTTGTACTCCCATCTATTCACGTTCACTCTACTATCTCGTTTATTCATCTAGTACTCTCTTGAGACTCTTGAGCTGTTGTGGCTCCCATTGCGTGTACTATACATGACTGTCTAGCGCCATAATATGGGTCCAGTGACCCTACTGACTCGAATGCATAATTGTGCAGGGCACGAAGAGTGTCTGAGGGGGATCCAATCTAGTCCTGGGGGCAGAGAGCCACCCGAAAATACCTGCAGGGGCTATTGACGGTGTTCTGCATTGCACCGGTTCTGACTATCTCGACATTGGCTAGACACCTAACTGTTATACTATTAGTCTGAGGAGTTCAGATGTACTGTACCATTTCGGTGCTATTATTGTGCTAGCACTGACTGTTATAACATTAGTCTGAGGAGTTCAGACGAAATGTACTATCGTTAAACGGCTACTGTCCCCAAGTGACTATTGTCGTACTCGACTAGTGCACCGTGGTGCAATCATACACGTTATCTCATTACATGTTATCTTTTTACACGCTATCTCTTTACATGCAATCTCATTACACACTATCTTGATATACAGGCTATCTCGTTACACGCCACCTTGATACAAGCTATCATATTACATGTCATTTTAATATACGCTATCTTGTTATATGGTCTTTTCTCTATCATTCTAGTTGTAAGGCCCTCAAAATTTGTCGCATTATTGTATTGCATGTAAATCATTCATGTTGTATACGAACGTATGTATGTATCTACGCATGTATTAATTAGTATACTTATGTGTGTATGTGTACAATTTAAGTATAAATAATGTATGTGTCACGTCCCGAGAATTACGCAGTGGATATTATTAATTAATTCGAGTCGATATTTCGAGACGTGGACAGTCGGCAAATAAGCCTCTAGCTAGCACGCACTAAATGTGTATCAACACAACATCATAATAGGGCCCAAATGTGAACACAATTATAAATTGTATTCAAATCTCATATTTGTCTCAGATAAACTAATACAGAACTAAGACTCAATAAAAAGCAAAAGTACATACTACCTCACTTCCTACTACATTGTTCTAACACTCAAAATAAACTAACTATAGATAGACTCATGTTTGGAACGCTCTTCACTCGGACGCATTCCCATCCTCGACTTGCTCTTCCTCTTGCACTTCATGGTCACTTAGATTGGGTAAAAGTAGGGAATGAGCAAACTAGCCCAGTAGGATTTATATCTCAATGTGCGGGCAATGATATAAGTGATTAACATTTTAGAACTAGGCAAGTACGATGAATGATATGCAAGTACGAATAAAACACGTTAAAACATGATATATAAAACAAGCTAGAGAGAGAGATCATGATAGAACAAGATTGATGAACAAGATGACAAGAGAGAACTAGAAATAGATCACTTTGTACAAGCATGTAGTAAATTGCAATAAATGCAGGATGGCCATATCACGCAAGCAAGCAAGCACGAGCACGATCAAGTAACACTAATCAGGCACGTAGACACTAATGTACACCGAGAAAAGATCCATCAAGAATGTACACTAGGTCACGTGTATGTGGTATTGTATCTATCATTCAACACGCACGCACGATTTTCCCAGCGCAGATGCAACGCCAGTAATCATTATACCCCATGGTTAACAGTATATCTATGACTCGCCGTCATTGGGGCTAGATTGGAGCCCTTGGACACACGCCGTGCCCTGTCAGCATCTCACTTAAATTTTTAAATGTAGATACCCACAGTCATTTATAATGGCCAATGAGAGTTTCAATAAGTAAGCATGTGTAATGTCATGTTCATGATGATGAGGAGAACAAGTAATAAGTAATGGAACATGATTTCATGAGTACAATGGTCAAGAGATAAATTCGGCAGCATAACGGTACGATTTATACTTTCGTTCAATCTTTACATTAATGGCTTTAGTCCAGTTTGTAAGTCACACTCACGAGAACAAGAAGAGAAAGGAAGTGCACGCTATCTCCAGGGAACTTCAATGGTACAACCAACTCGTCGGCCATGTGGGAATCCATGGTCAGAGGAGATTTACGGAGTCCTTGGTGAAAAGGTCGCTAGTCTACCGATTCGGAATGACCGGTAGAGAGTTTTCAATTTCCCAAGAAAAAGGGCTGCCTAGATGTGCAAGTGTGTAGTGATGTACGAGTGTCTCAATTCACAAAGCATCGGTCTCAACTCACGGAAAGTACTTAAAATGATGGCATGACATGAAACTATGCACTTTAACAAATCATGGTTTGCAAGATTTTTATGGCAACAAAAATTATCATTTTAGTCAAGCTAGAATAGTAAGAAGAGTAAATCATAAGTTGCTTGAATGAATCATAACATTTAAAGAGCACTTAGAATAGCATTCATGTAATTAAAACTTTTAAATGGGTTTAACACTTTTTAAGTCATTAAATAACAATCATGTAATGATCAGACCCAAGACATGCAACTTACACAGTGATTATCACGTTTAAACAGACCTCGGGTATATGCGGAAAATTTGTAAGAAAACATGGGGTTTCAGGTAAAAATCCTGAGATCGCGACATGGGCTTATAAAGAAGGCGACAGGGTGTTGTCAGGTCGGGGTCAGATCGCGACAGGCTCATGTAAGGAAGGCGACAGGTCGGGCCCAGAAGGCGACACAGGTGTGTAAGCATCGCGACAGGAAAGTCAGATCAGGCAGGTAGATAGCGACAGAGCGCATGTCGCCTTGAGAAAACGACAAGGGGTATGTCTCAATCAACTCTGAAAGCGACATATCGGGCCGTTGCGTTCACAGGGTCCGTGCCTGGCTCGGACAGAGCAAGGACAGTGCCTTGGATTGCGGACCTGTCTTTCCTTCTTTTGACATAGGGTTGTTCTAAAATAGAGAACAAATTGCACGGTGCGTGAAAAATAACGAAACCAGTTTTAAAATAACCTAGACATACTAGGGTACTTTCAGTAAATCGGAATTGAACAATAAATATGGTTTCGATAGGTTTTGATCACGGGGAACACAAGGTCAGACCAAGGGTAACTTGAAGATGTAGTTTTATGCAGCAACCCTATTACCATGCTTATAACTCTCTAAATAATGAGATTTAGACAAAACGTTGAACATGAAACCTGACGAGGACAACTAGTAGAATAACTTTCATGTTATGAGTTTTCTCTAATTCGGTCTTGAAACACGTGCAACATATTAAGAACGGGAAAAGCTCTAACAGTGCGCGACTTTGGCAAAACGCTTATAAATCAAGATCTACTAAATGACATTTGATGAAACCAGTGGGAAATGAAAGTTAACTTGATGCTCTACACATTGGTATAGGATATGTTAAGGTTTGGCCCGAGAAAACCTACCTTTGGGTTGAAGAAGTCCCGTTATTCCAAAAAACCCGTGTTCAGACCACTTGGAGGAAAATGCTTACTATTCCGTGTATACAGCATGGAATTTGGGCATTCCACTTGGGTTAGAACATAGACTTGACCCTCTTTCCAGGGGTATAGGCCTTGCAAGGTTTGGTTTAGGTTTGACTCACCTTTGGTCAACTTCAAGAGGGTGGTTTGTGCAGGTCGCAGCAGACGAGAAGGGGAAGAAGAACGGCTTCTTGTGGTCGTTCCACAGCTCCTCAGCCACCAAGAGCTCCTCCACACGACCCTAGCAAGTTCTAAATTCGTTCCTAGGGTTTGGGTGAAGAGTATTTAAGTAACCATGGTGTTTAGGAGTCCTATTATAACTAGGAAAAGAGGATTTCGGGATTGGCATGTTTGGTTTCCTATTTTTGATGATTTCCACCTCCCTTTGAGTGTGTGAGGCATTAGGAAATTTCCCCTCATAGTTAGGCACGAATTTGGGTTGCCATGAATGCATGATTGCATCCCAATTCAACTTTAATTGCCTCTTTTTAATTTCAGCTTATTTATGGTTACGAATTTCTATGTATTTTCTAGCTTTATTTGATTTTTGGGCAAAATGTTGCCCATTGGCCCAATTATGATAATGGGTCATCAATATATAATGTTGGAAGTCTCCCCAATATTTTTATTTAATTTATGATTGCATCGTATTTTCGTGTTAACGGTTTTCCGACTTGTTTCCTAATTTGGATAATCGGTCACAATAACTCTCAAACCTAGCCCAAATGATTTTTATTGAACCAAATTTCTTAAGGGGTCATTAGAGGATATTATTTGAAGTCCATATATGATTTTTATTTAATTTTCTGACTCATCCACGTACGTGTGATAATGATTTTACGACTTATTCATGAATTACGATAATAAGTCGCGAAACACTTTAAACTTGGATGATCTGATTTTTCTTGGCACAAATTTCTTTGTGAAACATTTAGTAATAATGTTTAGGGTTGATTTATAATTTTACGAAATTTTCCGATGTGTTTTAGCACATACGATAATGGTACGTATGTTTTAAATACTCCGATATTATGGAAATTATTTATTTCCACTTATTTGAATTTTTATGTAATTAAAATTTCCGGGGTGCTACACCCTCCCCCATTTAAGAGAATTTGGTCCCCAAATTCATAGATCATTAATTGGATCCCGATAATTATGATCCATGAGTTGGTTCCAGATTTAATTCCTCTAACTTGTTTCAATCATCATGGATGTTAGTTCAACATCTACACCTATGGCCACCCATATTATTCATTTGGTTCCTTCCACTCTTGTTTTCCTTCCACAGTTGTTATAACTCCATCTTAATCCTCCAGTTGAACTAGGGTATAACCACTAGATTATTCCTTTTCTAATTTCTCCTTAATGATCTCCCCCACTTAGAAATGCACTCATAAGAAAAGCATCTTAAGATCAGTCTATGGGTTTAACAATCATACCTCCTTCCGGGAGCTCCGCTTGTGTTACTGCATTCATGCGTCCTTGATGCTTTACCACTCCTTGGTTCCTTCCAGCTTGGTCTTTTAGCATGGGACAGTTGGGAAGGCGGTGGTCACGATTTCCACATCGCAGGCAAGCTCCTGCCTTCTTCCAGCACTCTTCTGCTCTATGTCCAGGCTTGTTGCAAAAGTTACAATATTCCACCGTCTTTGTTTCTTCTACCTTGATCTTTTTCTCCATGCCATAGTCCTTCCCAGTGGTTGGCCTTTTGTTGTTGTAGTTATTATTGTTGTTATTGGGGAAAGTTCCAGTTGTATCGACTGCTCCCCTTTTTATAAAGGTCGGCTTTGAGATGTCCTTCCCCCTCATGCCTTCCACCTTAGCCATAGTGTCTTCTACCAGCTGAGCTCTTTGGACCATCTCAGTGTAAGTTTGAATATTGTGTGGTCCGAGCCTTTCAATGAACATGGGCCTGAGCCCGTCCATGAAACGGTTAGCCTTTAATCTTTCTGTTCCCACCAAATGTGGGGCATACACAGCAAGTCGTGTGAACTGAGCCTCATACTCAGCCACAGACATCCCTTTCTGTTTTAGTGCGGCAAACTCTGCTGCCTTCTTCTCCTTGACTCTCTCAGAGAAATACTTTCCTCGGAATATCTCCAGGAATCCGGCCCACTCCAGTTCAGCTACATTTGGCAGGTGGGCCGAAGTGGCCTTCCACCATGCTCGAGCATCTTTAGTAAGTTGGAAAGTGGCCAATACCACTTTCTCCCTATTGGTGAATTGCATTACTTGGAAGATCCTTTCTATTTCCTCTTGCCAATTTTCTGCTTCATCTGGGTCAGGGGATCCAGCGAAACGAGGAGGGTTTAGACTCCTAAAATTTCGGTGCAAATCACCGGCTCCATTCCTTGCAGCTCCAGCTTGATTTCCAGCCTGAACCACATTCTGTAGGGCCTGAGTCAACCCAGCCACGGTTTCTTGCATAGCTTGCCATTGGTTACGAGCCATTGTAGTTGAGTGAGAGAGTTATGAGGGTTCCTGAGAAAAAGGATGGAAACCAATTAATGTCTCTAGATTTATTTGAAGAGTCAATGGGTAGGAGTGTTTAATTCCTTCTAACCTATTCTCAGTCTCTACCCATTCTCACCGGGTACTGTATTTAATTTCCATGACCTAGGTTCCATAGGTATCTCCTATCCCTGAGACATATCCTATTTGGTAGTCCTAGGCTCTGATACCACTAAACTGTCACGTCCCGAGAATTACGCAGCAGATATTATTAATTAATTCGAGTCGATATTTCGAGACGTGGATAGTCGGCAAATAAGCCTCTAGCTAGCACGCACTAAATGTGTATCAACACAACATCATAATAGGGCCCAAATGTGAACTCAATTATAAATTGTATTCAAATCTCATATTTGTCTCAGATAAACTAATACAGAACTAAGACTCAATAAAAGCAAAAGTACATACTACCTCACTTCCTACTACATTGTTCTAACACTCAAAATAAACTAACTATAGATAGACTCATGTTTGGAACGCTCTTCACTCGACGCATTCCCATCCTCAACTTGCTCTTCCTCTTGCACTTCATGGTCACCTAGATTGGGTAAAAGTAGGGAATGAGCAAACTAGCTCAGTAGGATTTATATCTCAATGTGCGGGCAATGATATAAGTGATTAACATTTTAGAACTAGGCAAGTACGATGAATGATATGCAAGTACGAATAAAACACGTTAAAACATGATATATAAAACAAGCTAGAGAGAGAGATCATGATAGAACAAGATTGATGAACAAGATGACAAGAGAGAACTAGAAATAGATCACTTTGTACAAGCATGCAAGATATCATGTAAATTGCAATAAATGCAGGATGGCCATATCACGCAAGCAAGCAAGCACGAGCACGATCAAGTAACACTAATCAGGCACGTAGACACTAATGTACACCGAGAAAAGATCCATCAAGAATGTACACTAGGTCACGTGTATGTGGTATTGTATCTATCATTCAACACGCACGCACGATTTTCCCAGCGCAGATGCAACGCCAGTAATCAGTATACCCCATGGTTAACAGTATATCTATGACTCGCCGTCATTGGGGCTAGATTGGAGCCCTTGGACACACGCCGTGCCCTGTCAGCATCTCACTTAAATTTTTAAATGTAGATACCCACAGTCATTTATAATGGCCAATGAGAGTTTCAATAAGTAAGCATGTGTAATGTCATGTTCATGATGATGAGGAGAACAAGTAATAAGTAATGGAACATGATTTCATGAGTACAATGGTCAAGAGATAAAGTCGGCAGTATAACGGTACGATTTATACTTTCGTTCAATCTTTACATTAATGGCTTTAGTCCAAAATTTGTAAAAGAAATCAAGATGCCTTAGAAAAAGGCCTCTATAATGAACAAGTTCTATCAAAAGAAAAAGGTTTCTAAAAATTGTGTTCTAAACAGATATTATAAAGACAATAAGAACTGCAAAACAAATTATATTCATTATTGTTCTCATTGTAATAAATTAGGACACACAGTAAACATCTGCACAACCAGGCACCTAGTATGGATTCCGAAAGGATATTTTCATGCATCTAACCATCAAGGACCCAAAAAGATTTGGGTACCTACTTCTGAATAAGTTGTTTTCAGGATAGCCTTGGAGCATCAAGAACAAAAGATGCTCAAGGCATTGGTGACTGCCAGCTCTTCATCCAACTCATATCTGAAGAGGGAGTAGTCACAAATTTGTATTTACAATACTACTAACAACTGTTTACAAGTCTCTTTTTTCGTAAGATCAATGCAGGTAAGACTCTTGAAGACTTGACGAACAACAAGTGAATTTGTCAAGAAACAACAAGATCAAACAACAGGTCGACACACCATGAAACAACTGTCGATAGACAAGTGAAGATTCATCAAGTCTCACTCTAAGGGGGAGCCTCACATTCAGGGGGAGCACAGATTAAGGGAGAGCTACACATTAATGACAAACATTGTTGAACCCCTCTCACACAACTTACTGGTAAGAAGTATTCACAAAAGGGGAGAGAATGCAAATGGTAAGATCCTTCCTTTTTTGGTTATTGACAAAAAAGGGGGAGAGTATGTTTAATCTATGAATTTTCTGTACTTTCTATATTTTAAGTATTTTTGTCAGAAAAATCTCATAAGTTTTGTCATCACCAAATAGGGGGAGATTGTTGAACCACTCTCATATTTTATCTTTTATTTTGGTGATAAAAAAACTCATGATTAATTAAATATTATTGAATATATTTAATATCATATTTTCCTAATAAATATAAATTTATGGCACTATCGCTTCGTGATTTGCACTGAAAAGGCAAATCGATGGTTGTCCAATACACATCGATTACTGACTAAGTGCTATAATGACTTTCATACAAATACATTAATTATGGTTCATCTCGTGTAAACATCGATTTTGTTCAACATCGATTTCACTCAAACATCGACTCTGTTGAACACCGATTTCATTAGAACATTGATTTTGTTCAAACAACGATTTCATTCAACATCGACTTCATTGAAACATCGACTTCAGTTGAGCATCGATTTAACTAAAACATCGACTCCATGTAAACATCGATTTCAATCAAACATCGACTTCAGTGAAACATCGATTCACTCTTAACATGGATTATGTTTACATCGACTCTCTTTGTACATCGATTATGTTTAACATCGACTTCACTTAAATATCGACTTCAAACATCAATTTCGATTAAACATCGACTCCATTAAAACATCGACTTCAAAATATGGATTACATTGAAACAACGATTACATTGGAACATCGATTGTCTTTCACATCGACTCTATTACACATAAACATTGATTTCCTCTATATTTCAAACGTTTCAAATTGTCTTTGGTGCCCACTGAAAACTCAAATACATTTCATATGCGTAACCTACTATATCTCTGACAGAAAATCTTTTTTGTTTATCTCATAGGATCTCTTCCTTCCTGTCAGACAAAAAGAGATTACCTACCACTTCTGGGTGTCAGAAGGAAACACAGAGGTATGAGTCTTCTGACAGAAACACTTCTCTGGACTAAACACTTTCTTCTATGCTTGCAGACCTCGAAGACCACCAAGTGGCTGTCAGTTAGAAGAAGAAGAATAGAAAGATCAGCAATTGCTAGAAGAGTTCCAACTGATCTCTTTAACGGATCTGTTCAAAGCTGCTCCATATAAAAGATGAAGCAAGGCAGAAGAACAAGAGAGAGCTTTCCTGAAGATCTTTGAAGGAGTGTACATCCTGTGAGAAGCCTCAACGCCACATACACTCAAAGAAAGAGAGAAGAGCTCGAGCCCTATTCAAGAGAAGCTTTCAAAGTAGAAGTCTTCAAAGCATTCAAGCCTTCCTCTCTTCACTCTCTCTGTGTGCTCATTGTAATTCTTGGGGAGAGTCTTTCAACTGAGAGTTTCTGAGTTAGACTCCATTCTTGTAAAACTCTCAGCCTATTCTTTCTTTTCTAAGAAAGATCTCTGTCCAACTGTGGGATTGTATACATTGAGTCTCTTCCTGCGTGAAGTGAAGACCAGTGAGGTTGCTGGTAGTTTCTGTCCATCTGAGGGACTGTACTTAGTGTAGAACCTAGCTAGGGGTTTAAGTCTAATAGAACTGCATTGGGGTTTGTTCCAGGAGGTTAGCTTCTTGACCTGTAATAGAAGTGAGTCTCCTTCCTACTCGAAAAGGAAGAGAACCGGCGGAGAGTTGGGGGTTTGTATATCCAAAGGGGGATTGTACCGTGGTTAGTGAAATCCCAAGAGTTTGCTTGGGGACTGGACGTAGGACTTCCATGTGGGAAGCGCCGAACCAGGATAAATTCTTATGTCCATTTGTGTGATTGTTTATTTGCTTCTGCACTGCTACTCTTTATCTTCTCACACAACTACATTCACTAACTGAAGGTTTCAAGTGGTGATATTGTTTCAGATTTCAGATTATCTATTCACCCCCTCTAGGTTAGTGTGATGTCTTACCAAGTGAGACAACAGATGGCTCATCTAAGGACCGTCATATCTGTAGCCGCTCCTTCGAGCCCGACACCGACATAATGAAAGATGAGATCAAAACCACATACGCCCATCACATTTTGGCTTATCACATTTTTCCTATTTTTGTAACGTGCTTGTTTGTCTTTCAATACGTGTGCTGGAATGTATGTTCCATCGATTGCGCCTATGGCATCCTAGATTATATGACAAATATTCAAAATGAACACATGTGCTTACAATGAAAAATATCATGTGATAAGACGGGACAATTACCTTGAAGTATGGGTAGAAACGGTCATCATGGAGAATGCGAGGGTGTACTGGATCAGTCCCACTTGGAAGCACGATGTATGTGAATCGAAGTAATGTAATCGCCTTAATGACACAGTTAACATAATAACTGATAGTCTTCGATGAGTGCTGGAAGTGTTCATACATGGCACCTGTTGCAACACCATGTCCCATAGCATATAAAAACATTGCTAGCTGCTCAGATGTTGTCACATAACGAGAATCTCGGATGGGTTCCCTCTCCACAAGGATGTCCCTTAATTTTAGAAACATGGACGGGCGCATCTAAAACATGTTGTAGCAATGACGTTCATGACCGTGCAGTACTTCGTAGACCCATACATGTCCTGAGTGACGACTAGTATGCATGGGTCTAGGAATTGGAGTAGTGTCTTCCTCATCCTCATCCATTGTAGAGGACATTAGCATTTCACCGATTGCCAAGAACATAGCATTCTTCTCCAATATTAACTCCCTCATAAGTACATCTAAGTATGAATACGTTTGTCTGAGTTAGTTTTGTATAACATGATTCAAAGTATGTGACTTGAATAAATGTTTGATCATCAAATTAACTAATACTTAACTTAACAATGTAGAATAAGTTACAATGTCCTCTTAACAACGTAGAAGAGATTACAATGTCCTCATGACAACGTAAAAGAGTTAACAAGATAGATAATGCTACATCCTCATTTAATAACCCATAACTATGATAATGAGTCCCACAAATATCAGCAAAAGGAGTAATAAAATCATCAGCAAGATAACAAGGACTACATCTCGATAAACAACATGTTCCTCAGCCTCCCTGGGTTGTGTTTCATGCACAACAGACGGTGCCTGGATGGGCACCGTATCATTTGCACTTGAAGTTTGTCTCATGATGAACCCAATAAATGCCATGTTCTCTTCATCAACGGTTGCAAATCCCTTATATCTTGCCCCAGGATAACCATTCACCTGTTTATAACATTCAGACCAAGTGTAGTACACGCCCGGTCGACGACCGACCCACACTACATAGCATTTATATCGAGCCATGTCTAGTTTCACAAGCAGCCTACAAAACCATAATAGCATTGTTCAAAGCTAAAAGAAACAATCCACATACACCGACAACATAAACATGATACCCATAATATAGATCAATAGCAACAACTGTTTTAAACATGAGTAGTACATAGAGGAAGTACACTAAAACATAAAGATGAAACCCAAAATATAGATGGAGAACTGCTCTAAACATGAGCACTACAAGGAGACCTAACATGACTACAACCTACACCATAAGAACGACATGGACTAACAAGATGGATACACACATCATACAAACAAATCCTAAGTGTTGGTAATCATCCAAACCATAGCATCCTCCTCATCTAGGGACATCAAGACCACCCTTTTAGATGGTAACTCAAACAGAGGCAAAGCCCTCATTAGCAACTCCTGTGAGTATCCGACCATTGTCTTCAATCACAACACACTCTCCCTTATAGTGTATTGCTCTTCGTCCTTGGACGCTGTAGATGTAGAAGACCCAGGGAATAATGTTTTTGCCAGCTTCATCCGTTGATCGTTTAGCTGGCAATATTGAGCTAGGGTCAATAGTTTTGAAGACTTCTTGCTTCCCCTTTTTCTAGTATGGGATGTCTGGGCCTTTGTGGTTCGTCTCTTGTCGGGGAATGCTGCCTCATCCTCAATTGGAGTATTTTGTGTCTGAGTGTTTTCATAATTTGGATTGCTTGGAAGAGGTTGAGACAAAGGAAGAAAATCAAAAGGATTGAAATTGTCATCATCAATGGACTGTACTTGTTGCGAGTCCAATCCCATCGCACTAAACCCTTGTCATGTGGAATTGTCATCATCACCAAAAGACCGCCGTGAATCCACATCTACATCTTGGTTGGAGCCAAGGAAATGAGAACCCCTAACTATGGTCTTCCTGCATAAGATATCCATTTGTTGCTTATAAGGGAATGGTTTATCGATAAGTTTTGTGAGATCTGAATTTGTCTGTTGCAATGGATAAAGAATAATGGTGGGTAATTTAAGATATTACGAGTAAAGCAACCGTAAAATGTTTAATTATAAATGAAACCTTACCGCTATGGCTACTTGGATACTATCCTTATCCAGGGCAATTGGAACATTTCTTTGTTCATCCCACCCCCAACCACTTCTCGTGCGCAACAACTCATATAGATGATATAATTTCATCAAGTTTTTCCAACGGTATTGCAAGTGACTCCTCTCTCTTTTAACCCCCACCTCTCAATTATAGTGCACCAATATATCATTGAACACATGATTTTTAAAAGTGCCTTGGTGTGCATAGTTTCTAAGGTACTCATCAGTCAATATGTCTAATAGAACCTTGTCTTGTCTGAATGACCAATTAGGGATTCGCAGCTTGGAGGAGGAGCTGGTCCCAATCTCATCTAAACATATGCAGAATGGACTATCAGTAGATTAACATACAAAAAAAATTAGGCTTATATTAAGTTCTAAAATGGGAGTTTTCTAAAACACATTAACACATACATAGTGGTCCAAGCAATACTATGTTAACGTACAACAACAAATATATGAATCACAATAGTTCATGAAGGACCCTCCCACTCACTAAATAATTGAACTATGTCATTGAGGAAAGGTAAGCTTCTCTCCTTTAACCAGAACACCAACGGATTGAACTGCAAAGGGGAATATGAAGAAAATAAGGTACAATGATAAAAATGGTGGCATTTTAACCTAGATTAGGAGGTAGTCACTAACCTCAACATAGGCATTCCATGAAATGTCATTTCTGAGCAATTGATTTCTGCCTTTATCCTACTTGAAACCTCCATTTTCTAGCAGGCCTTTAGTGATCATGTAAATACTTTTGTAAAAAATTAATCTACTTTATAATTGAGAAATAGTTGCATTGACCTTATATTGGTCAATGAATGTCTCAACTATGAACTGTCAGGCATGGTTCGGGACAAAATCGCCACTCACTAACTCCTCCCTACGTAGACGTATAAGTCTTTGATCCATGTCCATAGTCCATATATAACCTAATATGTTGTTTAAAAACACACTTGCTCATCAACATAGTATCTTATGACAATTATTACTAAACTAAATATCACAATGGTCCACGAAGTCATGATCACTTCATTTTTTTTAAACAAAGAAACGTAAACAAAAAAAAAAGAATTTAAATAAGTTGATGTGTTCTTTCTATAAAAAAATTAACAGGGACGTTTAAGGCCACGTACCTGGCTGAGACATCCTTCAAATTTTCACCACTAAAAGCACGTCAAAACCTTAAAACATGGGTCCACAATTTAAATTAGATATATATTATACTGTAACAAATGAATGTATAATGAAATCGGTGTGAAACACATTGAAGGCAGTCAAATAAACACATTCATGGTAGTCAAATAAACACATTCATGGCAGGAGGATTACTGGTAAACACATTCATGGCAGGAGGATTACCAGTCAGTCATGTAGTAATACACATCAAGAAGAAAGGTTATGTAGTTATGTATTAACTAAAAAACCAGTGAAGTAAGCTCAAAGTCTGTTAATAATATGACAAAAATTACTAGTAAGCTCAAAGGAATACAAAACAGTACAGTACGCTCAAAGTAATACAAAACATTGTCTTAATAATGGTAAGTTCAAAGTAATACAAAACAGAACCAGTCAGTCATGTACTAATACACATCAAGAAGGAAGGTTAGGTAGTTATGTATTAACTTTGTGATTATAAGTAAAGCACAATAACTTTGAGATTATACAAACATATCAAATCAAGAGTGATAATATATATCAGGGCTCCTAAAAGCATTCATAAGAATAAGGATCTAGGAATCAACTTCTTCACGTCACAATTCCCTTTTATCCCTTGCTCCCACAGTGTTTCTATCAGGAAATTCATAGTAAAGCTTCAAGTTTTCAGGAAAAGGGTGGCACATAATAGGAAGTTTAGTTCATTTAGCTCCAATTTCCAGGCCCCAGCCAAAGTTACAGGAACCCAACAAGTCCACCTTCCACTTTCTTTTATATGCAACAAATATGTGTGTCATAATTCCTTTTAATTGTTCAACATTATAAGCACAACATAATAATCACAAGATAACTACATAAAAACCAGTGCAATAAGCTATACAGTGTAGTAATACAAAACCAGTGCATGTGTTAATAATGGTAAGCTCAAAGTACTACAAAAAATGAGTACAGTAAGCTCAAAGTAATACAAAACAGTGGGTTAATAATAGTAAGTTCAAAGTAATACAAAATAGAACCAGTCAGTCATGAACTAATACACATCAAGAAGAAAGGTTAGGTAGTTATGTATTAACTAAAAAACCAGTGAAGTAAGCTCAAAGTTTGTTAATAATATGACAGAAATTACTGGTAAGCTCAAAGTAATCACACTAGGAACCAGTACATACTAATGAAATAACTAGACCTCAACATTCCTTTTAATTGTTCAACATTATATGCACAACATAATAATCACAGGATAACTACATAAAAACCACTGCAGTAAGCTATACAGTGTAGTAATATAGAACCAGTGCATGTGTTAATAATGGTCAGCTCAAAGTAATACAAAAAACCAGTACAGTAAGCTCAAAGTAATACAAAATAGTAGGTTAATAATGGTAAGTTCAAAGTAATACAAAACAAAATCAGTCAGTCATGAACTAATACACATCAAGAAGAAAGGTTAGGTAGTTATGTATTAACTAAAAAACCAGTGAAGTAAGCTCAAAGCCTGTTAATAATATGACAGAAATTACTGGTAAGCTCAAAGTAATCACACTAGGAACCAGTACATACTAATAAAATAACTAGGCCTCAACATTCCTTTTAATTGTTCAACATTATAAGCACAACATAATAATCACAGGATAATTACATAAAAACCAGGGCAGTAAGCTATACAGTGTAGTAATACAGAACCAGTGCATGTGTTAATAATGGTAAGCTCAAAGTACTACAAAAAACCAGTATAGTAAGCTCAAAGTAATACAAAATAGTGGGTTAATAATGGTAAGTTCAAAGTAATACAACAGAACCAGTCAGTCATGAACTAATACACATCAAGAAGAAAGGTTAGGTAGTTATGTATTAACTAAAAACCAGTGAAGTAAGCTCAAAGTTTGTTAATAATATGACAAAAATTATTGGTAAGCTCAAAGTAATCACACTAGGAACTAGTACATACTAATGAAATAACTAGGCCTCAACATTCCTTTTAATTGTTCAACATTATAAGCACAACATAATAATCACAGGATAACTACATAACCAGTGCAGTAAGCTATACAATGTAGTAATACAGAACCAGTGCATGTGTTAAGAATGGTATGTTCAAAGTAATACAAAAAACTAGTGCAGTAAGCTCAAAGTAATACAAAATAGTGGGTTAATAATGGTAAGTTCAAAGTAATACAAAATAAAACCAGTCAGTCATGAACCAATACACATCAAGAAGAAAGGTTAGGTGGTTATGTATTAACTAAAAAACCAGTGAAGTAAGCTCAAAGCCTGTTAATAATGTGATAGAAATTACAGGTAAGTTGAAAGTAATCATACTAGGAACCAGTACATACTAATGAAATAACTAGGCCTCAACATTCCTTTTAATTGTTCAACATAATAATCACAGGATAACTACATAAAAACTAGTGCAGTAAGCTATACATTGTAGTAATATAGAACTAGTGCATGTGTTAATAATGGTAATCTCAAAGTAATACAAAAAACCAGTACAGTAAACTCAAACTAATACAAAATAGTGGGTTAATAATGGTAAGTTCAAAGTAATACAAAACATAACCAGTCAGTCGTAAACTAATACACATCAAGAATAAAGGTTAGGTAGTTATGTATTAAATAAGAACTAGTGAAGTAAGCTCAAAGTCTGTTAATAATATGATAGAAATTACTGGTAAGCTCAAAGTAATCACACTAGGAACTAGTACATGCTAATGAAATAACTAGGCCTCAACATTCCTTTTAATTGTTCAACATTATAAGCACAACATAATAATCACAAAAAGTGGATATATGGAAAACACAGAAGTGGAAGATCCCTAAACCAAATTCACCCAACCACGTAGTGAACACTAAAGAGGAGGGGGATATACGACACAAATAATAAATAGGATAAAGAAACTAAAATGAGATGAACACCCACAGAGGAGGGGGATATAGGGCACAATGAAAAATACCAGAGTGTCAGCCTTCAAGAACAGAAGACCACTGCCGAATGAACACCCACAGAGGAGGGGGATATAGGGCAGAAAGAAAAAAACCACAGCAACGGCCTTCAAGAAGAGAAGACTACCATCGAATCAACACCCACAGAGGGAGATATAGAACAGCACCTTGAATAAATGGAGAGGAGAGTAATAGCCGGTGCAGGAGACTTCACAGAAGACCACAATATCCGCTTAATAGACCCTCAACCATGAAATAAAATTAGGTAAAAGAAAAGGAGAACACCTCGTAACCACGGTCATGGCATCGCAGACGCATGATGCGTTGTCGATCGAGAGAATAATCTGCAGAGGCGTGAACCCTAAAGCCAAGTAGGGAGAGCGAGAGAGGAAGACCCAGGTAGGAAGACCTATCTGTGAATGGAGAAGCCTGTGAGCACCAGTAGCATGTGAGCCCAGCAGGATTTGCAGTGGAACAATGGCGATATCGATTCCACGACAAAAGATTCTCTGTCGTTGCAGATGAAGGAAGTCGAAGGAGGAAGACGAAGACGGGTGGAGGAGGGGGTGTGAGGTACGTGTGAAACAAGGGTGGGAGAAGGGGGTGGAGAGAACCGTACACGTGAAAAGGTGTAAAAACACCTCAAAACTAGGGGTAAAATGGTATTTAAAAAAGTGTTAAAGAGGGTTAACTCTACTCCACCCTCAGAGGTGGGTTAGGGTAACCCAATTTAACCCAGTTTACATCTATCCTAACCCACTTTGTTCTGGATTAAAATTTATTACTTTCCAAATCACTTTTTGGCCTAACCCAAGGTTAACCCAGGTTAACTTTAGCCTAACCCTTTTCCAAAGGGGCCAAAGAAAGTGCTAAGAATAGTCCCTTAGTTGGACAGAAACCGCCAGCAACCCCACTGGCCTTCTCTTCTTACAGGAAGAGGCTCACTGTATATAGTCCTACAGCTGGACAGAAATCTTTCTTAGAAAAGAAAGAATAGACTGAGAGTTGTACAAAATGGACACTAACTCAAAAACTCTCAGCCGAAAGACTCTCCCCAAAACTACATGTGATGTCCTAAAACTTCTTAATAGCTTTTAAATTTCAATTGATATTTATTTTATTGAGCATTTAGAAAATTCTGTGCATGTATGTATATGGTTTTGTGGCTTGTAGTGTAGAATGGTCTGTTCTCGGGTGGATGCAGGTTGACATGTGTTTCTAACGGCAACATCGACTGCTGTCAACAGCAGGTTAACGGCAACATCCTTGCCGTCAACTCCAGGTAAACGTCCATATCGATTGACGTTTACTCTATGTAAATGGCAGTAAACCTTGACGTCTACTTCTTCCAGAACTGACAGCGAGATTCTCGCAGTCCAGCTCTGGTAGAGTTGTGGTAAGGGCTAGATTTATGGTAACCTTGGGGGTTATAGATCTGACCTCGTAGGGCAAGGTTGGGAGACCAACTCCTTTTATAAAAAGGATGGTTTAACCTCTTGCAACCGGTTTTGGGGAGTCTTCTCCAAGCTTCTAAGAAAGTGGAAGGAAGAACCGGCGATTTGATCTTCGTGGGGGCTTTGACCGAGCTTCTGCAAGTTGAGAACTGGTGTTTTTGAAGGCTAGAGGCGTCCAAGGTGTGCATATCATCGGGGACCGGCGGATCTAGGGTTTCAGCCCAGAAGAAGGACTGTCTTGGTTGGCCAAGGCAAACTTCATCGGCTAAATCCGTGAATCTCTTGGTGTTTTAGAGGCAAGTAACCTAGGGATCGGGTTCCCAACTCTATATTTTACCCTTTTTCAATTTTTACAGAATTTTAAAAGTTAAAAATAGTCGGATTTCGGGGTTTACATGAGTCCCGGATGAGTTCAGTTTTCCTATCAATTTAACGTCCACCTTGACTGCCGTCAAGGATGAACTTAACGTCAACCTTGTTGCCGTCTATTGAGGTTAACGGCAACAGGTTTGCCATCTAGTTCTTCTGTTCACTATTTTGACCTGTTTTGATATTCGGATTTATAATTTCATGCTTAGACTTTGATTGGACTTTCTGTAAAAGGTGTAGTACTAAGTAGAACAACTTTTTGATACACTAAATTTGGGTAATTTCTGTAGACACCATGATTTAGGGTAAATTTCTGAATTCTGAAATTAAGCTTAAATTTAATAAAAAAATTTGCGTGTGATGCATGCTCGTGATAAAAATTGTGATTTCTATGTAGTAATACATGACAGGGATGTACCATACTATGTTAAATCTTAAATCCAAAATTGACTGTTTACTGTAATTTCCAAGACTAATGAACATAGATTAGTAGTACTGTTTTAAATTGATAAATAGTTTTTGGATTCCAAACATCATGAGATTTTGACTTGTGGTTTGTATGGTTATAATATGTGTGCAGTAAAAATATTGAATCATGTTGACAGATAGTTTCATTATAGTGGATTTTTCTCTATTTGTAGCAATGATGTGAATACTGTGGAAATTAGACTATATGTCAGAAAATCATGAATAATTCCTGATTTAATTTATGACAGTAGAGGCACATTCTAAAAAAATTCTAAGAATTTTAGATGACTGTAACTATTTATGTCTGATTATTACTATGAGAATTGTGTTCTTTTGAAATAAATTGTGAGAAAACGTTTAAAATTGCAGCATGTGATAACCCTGAAATCAGTCTCTATCAGTATCTAATCATATGTATATGATTTGGAAGCATGGTATGTTACATTTGAAATTGAAGAAATTTGTATATGAATATGTATATGGCCAATAAGACACTGCCACCATAGAAGTAATCTGGAACAGGACTATAGTAATGCCCCTATAGAAATGTTCAATATGTTATATGTTTTCAAGGGCATGGGAAGAAATCTTGGAGGTGGACAAGTACCACTGGTTAAGGTGGGGAGGGCTTCCCCCGGTATTGCGCAATAACTAAGACTCTATCACTAATTGCCTAGGTGATGAGTATATGTCTTATGTGTCTGACTTCTAATGGGTGGTTTGGGCTGTGTCTTGGCAAAAAAAAAATTGTACATATGTATATCCTATGAACAAAGTTTGTTTTCAGCTCTATAAAAATTTCATGTAACACTTGTTTTATTTCCATTTGAGTGAATGATATGAAGTCATGCTTAATATGCAATTTATTGGAACCATGTATATAAATTGTACCATGTTATATCTTGAAACCATATCATCATGTTCAGATCTGAAATCGTTTAGTAAGAATAAATATTGTGTAGTTAAGATCATGTCTTGGAATCATGCTTTATTCTAGTAGCAATTGTATTCACTTGTGGTTTTAATTGTGAAGGATAAATGTACATAATACAAGTAGTATGATTGCTGAATTTTATATGTATTAACATGTTTTGAAACCTTTAGGTATATGTCAGATTGGTAATCCATTTTTGGGTTACTTGCTGAGTCTTCGTTGTAGACTCATACTTGCTTAAGACAGCAAATCCCGAGGCTTTGATAGCGGGATCAGATTCGAAGCGAGAGGATTGACTTAGATTGTGTGTTTGAGAGATAATTGTATGTGAGGATTTGATTATGTTATGAACATTGTAATTGAACTATTTATAGCATTGTGGACTTATTTGATGGAATATGGACTTGATTATTGAAGTTGATGAGTTGTGCTTTATTTCCGCTGTATTATTCTTTATTTGTGAATGAATCAACCTACATTTGACATATGTTGAGGTGTGTTCCCCATGCAACACATCCCATAGACTCAATGAGAGTAGGTATAATAGGACCGGGTTTAAATGGGGTGTTACATTACAATTGCAGCATAGAGAGAGTGAAGAGAGGAAAGGAGCTTGAAGCTTGAAGACTTCAGATGGTTGCTTGCACACTTCTTCTTGGGCTCGAGCTCTTTCTCTCTTTCTTTGAGTGTATATGGCATTGAGGCTTCTCACAGGATGTACACTCTTTGAATAATCTTCAGGAAAGCTCTTTTGTTGTTCTTCAGCCTTACTTCATCTTTTTATATGAGCATCTTTGAACAGATCTGTTGAAGAGATCCGTTGGAACTCTTCTAGCCATTGCTGATCTCTTTCTTTATCTACTCTTCGTCTTCTTCTTCTTCTTCTGTCTAACAGATACTTGATGTGTTTAACGGATGCTAACAGTAGGTCCAAGATGTTTTGACTAGGAGTAGAATAATCCTGCAAACATTTAATGCATGGAAGAGAATGTTAGACTAGAAATGTCTTCTGAGAGATAGCCCATACCTTCTTATGTGTAAGTCCATGATTTCTGCTAACAATATCTCACCTACCCTGAATGACAGATAGAAAGAAGATCTTCAGTCAAATAGAGAAATAATAAGATAAACATGTGAAGTATATTTGACTTTTCATTTGGGCGCCAAAGACATTTTGAAACATTTGAAATGTAGAGGCAGTCGATGTATCATAGAGGTAATCGATGTTTAAGTATAAAGACTTCAACTGTAAAGAAGTCGGAGTATGAGAGACAATTGATGTTTAAACATAATCGATGTTCAAGTATGTGTAATAGATGTTTCAGTGAACCGTAATCGATGTGAGAGATAATCGATGTTGAAAGGTAATCGATGTTTAAACAAAAGACAATTGATGTTTAAGGTAATCGATGTTGTGAGTGAATCGATGTTCAAGTGAAGTCGATGTCCTAAAGTCAATGTTAAACCATAATCGATGTTGACTTAAATAGTAATCGATGTAAAAGCATAATTGATGTGAAAGTATGAGTTTTAGTTATCACCAAAACATGAGATAAAAAAAAAGAGTGGTTCAACAATCTCCCCCTTTTTGGTGATCACAAAACTCATGTGAATTTTCTTGAAATGAAAAGTTTGAAATGGAAAATTCATGAATAAAATACTCTCCCCCTTTTTGTCAATAACCAAAAGGAAGGATCTTACCATTTGCATTTTCTTCCTTGATATAAATACTTCTTACCAGTATGTTGTAGAAGAGGGGTTCAACAATGTTTGTCATGAACATATAGCTCCCCCTTAGTGTACGCTCCCCCCGAATGTAAGGCTCATTCAAAATTTTCAGAAATTTTCACTTGTTGGTCTTGTTGTTTCTTGACATATTCACTTGTTGTTTGTCAAGTCTTCAAGGTTTTTGTCTGCATGGAACTTAAAAAAAAAAAAGACTTGCAAAGCATTGTTAGTAGTAATATAAATACAAATTTGTGACTACTCCCTCTTCAGATATGAGTTGGATGAAGAGCTGGTAGTCACCAGTGCCTTGAGCATCCTTTGTTCCTGATGCTCCAAGGCTATCCTGCAAAACAACTTATTCAAAAATAGGTACCCAAATCTTTTTGGGTCCTTGATGGTTAGATGCATGAAAATATCCTTTCGGAATCCATACTAGGTGCCTGGTTGTGCAGGTGTTTACTGTGTGTCCTAATTTATTACAATAAGAACAATAGTGAATGTAATCTATTATGCAGTTCTTATTGTCTTTGTGATATCTGTTTAGAACACGATTTTTAGAAACATTTTTCTTTTGATAGAACTTATTCATTACAGGGGCCTTTTTCTGAGGCATCTTGATTTCTTTTACAAATTTTAGCAATGGATATTTTTTAGGAAATATGACTTGTTTTCCTTTTTCAGAAGGTTTGTATCCAAGGTCTTGTTTATTGTTGTTAGTTTTAGAGCTTTTTAAACAAAGAGCTAGAGAAGTTTTTCCTTTCGTTAATTTTCTAACTAATTCTTTTAAATAAAGATTTTCTTCAGTTAGAGTTTTTAACTTTTCTTCTAACTCTAATTTTTCATTGTTCTTACTTTTAAAATTTTCATTCAAAAGATAATTGTTATCTTTACATTCATTTAATTGTTTTTCTAATTGTTCCATTTTAGATTTAAGATCAGAATTGGTGTTTTCTAAGCAAGTAAGATTATTTTTTAGATTCCTTAATTCTTTTACAACACATTTATGTTTTTCATAAAGTTCATTAAAGACATCTACTAAATCTTCAGACTCTGACCCTGAATCAGTGCACGAATTAAAAGATGGGTCAAAATGTACCTCATCTAGTCCTACCATGAGGGCTAGACTTACTTACTTTTCTTCTGAATCTGAGCTTGATGAATCTGAAGTGGTGACTTCTTCATTATCCAAAGCAGCAGCCATGGCTTTTCTTTTGAATTTCTTGTGCTTCTTCTTGGACTTTTCTGGCTGACCAGTCTTCTTGAGTTTTAGACAATCTGGTCTTAGATGTCCGAGTTTTCTGCATTCATAGCAGACTGGTTCTTTCTCCTTTTTCTCCTTCTTTTGGATCCCTCTTAATCCATTCTTCTTCTTCTTAAGGATCTTCTGAAGTTTTGATAGGACATCATCAACATCACTATCTTTAGAGTCTGCATTTTCTGAACTAGAAGAAGAGGTGGAAGGAACAACTATAACTTTGAAAGCATTAGTAAATTTCTTTTTGAATGAGTTTTCAGATAGTCGCTCCATGTTGATTTCATGTGCCATCAATGATCCTATAAGCTTTTCTAATGACATAGTTGTAAGATCATTAGCTTCTTCGATGGCTGTGACTTTTGGAGTCCACTAGCTTGGTAGAGATCTGAGAATCTTTCTTACCATATCTCCAGTGTTGTACATCTTTCCAAGCCCTGCAAGACCATTAGTTATGTCAGTAAATCTGTTATACATTTGTGTAATGGTCTCACCTGTCAGCATTTGGAACTTCTCATATTGAGTGACCAAGATGTCAATCCTGGTTTCTTTGACTTTATCTGTTCCTTCGTATATGAGCTTCAGCTTGTCCCACATTTCTTTTGCTGATTTGCAAGATGAGATCCTGTTGAATTCGCTTCTTGTCAGGGCATAGCATATGAGGTTCTTGGCTTTGCTATTCTGAGAGAGCATTTTTCTGTCATTGTCTGTCCACTCCTCTCTTGCTTTGAGGATAATCAGATCTTCCTCTTCAATGATGGTCCATAGTTGATAATCATAACCTTGAAGGAAGAATTCCATCCTTATCTTCCAGTAGTTGTAATCTTCACCATCGAACAAGGGTGGTCTGTTGACATATTGGCCTTCAGAAAATCCTTGAGCTGCCATTTGATCTTTGCTCTTTAGATCGTGAGTTCTACTTGCTTGAAGAGACTTGGCTCTGATACCACTTGTTGGCCCTTGCAGATTATGACAGCAAGCTTTCTAGAGGGGGGGTGAATAGAATAGCTACAGAAATTCTGAACTAAAATATAGAAATCACAACTTAAAAACTTTGGTTAGTGAATGTGATAGTGTGTGATAGAGAGTAGCAGTGCGGAAGTAAATTTAAATAATCACACAAATGAACACAAAGAATTTTATTCTGGTTCGGTACTTCATAGAAGGAAGACCTACGTCCAATCCCCAAACAAAATCTTGAGATTTTACTAACCGGGGTACAATCCCCCCAAGGATATACAAACCCCCAGCTCCCTGCTGGTCCTCTTCCTTTCTGAGTAGGAAGGAAACTCACTTCTATTACAAGTCAAAAAGCTAACCTTCTGGAATAAACCCCAGTGCACTTCTGTTAGAACAAACCCCAACTTGGTTCTGCTAGCTAAACCCCCAGCTAGGTTCTGTTGGTACAAAACCCAACAAGGTTTTGCTGACAGTAACCCTAGCTAGGTTCTTCCCTTAAGGAAGTGCTAAGAACAGTCCCTTAGCTGGACAGAAACTGCCAGCAACCCTACTGGCCTTCTCTTCTCACAGGAAGATTCTCACTGTATATAGTCCTACAACTGGACAAAAATCTTTCTTAGAAAAGAAAGAACAGACTGAGAGTTGTACAAAATGGACACTAACTCAAAAACTCTCAGCCGAAAGACTCTCCCCAAAATTACAATTGTAGCACAGAGAGAGTGAAAAGAGGAAAGGAGCTTGAAGCTTAAAGACTTCAGATGGTTGCTTGCACGCTTCTTCTTAAGATCGAGCTCTTTCTCTCTTTCTTTGAGTGTATATGGCGTTAAGGCTTCTCACAGGATGTACACTCTTTGAATAATCTTTAGGAAAGCTTTCATGTTGTTCTTCAGCCTTGCTTCATCTTTTTATATGAGCAGCTATGAACAGATCCATTGGAACTCTTCTAGCCATTGCTGATCTCTTTCTTTATCTACTCTTCTTCTTTTTCTGCTTCTTCTTCTTCTGTCTAACAGATATTTGGTGTGTCCAACGGATGCTAACAGTAGGTCCAAGATGTTTTGACTAGGAGTAGAATAGTTCTATAGACATTTAATGCATGGATGAGAATGTTAAACTAGAAAAGTCTTCTGACAGATAGCCCATACCTTTTTATGTGTAAGTCCATGATTTCTGCTGACAATATCTCACCTACCTTGAAGGATAAGCAGGAAGAAGATCTTCAGTCAGACAGAGAAATAATAAGATAAACATGTGAAGTATATTTGACTTTTCATTTGGGCGCCAAAGACATTTTGAAACATTTGAAATGTAGAGGCAGTCGATGTATCATAGAGGTAATCGATGTTTAAGTATAAATACTTCGATGTAAAGAAGTCAGAGTATGAGAGACAATTGATGTTTAAACATAATTGATGTTCAAGTATGTGTAATTCATGTTTCAGTGAACCGTAATCGATGTGAGAGACAATCGATGTTGAAAGGTAATCGATGTTTAAACAAAAGACAATTGATGTTTAAGGTAATCGATGTTGTGAGTGAATCGATGTTCAAGTAAAGTCGATGTTCTAAAGTCAATGTTAAACCATAATCGATGTTGACTTAAATAGTAACCGATGTAAAAGCATAATCGATGTGAAAGTATAGTCGATGTTCATGTAATCAATGTTTGAACTGAAATCGATGATGAAATTGATGTTCAGCTGAAGTCGATATTTAAGTGAAGTCGATGTTTAGCTGAAGTCGATGTTGTGAAGCAACTATAATCGATGTGAAAGACAATCGATGTTCCAATAGAGTTGATGTTTCAAATGTAATCCATGTATGTAATCGATGTTTGAAGTGAAGTCGATGTAAACATAATCGTTGTAGACTTAGAAAAAAAAAATCTGAGGAAACCAACAGCTGTCGACAGGCAGGTTGCATCTGTCGACAGCCCAGCCTCGGATTCAGAAATTCAATTCTGGAAGACACATACGCTACAGTATCTGTCGATAGTCGATGAGCATCTGTCGACAGCCGTCGTTTAAATATAGTGTTTATAAAATACATTCTTCTGTGATACTATTATAGTGCATTTGAGGATTATTTATGCAGATAGTTATGCATTCATTGAATGTTCAAACTTATACATGAAATGCATGAGCTTATCAGAACATGATATGACATAAACATAAGATTTATTTAGTCATGAGTTTTAGTTATCACCAAAACATGAGGTAAACAAAAGAGTGGTTCAACAATCTAGAGCCCACCCCATGCCAATTAGATGGATAAAGGCTAGGAAAAAGGGAGATAAATATAGGAAATTTGGAGTTGGATGAGAGGGAAGTGGTTTAAGTGAATTGGAGACTTAAAACATACAAATACTCTCATATTTTAAACCTAGCCAACCCTAGGCACCTTCTGAAGTCTGGAGAACGAGGAAGAGGAGCACTTGGACAAGGAGGAGAAGGCTAGGAATGAAGTGCTTCTCCAAGTTCTTTATTTTTCTTACCCTAGGATTCAAAGCGTTCAAAGGTAGGCAATCTCTCAAGTAAAAACAAATTAACTTCAACCATAGGTAGACCAAGTACCCATCTTCAAAAGCCTCATATTTTCCTCAATTTTTATCATGTCGATTAGGAGTATTTCATGCTCCAAATCCTATTAAGAACATGTACCTAACTTGACATGTTCACCTTAAATCCATGTCCATACTTGATTTCGTGCCCTGAAACTTTTATCATACATACTACATGATGTCAAGGATCGAATGACACCATTTTCGCCAATTTCTACCAAGTACCCTTTCTAATTAAATTGTTTTTCATCACTGTGTTTGATTTTTGGTTCATCATGAAGAACCTGTTAATAGCATGCCTAGATCATTATGAAAGCCTAATTACTCTGTTGATACTCCTACATGTTTTGTTTCGTTTAAAACTGATTTCAGAATTTTTCATTATGTATACGATTTAATAATGATTTTTAAAGGTCCCTGTGTCAAGTCCTTGGAGGTCTGGACCGCAGCCCAAAGTGACCCAAATCACTTTTGGGGTTCGGTCAGGGTCTCTCAGAATGCGACGGCCCGACTAGTCGCATTCTCAGCCTAGTCGCAACACAAGATCATGTCGTGTTATGAAAGCGACGGCCTAACCCGTCACATTCTGCATGTCCTGTACTGATTGTCCTGAACGCGACAGACCCAGACGTCGCATTTATGGACCGATTGCTTAAATCGCGACTGGTCACCCCGTCGCGATCACAACTTCATCAATTGGCCTAACCCAATTCATGAGAACCTGACCGTCCTAACCGTCGCGATTTGAACGCGACAGGTACCCCGGTCACATTTTCACTGTGTAAAACAGAAACCCTAATTTTCATGTTAATTGATATAGTCATGTTCTATAATCAGTATTAAGCCTTTGTAATACACTGTCATGAATAGTAACGACATGCTGATGTATATTTGATAAAGATTCACATGATTTATTAATTAAAAGATGTGTGTACTACTTCTCTTGCTAGCTTGATTCTCTTACATATGTACACACTAAACATGAATTATTGACATGAGACCCTACTAAAATTACTCTATAATGTATATGGTCATTAAGTGTAATTAATCATGTAAAAATTCTCTATTTTCTTATATGGACATGTCCTCGATTTATTCACGTGATTTAATTCCGTTATCACGTCCCTCTGTCTTCGAGCACTCGAGACAAGACAGACAACATTTCTATACACACTTTATCTTGACTTCGATGACCTCTCCGTTGGGAATACTCCTAATTGGATCAGGAACTCCTTGTCGAGGTCTCTGTAAGACTCTTTAGCTTTGGCAGATGTCCATTGCCGATGAGCGGGTTGTACCATCAATACCTATTTTACCTTTAGGGATCAATATGATCCAACGGCCTTAGATTGTTGTCTCTTACCTTGAGATCACGCTGTACCTCTGGCTTGTGTTCATAGCATGGCTATTGGGTGAGGGTGACTTCTACCAGACTGCCGGCATATGGTCGTATGTGTTGTGCAACTGTTACTATCGCCATTTACCGTCGATTTATGAATACGACCCTCCTTCTTATCTACTCTCTTTACACTTTCATCTATTCACATTCTCTATGTACTCTCATCTATTCATCTATTACTCTCATCTATTCTTAGTACTCTATTTGGCCATCCATAATTTGATTGTCTAAGATAACAAATATAATCATGCCAGACAACATTATAAAGGGCCCGATCTGGTCCTGGGAGGTGCGCCCGAAAGGCTTTAACTCGTGGGAGTTTAATGATCAGAGTGTACGACATAACACCCAAGTGGCATACTATCAAGATTTAATCGAAGACAATCAATCACTATACTATGTTCTCTCGGTTGACGAGAAGTTCAACCAAATGTGCTATCTAGACTAGTGCACTTTTGTGCAAACATTACATGATATCTCGTTATATGGTCAATCTATTATCATGCTTGTTATGCTATTTTCATGTGAAAGTGCTATCGTTTTCTTGCCATTGTTACATTACTCTCGTGATTATACTTGATCGTTTTCTATGGTTATCCTGGTTATCAAGACATTAATCACTTAAAATATGTCTATTTATACAATATATTAAGTTCTACTAGGTGATTATCGCTCATCTTGCGTTATTTATTTCATGTGTTTCAGATGAGTCTGATGGAGACTACCACATGCACGAGGAGGGGGATGAGCAAGAGCAAGAGTGACCCATCTTTTCGACAACCATAGCTTTTTAGTAGTCAGTTAGATGGATAGTTCGTTTGTAGTTGTTTTGTTTTGAACAAAGTACTATGGACCCATAGTTTTAGCTCTGAATTAGTGAATGTAATAGATGATTAGTGGAATTATTAATGAAGTTGGATCGTTTGGCGTTATTCTAATTTGTGCAATGGTTGATGTCTATTTTGCGCTATATACTATTTATTTAACTATTTATCACTCCGATATTCTGCGTCGAGATGTTACAGTACAGATGGAGTCGGTTCTTATAACTCAAGTTTGGATCCGACATGTCTTCTGAGTCAACTTGAGTCATCCCATTATATGGGACCTGAGTAATTACTGGGCGAAGGTCATACCAAATCAGGCCCACCATTGGTACCCATCAATGAGTAAAATAGAAGGAGAAAAAGCATGAATTCATGGAATTGGCAAAGTGTTTTTTTTTTTTTTGAATAGGGGGTGCAGTTCACTCCTTTGTTAGGGCTTTTCAGAATGCAAAAATAAACAGAATCTTCTTTTTTGGGTTATCGTTCCTTTAGAAGTTTTCCCTCCTTGTTAGATGATCATGGTAATAAGGGAAAGAAATCTAATATGTGATTAAAAATATTCTCGGGGAAGTCTCTCCATACCACTAAAATACTTTGAGCTGCGTAATCAAGAGAGAGAGAGAGAGAGAGAAAAGAGAGAGAGAGAGAGAGAGAGAGAGAGAGAGAACTACTACTAGCTAGGGCTGTAAATGGATCCGGATAATATCCGGATCCGATCCAAATCTGTATCCGGTTAAGCATATCCGTATTCGTTTAACAGATATCCGACGGAGCGGATTCGGATACGGATATTATCCGAATATTAAACGGAGCGAACGCGGAAATAGGAGATCCGCTCCGTTTAAGATCCAATCCGAAAACTAAATTAATTCTGACCATTAGATCTTCCATCTAAATTATCTAATGGTCTATATCTAACAATAACATATAAAAAATATCCTAAAAAATAAAAACCCTACCCGACCCGCCGAGGCGCCGACTCCCCCCTCTCCCCTCCCCCCCCCCCCCCCCGTTCCCCCCAAACCAAAATCGAAAACCCCAATCACGGCGCGGCCTTGCTTCCTTCCTGGCCTTCCTCGGTTCCTCCCTCCGTCGGCCGGCCAACAGTGCGGCCAGCATGGAGCGACCTCCGGCGTCGGCGAGGCGACCTGCTGCGGCGGCGGATCTTTGTAGACGCAGCGGCGGCGGCTGCTCTTCTGCGCGGCGGTGGCGGTAACGGCCCTCCCCCTCCGGCTCCGGCCCTCCCCCCTCCGGCTCCTCCCCTCCGACCCTCCCCCCCCCCCCCCTCCGGCTCCCCCCTCCCCCCCCTCCGGCTCCTCCGCTCCGACCCTCCCCCCCCCTCCGGCTCCCCCCTCCCCCCCCCTCCGGCTCCAGCCTCCTCCCCTCCGACCCTCCCCCCTCTGACCTCCAGCCTCCTCCCCTCCGGGCCTCTGGCCCTCCCCCCTCCGGCTCCCCCCTCCCCCCCTTTTTGGCTCCCCTCTCCCTCCGACCCTCCCCCCTCTGACCTCCAGCATGATGGCCTCTGGCTCCAGCGCTCCCCCCCTCCGACCCTCCCCCTTTCATCTCTTCTCTGTCATGATAGCCTCCTCCCCTCCGGGTCTCCGGGCCTCCCCCCTCCGGCTCCACCCCCCCCCCCCTCCGACCCTCCCCCCTCTAACCTCCAGCCTCCTCCCCTCCGGGCCTCTGGCCCTCCCCCTCCGCTCCCCCCTCCCCTCCGACCCTCCCCCCTCTGACCTCCAGCATGATGGCCTCCGGCTCCAGCGCTCCCCCCTCCGACCCTCCCCCTTTCATCTCTTCTCTGTCATGATAGCCTCCTCCCCTCCGGGTCTCCGGGCCTCCCCCCTCCGGCTCCACCCTCCCCCCTCCGACCCTCCCCCCTCTGACCTCCAGCCTCCTCCCCTCCGGGCCTCTGGCCCTCCCCCCTCCGGCTCCCCCCTCCCCCCCCCCCCTCCGGCTCCCCCCTCCCCTCCGACCCTCCCCCCTCTGACCTCCAGCATGATGGCCTCCGGCTCCAGCGCTCCCCCCCTCCGACCCTCCCCCTTTCATCTCTTCTCTGTTATGAAATATGGTATGCCAGTCTGCCACTGCCAGAAACTAACTGTTTAAAATGGATGCAAGAAAGGAATCACCAAAGTTTCCAGCAAATTGATTTTTTGGGGTCGATCTATTCTGATTGGAGTTGCTAAGTTCTTGTCTTCGTGCCAGTCTGCCAGAAATTAACTCTTCTTTTCACCTTGGAATAGGTAATACTGTTATTATCCCACCTTTGTCACCATATTTTCTCTACAGAAGCATTATGTATTTAGAGATTATTGTTGTGTGATTTATTGAACTATCTTTTTATTTTATGGGGTGTGAATGGATTCATATGGAGCAAAATTTAGTGTCTATTTCTGTGGACAGCAATGTGGGATATTCTAATGCATGTACTGAAAATACTCCGATCAGTGATAGTAATGATATAAATCTTAGCATGGATGAAGGGACACAAGATGTTGATAATGCAGCGGTAAAAACATCTAGAAAAAGGAAATTATGTTCAGTCGTTTGGAATGATTTTGAAAAGAATAGAACCCCTGATGGTAGAGATATTGCAACATGTCTTCATTGCAAAAAGGCGTTTGATGGGGCTAGTTCAAAAGGCACCACTCATTTGAACAATCATATAAAGAGATGTCCACAAAAAGTTCATGGTGATATCAAACAACAAATGTTGAAAGCAACCAAGTCTACAAATGAAATGAATGCAAAGATTGTGAATTTCAAATTTGATCAAGAGCGCAGTCGTCGAGATCTTGCAAAGTTGATAATCAAGCATGAGTTGCCTTTCACTTTTGTTGAGTATGAGTATTTTGATAAATTTGTTTCTAATCTTCAACCTCAATTCAAATGTTGTTCAAGAGCTACCATTAAAACTGAAATGATGAAAATCTATGAAGAAGAGAAGGACAAATTATATAAAGAACTTGACAAGTTGGATAGTCGAATTAGCCTCACCACTTATTTGTGGACTTTAGGACAAACTATGGGTTATGCTTGTTTGACTGCACATTATATTGATGATCAATGGGAGTTGAAGAAAAAAATTCTTGCTTTTGAATATGTTCCAACTCCACACACTGCAGATGTATTGTTTAAAGTTGTGAAAACACAACTTTTGAATTGGAATGTTGATAAGAAATTGTTTGCCATCACTATGGACAATGCATCTAGCAACAATGCAATGGTTAGAGACCTCAGAATGTGGCTTTGTGAAAAGAATTTGTTGGTATGTCATGGAAAATTTTTTCATATCCAGTGTAGTGCTCATATTCTGAACTTGATAGTACATGATGGTTTGAATGTCATTTCTAAATTCATAGAAAAAATTTGCAAGAGTGTTCTATATGTTAGAAAGACACCAAAAAAGAAGGAGACATTTAAGACTGCATTGGCTCATGAGCATTTGTCAACATCTAAAGGAGTATGTTTAGATGTGCCAACAAGATGGAATTCTACTTACTTGATGCTTCAAACTGCCATAGAGTTGAAAAGAGGATTTTTTTCGTCTTGCTGAAATTGATGTTGATTATGGTGATTGTCCTTCTCTTATTGATTGGGAGATAGCTTCACATGTTTGTGGTTGTTTAAAAGTCTTCTACAATGCAACATTGACTCTCTCTGGGACAAAATATGTGACTGCTAGTTTATATTTTAGTGATGTTTGTGCTGTGCACATTAAGTTGCGTGAATGGTTGAACAATGAGCATGACTATATTCGTAATATGGCCAATGCAATGATGCTAAAATATATGAAATATTGGGAGGAATGTAGTGTGATTTTCACTATAGCTTGCATTCTGGATCATCGTTGGAAGTTGGATTATGTCATGTTCCTTTATCAGCAAATCTATGGTGAAATTGCAGATATTCACATAGAAAAAGCACGATCATTCCTTTATGATCTTTATGCTGAGTATGCAATGAATATGAGTACACAAGATTATGGCTTATCTTCACAACTTCATACTACATCTTCCTCTTTTGAGACAGAATGTGATGACACAAAAGATGAATTGCTTGGGAATTTCAAAAAATTTTAAGCCAAAAGGTTTCCGTGTCATCTCAAAAAACTGAGTTGGATGTGTATTTGGAAGAGACTCATACTCCTTATGAAGTGGGATTTTATGTGTTAGCTTGGTGGAAGTGTTATGGCAAAAAATTTCTATCCTTTCAAAGATAGCAAGAGATATCTTTGCTATTCCAGTCACAAGTGTTGCTTCAGAGTCAGCTTTTAGTACTGGTTCAAGAGTTATTGATGATAACCGCTCATCATTGTTGCCGGAAACAATACAAGCATTGATTTGCACACAAGATTGGTTACCTACAGAAAAAGCAAAAGGTGAGTTTTTAAAAGTTTTGTAATTATATAAATGTTACATTGTATCTCTTACTTATTTTGTGTTGTTTATGTTACAAGATCATTCTCCTATCATACTTTGAGTGGGTGATGGACATGAGGGTAGAAGATTTGTCTTGGAGATGGATGGGTGACTGTATTATCAATGTTACTCTTCTTATTTTCGTTAAGTTCTATTGCATAATACTATTAATATTTTACAATTTTTTTGCAGAAATTTATGCTCAAGGACCAAGGTCAATATATGGAGGAGAATGAAGAAGTTGATAAATATTTTCAAAATATTTTGGCTGTTATCTTTAGATTTTAAGAGAACTTGGACATGTAATTTAAATGTGAGACATGTAACTTATGAATGGTTATGTACTACATTGGAAACTTTAGTGGTTTTTTAATTGTCAAGTAGTAGTTGAACTTTCATTCTATACTATTTGTAATTTTGTATGAATATTTAGAGATTGTTTGTGGTATTTATATGTGTTTTAGAATTTTACAGATTTTTTTTAATTTTTTTTTATGATTTTTAGGTCATTTTATACCTCTTATAAGGTCTCATATTTTCGAACCGGATAATATCCGTATCCGCTCCGAATTCGAATATTATCCGACTAAAATATCCGTTCCGTATCCGAATTTTATTCGGAGCGGATACGAATTATCCGATTACGTATTCGGAGCGGACGCGAAAACGCATATCCGCTCCGTATCCACTCCGTTTACAGCCCTACTACTAGCTAATGATCCCGAGGGTAAGTTTTGTTGGTGACGGCAGACATCGATCTTTGATGATCAAACAACGATGATGATGATAACACAACGATATGCATGCTGCTGCGGAAGCCACGGTGGAAGATTAAGAAGGAAACATAATATAGCTGGTTGGTGAGTACTGTACATTGCAAGCAAAGGGCAAAGGTTAAAAGAGAGGGGTGGCCCTCCTGGCCATCCCTCTTTGTACTTACAGTTTCCCTTTTGGGAAGAAGGAACAAATGTTTATCGGCGAGAAATTTCGGCTCCGCTGTGCCGATCATGACGGAGAGGGCTTGGGAGCCAAGGAAAAATGATGGTGGATGAGGTTATATCCGGAGACGACACCCATGCATGTATATACATACACACCGGACCCACGTATTTGAGAGGAATTCCGTGTGTGAAGGCTGCATGATTAGAGAGAAGAGAGAGAGAGAGAAAGAAATAGAAGTAGAAGAAGAAGAAAGGTGGGTATATATGTTGCCTTGTACAGTGCCGCCATGCCCAGAGTAATTAGGGGGTGTTAAGGAACTCTCTTCCTCTGTGGGTGCGTATCTCCATTCCAAACCTTTTCCTTCCTCCCTAATCATTTCATCCCGAGACACACACACGCTCCTTTTCTTCATCCTAATCTAGATCTCTTTATTACCCTAGTGGTTGTTTCCTTAGGGCCGGTTTAACCTAGT
Organism: Colocasia esculenta; assembly: GCA_014218235.1. Taxonomy (NCBI): domain Eukaryota; kingdom Viridiplantae; phylum Streptophyta; class Magnoliopsida; order Alismatales; family Araceae; genus Colocasia; species Colocasia esculenta. The sequence goes on from CM024766.1 coordinate 35,348,375, forward strand.
GTTGGTGGTTAACCTTCTCCATCACTGTCACCATTAAGCTCCTCTCTTTACATGGCTGGAGATAGTTGAAGTGTCATATTACCTTATTTTTATGATATTATATATGATCAGGTACACCGTGAACATGAGTGATAGCATGTACATGGGAAGGTGACATTTGCAAGAGGATGTTGAGGTAGCTGAGAGAGAGAGGTCGCTGCCGACACTTGGCCTGAGGGGCCCTGGACCGACGGTGCGAGTGGGTGGTGTCCACAAAAGTGGTGGGTTACAACTAGCAAGCGCAAAAGAATATCATATATATAATACTATATCTATATACGGGCACAAACTATGCCGACAATTTTTATTAGTTGTTATCACTTGGTTGCATATTATTCACTCGAGGACATGGCGACAGGGAGGCCCTCACCCCATAATCTTCTCCTTTCTCGCTTATGTACTTTTTGTATCAATTGGGAGAGAATGTGTGATGCTAACTGGTTCTACAGTCAAGGGCTGCAACATGACTTAATTACCTCCCGTTTGTGAGAGTTAATGATCTGTAACAATAATAAGTGGGTGCGTAAGGATTTCTATCATCAGTCAATAGGCTCATCTATTGGTTTATGTATCTTCAAAACGGATGATGCCATCATGAACTTGTATAACTCATATCAAACACAAGGACTAGCCAAAGAAGAACATATCAAACACGAGGCCTATATATATATATTATGATTAGCAATTACTTGTTCTTCTATATATTATAATCGACTCTGTAGATACATGTATATATTAAAGGGGTGGATGTTGGAGAGGTTTGGATTTGCAAATCTCGACTACTGGCTTGAGGGGGACCGGCATCCCCACGAAACCATTAAAGACATACAAAAGAGGAGCATCCATATGCAAGTACCAGTACATTTGAGTGTCCCATTTCTTGTTTAATTTCTTATGTAGTTTTATGGACAACTAACTGCTTTAAAAAGGAGGAGAGGAGAGGACTAAATAGTACCTCCACCAAATTTAGTGATAATTGAAGGTGTTACATTATATATATGGGATCCCTTGTCTGTGTTTTGACCAATTACTACCCATATATATATATGACATGAGAACCACGGCGAGGTGTCGGCAGAGAAGGGGAAGAAATGAAATGGGGACCCATCTAACCTTCTTGACGTTCTATCTTCCCCCTTTGGCCCCTCACCACTCTCTCTCTCTCTCTCTCTCTCTCTCTCTCTCTCTCTCTCTCTCTCTCTCTCTCTCTCTCTCTCTCTCTCTCACACACACACACACACACTGAAGAGCTTCTTAGTTAATCAAATGAGTCACATACTGAATGAGTTATATCCTGTTCAAATATGTTAGAATAAATGATCTTTTTTCGCAAGTGGAAAAACATGAGGTAAAAATCAATTTGTATTCTGCTGAGAATCAACTGGTTTAATTTTTTATTAAATTAGATATTCTGATTTTCATATACGAGAAGTAACTGAAGGCCGGCCCCCTCCACATACATCTTATTGACCTAAGCTAAGATCTCTATCTCCACATTATCCAAAAAAGGAGATATTTCAATTTTTTTTCAATATAGCTCATGGCCCCATGTACCGTCACAAGCATCTTATTATGTGACCCAACTCCGAATAACCCAAGTAACCTGACTTTTTCTTTTGGAAAGTGAAATAACTTGACTTATTTTAGATCTATTTGGTGGGGTTTGCATTCTCAGAATTTTTTTTTTCCAAAATGAAGAAATCACTGTAATTATTTTTTGGAGTGAAATTTCGTAGGGAAAAATTTTCAACGGAAAAGAACAATATATATAGATATATATATATATATATATATATATATTGTAGGAAATTAACTACATTCTGTATTGGGTTCTTTTCCCCTCACAGGGGCAGATGGGTAGGACGCATATCCTAAAATTAAGGAGAAGAAGATTCTATGCATAAAAAAATTACCTTTAATTATCAATTTCACGTCTTTGAAAAACTCATAAAAATCAGCTGAGATGGCACAAGTACAAGAAAATTAAAATTTATAAAAATGCTACTTGCATAAACATTAATGTGCATAATGATATCTTCCCCCTGAAATTTTTTTCCTCTTTTTCCTCTCTCTCATAGATCTCTCAATACCTTATTGTAAGAAACTCATGAAGCATATCCACCCTCAAACTTCTAATTTCAAATTTCTTATGATTCCCATAAATGGTGAGGTCTTTTATTTGAAATTGATCGTTATTTTAATGTAAAATAGAATTTGTATTTATTTAGAAAATGATTGTCTTTAATCTCAAACTTCGTGTCTTTACATGAATCTAAACCAAAAAATCCCCAGATTTGAGTATTTCTGGTTAATCAAAATAAAACTTTTAATATTTTTAATGTTTGAATATCTCTGGTCAAGTTTGACAACATGAAGTCTGATCATATTAAAATGGCTGGAGTTGTTTGGATAGCCATTAGATAATGGCATATACTATTTTGAAATCACTGATTAAAGTAAGAAGACAAACGAAGGTTTCCTTGTTTTAAGTGGCCAACAAAATTTCTTTGCTTATTTCAACTACAGTAGGATTAACTTCTACCTATTATCATTTATTATTAGGTCTAACCCATTTTACCTAATCTATGTTCCTCATTCTAGTTAAAAACAAGGTTGTAGATATCAAGGAAAGCACTTGCTGTTCCCGCACAAACAATCTCCAAGTAATTTCTACTTGGGATAATCTAATTCCGACATAAACCTCCATTTCGTTGTCATTAAATACATCCTACTGTGTTGGGCTTCTATCAATTATTATATTAAAATTTGCTTGCAATAACTGATCAGAGGCTGGTGGCAAGGTCCAACTTCCCGCTCATCTCTCTCTCTCTCTCTATATATATATATATGAGCTTGGTGATCATACTGAAATGGCGTACATATGAGGTGTTATAGCTGGCCTTTGTTGACGGCGAGAGGTGGCAGACGGGTTAAAAATGACACCCAACACTAGAGTTTAGAGTGAGAAGGGGAGAGAAGGGATAAGACGTATAGATGGGACAATGATTGGTGGTGAGATTGGTCGCAGCACTTTATTGGGTAGGTGTCGCATTTTTTTTATTTTTAATTGGCCTGATAAAAAAATTTCCTGTCGGCTTTCTACGTAGGTTGGCCTCTCACTGTCATGTCCCAGCTCCTTCCCGACGACCACATGTACACCCCCACATCGGATGATCACTCTTCTCGGTACCACCTCAGTTTCTTCTTAGCATTACTTGACAACTTTGATTTCAGCCAAAGATAAAAATATATCATAAGATTTAAGGCATATTTATTGACAAAGTACTAGATTGTTATGTTCTATTGGGAGGTTCCTCTAGTATACAAAGTGACCATGTCGTACATTTGCTTTATGTTGTCTCATTTTGAGAAATGTTGAAGTTTAATTCTTTTTTATCACCTTTTTTCGCCATATGTTTTATCTAAGGTAAGTTTATATTTGATGCTTCTAAGATTAAGGATATAGATTATTAGATTCGAATCCTTCTATTATTAGATAGTTGAGATGAGAGTGATGGTAAAAATATTGCATCGTAAATTTCTTTATATCATAATTTATATTTTAAAAAAATAAAATTAGTAAATTCATCTGATATTAATTTTTTCGCTTCATGTCTCCAAGTGAACCTTCTACCTGCATGTGCACGATTGAGCGGCACTAAATTTTTATACAATGTAATAGCAATTACATGGGGAGAGAGTTATGAGATATTGTATCCCAAGGAAAGGAATCATCCTCTGTCCTGATAATTTGGGCTTCGGTTCATGAAACTTTTTGATGCCTCTCTCTATCTCTGCCTGGCATATATAGGCAAAGTGTATGTATCATTTGATAAAAAAAACTCTCTCTCTCTCTCTCTTCTCTCTCATACTCTCTCATACCACCTCTCACTCTCATATTAATATTGTGTCTGTCCGCTTTGTGAACGTGTTTCTAGAGACACCTTGCACTTTATTTGGCGCAAGTTGTAGAGTGACATGAACGTTTATTTTTGTTCTATGGACAGACACGTTAGGAGTTGGCAAAGAAAACTCTATGTAGGAAACCTACTAAAAGGTTAAGCCCAAATTCACTTTTGTGTGTAGTTTTTGGTGGTCCTCCCCACTGCCCAAGAGATTCTTCTCCTTTGGAGGCTACTCCCTACACTTAAGTCGTGGGTATGTATTGTGCAATTATTACCGGTTTCTTTTGTTTTGTAAATTCTCTTTCTTTATCCATCCTTCTTCCTTTTGTAGCTGGTCAACCTTATCTCTCTACTCTCTTTGGCCTCTGTGGCCACATGATAATGAGAAAACTAATCTAATCATATCAAATTTAAAAAAAGATATATATATATATATATATAGAGAGAGAGAGAGAGAGAGAGAGGAAGTTTCTCATGTTCTAACAGATCCAGATATCTGATGCATACATGAAGAAGCTGGCGAGGGAAGGAACCACTCAATCTACTAGCATTATCTCCCCACAGCCATAAGATAACTTATACAATTTAGTTTGTACCATCTCCAGGGTAAGGGATGGGAGGAGTGAGGAAGCACTTGAGCTGTAGGAGTCGATCCTTCCTGCCAGTGTTGTTTGTGAGCTGCGTAACCGAATAGGCAGAGACTGTAAAAATGATGAGAGAAAAAGAAGAAGCCAGATTGCATCTTCAGAAAACAAGAGGAATGTGGGGATTTGTGCTTGATGATCTCCTTCTGGGTCCTGTTGGGTTTTCCTTTCACCATGTAGTTTTCACCCATTAGCCTCGGAGCTCCCACCCAGGCATTCATACATGTCAAAAATCTAGGGCCGTGGGGTCTACTCCGACATGCAAAACATGTAAATATGAATAAAAATATGTGTAAGGCCTTTTCCTCTCTTGGGTTGTTTGGTGGTGGTTGCCTGGCACCAAAGTTTGGGGTCATCTAGGATGTGGTTCACAAGAGATCGAGCACAATAGATTGATGAGAGAGACGGAGCGTGTGTAGGCATATGTCTAATTAAGTAGGAGAAATATATGCTTATAGTAAAAATATTTCTGGTGTTGGGAGGTGATGGGGATGTGCTATCTCACGGCCAGCATTAGAATAGTTGTGCTTCTCCTCGAACAACTTGTTTGGAGGGGAACATTTATTACCTTTGTAATTTCTGTCTACCGACTCCTCGAGTCTAATTATGCACCCAAGACTCCTAAGAGACAAAATCCTGATCAATTTGTTAGTGTTTATAATAGAAGAGTCAAGTCTTTCATCCATGCTAACTACAGGAGCCATCTCTTTTCTGTTTCCCTCCTCTTTTCCACACCATCTCCCCCACTTAAATAATTCGGAACAACTGTAATGCATGTGCAGCTGGATGTACTGCATTGATGGTGGCTAATCTCAACTGCGTCCCACAAGAGAGAGAAAACTAATACAAAACTCATTTTCTTTGTGTAAAAGAAGTGGTAGTGTATGAAGTTGCATGAGGAGGAATGGATTTGTCTCAGACTGACCAAGTTTCCTACCGTTGGGGTGGGGACTGATTATTTACCAAGGGTCACTGGAGTGGTGAGAGTAGACAACCCTCTGCAGAAAAGTCCGGGTTTTGCCAATGGAGGAAGGCATATGTTTCAGTTCAACGGCGCTCTCCCTCTTCCTGAGGTAAAAAGGTTTGATGGGTCTGCTAGAGAGAGAGAGAGAGCGCGCATGTGGGCCGTGAGAGGAATGGCATTTGTGTGGGTAGAGGATACAACCATGGTGGACGGCTGGCTGGCTGCATTCGTATGTGTAACCGACCATGTCATGTGTACAGCTAGTTCATACACACACATATCCACACCTTCTTCACACACACACATATATATATATTATAATATATATAGTAGAGAAGAGAGAGAGAGATGGATAGAGAGAGCTGAGAGTTGTGACTGACCACCAACCCAAGGTTTTTTGTCTAGATGTAAACTTAGGTGGAGACAAAGGGGCAGGAATTGCCAGAAGGCACCACTGTACAAAATGGGCTAGCAGCTTGAGCTGTCACTCCACCTCCTTTAGGGCTTAGCTTTCGTGGAACCCCATGGCACTTTGGCAAATTGATCTCTTCTTCTTCCCCCAAAGGAACTGTTGGGAATCCAGGGTGGGTTTATGCCTGGGAGATCTCTGGGTTGGTATGTAGAGACTTGACGATGGCACAATTGTTTTCTTCTGCATCATTCTTTCCCCTACTTTATCACCAGAAGTTAGATGAGGATTTGGAGGGCATAAAAGGAATTACGGGACCAACCTTCGCCAAGATGGGTGAGGACAATTGATCTAAAAACATAAATTAAATGAACAGAAAAAATCATTATAAGTGGGCTCTTTCTCTCAGTCCCTCTGTGCATTTGCTGAGGTTCGTTGTGGGAAGGAAGAATGATCATCCCCATGAGACACACACACCCCTTTCCAAATGGGACTGGAAACATTAGACAGTTGCTGCTGCCATGTCCTTTATTCCCAGAATTTCCCCTCTTCCCAAATGGGGAATATCCCAATTAGTTACACTAACTTTCTAGCCCTATCTACTGCTGTCATACTTCTCCTTCTTAACCTAAGAAAAACCCATGAAAACAAAAGCAAAGGGGGAGCAAGCAACATTCTGTCCAAATCCAGATGGGTGACTTTTTGCCTACCACTCCCCAGACAAAACCCATATGTAAATTTTTTTTTCCTGCAGTTTTCTCCTTCTCCCCACATAGGGGAAAAGTCATCTGTTAAAAGCATTCATGTAACTCTTTGCCATCAGATTGAATAAGGTCACTGCATGAAAGAGGTAAAAAAAAAAACAGATGTTGGGGTACACAATGAGAGGGTACCTTCATATGTGCTGATGCTATTACAGTGGTTTTATGCAAATGAGAGTGTGTACAAACGAAAGGGATCAGGAGGGTTTTTAGATGAATGTGATATGGTGGTGGTGGTGGCTGTTCAAACAGCAGCATCACCAGCCTCTTACACGGAGAGGAAGTCACATCAATCAATGTGTAGTTCATATATGTATATGGTGTGCCACTTGTGGTTTGTACTTTGGACTATGGATCTATAAAAGTTAGTCTATGATTGATGACACAGATGCTCATGTACTCCAAGTCCACCCGGAACTTCTCTTATCTTAATGGATTGGATGATTGTGGACGGTACATTCATGATAGAAGGGTAAAATGAGATGTGCACAAAACCTCACAGAATAACTGCTTTTTCCCATTTTGCATTCTTATGTTTATGTGGTCATTTTTGTTGGCAAATGAATCCACAACAGGTTTTTAAATGAAAAGTAGGGGGTAATACAGTTTGATTCGGTCCGGTTCATTTTATTTTTTTTAAATTAAATTGACTTGAAACTTTTGATGACCAAAATTTAAATATATATATATTTTTCAAAGAGAAAACAATATACTAATGTTATGTGTTTTTTTATGAAATTATATATATATATATATATATATTTGTTCATCTCGATTTCACAATGTAAAACCGAATAGAGTTAAAAAGATGTCCAACTCGAATCCATCTAATCGGTCAATTCAATTTAATTTTTTAAATTTAACCAAATTTGAACACCCCTAATAAAAAGGTGTCGCCCTTAAATCTGATTTAAGTTCATTTATGGGAGTACCTCACTGATTTTTCCTTTGTTTTGTTTTGAAGAGAATTGGGAGCTTGATTCTTACCATCTTACTGTAATAAATGTTACTGAGCACATATACTAGTGGGTCAGTATGGGATCATGTGAAGTGAGACCTTCCACACTTGTATTTACCACAAAGTGGTTGGGATATATGAACACCCATCATCATCATCATCAAACTTGGTTGCATGTTGATATTGGTTTGGTAAATGTGTGAAGGAGAAGATGGTTAGAGAGAGAGAGAGAGAGAGAGAGAGAGAGGGAGGGAGGAATGGGCAGCTGTCCCCACCCAGCCCTGAAACCCACATGTGCTGAAAGGAACTAGTCCACCTGCCCATTTCCCCCCTCATGAGGACTTAAAAGAAGAGGAGGGGAGAGAGAGAGAAAAGAAACTGTTTATTTAAAAGTTGGTCTATTAAATAATGTGATAGGTAATATGTTATTCTTCTCTCTCTTTCTTCTCCCTCTTCCACCCCTCAAACCCCACGATATATGCTATCTTCACCGTGGCCATTTATTATGTTTCCTCATGAAGGTTATCCCCATTAATTTATGTGATAGCCGGTGACAATGTAATTAAGAGTAATAATCAAATGGGTCATATATATATATATAAGAGAAGAACAGTTAATTTCCTTCATATATATATATAATATATATAACGTAATATCATTAGAAATGGTAAATTTCTTTTGCTTAAACCACTGCTCCGAATTCATCACCTCATGAAGGCGGTGGTGCTACGGCGGCGTTGACATCTCTCCTTCCACACCCCCCCCACCCCCCCACACGCACGCATCTTTTGACACAGTTGGCAGTGTCGGTGGAGACGTTGATAAGGGTTGGTCACTTCTCAATGTAGTCCCAATTGTAAAAAATATATGCATGAGAGTACAAGCATTAAAAGTTTTCTTTCTTCAGTAATTGGGTAAAGACTAGGGCTGTTGTTTGAATGTAAATCCGGATTAAGAAATAGTTTTCCGGAAACTTATTTTTTAGGTCATTTGTTACCAACGAAAAACAAATCTGTAAAACCATTTCAAAACAAACCCGGATTTGGCATCCGCAGAAAACCGCGGATGCCGTTTCCAACTGCTGTAGTTTTACAGTGGAAGGTTTCAGGCACTATTCATATAAGTTGTCTTTTTATTTTTTTCCACTCATTTAAATAATTTTTCAAATTTAATTATTTTTTATTAGTTCATTTTCGTAATTCTGCAAAAAAAAGTTTTCTTTCTTTCACTACAGTAGACTCTATCTTCGTAATTGGATTGGATTGTCATTCAATACAGTTAGTTCTTGGATGGATTGGATTGATTTTCAATAGAGGAGAGAGGAGAGAGAGAGAGTCTCCTACATTCAATCATTTCTCTAAGGTTTAAATGAAATACTATTTCTCATGATGGGTCTTTTAGACTTATTAAAATAATAAGATAGCATTTTGAGTAAGGGTAAAATATTATACTAGTAGAGGAAAAAACTTAAAAAATCTTTAAATTACAGCTATCTCTGTTAAGGAAGACTGACAAATACGTTGATTAAAAAAATAAGAAATTTATGTGAAATTTGTCCCAATCCCCGTGACCATAATTTGCCCTTTTTTTCTTATTTTGACTATCAATGAAAAAAGAGAGAGGAAAAGAGCTGGCAGTGGCGGTGGGCGGCTCGAGTATTTTAACATTTTGCTATGTCTAGGGTTTGCCCTCATCTTCCCCTCCGCCAAGCAAGGGCACCAGGGCCACACGGTAAGACCAAGATAGTGCACCCTGGTGTTAAGAACTGCTGGGTGTTAATTGGCACTGTTCCGAGGGGTAGAAAGAAGAAGAAAAATTTTCAATTGTCATAATAGTAATACACATCCACCATGTATTCTCTCCCTTCTTGTTCAGATTCCATTTGGGTCTCTCTCCCTCAGCTGGATCCTTCTGCGCACCCACTGCTGTGAGTGTTGTGTGTGTGTGTGAGAGAGAGAGAAAACCTGATTTTTACTGAAGCAGACGGAAGAGAAGGTGGGGATTTTTCTGTCTTTTTTTTTTGCCCCCACTGGTGGTGTCGATGGAAACAAGCAAGGAATAATAAGGGTGAGAGAAGAGGAGGAGATGGTGGTGGTGGTGCTGGGTATGGTCATATAAATATACGTAGAGAGAGAGTGAGGAGAAGGAGAGAAGGGGGAAGAGAACAGAGGAGATAGGGGCGGTCCTGCATCTGCTTCCAGCTGCAGCCCCCTCTCAACAACCCCCCCCCCTTCCCCGGTGGCGCTGCTTCTGATGGGGTGGTCTTTGTTCCATTCCTGAGCCAGGAGAAGCAAGGCGTACAGCGGCAGCGGCAGCAGGAGGGTCTGTGAGCAAAGGAGTGAGCGGAGGACCACACTTCCTCCACCCGCTCCCCCATTCCCTCATAGATCGGGCAGGGGTCAGTGGGTTCTCCTCCTATTCCCCCAAAGTTTCGATCTTGCGGCATCTGTACCGGCGTCGGCGGCAGATCAGGTGGAGGCTTCGGTCGGTGCCTCCCCAGGGCCGCTGTGACCAGGAGCGGAGACCATGGAGGCCAGCGCGGGGCTGGTCGCCGGTTCCCACAACAGGAACGAGCTCGTCGTCATCCGTCGCGACGGAGAATCTGGCGTACGTCTCCTTCTCCTTTCCCTGGTTCTCCGGCATTGGTTCACCGTGGGGATTTCTGGTTCCCTTTCCCCACAACCACCACCCCCCAAATTCCCACCCACCTCTTCTCTTCCCTGCTGTCGCTCCTCTACTGTGCGTGCGCAGAGGCGGAGGGAAGAAATTGTTTGGTTGCTGTGGTTCTGATGAACTTGTTTCCTCCTTGTCGTCGTGTCGGTGGATGCAGCCCAAGCCGTTGCGCAACCTCAGCGGTCAAATCTGCCAGATTTGCGGTGACGACGTTGGCCTCACGACCGACGGGGAGCTCTTCGTTGCCTGCAACGAGTGTGCCTTCCCCATCTGCCGGACTTGCTACGAGTACGAACGCAGGGAGGGCAACCAGGTCTGCCCCCAGTGCAAGACCCGTTTCAAGCGCCTCAAAGGTGACCACTTTCTTTCTCCCTTCTCTTTTCTGAGAAGAAACTGTGCTCCCAAAGATCCCCTCTTTCTCTCTCTTTCCGTGTTTTCTGATGCTTGGAGCCGCTGGGTTGGGTCCTTAATTTGCAGGGTGCCCCCGGGTCGCCGGCGATGAGGAAGAGGATGACATCGATGATGTCGACAATGAGTTCAATTTCGGCGGGAGGGACAAGCAGGACATGCAGTACGTCGCAGAGTCCATGCTGCAAGGTCACATGAGCTACGGTCGTGCTGGCGATGTCGACATGCCTCAGCTAGTCCACACAATGCCTCAAGTCCCCTTGCTTACCAACGGCGAGATGGTACATTTTAATCTCCTATTTATGCACTTTGGTTCTTGGATTTAGGCTCTTCTGCGATTCTTCGTCCTCTTGGTTCTATTTGATGCAAGTCATCATTCGATTGGTAATGGGGGGGTTTGGTTACAGGTCGATGACATCCCACCTGAGCAGCACGCTTTAGTCCCTTCTTTCATGGGCGGTGGGGGGAAAAGGATCCATCCGCTTCCTTTTGCTGATCCAAACCTTCCAGGTAAGTCGGTTTGCAGCTGTTGGAGCCATTTTAATTGGGCTAAATTGCGGTGAAAAGACTTTTTTTTTTTTTTGGGCATGGGGTGGGGGGAGGTTTCCTTCTAGTTTCTGGATGTTGATCAAGAATTCCTTTTCTCTTTTTCCTTGCAGTGCAACCAAGATCCATGGACCCTTCAAAGGATCTGGCTGCATATGGCTACGGCAGTGTTGCCTGGAAAGAGAGGATGGAAAGTTGGAAACAGAAGCAGGAGAAACTGCAGCTAGTGAGGAATGAAAATGGTGGCAAGGATTTTGACAATGACGGTGACAGTCCAGATCTACCTCTGTAAGTATCTCGTCACTGTATCTCGCTTGGATATTGAAAATCTTGTTTGTTTTCATGGTGCTGAAAGGAACATTACCATAGACCTGATATAGTGTTTCTCGTGTGCAACCTTTTCCAACAACTACCTAGATAAATTAAACTACAAATTGCTTGTGCCACGCAGACCACTAATTATGTTTGCTTACAGATCAATTATTGCAATCTATACAAATGGCTGTCATCTGGATTTGGACTGGCTTTGTGTTCTTTGCTGCTGTTAACCTTAGCTATTAGACAAAATGTCCAATTTTTAATGGATTTTGGGACCAGTAATTTTCTGTGTAATGATTCTACTAACGTAGATTTTTCATCTCTTCCGAAATGGAATATTAATTCTTAGAAGCATCATAACTTGACATCCAACTTTATGAAACTTATGGCCCCCCCTACTGCCTTTAAATATGAGTAAGGTATTGAGAACAAAATTTATAAATCTTGTAGAGCATTATATAATACGGCACTGTATTTGATTTTGAATATTTTAGGCAAGATCATGTGGACATTCTGACGGGTCAATTATGTTGCTCTTTTTTCTTGCTGTTTCCACTTTCTGGAGTGTAGCATCCTACAATTGTGACTGATGATTTTGGTCATGTCTTGAACAGAATGGATGAAGGAAGACAACCTCTGTCAAGAAAATTGCCAATCCCTTCCAGCCGTATCAACCCATACAGAATGATTATTGTTATAAGGCTGGTAGTTGTTGGATTCTTTTTCCATTATCGGGTGACACATCCTGTTAATGATGCATATCCATTGTGGCTTACGTCTGTGATATGTGAAATTTGGTTTGCTATCTCATGGATTCTTGACCAATTCCCCAAGTGGCTTCCCATTGAGAGGGAAACCTACCTGGACAGATTATCACTAAGGTTAGATGTTTTTAATTTTATTTGCATTCTATTTGTTCTTCCTTTTTTTTTGTACAAGTGGAGTGATCTTTGGAAATGGTGCCTATGCAGGTATGAGAAGGAAGGCCAGCCTTCTCAACTGTCTGCTGTTGACATTTTTGTGAGTACAGTGGATCCAATGAAGGAACCTCCTTTGGTTACCGCAAACACAGTTTTGTCTATACTTGCAGCAGACTATCCTGTTGACAAAGTTTCTTGCTATGTTTCTGATGATGGTGCTGCAATGCTGACATTTGAAGCATTATCTGAAACATCGGAGTTTGCAAGGAAATGGGTCCCATTCTGCAAGAAGTTCAACATTGAGCCGAGGGCACCTGAGTGGTATTTCCAGCAAAGATTGACTATCTTAGGGATAAGGTTTTACCCTCCTTCGTTAAGGAACGAAGAGCAATGAAGGTACAACAAATGCATTGTTTGTTTTCCCCACTTTTTCCCCTTTGGTCTGTGAGTTGATCTTCTGTTTGAACTCCAATGCTGATTCTCTTGGGCATCTTACTTCAGAGAGAGTACGAGGAGTTCAAGGTGCGTATTAATGCATTGGTTGCAAAGGCTCAGAAGGTTCCAGAAGAAGGCTGGACAATGCAGGATGGTACTCCATGGCCTGGGAACAATGTTCGCGACCATCCAGGAATGATTCAGGTGAGTATTTTGTTTCCCAGCCATTTGGCTCATGACTTCACCATGTTTCTGCTGGTTGTAGGCCATCTCATTTGATACACTTCTCACCTTGAAATTCAGGTGTTTTTGGGCCAAAGTGGTGGACATGATACAGAAGGAAATGAGTTGCCACGCTTAGTTTATGTCTCCAGAGAGAAAAGGCCCGGGTTCAATCACCACAAAAAGGCTGGTGCTATGAATGCTTTGGTAAATTCTTGGTCCATCAGTCCTTGTCTTCATTTCTTGCGGTGAGACTGTAGGCACAAGTTTCATGATGCCTCTTGCATTTGATTTTTGAACAGGTTAGAGTCTCTGCTGTCCTCACTAATGCGCCCTACCTGTTGAACTTGGATTGTGATCACTACATCAACAACAGTAAGGCTCTCAGAGAGGCAATGTGTTTCATGATGGACCCTTTGTTGGGCAAGAAAGTTTGCTATGTGCAATTCCCACAGAGGTTTGATGGCATTGATCTGCATGATCGATATGCTAATCGGAACATTGTGTTCTTTGATGTGAGTATAAATCACGATGCCTTCAGCCACAAGCTGCAGTTTATTTTCCATGTTGTCCATTATTGCATTATTCTTGGATATAAGTACTATATATCTTTTATGTGACAGATTAACATGAAAGGTCTGGATGGAATTCAAGGGCCAATTTATGTTGGTACTGGATGTGTGTTCAGAAGGCATGCTCTTTATGGTTTTGATGCTCCAAAAGCTAAGAAACCACCTAGCAGGACATGTAACTGCTGGCCAAAATGGTGCTTCTGCTGTTGCTGTTGTACCGGGAGAAAAAAGAAGAAGGCCGCGAAAGCTAAACAAGAAAGGAAGAAGACAAATAAGAAAAGTGAGGCAGGCGTTCCTGTGTTTGCTTTGGAAGGAATAGAAGAAGGCATTGAAGGTATGTGACACCTTGATGTTCTACTTGAGTTTTCTTTCAATGTTTGAATGTGTCAAGGACCTTCCACACTATAGGATTGAAAACACGCAATGTTCTGCAGTACTGTTTCTGTTGAACAACAGTTTTCGTGATGTTCTGATACATGAAAAAATAGGAATAAAAGCTCTCTAAACCTGAACACTGAAGGATGACAGCAAGCTTTTTCTTGGTTTTGCCGTGTATCCTAGCTTAAGCCTGCAGTGTGGTGACTTTCTGAAGATTTGATCCATTAATGCTAGTCTATTCATTGTTATGGTCTTGTTTCTACATGTGTGCTTATACCTCTTTTTTCATTTGATCTCGTTGCATTGACAAGTGAAGCTTTTTCCTTTTCCTGAATGTCATAGCAATTCAAAAAATGTCATAGTAATATCTGGAACCTTAACAGGAATGGAGGCCGAGAAAACAACTTTCTTGTCCGAACAGAAGTTGGAGAAGAAGTTTGGTCAATCACCTGTTTTTGTTAGATCTACCCTTCTTGAAAATGGTGGGACACTGAAAAGTGCCACTCCAGCTGCACTTCTGAAGGAAGCCATCCATGTCATCAGTTGTGGCTACGAGGACAAGACAGACTGGGGGAAGGAGGTGAATCTGTCTTTCTGATCATGCACTCATTTTGTTTGTTTAGCCTCCCAAATTATCTGAAAGTAATTGTCTACTCCGTCTCCCTACTTCTAGGTTGGGTGGATCTATGGGTCTGTCACAGAGGATATCTTGACGGGTTTCAAGATGCACTGCCATGGATGGCGATCAATATATTGTATTCCACCCAGGCCGGCATTTAAAGGTTCTGCACCACTGAATCTTTCTGATCGACTTAACCAGGTTCTTCGGTGGGCCCTTGGGTCTGTTGAAATTTTTTTCAGCAGGCACTGTCCACTCTGGTATGGGTATGGAGGCGGGTTGAAATGGTTGGAACGTCTGTCATATATAAATGCTATTGTCTACCCTTTCACATCATTTCCATTGCTAGCTTATTGCACATTGCCTGCTGTCTGCCTTCTCACTGGGAAGTTCATCACCCCCGAGGTACTGTATTCATGGCAGACTCAGAAACAAGGAGCCATTTCTACTTCTCTGTTTATTCCAATTCTTCTAATGCACTTTATTTTGTCTATGCAGCTTAGCAATGTTGCCAGTTTATGGTTTCTGTCACTCTTCATTTGTATCTTTGCTACTGGTATCTTGGAGATGAGATGGAGTGGTGTTGGCCTTGATGACTGGTGGAGAAATGAGCAATTCTGGGTCATTGGAGGTGTTTCCGCTCATCTCTTTGCAGTGTTTCAGGGTCTTCTAAAGGTCCTTGCTGGTATTGATACCAACTTCACAGTCACAGCAAAAGCCAGTGATGATGAAGAATTTGCAGAGTTGTACATGTTCAAATGGACCACCTTGCTCATTCCACCAACCACACTGCTGGTGGTAAACTTGATAGGCGTGGTGGCTGGAGTCTCAAATGCGATTAACAATGGATATGAATCTTGGGGACCCCTGTTTGGTAGGCTATTCTTTGCATTCTGGGTTATTGTTCACTTGTATCCTTTCCTCAAGGGTCTGTTGGGACGGCAGAACCGGACACCCACAATCATCATTGTCTGGTCGATTCTTCTTGCGTCAATCTTCTCGCTCTTGTGGGTCAGGATAGATCCTTTCTTGCCAAAATCAGATGGTCCACTTCTGGAGGAGTGCGGTTTGGATTGCAATTAGTGTGGCTTAGGGGCAGCAAAATCTCATTGTCGTGCCAATCAGTATGTTTACTGTTAGTGCAACATGGGAAGGTAAACTGTCGATATACCTTTTGCCACAGGTGGGATTCTGTGATGTATTCGGCAAACAGATGGTGAGCAGGTTTGAGCTGCGATTTCTTCCACTGAGGGCTCTGCAGTCTTCAGTCTTCGAGCTGCTGCTGCATGTAGATTTCAGTCACTGAGGAGGCTGAGCTCGCCTTGTGTATTTTTGTTCATGGTGGGAGAAGATGGTTGCCACTTAAATTCTTTATTAGTTCTGGGACAGGATGGATTGAGGACGAGGGTCAACATTGTTCATGCATTATTGCCTGTTGATCTATATATTGAGTTCTTTGCAATAAGGCGGGCTGTCTGCCTGCTGTTGTGAACACGGGAAAGGCTAAAGAAACAAGTGTTCAGTTCAGTTCAGTCCAGTTCAGTTCAGTTACTCTTGTGATTATTACACCCATTTATGGGGGCACATATATATAGTTTGTTCATCACTGTTCTTTCATTACTCTGCAAGAGGAACATCAAGAATCAAAATCCATAAACCTTGTGTTGATGATTTGTTTTCCAGCAGGTGAGAACTGGGTCATTCTCCATTCAACCCAGAAAGTTTTGCACTCTCCTCTCTCTTATATCTGTCGTAAATTTGTTTATCAGCAGGTGAGGTGAGTTTGTAAGTGAAAACCCAAACTCTCTCTCTCTCTCTCTCACAACACAAACTATGGTTTACTCGACTCTATCTGCTGTTAATGTAGTTTTCTTGTTAGTGGCCTAATGCCTAAGCCACAGGGAGAAACCCCCCTTTCCCCCACCCCAGGAGTGTTCTCGGCACTTGACTATCACACTCTCTTACGTTACATACTAGACTCATTGCAGCTGTCGGCTCTGACCCTGTGAAGAGAGAGAGAGAAAGAGAGAGAGTGACTGCTTGTCATTGCCCGCCAGCCCAGCTGCCATCGTGGTCTTTTGCTCTTTTCTTTCCTGTGCCCTTTGATTGCTGTCTTCTGTCCCGTGCCGCTGGCATCCTCCTCCACCTTTACAGGTACAGCCAGGTTGGTTGATGGCGGTGGCTTACCTTTGTCTTTGCATGTGGCGTCTGCGCGTGGGTGCCCTCCACCCCCACTCGTCTCACTTCCTCGACAAGCCTCCCTCCCTCCCCTTTCCTGCTACCCATCTTCTTTAATGCCGTTACAAACACACACACACACACACACGAGCAGGCAGGCAGGCAGAAGACGAAAAAGAAAAAGGAGGAACAAAAGATAAGCGAGGATCTCTTTTTAACAGTCTTGCATGCATGGACTTTGATTGTTTGGATTCTTATTCTATAAGGAAGGAAATTTGAAATTCGCATGTAAGATTGCTTATATGATTCGGAGCCTAGGACAAAAAAAGATTTTTTTATTTGAATGATTTTTTTCTTTTTTTTTTGCGTATGAGAGGATTGTTTCATTGATTGATTTTTTTTTTCTTTCATTAGATCAAGAGAGTATGGCTTACTTAAAATGAACATAAGAGATATATTATGGCACCATCTTTTTGTCTGCTATCTAACCTGGAAATAGCAATCAAACGTGTTACTCGATTGGAGGACCATCCAATCTCGTGATTACCTACCTACCTAGATGGGCCGCTGAATTGAAAATGACGAAAAATCTGATAAAAAAAAAACATTCCTCTACAAGTAAAAGAGGATAATTTAATTTGTCTCTGTTTTTCTTTTTCTTTTTTGAGAAGAGAAAAAGAAAAAAAGAGAGAGGAAAGGTCTCCCATTCAGTGAGGAGTTGTGCTGCCTAAGTCAAATCAAATTTGAAGCATGTGTCTGCGCTCCATCAAAATACTCTTTTGCTTGCGTTAAAATGAGAGGAGAAACCCAACCTCCTTTCTCCCCCAACCTTCACACGATGCCAAGGAAGAGTTTGTGCGTGTGTTTGGAATCTTCAAGTTTTTGTGGTGGTGTGTGTCGTCACCACATTGCAGCCTGTACCTCAAAAGGAACAGCGTGCCCACGGCCACGATGGGGCCGTGACGCCGGGCGCTTTAGTTTGAACAAGGAAAGATAGAGCTATGACTACTTGCTTGATGATGTCCAAAGGAAGCCGCTTGCCCCCCCCCCCTCTCTCTCTCTCTCTCTCTTTCTCTCTCTCTCTCTCTCTCTCTCTCTCTCTCTCTCTCTTATATATATATATATATATATATTCCTCTTTTCATAGACATGAGTTTTCTTATGATTTTAAATAGCTATTTTCTTTTTAGATGCATGGAACTATTTATACATGTCGTGAGAGCATTTGAAGGAAGGCAGGGAACCCTTTTGAGGGAAGGAGGTGTCGGGTACAAGGCCTCTCTTTTCTTTTCTTCGGTTCTTTTCCCCCCTTTCTTGGGGGGTGCATACTGCATACAAAGGAAAGGAGGAGGAAGAACTCATATACCGGTCCCATATCATGACGACGAGTGAAAGGTTGCAAGAGTTTGGCGTGTCTTGGGTTGGGAATATGAGAAAATAGGGTCATCACAGCTGTTTTGTCACTGTCGGTGGCCGGACACCTTTTGAGACAAACAGAAACGAACACCCAACCAAGTGGCATCATAAGATTAATCTAAAACTTGAGACAATTACGATACTACTTTTTGTGTCATATTTTTGTCACCTTCAGCTTTGATCATGACCGAGTTGTGCAATATAATTTTGATTTTTTAATAACTTTTTCCCTTCACTATTATTCAACTTTTAAATTAGATATATGTAATAGAAAGTAGTATAGCCAATGATAAGAGTAATACTTACTGACTACCCACTCTTTCATTATAGATCACATTACGTTTTACATAGACATAATATGACACACCCTTTTGTCACTGTTAATTATCAATCATTTGCCGCCGTTGTTGTCTCCATCTACTACTGCTGTCCACTTGTTGCAGCCGTGATGTGACCATATTAACGCATAAAACTTGCTCTCCGCTTGGACGAACAAGCATTACTCCTAATAATATCTTAACATTGCTCTGGAAACTGTCCTAAAAATGTCGGTTCCCATGGAAAATTTAACAAAACAAAACACCATTGGTATTTGGTACCTGGAACTAGTGAAGAGAGCAAGAACACTGTACGCTCTCTACAGCTCTCAAATGCTTTCACTTTTTGGCAGCCATGTCAGACAATTCTATATATATATATATATATATATATTTTTTTTTTGTAGGAGTATTTACACTTTACACTCGGGGGGTAATCTTGAGCGAGCATTCTTCTTTCAAGGTGTTTTTTGCGCGAGAAAGATTTTCTGTACTTGTGAAAGTGCAGAAATGTCTAATCATCCTGCACTTCTTCCTTTCTATTGGTGGAAAAGAGGAGAGAGATCTATGTGGCAGCTTCATTCCCACCAGTAAGAGAAAATAGTGCAAGAGGACTAGATATTTCTGAACTTTCACAAATGCAGAAAGTCTTTCTCTTTCTGCGCATGACCTTAGTAACAATTCTGTCTATAATGTAAGTGCTGTTATACATAAACCTACACGTACGGTTCAAATATTCTTCTTTGCACCACTGATGGTACCACCAACTGATCGAGTCATCATTTCTTTAATAAATATACAAATGACCAACCCTAAGTTTATCTGCATTGTATATAAATGCTGTGTATGGTAATAGGGGGTCCTAATCCTAAGTTTATCTGTGTGGTGTGGGGGCACCTCTCAATACCATCCCTGGGTGCATGCACGGACAGTCGGTATTTGTTTTATGACTTATACATGATTTCCACATGTAATAACGTTCTAATATTTACCTAAAGGAATATTTATTACTTGTTCAAGATAGGTAGAGGATGAATTGGATTGTTTGACCTCATTTTTATTAAATCATCTCATAGTCATATAGGCAGCGATATATATAGCGTGTGGAATGCATTGCCGCTGCTGTGTCTGCTGCCACCGTCGCTATAGCCATCAGCCACCATCGCCACTTGCAACATTACCCAACTATATATGTCATCTTATGTGATCTAATTAATGTGATCCAATGAAAAATGAGATAGTTCAATTCATTTAATACTCCTCATCATGCCACTTTATACTGTACACACACGGGTAACAAATATTACTCATTGATTAGAGAGAGAAATATCACACTTACACCTAGTGTAGTATTCCGTCACCTTCCCCCATACCATACATAAGGTGATCTTGGATTTCATAAAAGATATTTAACTCGTGGAAGATCCATCCAGAATAAGAATAGTCCATTAATTAGGCAAAACATAGACATAATGACACAAGGATCACAAAATTACCCCCAAAAAGAAAACTCACTCCTCATTAAAAAGAAGATGTGAGCAATTGCTCAGAATCTGTGGGCACCCTGACAAAGAGGAAAGGAACTTGTTTTTTTTTTCATCAAGGATCCTTCAAGCAATGGCCGATCTACGTGGTCTCCAGTGGCCTATGACACTAATAGATTTTCCAAATCTTTTAATATGGTCCCATGCCCAAAAAAGTTTTGACTTAATGATGATGTTCCCACTGATCTGATCCATATCTTATCGAGACGCTACTAAACAAAATTTCTACGTCCATCATTACCCTCTAATTACCAATAATCACAAACATATTTGTTCCTACTTTTTTAAATAGTATCAGACTCGAGTCTTGTCATCATATCTTTCAGAATCAGCTCTATAAATTAAAATACACAAAGATACCGTACCATTCAACGGAATGAATCACAAACATAAGTTCGAAGACAAATGACGACTACTCTTCTCTTCCTACCTCAAGATCCTTTGTGCACTAAATTCGAGTTGCTCATCCCAGGCATTCCCCTGTGCCTCCCGTTTCAACGGGCCTATTATCCAACACACCTCACAAGAGACCCGTGGTGGTTTGTCGGAGTTGGACCAGTTCCTCTGTCAAGAAGCAAGCCAACAAAGACCCACAGTCAACGGTTGCTTGATGAGAAGAAAATGTGGACAAGAACCAAGCAGCTCCGTCCAGTGCAAGCTCATGGAGAAATTACAAGCAAAAGTCAAATCTGTTCACTGCAAAGGAAACACCATCAAATCAATTGGGTATACTCATATTCTGTCGATGGGGAAAAAGAATCTCAAAGGAGAGAATTATGAGTGGACATATGGCAGGATCATGCCTCGGAGCGCTACCACTGTTGTTGTTGTTGTTGCTGCTGCTGCTGCTGCTTGAAAACAAGATTTATAAGTCTTGAAAGACATCATATAAATGGAGAAAACGAAAATTAAAAATCAAAACTAACAACAAACATTTGGAGGCTTTGGCAGTGGGCACTATAGAAGGAGACATTTACAGGCTTCACCAGATAGGTTACAAGTTGAGTGGGATGAGAAAATCGAGAAATGCGGCTGAAAATCTTGGAATAAATTGTCTGGGAACTCCACCAAGTCATCCAAACCCACGTAGCATTCATCAATGAGAACTGCAAAAGTTGTGCTGGGATGAACATGCACTTCACAGTTGGTGCTGAAATGGCCATTTGACTGTACAGCAGGCCCCAGTTTGAACGTACTATTGTGATAAGTGGAAATACCATTTCCTTTTTCCATCCCTTGAAGATAGATTTTGAAAGCTGCCAACTCGTCACATAAGCATAACATGATAAATGCTTCAAAACAATCAGCTACATTCAGGCTTTACAGATGACGGATGTATCAAAATTCATCTGGTTTTCCAGTCAAAGTGTCCTGACAAATAATTAGGGATGAATGATGCTACTACTTGCAATTATCATTCATGCTGCTTCATCATATATGCAAAGCAATTCTTTAGCCGCATATGCCCTACACAACAAAGTGCAGATAAAAAGCATCAGTTTCAGAAGTGAATCAAACCCTTCCCCTCATCCCATTCCCCCTAAAAAAGAAACAAACCCCGGAAAAAGAATAAGAATATATATTCATCCTTAACATGAAGTATGCCAGTGTTTGGCTATAAAATAATAATATGGAGCAACTTCTAGAAAAGTGAAGTAATGGCATGGACAAGTGGCCAAATCGCATTACCGGCAAGTAACTTCAATGCATTCCTTGTCCAAAAGACCAATCACATACCCTCCTCTGTCCCTTCCGGTACTTTCTGAAGTTACAGGAAGTTGACTAACACCAAGCAAATCCATAATCTTTTCAGCAGAAAGGAGAGTCATGCTGGGTGTTGCAGCCTGTGTCCGACATTTATTACCTTCCAAGTAGCAGATATCAGAGACCAAGAGCTTCTCGACCTGTTCAATAATAAAAATTATAAATGAATCAACTGTCAGAGCACAAAGGGGCTCCCTATTTGAAAAATACATATAGATAAAATTGCACCATTATGTACACTCGGATACAGGACGT
This sequence comes from Colocasia esculenta, assembly GCA_014218235.1. Lineage (NCBI taxonomy): Eukaryota > Viridiplantae > Streptophyta > Magnoliopsida > Alismatales > Araceae > Colocasia > Colocasia esculenta. Next base: position 35,370,620 of record CM024766.1, read on the forward strand.
AATATATTGGAACCCAAAGTACATTACCGATAATTGCTTTGCACTGAAAATATAAAGATTGGCAACCTTACAGAGAAGCAGGTTTTCCCCCATCTTTAGGCTATCCTTGGCATCAATTCTCAGAAGTGCCTTGCCATTAATTCAAAGAAAGCATCATATGTTCCCACTATTAGAATGAGACGTCATCCAGCTGCCATTTTCCCACCTATGAGGCTGCAAACTTGGGCTACAAACCAAATCCGAAATTTTTTACCCAATTTATAAAAATTATCAAATTTGGAATTAAAAATTTATACCGATAACTTATCGGAATCGGAATTGGATATTCCGATATGTTATCAAAATCAAAATCAGAATCCATTAATCCGGAATGGGTATCCAATTAAAATCTGATAAAAATAAAAGTTAAAAAAGAAAACTTATCCGAGGATAGGAGTTCAAATTTCCTCCCCTCTCCCACCGTGTTTTGGGAAACCCCCAAACCCACGGCTACCACTCCCTCCCTTCTCTTTTCTGCAGTGCAGCAGACCCCAAACTCTCAAGGCCTCAACCCAGCATCCCCCCCCCCCCTCTTCCAGAAACCGGCACCTCCCAACCCACGGCAGCGATGGCAGCAATCGCCATGAGAGAGCGAGATCGCGAGCTGCTCCTTCCCATGGGGGGATCAGGCGATTCAGGCCTCTGCCGCCGCCGCCTCATCCCGCCACCACAACTCGGGCTGTGAGGTCAGTGTCTCCTTATCAGCGGCAAGGAAAGGAGAAGTGGCGAGGGAGAAGGTGTCGGCGGGGCTGCGGTGATGGCGGCTAGGGTCTGGTTGCAGTGACGTGGAGGATCCGATGGCCCTAAATCCAGCAGTAATGGGGACTGTGAACTGGTTGCAGCAGCGCGGCGGCGGTGAGGTGCAGCGGCAGAGGTGGAAAAGTGCAGCGGTGCAGTGGCGACGAGATCGACCGGCGGCACCAGCAGGTCCATCTTCCCCAACCCCGTCACCCATGCCCCCCCCCTTTCTCCCCCACCATCTGGCGCCAGCAGTCCGATGGCGGTCTACCGGCCGCCCTCCGCCCTCCCCTCCCCCTCCCCCTCTTCTCTCTCTCTCTCTCGCTGTCTATGTGTGGGGTGGGGGAGGGGGTCCAGCGGGGTCTGCCAGCCGACTACCCCTCTCTATCTCTCTCTCTTGCCCTCTCTTTCTCCTTTCACTCTCGCCTCTCTCTATCTCCCTCTGTCTCTCTCCCTCCGCCGGCTGACTACAAAAGGTGTAATATTTTAAGATTTTGTATATTTTAACAGAAACAATAATATGGATAACAAGAAAAATGAATAATCCAATAAAATTTCAAATCCAATTTCGATTTCAGTAACGAAATCGGAATCGAAACGTAATCGGAATCAGTAATTTTGAAATCATCGGAATTGGAACTCAAAATTGTTTATTGAAATCAAAATCGGAATCTGTGTTTCCGGGTTCGATTCCGGTCCATTTGCGACCCCACTGCAAACATTCCCATTTTCAAGCTTCCTTCCAATAAGGAAGGGTTACTAAAATGAATGAAGTGAGATGTTTCCACATTTTAGGTGATAATGAACTGTGGAATGGATGCCAAAGATAGCCTCAGTTTTTAAAACTATGTGGAAAATATAGAGGTCAGAGGCTAAAGTAAAACTTTTTTTCTGCTAAACCTTCAGTCTAGCGCCATCTAATTGCGACTACAAGGGAGAGAAGTCATGAGATAATTTCATTAACTTTAGAGCTTCCTGCACTATAATTCAAGTTCAATTAGGAAAACTGAGTTTTAACAAGCAAAAGCTCCTATTATGTGATGAAAGTCAATTTCATTAAAGACTTGTTAAAGTTTGATCAGGTCCATTTAGACCCAATTGTGAAGTGGGACAGAGCTAACCAGCAGCTCAGAAAGGCAAAAGTGTCAAACCAAAAAGTTTCATAGGCTCTAGACTGGCAAGTGACTATCCTGGCAGGAAGACACTAAATTCCAACTCAAGATGGCACTGGGCTCCAGCTCCTGGATCAGATACATTCAGTCAACCAGCTATCCTTTTCCAGAGTGGATTTAACTTCCAGCAATAATAAGTCATCATTCTGAAAATGCTATTCACGTCACCTACCTCCAATAATCACATATTGGCTTCCTAGAAAAGCAGATCATCTACCTTTTATTTGTGTAATGGTCTCCCACATACTTTGTGGACTTGTCACTCTAAGAATCCGCACATTCTCATGTGCCCCTTTCCTACTAGGCTCAAAACTGCCTGAGCACCAGTGGCTTTTCCCATTGGGGCACCTTAGGAGGAAGCATGACTTAGAGAAACCTAGGCTTCAAGTTCAACTTACACTTTGGTTTCAATCTATTCCCAGGACCCAGGAGCATCTTCTTCCACATTTTTTCAATCTCCATACAGCCGTACAGGTTCCCAGGCATTTTAGCTCCAAGGCCAAGATGTCCCATACTTTATAGGGCCACAAGCAGAGAGTGGACCATGTCAGCTCAGCTGTTTATGCTGCACCACAGGCTTATTTGGACAAGAATCTGCTTAAAACATCCCATTCAGGTTTTCCTTTTTTCTTTTTTTTACTGTATCTCATTCATGTTATAATTTAAGTATTAATACCTTTCATTAACCAAGCCTAAGATGATAGTTCTCAACCTACAAACTATCATGCACACATATGCAAAAGAGTAGTATTCTTCTCCTGATTGACTGGTACGACCATCCAACCCCAATCTTGTATGATCATTACCTGCCAATCCTGGGTTCTGATCTAATCCTGAGAGCTTAAAAATGTCCACCTGATCAGAATATCTATCCTGACCATAACATTCTCAAGATTCTATCTTCTATCCAGTGAATATTCACTTATTGTTAAGCCATGTTAATAATTTCTTCAGCAACTAGGAAATCGTGAACGCAAAGACCAGCTTATATCTATTTATTTTGAAAATAAGTGAATGAAATTTCTACTTGCCTCAGATTGGTTTCCCCAGCTTCTAGCTGCTCTGCTTATGTCTTCAAGTGATAGCAAACACAACAGGTGGTTATCTTTCTCAACTACCACTGCACAAGACTGCCTCTCAGAGAGCATGAGGTCAATTGCTTCCTTCAAAGACATGCTCGTCAAGAGTGTAACATAAGTAGTTCGCATAGCTTGTGAAACAGTAAGCTTTTCAGCTATATTCCTTGTTTCAAATTCAAATACACATAATGAACTTTCAAGATCACAAAGATCATCTGGACTGGGCCTTTTCTCAGATGCTGTAGAGTTAGCAGGTGATTGACTTGCACTGACTGATCCATTTGGTTCTTGATCACCATCAGCTTTCACTTTCTTTGATTCAGGTTTACTGCTGGAATTTCGTTTTCTACTTTCGGTGGATGCAATCAATGAAGACAACCCCACAGCCCCAAGAAGTGGAAGAACAATACGATAATCCCGAGTCAGCTCAAAGAGGAGCAGAACTGCAGTAAGAGGAACCTGACACACGCCTGCAAGAGTAGCTGCCATACCCACCTTGTCCAGAGAAGAAAGCAGTAAATGTGGAGACTAAGGTTTATAACACTACCATAAAAATGTGAGTGAGTAGGGTAATTGTCAATTTCAACGCGAATGTACCAAAAGGAAAGATGAAACATCAGAACACAGAGATTCTGCTTGCTTAGCACATTAAAAAATAATTCATTTTATTGAGATTTTATGACAAGCACTCTGACAGATGCCAGTCTTGTGCTTCATAGGAAAATGGTTTCTAAGATGGACACATGCATCACAAGAACACAGGTGATGCATCAGCAAGTATCTGAATATGCTCTTGTGAATTCAACATGTCTCAAGCAAACAAGTGATGTAGCAGCAAGTATTTAATATGCTACTATTAAAGGATGAATTTGACATATATTCTTGTACATAACGTGAATCATGTTGAATCATTTTTCGGCTGTTTATTTAGCCATGGAAATGTAGATGCTATATGTGCTCCATCAAGAGTAAGCAGTGGAAAACAGGTGGATGGGATCATAATGAGCACAAAAGGGCAGGACCAGAGAAGCACATAGCTAAAATAAAGAGCTCCTTTAATCTGAGGATCCTTGATAGATTGAAAGCAAAGAAAATAGTGTAAGGTGATTGTGGCATATACTTACAGTTATAAGGCTAACCAAAAAGAGGGAAGAAAACTTAAAGAATTACTAAAGATGTGTTACCAAGCCATATGCTTGAGGTGATGCCACTTCAAATACATGGAGTTGAAACAGAGGATTGGTCCCAGAGAAAGTGGACTCTATAAATTTACCATATGCCATTCCTGTTGCTGCACCAATGAATAGGGAAGGTGCATAATAGCCTCCCACTAATCCAGAAGCTCGACTTAAGGATGTTGCAACTATTTTTACCCCCACTAGCTGAAGCAAAATGTCAGCAGGAAGGCCTGCAACAAATGGGCGCGATTCCAGCAAAATATCAACATTCTCAAAGCCCCAGTAAAGGACTTCAGGATATACCAAAGCCATAAGGCCAACTGTTAGCCCACCCAATGCAGGAAATATCACTTTGGTTATTCCTGTTGTCTCATGCATATAGTCAACTGCTTCTTTGGCATAAGATGTGCATCTAGATAATGCCAAGGATACCAAGCCACACAAGATTCCCAGCAATAGGTACAATGGAAGTTCTGCAAAAGTATAGAATCATCTAAACATGATCAGATTCTACCAAGTTCTAAGAGAATGAAAGACTTTAAATAACATTTAGTCAGTAGACACATCAAACTTTACTGGCTATTTCAAACTTCAAGAATAAAGCATATAATTTTGCAACTGTTCTTTTTGTCCCTTTCCAATGTTGGACTACCCTTACAGCAACTAAATGGAAGAGCAAACTGAAATTGAGTGGTAATATTACAGTACCACTAGGGGAACGGAAATCGTATTGTGGGACTTTAAAAGCTGGATCAGAGCCAAGACCAATTTCTGAAACCACAGATGCAATCACTGCACTAAGTATCACAACTGATGTTGTATTAGTAACTGAAGAGGTTGAATCTGCAGCGGATGGCCAGAGGACAGATTCCACAGCAAAGAAACAGCCAGCAACAGCAGCACTAAATCCTAATCAAACACATCAGTCAGTATTTATGTAAAGATAGTCACACCAAATGGTGACCTGAATCAAAATTTTAACTATTGAAAGAACCATAGACTAGAGCAACAAGTTGCTCGCATTCATGGGAGCAAGATCAAATATTTTCAATCTTATAGAAACAAGGATGCTATCGACTCATTCGATATTGTATTTCTACTTTTAGTTTCATTTCAGTTTAAAATTTAAAACTAAAAAGTAAACTATCCCATCTCCTGGAAACCTTAAATAATCCCATGAAGAGGATAACTAACAGTCAACTTTACTTGATTTTAACCTTTTGTCCATACATTTGGCTGACTTTACACTCGTGGCACTAGTAGCACCTTAAAGTTTTGTAATTCATATCTTCCCTTCTGGAAATTCAGCTATTAGTGTGTCAAAGTCCCCAAAGTAAATAAAAATAGTGAACATGCACAGAAGTCCATGTCACTGTTCACTCAATCTATAAAGATTGCCATCACAACCCCCTCTTGCAAATTAGTAGAAAATTTGTGTTCAAGAACTCCACAGATGTCTCCACTGATATCCAAGGGGAACAGCAAACCTCTTAGTCTTAGATGACATGATTTAGAGATTTTAGAAATCACAAGACCTTTGTGTTGAACCACTCCTATATTTTACCCTTTATTTTGGTGATAACAAAACTCATGTTCAACTTAAAATATTATTAATATATTTTATATCATGTTTCTCCCATGAATACAATATATTATTGCATTATCATTATAGAATTACACTAAGTTTCAACTTCGGCATGTATGTTTTGATCATGTTCAATCGAAGCTTACTTCGTCACATACGAAGCTAGCTTCGTCATATCTGAAGCTAGCACTTCGTCGTGCATATTTTTGGTCGTGATCAGTCGAAGTCCAACTTCGTCAAATCTGAAGCTATATACGATGTTCACTTCGACCGATTGTGTTGTTTCAGTTTCGACCGATCCGAAGTTATACTTCGTCATATCCGAAGTTTCACTTCGACCGACAGCGTTATAATCTGTTTTATACGAAGCTTCACTTCGTCATATCCGAAGTTACACTTTGTCATAACTGAACCTTCACTTCGACCGATTGTGTTATATTTTGGTCATCTGAAGCTTCACTTCGACCGTTTATGTTATTTCCTTTACCAATCGATCATTTCAAATCGATTGATGAACATTTTATCGATTGATGAACATTCCATCGATTGATGTTATGCACATCGATTGTCTTTAAGTTACACATCGATTGTCGTTCATTTCATATCGATTAATGTTATAATACATCGATTGTTTAACAAATATTATATTTCATATCGATTGTTGTTATATCATAACGATTGGTGTTATAAGCATAATTTCATATCGATTGTTGTTATGACTCACATCAATTAGCTTTCAAATATTTCAAAATGTCTTTGGCGTCCAAAATGAAAGTTCAAATGTACTTCATATGTTTAACTTATTATTTCTCTGTCTGACTGAAAATCTTTCTACTGTGTACCTTCTATCTTATTAGGGTAGGTAAGAAAAAGAGTCTGCAGAAAATAAGGACTCCTTCCTTATGCTAAAAAGCAAAGGTTCTTCTGACTATAATCCATGTTAGTGCATCATTATTTGGGTCGGGATCACTTAATTTCTATAACATTTACTGTGTTTGTCATGCTTATTATACTATTTGAACCTACTCCATGTTTAATATGTAGCTAATATTAGTTGAACATGTCCAATGCATACTTCTAACACTTAATCCAATTTATTCACACTCAAATGCATGTCCAATGATTTTTTCTGAATTTTTATGATTTTTTATAAATTTCTGATTTTTCAGTATTTTTCAAAATTTTATGATTTTTGAATTGCCTGAGACAAGTTTCGGCCGGTTTTGGCTGAAACCAAAACCAATACGTTTCAGTTTTGGACCCAGCCAAAATCGAGACTGAAACCTAAACTGCCATCCTTGGTGGAAAGTATTACTCCAGTGAGTAAACACCTACTTCCAGCAATCAACTATCCCACATCTCTATTCCAGCTCAGTGGAGTACCACCTGTAGAGCCTATAGAACATATAAAACAAAATCCACCACATAAATCTCTGGAATCTACTTATTCCTCTGTCTCTTAGAGACTTAGAGAGATACCATGACTATTACTCTTCTCAATCAGTTCTTTCTGAGGTCAATTCCTTCTCTTCAGTCCCAGGGTAAATTCACCTGGGCAACAGTCACCTTCTTTGAGCTCTGTCTCCTGTCTGAACCTCTTTTGCTGATCAATAGCAGAAAACTTCAGTAAATTGTGCAGGTCTCTTTGTATTAACTATTAAGTGATTTTCGTTATGGTCTTCTATTTCTTTTTTGAGCTAATGTCCCAAAGCCTCCTGAACTGGCCCACCATGCCTTGAATTTTAAAGACCATAAAATGCCAGCTTTCTCTGAAATCTGTGTTGGGTTGAGTGTGTTTTGGAATTTCCTAAAGTTGTATTTTAATGATGACCAATGAACATCACTCATACTTTGATTTTGATGATGACATATTGTGATTTTAATGATGACATATTGTGATTTTGATGATGACATGTTGAACATGTTATACATTTTATACATATCACAATAATGCTTAAACAATATGTTTTTGATGTTTAATATCTCATATTTTAATGATAATATCTTGTACTAATGGCTTATGTGTTAAATTTTCAGGAATATCCAGATTTTGTCATGGTAGTGTCGACACAGTCCATGATCGTGTCGACACTAGACCCAGATTCCAGGAGATCCATTTGTCTGACTGGGACAATGTGTCGACACAATCTGTGGTCGTGTCGACACAGTCTGTGGTCGTGTCGACACTAGACCCAGCATCCAGAAGACCCTTTTTGGACAAATGGGATAGTGTGTCGACACACTCCGGCTGAAACTCAAAAACGTGAATTTCTCTGGACACGTGGCCGCTTGGGGATCAAGGGAATCTACCTAGGTTTCCGTGCCCATGCACCCCAGGACACTTTATGGATATATGGGGCTATAAATACCCATGCTCCTTATACCCCAAAGGGAAGAGAGCCCATACACTTCCAGAAGAAGCTTTTTGGCGGCAAAAAGGGGCTTTCCAGATCTTGCTCCATCTCCAGAAGTTGCAGGCCATCCTTTCAAGAGGAAGGACGTGGGAATCAAGGGGAATCTCTGGAGAGAAGCTTGCTGTGCTAGGAAAGGGAGCAGATCCAACTGAAGAGGAGCAGTAGAAGAAGGATTTCTGGCATTTCAGATGCCATCAAAACAGAGCATCGCCAATTGAGGAGAATCTCCATCGATTTCCATCAAGGCTCCTCAATTCAAGTGTCTGCAAGGCCTCTTCATCGAAGAACACTCATTCTACATCCATTTCTCTCACTTCAGAGTTTGTTCTTTCTTATTTCATCTATGAGATTTGTGCATGAAGTTCTGCACAAATTTTTGTATACGAAACTGTCTTGAATCAGATCATTGCTAGAGGATCTGATCTCTTTTGTGTTTGATCTAGCTTTTGTACTGTGAGCCGTTGAGCTCTGGTTTGTGAGTCGTCGCACTCACTATGTGGTTTGAGTCGTCGTGCTCAATTTGGAGTCGTCGTGCTCCGGTTGTTGTTTGAGCCGTCGTGCTCAAGGTTGTTTGGAGTCGTCGTGCTCCAGTGTGTGTTGTACTCAAGGTTTTGAGTAGTATGGCCTCACTGTGTGAGGGGTGGACGTAGGAGTCACTGGAGGTGATTTCCGAACCACCTAAAAATCCTCTGTGCAGTGGTTTGAATTGTGGTTTGACTTTGTATTACGCTAGATGCATGCATAGAGATTTCGTTCACACTTCTAATTGATTTGCTCACACACACTAATCACACATAATCTACACACACCTACACTTCAGATCAGTAATTTGTTTGTCTGAATTGATCTCTGATTCGAAGTAATTTAGAATTGCTTAAGCTTCCGCATTAATTGGTGTTAGATCTATTCAACCCCCCCCCCCCCCCCCATTCTAGATCTGATCCATCCACCTATTTGATCCTACAATTGGTATCAGAGCGGGTTAACCACTCTAATTGTTAGATCTAATTTCTTGTTACATTGATTCACTGTAATTAGATCTAATAGTCTTTTGAGTTTTGGTATAATGGCAAATTTCTTTAATCTGCATGAATCTCCTGTTATAATTTCAGAGAAATCCTCAATCTCACTTTCAACAACTTTTTCAGAGGAAGTACAAAGAAAAGGAGCAAAAGGAATACACAAATGCTCAATGGCAAAGAAGAACTTCAATGAATCTAGAAAATCACCAATTCAGAAAATTGTGGCTCTCACAGCACATTCTATGAGCTCAGAGCATTCTTCATCCTCTTCAGAACACAAGAGTTCCAATGGGTCTACAAGGTCAGGTAAATCAATTCCAGACCCATTTATGTATTCTAATTCTGATGTAGATGAAGGCATGTCTTATGTTAAATTGATTGAATTCTGTGAAAAGATGTAAAATCTTAATGCAAAGCTGAACACTAAAAATAAAGATTTAAAAAAGACTTTAAAACATTGTCACAAAGAAAGTGAAAAATTAAAAAATACACTTGAATTGCTCCAAACAATGATAAAGATCATTCACAAGAAAATGAGAATTTGAAAATTGAAGTTCAGAAACTGAATTCTGAAAAAGAAAGTTTGAAAGATAAAATCAAAATTTGTGAAAACAAGCTGTCCAAGTTGAAAAAAAATCATGATCAATTGGAATATGAAAATCTTGATTTGAAATATGAAAATGAAAAATTGATTGATCTCAATGAAAACTTCAAATTTAATAATGACCAATTAAACAAACAGATTTCTAACATGGCTCATGATCATCAAATAAATGAAAGATGCAAACAACTTGTTGAAGAAAATTGTCACTTAAAGAGAAAGATTGAATGCTTGTTACATGACAAACCATTAGATAATGATTGTAGCAATTTCAGTAATAAAATTGCTGATATGGAAAAACAAATTGCTCAATTTGAAAATGAAAAGAACAAGATGAAAAATGGTTTGGATGTCATGCTAAACAAGCTTCAAATTTCAGAAAAAGAAGTTGTTGCATTAAAAGCTAAAAAACAAAAGCTTCAACATGAATTGAAAAATACTAAAAACACAAGTCTTGCTTCTGTGAAAGATAAGAAAAATGAAAATAAAATAAAATTAACATTTGTTAAAGCTGCTGCGAATAAAAACTCTGCTAATTCTAATGAAAAACTTGTGAAAGTTCTTGTTCAGAAACAGACAGAGAAAAAGAAAAATACTACTGTTAAGAAGATTCATCTACTTCCTCCATCAGTCCAAAAAGCTCCAAGGCAAGTTCCAAATTCACATCATGCTAAGAGCCACCAAAAGGTACCTCCTTCTCCTCATGGTAAGCCTCCTCACATGAAAAGGAGATTCCAGCAAATGCATACATGCCAAGGTAAGTACCAGGTAAGAAATGATCTCATTTGCTTTAATTGTAATAAACCTGGTCATTTAGCCAAATTTTGCTGGAATAGAGATCAACATTTCCATAAATATGTCAAATCAGTCCAGTGTTTCACATGTCATAAATTTGGGCATACTTCTAGGGAATGTTGGCATAGAATTGATAATCTTGTGCATGCTCCCATGTTTCATGTTAATGTACATAAGAATAAAGATCATATTCATGTTGAAAATACTCAGAAATTCTATGTACATGAAAAAGGAACTGTTGCACAAAAGATCTCTTCTGAATTCCATCTCAATGATAAAAATCTGAAAAATAGAAAACAAATTGTTCAGTATGTTAGTGGTGCATTCTATACCAATAACTCTAAGATTAAAAACCAAGATTCTAGTGTTTCTAGTCTTTAGAAAAAATACACCCAATATCAAATCCTTTTGGATTCAAAAATCGTTGTTGCAGATTCATGGAAGATCCTTAGGACTCAAACAAGTTAGGGTTCTGAAATGTGCTGCTTAAATGTTGGATGCAGGGATCCTTGTAGTCAATTTCAAGATGAAGGCTTCATGACTAAGGCTACAAGGAAAGTAAGTAAAGAGAATGAAAAAAAATAAAAATCTCACCAAGTAAATACTTCTGAGAGATTCCCTGCTAAATAAAAACTGAAATCAATTGGGACTCTTATGTAAAGATCAATTGGTATATCAAATGATGAACTGTGGAAGGACAAGTCAGGCTTGTCTAAAAACTATCATTATGTGTGAGGAATAACCTCCGCCAAGTACCAATGATCTTCCTTGTGTAAGAGTCATTAATTTAAAAAAAAAAAAGGTTGTGATTGAAACATGATTGCTTGTTTATTTCATTTCTTCCATGATGATTTTTGCTTGAATTACTTGCCAAAGTTTTCACATCATGCACATGTAACTAAGAATCATGATTTTGTTGAAAATGCTCAGAAACTCAATGTGAATATAAATTGAACATTTTATGAAAAACATAGATACATTAAACAAAGAATAATTGTGTTATGGAACTAATGTTGGTCATAGTTCCATTAATGACAAAAGTACATCTACACTAAAAAGAAAATTCTCTTGGATTCAAAAAGGTTCATTGCTGCAATCTAACTCTTGCTTCATTGTAGGACCCAAGAAGGTAAGGGTCCTAAAGCCAATTTGATCAGCAAGTTGATGAGCGTTGTAGCCATACCTTTCCATTTGAAATCAAGACAATGGCTATGCAAGGCAAGAAAAATTGGAAACCACAGGTAAAATCTAAATGAAGACTGTTCAGGTAAAACCACATATCACTTTTAGATTGAACTGCTTAAGTTAAAGAAGATTCTTAGAGTCTTATCTGAACAATAAAGAGTGTGTTTTGATGTTGCTCCCAATAATAACTTTGTGTCTTAACACTTGGAATCATGTTTGTGTTATCATGCTTGCTTAACTATGCCTATGATTCTGTATGTATATCAACTACTTTGACTTTTTGGTATATCAAATGATGATATGTGGAAAAACAAGTTATGTTTGTTTGGAAGCTATCATTATGCGTGAGTAAAATTCTCCGTCAAGTACCAGAAATCATGTTATGCTTAAAGCTAATTGTGTGTATAATCATGTGTGAAGTGCTTGCTAGCTTTTTCATTCCATGCACATATTAAGGGGGAGTAAATTTGAAAAAGTGAAAAAATGTTCTTGAAAATGCAATGAATTTTATGCTAAAATTAAAGAATACTTGACCTTTTTGCAGTGACTATGTGGTATATCAAATGGTGAAATGTGAAAGGACAAGTTAGGCTTGTCTGGAAACTCTCATCATGCGTGAGAAAAATTCTCCGCCAAGTATCAATAGTCTTTCCCTACATAAAAGGTCATCAAGAAAAATGAAAATCTCAAAAACTTTATTTTAAGTCTTTGAAACTTTTCTCCTCTAATAAATTGCCTGTTAATGCATGCTTGATCATGTTCATATTCTTTCTGTGCAAACTACTTTGAATGAACATATCTGAATTGCTTAAATGATCATTTCATATCATGCATATCTTATGGGGAAGTGAGTCAAAAGAATCTTTGAGTGAAATGCTGGAGAAATATTCTTTCATGTCTGATTTATTAACAACTCTCATTCAGCTTGTTGACAAATGTTCCTGCAAATGAATTCCTCATTCTCACATTGTATTGGCATTCTTGGTATATCAAATGGTGAATTGAAGAAAGACAAGTCAGGCTTGTCTGGACACTTTCACTATGCGTGAGTATATGTCTCCGCCAAGTATCAAGAGTCTTGTATGCAATTGTTGAGGGAGAGTTCTTGTCTTTCAATAAAACATTCTTGTTCATTCTATTTTCACTTCATTCCATTCCTATTTCTTCAATAATCTTCATGTTCACCTTGTGAGGGGGAGATACATGAAAGGGGGAGTCATTGTCACATTCCTTAACTTTACTTGTCTATCTTGAACCCCAAACTCATCAGAATATTTGAGTCATTGTGTTATTTTCTTATGAGAGAATTAAGACATTGAAACTAAACTCATTGTGCATTTAGTTTAATTTCAAAGATTCATTAGCATTTCATGGTTAAGCAATCTTAATACTGAATGTTTTTAAAATAATTTGCAAAACACTATTATAGGCACATGAGTGGCTTTAATATTTCACATGTGTATGTTTACGCTTCATTTTTTCCACATGTTAAGAATAATTTTTCTAAATTCGTAGTCATGACTTTTCTGGTCAAAGCAAACATATTCATGTAAAACATCAAAAGAAAATGATCAATAATCTGGAAAGATACAAACAGAGTAATGCAAATTCTTGAACCACTGAGTAACCGGGTCATTTCACCTAAAAAGTGATTTGTTTCGCGTCAAAAAGTGGAAATCAAAGTTTTCAACTCTGTATAAGATAATGAAAGTTAAACCACTGAGTAATCAGGAGGTCTTGCATCTGATCAATGTGATCTCTTGCACTGAAAAGTGAGATTTAACTAATTTATTCTTGTATTATTTCCCAGTTCAAAATGAAAGAAAATCAACTGACAAGATGGAAAAACTTAAGACCTTAATAAAGTTTATATTTACTGAGTTTAGACATATTATTCTACATTGTCTTAAAATTAAAGCTCCTAACATCCTTGTTAAATACTTCTGCTCACTCATATAGGTCACTTTACTTCACATTTGCATCATTATTTTAACTACATTCAGATCATTATATCTTGTAATACCTTGTGTTGAGTGTGTCTTTGTGATTAAACTTTGTTGCACAATACCAACGCACAATAACTTCTCTCATATGTCAATATCACTTTGCCTTATTTATTTTGATCATTTCTGACCATTCATTTCCCACATTTCATTTCTTGATCTCCTACAATCTTGTTTCTCTCTCTTATCTATCTTTTTGATGTTGTCAAAAAGGGGGAGAAAGTTCTTTAAAAGGGGGAGAAAGTTCTTTAAAAGGGACAAAGTTTTTTAAAGGGGAGAAAGTTTCTTATGGGAGAAAATTCAAAAAGGGGAGATTTGAGTCAGGTTATTGGGAGATTGTGCATATATTTTGTCATCATCAAAAAGGGGAAGATTGTTGGGTTGAGTGTGTTTTGGAATTTCCTAAAGTTGTATTTTAATGATGACCAATGAACATCACTCATACTTTGATTTTGATGATGACATATTGTGATTTTAATGATGACATATTGTGATTTTAATGATGACATGTTGTGATTTTAATGATGACATATTGATTTTGATGATGACATGTTATACATTTTATACATATCACAATAATACTTAAACAACATATTTTTGATGTTTAATATCTCATATTTTAATAATAATATCTTGTACTAATGGCTTATGTGTTAAATTTTCAGGAATACAAGATTTTGTCATGGTAGTGTCGACACCGTCCATGGTCGTGTCGACACTAGACCCATATTCCAAGAGATCCATTTGTCTGACTGGGACAGTGTGTCGACACAGTCTGTGGTCGTGTCGACACTAGACCCAGCATCCAGAAGACCCTTTTTGGACAAATGGGACAGTGTGTCGACACACTCAGTGGTAGTGTCAACACACTCTGGCTGAAACTCAAAAACGTGAATTTCTCTGGACACGTGGCCGCTTGGGAATCAAGGGAATCTACCTAGGTTTTCGTGCCCATGCACCCCAAGGCACTTTATAGACATATGGGGCTATAATACCCATGCTCCTTGTACCCCAAAGGGAAGAGAGCCCATACACTTCCAGAAGAAGCTTTTTGACAGCAAAAGGGGGCTTTCCAGATCTTGCTCCATCTCTAGAAGTTGCAGGCCATCCTTTCAAGAGGAAGGACGTGAGAATCAAGGGGAATCTCTGGAGAGAAGCTTATTGTGCTAGGAAAGGGAGCAGATCAAACTGAAGAGGAGCAGTAGAAGAAGGATTTATGGCATTTCAGATGCCATCAAAGCAGAGCATCGCCAATTGAGGAGAATCTCCATCGATTTCCATCAAGGCTCCTCAATTCAAGTGTCTGCAAGCCCTCTTCATCGAAGAACACTCATTCTACATCCATTTCTCTCACTTCAGAGTTTGTTCTTTCTTATTTCGTCTTATGAGATTTGTGCATGAAGTTCTGCACAAATTTCTGTGTATGAAACTGTCTTGAATCAGATCATTGCTAGAGGATCTGATCTCTTTTGTGTTTGATCTAGCTTTTGTACTGTGAGCCGTCGAGCTCTGGTTTGTGAGTCGTCGCACTCACTATGTGGTTTGAGCCGTCGTGCTCAATTTAGAGTCGTCGTGCTCCGGTTGTTGTTTGAGTCGTCGTGCTCAGTTTGTTGAGCCGTCATGCTCAAGGTTGTTTGGAGTCGTCGTGCTCCAGTGTGTGTTGTACTCAAGGTTTTGAGTAGTGTAGCCTCACTGTGTGAGGGGTGGACGTAAGAGGCACTGGAGGTGATTTCCGAACCACCTAAAATCATCTGTGCAGTGGTTTGAATTATGGTTTGACTTTGTATTGCGCTAGATGCATGCATAGGGATTTCGTTCACACTTCTAATTGATTTGCTCACACACACTAATCACACATAATCTACACACACCCACACTTCAGATCAGTAATTTGTTTGTCTGAATTGATCTCTGATTCGAAGTAATTTAGAATTGCTTAAACTTCCGCATTAATTGGTGTTAGATCTATTCAACCCCCCCCCCCCTTCTAGATCAGATCCATCCACCTATTCGATCCTACAATCTGCTCATAGCTCCAAGTGTCTTGATGAAGCTTGGGTTGAGATCTATCCTTCATAGAAAATTTTCACCATTGTGGGATGTGACTGCATAAATGGACAACATGATAACATGGAATCTGAGGGATCTACTTGCATTCTTCAACTGCCACACTTTAAGGGTCAATTTCATGTTTGAATATCTCTATATAAGGTTCATTTAGGTGATTTTCTTTATTTTGAGATAGAGCTAGGCATCCAAAATGGAAACAAACTGCTGCTTAAGAGATAGAATATTTTTGTTTTATGACTATTGTCAAAGAGAAAAGAGATAATTAAACAGAAAAGGATATATTGCAAAGACAATAACCGGACCTTCATCATTTACTAATGGCAAAGTGCAAAAAAATAGTTCCGGTTATGAATATTTAATAGAATAGCCAAGTACTTTGTGTTGTAAAGGAAAAAGAAGAGCACTAATTATTTTCGAATCAACATTTCTACATGAGAACAACAGTAAAACAGCAAGAAGCTAACCTGATGAAATGCCAGCTGCTGATCCAGCAGCAACAAGAGATAAATTCTTTCTCCTGTTAGTATCAAATATGGTATTCACTCCTTTAGCCACAGATACACCTATTTCAACACTAGGACCCTCAGGCCCTAAGGAGTTCCCAGTTCCAAGTGTGACAGCAGCAGCAAGTGCTTTTAGGAATGGTCTTACTACTATCTCCTTAACAGTTGAAAAACTTACTTTTGATTGTGTTTCAAGATTACTTCGTATGTTATTCAACAAGCTGACGATGATTCCCCCACAAGCAGGTACAAGTACTACTCTTTGCCATATTTCTCCAAGAGGCTCCTCTCGTAACCATGAAGCACCTCGTGCAGGTATCCCATCCCAGAAAGTATCACGTATTTCATGCACCTACGCATTTATTAATCTATATAAGTAACAGGTAATCAGAATCTTGCTTATGTGGTAAAGTAAACAAAGTTGGTGCAGTTAGAGGACTATCGTTTGAAACAGTTAAATAGCAAATAGAATTGCATGAGTGTGACAGA
Organism: Colocasia esculenta; assembly: GCA_014218235.1. Taxonomy (NCBI): domain Eukaryota; kingdom Viridiplantae; phylum Streptophyta; class Magnoliopsida; order Alismatales; family Araceae; genus Colocasia; species Colocasia esculenta. The sequence goes on from CM024766.1 coordinate 35,387,493, forward strand.
TTCACATAAAGAACAGAGCATCCTTTGAACCATTCTTAAAAAGTTGCTTCTAGCATAATTTCTAGGCGGTTTCAAGTTCAGTAATATTAGCAAAGGCAGTGTAGCCTTTTGTCATATCAGAAATAACCACATTGATATTAACAATTACAGACCTAATCTATCATCGACATGATCACACCAAGTAGTTCCATGTCAGGCACACCTAGCCCACCTAAAGGACAGAGAAGTCTCTAATAAATGATAAGAATTTAGCACCCATGTCAAGCTCGAGCTTTGATTTCAGTGAATGGAAATGGTGATCCTTCTTTTTAATGGTTGTGTTGTATGGAACAAGTAATTCAGCTATAACATCACATAAAGATTAATGACAAACAACTCCTCAGTTTGAGCTAGGAGATGTGCTTCCGATCTAAGTTGAACCGCAGATAGTTTCATGTAAAAGGAAGAGGAGAGAACCAGATTAGAGAGGGTCCGTACTTAATTTGCATTTTTAATCTTGTCGATAGCCTGTAAAAAACATGTCTTGCATTTAGGTGTGAGGGTAGAAGCGAATCTCTAGTCGAGCACTAACATCCCCAAAACAAGCCAAGGTATCTGCAGAAAGATAACTTAAGCAGTTAACCTAATCCTAGTCTTATGGGGCCGGACTAAGAAACATATACAGTCATATTCATGTTGTCTATTTGAGGCCAACCAAACATATTTGAGAGACGAAGCCAGAATTCTTCCATACAGGCAAACCGGCTTCTTGCAATTCAATTATGCACAAACATAAACCGTCCTCCTGCAAAGGAATCAAAGGAAGCCCGCACAGAACGGCAGAAAGCTTACTGCGTAGTTGAAGAGTACGACGCCGATTCCGGTGATCAGTCCGACGGCGCAGGCGGCGACTATGTTAAAATCCTTAAACGGCAACACCTCCTCTATGGCGCTGGCCACTGCCCCGACACTTAGCTCCTTCCCCACCTCCCTTCTGCCGTCTTCTTGATCTTGGCCCCCTCGCCCTCCGCCTCCCGCACTCACGTCCTCATCGGCCCGACGTCCGCCCTCCCTCGGCTCGGGGGTGCCCGTGGAGGATTCCGGGAGACCGGCAGGGGGCCTGACGTCAAGAAGATGACTTGTGCGTTTACGCCCGTCTAAGGTGAAGGGGGCACGGGGTCGGAAGAACAGGGGTGACTTGCAGCCGCCGCCGTCCAGCGGAAGATGTGTACACCAGAGAGTAGAGTGGAAGGGAAGGCGGCAGCCTAGTACGGCGTCGCCACCCAGATAAGACACCAACCCAAGGTGGAGCTGGGCAGACGCCATGAAATGCGCCACCCCAGGCCGCCTCTGCGCGCGCGTGTGCGTGTGGGTGTGCTCCGCTGCAGCGTGGGAAGGTGATGAGCCGGCAAGATAACAGGACAGGGATGTGATTCATGTGAAGTGTTGGAGATAAGGCCTGCGAAGACGAGTGCCAGGGAGCGACCAAGCAACTAGCTTTGTTTAAACAGATAATTAGGGCTGTTAATATTTCGGAGTCGGAATTCGAAATGATATTGTTTATATTTATTTTTTATAAAAAAAGTTAAAATAAGTTAAAAATAAAAAATAATTGAAAATATTTGATACAATCAAATGGTAGATATATGTAATATTAGAAGTAGTGGTAAAAAAATATCTTTGATAATAATAAGTATAATAAATATTATGAGAGAGACAAGTTAATTAGATTCTATTTATAAATTAAGGAGAAGTTAAAAACTTAGTCTAAAATTTTTTAATATTAAGAAATAAGATTTTAAGAGTATATATATTTAGGACAAATTAATTAGGAGTTCCTAATTGACTTATTTTCTAGTCCCTAACAAAACTGTAACTCATTACAGTAAATGTTATCTCATGTTACGGTATACGTTAAATCGTGTTATAGTCAATACCTCTCTATTATAGTCAAAGACTTCTAATTAATTTTTTCTATATTTTATGAATAAAATAAAATTTATATTTTATTGAAAATGAAATGAAAAAATAGAAAATGATCGAAAACGAAAAAATAGATACAAAAAGTTCACAAACGAGTCGGAAAGTCAGAAATCAGATATTCATTGGCAAACCTACACATAATGGAATGGATCCACTTTGTTTTCAACTTCTCAAATTTGAGATATTTTTAAGGATAAATTAATTTACTTTTTTGACTATAATAGAAAAATCATTGTTATAACAAGGATTTATCATATAATATAATAGGAGATAATATTTACTATAATGAATTATAATTTTATCAAGGAGTAGAAAATAAGTCAAACATCTAATAAAAACTCTTAATTAATATATCTTATTTTTATTTAACAAAACATTTTTTTTATTTTACGCTGCAATATAAAATTGCTTCCATCAATTCCTAAATTTTTCCATGGGGGTGTCTGGCCTCTTTAGAGGAAATTGGGAAAAAAAAAACATAACGTATGCATGTATTTCTATTGTTTCAGAAAGTTATTAACGTATTTTTTGCGATTGTCTCTTTACTTGAGTTTATTTGAAAGAATATATTTGTTAGAGATATCTGTATACGAATAAAACTATATCAAAATTATTACGGTAAAATCCCCTCGGGGCATTCAACTTACTTATTGACACCTTCTTTGCCTTGGACTTATATGTTTAAGTATATCAATAACCAACCTTTTTTCAGATATCCTATTGTTTAAGAATTAAAAAAGCACTTTCCTTTAGAAAAGAATCCTCATAGTCTAACTTGTTTTACTCAAGTTTGTTTTCATACTAATTACACTAAGGGTTCATTTGATTGTTTGTAAAATATATTTATATGGGAAAAAATTTTCAATAACTTTTACAGAAAAATTAAAAATATAATTATCTATTTGGTACTCACATAAATATTTTCTCTGAAAAGATTTTCTAGTGTTTATTTTCTAGTAAAAGGTTATCGAGCATAGGGTGTCGGACGCTGGGTGTCAAGCGTCGGACGTTGGCCGCCGACCGTCAAACTGCAGGAGCCAAATGCCAGACGTCGTGCGCCGACCGACGGGGGTCGGGCACCTCTAGATGTTAGGCGTCGGGTGTCGGGCACGTAAGCCGGCCACCAAACCCTGGGTGTCGAACGCCTGCCGCCAAGTGTTGGGTTGCCGGCCTCCGGACGTCAGCCACTGGCCCACTCAAGTTTGTTTTCATACTAATTACACTAAGGTTCATTTGATTGTTTGTAAAATATACTTATATGGAAAAAAAATTTCAATAACTTTTACAGAAAAATTAAAAATATAATTATCTATTTGGTACTCACATAAATATTTTCTCTGAAAAGATTTTCTAGTGTTTATTTTCTAGTAAAAGGTTATCGAGCATAGGGTGTCGGACGCTGGGTGTCAAGCGTCGGACGTTGACCGCCGACCGTCAAACTGCAGGAGCCAAATGCCAGACGTCGTGCACCGGCCGACGGTGGTCGGGCACCACTAGATGTTGGGCGTCGGGTGCCGGGCACGTAAGCCGGCCACCAAACCCTGGGTGTCGAACGCCTGCCGCCAAGTGTTGGGTTGCCGGCCTCCGGACGTCAGCCACTGGCCCTACTTCCAAAAAGGAAGTCTTACGTTCAGTGCCCAAGTAAATTCTTGGGATTTCACTAACCACCAAGTAACCTTGATTTTTCTTTAAGCAAGGGACATACAACACCCAGCCGGAGAGTTATGCGTTGAGGGGTTCGACAGTTAATGCACCACTTGATCGTAGGGCGCGCACGATGCAGCCGTTGTAACCGTCGCAAGGAGATGGAGAGCCGCCTGGAGGCTCCTGAGTAGAGGATACCGAGAAGGTAGCCTATTTGGTAGGTTGAACCAGGAGCTCGGTAACTGCCCTTGTTCGGCAGCCTAACTGGCTGCTCGGTGCCTGGTACCAGGGCACTACTGCTGCCAACGGGTCCGGGCACGCTTCCTGCAAGACCTGTTCGGTAGATAGGGCATAGGCCGAACAAGATGTAGGGCATCTGGAGACTGCACCTAGGATCCTGGGGGTGCTTAGAAGCGGAGAGTGTGTTTGGGATCTTCAACCTTCTCCCGAGGACACGTGTCGTGCCGCTTGGGAGCCACGCCTGTCTGCAGGATAGTAATGGGCCATGATGGGCCTAGGTGGCTAGAAATAGCTACCACACTTGCCCCCCACTCTCTCAGGCATACTCGGTGCCCGGAGTGCCTTGAGAGAGGAGGTTGAAGAGTTATGCGGAATAACACAATACGGTAATCTAGAAGGGGGGTTGAATAGATTACGTCAATTTTTAAATTACTAATGGCTTCTTTTCGATGCTACAGCGATCTTAATGAAACTTGATTAGAATTCGATTAAGTATAAGACCGCTTGAGTTGATCTAAATGAGAACAGGGAATCAAACGTGCATATGAACACCGTGCCTACCAATCATCTATCGCAAAACGCGAACAAACCACAGAACACGATGATTTAAGGTGGTTCGGAGTACACAACTCGTGTATCCTACATCCACCGTCCACACACACACACGCAGAAACGACTGCTTATGAGCGAGTTCAACACAACAACTCAAACACACACACATTGTCTGATGAACCACGATCAGAACAACCACAAATTCGTGAATCAAGCACAAGGGATGCTCGAAACACAACCACACACACACACGATGGAATGGAAATTATGAAATGGAGAAGAATTTAGAGTTGGGGAACAAATCCCGTTGGAATTCTTCTCGTGGATCGTCCAGACGCTCTTCAAACTTCGATTGGATGTAGGCTGATCGATGTAGAAGGTTGAATTGATGACGATCCGACTTCAACTTCGCATGGATGGCGATTCCACAACGATCTGGGCAGAAAGTTGAAGCAGAGCAGCAATTTGGGGCTTTTCCTCTTGGTCCCTTGGAGGCTCTTGGATGGGAGGCTGCTCTCTGCGAATTTGGCTCCAAAAGGATGCTTATATAGTGTTAGGTAAAGGTGGGGTTCGTGGAGGAAGGAAACACCCAAGTGGGGCCGGATTTGGAAACTCTAAATCTCATGTTTCCGTCGTCTGTCGACAGGTGCACTTGCATCTGTCGACAGGCGCACTCAGGCTGAGAACTGGGTTTCAGAAAATTGAGTTTCTGAGTGTATCTGTCGACAGGCAATTTGCATCTGTCGATAGGTGCACTCAGGAATAGAAAACCTGAGTTCTGTCCTGGGTTGACTGTGTGAATCTGTCGACAGGTACATTGCATCTGTCGACAGGTGCACTCAGAGATGCAAACCTGAGTTCTGTCTTAGAATGACTGTGTGAATCTGTCGACAGGTACATTGCATCTGTTGACAGGTGCACTCAGAGATGCAAACCTGAGTTTTGTCTTGGAATGACTGTGTGAATCTGTCGACAGGTACATTGCATCTGTCGACAGGTGCACCTCTTTGACAGTTTTTTGTGCTATTTGCTCATCTCTTCAATGCTCCATCTTTCATGCTTGTGCACCTACATGCAAATACATTATTAGTGATATACATTGTATGATTTAGCAATGTTTAACTCAATCACTTTCATGGTGTTTTTCATGTTAGTTAGCACATCAATTTTGAATTAAATCAATGTTCAAGGATATTAATGTGATCATCAAAAACATGATATATGGAAAACCAACAATCTCCCCCTTTTTGATGATGACAAAACATTCAATTGATGCATATTGATGTTCTCCCCCTTTTTGACAACATACAAAATGTCAAGTCATGCACATTAGGAGACAAATAAACAGAAACTGTGAGTTTTCATTGATTGATCATTCAAATTTCACAGTACAAGAGACAATCAGTACATGACTCAATAAAAATCAAAAGAAAGGGAAATAACATGAACAAGCAAAAGATGACTGGACAAGTGAGACTAACTCCCAGCTAAGACTCTTAATGACCTCTAATGACCCTGAGACCCTCTATTCATTGTCATGTCCAGCAGGTGGAGGATGACGGGATCCATCTCTCTCGGAGTAGAGGAAATCAAGCCGGTCTCGGATCTGCACGTGAGACTCATCCAGAGAGTTGAGGCAAGCGTCCTCTTGATCAAATCTTGAATTCATCTGAGCAAAACCTGAGATCATTTGTTGATGCATTTGTGCCAAGTAATCATGAAGAGATTGTTCTTGAGGCACAGGTACATCATCAAATTCTTGAGCTTCATCAGGCATTTGCTCATCCTGAGGTTCTTCATCACTGCCTTCATTTGCTTCATCGGCTTCATTGTCTTCTGCATCAGTTGACTCTTCAGCTCCTTGGTGTTCCTTTCCTTTGAGAGTCCTTGTGACTGTACCGTCTACAATCTTGTAGCCCATTCGATTAGCAGCAGTGAGGTCAAAGGCACTGCGGGATTTTAAGGAGATGAGCTCACTTGAAGGGATAGGAATGCCAAGGAAAATGAGAAGAGAGGTGATGGGGCAAGCATATGGCATTGATCTCTTGGTGTTAGAGAAACACCGACGGATGAGGCTTATCATGAGTTCAGGCAGATTTATTTGTTGACACTTGAGGAAAAATATGAACAAAGATTTGTGGACCTCGTGACTAATTCTCAGCTTCCATCCTTCGGGACGATCAAGGTAGTGAAGATGTGATGGATCATCTGGATCAAAGGAGGAAAGGAGTTGGCATTGAGACGAGCAATTTCCTTAGTGGAGTCATAAGGTTGCAACGTGAGAAGTTCATAGTACTCAGAAGCAGAAGGATTGTAGTTGAAGATTTCAACTCCTGAGTTTGGAATTTCAAGGGCTGTAGAGATAAGATTGGCGGTGAGGCGAAAACGAGTGCCTTTCACCGAAGAGTAGAGATCTCCCTGATCGAAAAGCCCTAGGTTATTGAAGAACTCTGTGACGGCAGTTGGAGAGTATTGCAAGTGTGAGTACAAGAAGGATGTCCACCCTTGAGTGTCAAAATACAGTAGGAGTGAGGGGAACATCGGTGCTAAGGACTCGAAGTCCACATACCGGGATTGGACGAGTTTCTTGAAGGTGCCGTTGGGCCAGATAAGACGGAGACCTTGAGGAACATTGAGTTCCGGCAACCAATCCTCACGATGCTTGCTGCGACGTTCGGAAGGAGCCCTGGAACTTTCTCCGGCGTCCGTCGAAGCGCGGCGACGGCGAGAGAGGCTTTGATTTGGGTGCCATCTCAGGAAGGAGGGTGAGAATGGCGTTTGGGAAGGGAGAGTGGAGGTGTAGTACCCTAGAATTTCCTTGAAATTATTCTGTACAATGTGTGTTTATTTCTGCATAATTTGAATGCTGTTGTGTGTAAGAACTAGGCGTCAAGATCATTTGACGTTAAGGCTTGTAAGCGGCAATATCGTATGCCGTTTATATGGTGTTAACGACGATAGGTATTGACGTTTAATATTTTCTGAATTATTTAATTATGGGCAAGACTGTAAACGACATCATCAATGGACGTTTATATTGGGGGAAGACGGCAACCTATGTTGACGCGAACCTGACTTGCCTGTTTTTGAGCTTTCCGTTCCGGATTTAAGAGATCGGCCGTTTCGGGAAGGTTTTAATGGGCTGATCCGATGCGTTTAGATCTGAGGGTCAGGATTAGGTTTGGTCTTTGCTTGAGAGGTCTTTATAAGACCAGATCTCGCAGAAAGAAAAGGCTGGAGGAGAGAAAGAGGGCCGAGGAAGGGATTTGCAGAGTGATCTGGTGCTTCTTCGTGCGGTTCGAGGGCTTCTACACCAAGGAGATACATAGGACTTCGTGCCCAAAAGCTCATCCGGGCGGAGGAACTTCATCGGAGGAGGTTTCGGAGTGCTTGAAGACGGAGGAAAGAACTGTCTCCCTGGCGAGACGGGCTTCTTCGAGCTCGGATTCGACACTCCATTAGGAGGGATTGAGGCAAGTTACATGGGGGATTAGTTTAGGATATGATATATTACGCATTTAACAATTTTCTGTATTTTTAAAGCATGAAAACAACCTACAGGAAGGGTTAGAAACGTCGTTATTTCATGCAGGTTTTTGTGTTTTCTGCGTCGTAGAACTAGACGTCCAGGGTATTGCCGTCTATATAAAGTAAACGGCAATATCGACTGCCGTTTAGTTCATCCGAAATATATATGTATTTTTCTGTCCTTACTATATGTAAACGGCGCTATGTGCCGCCGTCTGTTTGTGTTAACGGCACTATGTGCCGCCGTCTATAATTACTTAACGACAACGTTTGTGGACGTCGACCATAGTAAACGTCGTATGATGGACGTCAAGATTATCAGAATCATGTATTCCCTGAAATCTGAGTGAACTTGTTTAAATGTATAATTTATGAATGTATGCGTTTCAGCCATGAAATATTTGAGCATGTGGTTGTTATATTATGGACTGTCTATTGCTATAATGTACAGGTTACATATATGTATTAATGAACTTGCATAATTACATGACAACGATCAATGTTAAGTTAGTAAAAGATAAAGTATAATGATTTAAAAGAAAGCATGTTGATTGATGTTTAGATTACTGCAATAGATATGATATGTCAGTAATCTCTGTTCCATGTGAAGATTGTGAGCTTTTCTCAATATTAAACCATGTTAGTTAGTTGATTTAATAGAGTTAATTTCATGAAAAATAGCTGCAGAAATCAGAAAATTATGAAATTTGGCATGTGTATTGTAATTACTGATTTCGAATTTCAGTTAAAATTTCAGAATTTTCAGACATGTGTACGTTCTGTTATAAATTTCTGAACAATATATTACACATAGAATTGAATAAAAATGCATGAAAATGCAAGAATGAATATAGTATCATGATAGAAATCTGTTGTACAGTACTTTGAAATATTGCATTGACATATGTTAAATAGTATGAAATGAAATGTCACTATCTATTATACATGTTAGTATATGCATTATAACAATGATGCCAATAAGACATTGCTATCTTAGAGATTCCTACAAGGAACTACACCGTAGATGCCCCTATGGTAATGGTTCACCTACATGTAAAGAAATGAATCCGTGGGCAACGGATTGAAATCCTGGAGGTAGACTTGTTCTACTGGTCAAGGTGGGAAGGACTTTCCCCGGTTTTGCGCAAATACTATGACTTCATCACCGTATTGCCTAGGTGATAAGTGAATGTTAAAAGACTACTGATCTCTAATTTAGTGTGGGCTATGTCTTGGCAACTATATGAAAATGACTACATGCTACAAGTTACATATCTACAAGCTACATGTTACATGCTACAAGTTACATGTCTACCTGTTCTACATGCTACATACTACATGTTATATGCTTACATTCCTACATGTGAACTTGTTCAAAGGATTTCTTGTTACATGTCAATGTTTTAATATTATTACATGAAAATTGTTGTGTAAAAGAATAGTGCATGCATAAATGAAAAATTGATACATGAGAATTGTTGTAGGTCACATAACATCGAATAGATTCCATGAATAAGTAATTCTATGCTATATGTGAAACATGTTTTATTTCCTTAATAGTTAGAATCACTGTGAAATGAATGATTGCCAATGGACTTAGAACTATCGTAAGAAAAGTATATGATATCAATGAATGGAATGCTAATGTACTACCATGTTTTAAAACTAATATACTGTTAATATCTTGAACTGTCTTTCATGTGATTTGCTGAGTCTTGTAGACTCATACTTGCCTAACATTTCAGGAGAGCCAGAGGATACAGAGGAGTTAGTGCAAACTGACTCAGAGCGTGAGGACGTGGAGACTTAGCTTGGCATAGAGAGATTTAGAGTGAATCTTGTATGTGAGGATCTTATGTAATTTCTTTTATGAAGCTAAACTTTGAAATGTAATAAACTTTGGACTTTTGCTACCCTTTCTATGCATTAGATTTGCCTTTGAATAAATGCTGAATGCAAGTGTTTAATTCCATATTCGGTCATTTATCATTGGAATTGAATAGTTATTTGTGTATATTTCAACCTGTATTGTAATTGTTGGATTCGTCCACTGTAATACCTCTATTAGATCCAATGTGAGTTGGTGTAACTGTACTGGGTCTAAGAGGGGCGTTACAGAGATTGGTATCAGAGCGATCCAGGTTGAACATGTACATAAATAGAATATCAGTATTGTATTCATATTTCAAGTCTGCATAAAGAATTAGTCCAAGTTATGTAGAATGATAGGTTATTAAATAGGATGCTTATCTTGCAGACTATGGCGACTCGTGGACGTAGAGGAGCTGGCCCAACTCGAGGTGATGAGTCAGCAGGTGATCAGCAAGCTCCAGCACAGCAGGCTCAGGACCAGACGGGTGTACCTTTGCCACCCCCACCACCACCTGTAGACTACGGAGCATTGATGCAAGGATTGGTGCATGCGATGCAGACTCAGGCTCAGACTACAGCGGCATTGCAGGCGCAGGTTCAGGTCGGTAGCTGCAAGAATTATTCAAGGTGCTAACTGAAGAGTTGTTATCTAAGAGATGTTTTGGATTGTAGGCACGGGCACCTGCTCAGGATGCAGTTTTTGGAGGAGTGCCTATGATGGAAAGATTCAGGAGGATGACACCCGCCTTTCTTTAAGGGAGAGAGTGATCCCATTCTTGCGGAGAGTTGGCTTAGAGAGACGGAGAAGATCTTTCGTGCCCTTCGTTGTGCGGAAGAGGAGAGAGTGTCCTTAGCTACTTATATGCTGCAGGTAAAGATAGATTTTAAGGAGTTTATTGGTATTGGTTGGAATATATCTTAGATGTACTTACCTTCTTTTTCAGGAGCGTGCCGACGTGTGGTGGTCTTCTGTACTACGCACACAGTTTGAAGATGGTGCTATGGAGGTTGCATGGACTGAATTCGTCCGCTTATTCAAGGCGAAGTACATTCCAGAGCACGTGCAGGACCGCATGGAGCAGGAGTTTTTGACGTTGACCCAGGGGTCAATGAGTGTACTTAAGTATGAGGCAAGATTTGCGGAGCTGTCCAAGTATGCGCCTCACATAGTAGCAGATGAGCGGAGGAAGGTAAAGAAATTTATCATGGGGTTGAAGCCGTCCCTGAGGACGAGACTGGTGGCATTAGGACATCGTTCCATGGAGGAAGCTTTGTCAGCAGCTTGCATGCAGGAGGCAGAGATGGAAGTTTACCTTGAAGAGAAGAGAGCTTCTTTGAAGAGGCCAACATCAGCTTTCCAGCGGCAGGATAAGAAGAAGAAGACCCCAGTTTTTCAGCAGAGAGCAGTGGTTCCAGCGAGAGCAGCGGCACCGACTCCAGGCGGAGGTATGATTGCAGAGAAGCCAGTGTGTAACCAGTGCGGGAAGCGTCATGGAGGCGAGGTGTGTTGGGTGACTTCCGGGAGATGCCTGAGATGTGGTGATAAGAACCACAAGATCAGAGACTGTCCGAAGATGGCGCAGCAGACTGCAGCGGCAGCAGCACCAGCAGCAGCGAGACCGGCACCGAGAGCAGCAGGGAGACCGAGGGCTCCGGCTCGAGTGTTCGCCTTGGCGAGAGACGAGGCAGAGTTGGCAGAGCACGTCACTGAAGGTACAATTCTAATTATGGGAATGCATGCTAGAGTCTTGTTTGATACCGGTGCCATGCATAGTTTTGTTTCCGAAGGATTTGCCAAGGTCTTGATAAAGGAGAATGGTCTAGTTCCAGAAAAGTTGGAGGTTCCCTTGTCTGTGCATACTCCAGCAGGAACTATCTTGACCGAGCAATGTTTTTCGTCGCTTTCTGTGTGTATTGAGGAGCAAGTTTTGCCTGGTAATTTCTATTTGCTGAAGATGAAGGATTATGATGCTATCTTGGGCTTTGATTGGCTCGAGGAGCATTATGCTCTGATGGATTGTCGGCGGAAGCTTATTGTTTTTCGGATTCCTGGAAAGGAGGAGTTTGTTCACCCTTTGCCCAAGGTCTTGTCGGGGAAGTTTGTGATTTCGGCTTTGAAGGCAACTCGGATGTTGAGCAAGGGTTGTTCTGGTTTTCTGGCTAGTGTGGTTGTGACCGAGGATTCGAAGAAGGTTCTATCTGTAGAGAATATCGAGGTGGTCAGAGATTTCAGCGATGTCTTTCCTGAAGATTTGTTGGGTTTGCCACCTGCAAGGGAGTTAGAGTTTGGCATTGAGCTCGTACCCGGCACAGCACCTATTTCCATTGCACCTTATCGCATGGCGCCAGCGGAATTGGCAGAGTTGAGGAAGCAGCTACAGGAATTACTTGATAAAGGCTTCATCCGGCCGAGCGTTTCGCCATGGGGAGCACCTGTTCTTTTTGTGAAAAAGAAGGATGGATCGATGAGGTTGTGCATAGATTACCGTAAGCTTAACCAGGTAACTGTTAAAACAAGTACCCTTTACCTCGTATTGATGACTTGTTTGATCAGTTGCGAGGAGCTTCTGTATTCTCTAAGATTGATCTTCGTTCTGGCTATCATCAACTCCGAATTAAGCCGGAAGATTCTGCTAAGACGGCTTTTAGGACAAGATATGGCCATTATGAGTTCCTTGTCTTACCCTTTGGTTTGACAAATGCTCCAGTAGTTTTTATGGATTTGATGAATAGAGTTTTTTGACAGTATCTGGATTCTTTTGTGGTAGTCTTCATTGATGATGTGTTGATTTATTCGCCCGATGAAGAGACTCATAGTGAGCATCTGAAGATTGTGTTGGGTGTCCTGAGGGAGCACAAGCTGTATGCTAAATTCAGCAAGTGCAACTTCTGGATGAAAGAAGTCCATTTCTTGGGTCATGTTATATCGGGAGAAGGTGTGTCTGTAGATCCAGCTAAAGTGGAAGCTGTTCTTGATTGGGAGAGACCGAGATCTTCAGCTGACATCAGGAGTTTTCTCAGTTTGGCTGGCTATTATAGGAGATTCATCGAAGGATTTTCTTCTATTGCGGCGACTTTGACGAGGTTGACAAGGAAAGGAGTCAAGTTTGAGTGGTCAGAGGCTTGTGAAAAGGCGTTCCAGGAATTGAAGGCTCATATGACCTCAGCGCCAGTGCTTGTTTTGCCCAATGATGTAGATTCTTTCTCTATCTACACAGATGCTTCGAAGATTGGGCTTGGTTGTGTTCTGATGCAAGGTGGTCGAGTTGTGGTGTATGCTTCTAGGCAACTTAAGGAGCATGAGCGCAACTACCCGACCCATGACTTGGAGTTAGCAGCTGTGGTCTATGCTTTGAAAATTTGGAGGCACTATCTATTGGAGTTAGATTTGAGCTCTTCTCAGACCACAAGAGTCTCAAATACTTGTTCTCGCAGAAGGAGTTAAATCTGAGGCAGCGGAGGTGGATAGAATTCATGAAAGACTATGATTTTGATCTGTCTTACCATCCAGGGAAGGCCAATGTAGTAGCAGATGCGTTGAGCAGGAAAAGACAGATGATGAGGCAAGACTGGAAGATGTTAGATGACGTTTCAAGTTCTTTAACTATTCTAGAACCTCAATTGTGTAACTTGTTCATGGCACAGTTGTCTTTGAGATCTTCTATTCTTGATCGGGTCATTGCATTGCAGAAAGATGATCCGATGTTGCAGGAGTTGGTTGGAAGGAGCGGAATTACCAGAGATGAAGATGATGTGATTCGCTTGAATCTTAGGGTATGTGTCCCTAATAATGTTGATCTGAGAAAGGAAATTTTGGAGGAGGCGCATAGATCTCAGTTCTCTATTCACCCAGGCAGTGGGAAGATGTACAAGGATCTGAAGCGTTCTTTCTGGTGGTCTGGCATGAAGCGAGATGTGGCTGATGTTGTGGCAAAGTGTCTGATTTGTCAGCAAGTGAAGGCAGAGCGTCAGCGACCTTCAGGTTTGATGCAGAAGTTAGATATCCCTCAGTGGAAGTGGGAGCAAGTGACCATGGACTTTGTATCTGGATTGCCTAGATCGGCTAGAGGAAATGACTCAATTTGGGTGATCGTTGATAGATTTTCGAAGAGTGCTCATTTCCTTGCCATGAAGAAGAAACAGTCCGTTGAGAGCTTGGCAAGACTGTATATTGATAGTATTGTGAAGCTGCATGGGATTCCGAAGTCGATTATCTCAGATCGTGATCCGAGATTCACTTCCAGGTTTTGGCAGAGTTTGCAGCAGGCTTTTGGCAGTCAGTTGAAGTTGAGTTCGGCATTTCATCCGCAAACGGATGGACAGTCCGAGAGGACTATTCAGACGTTGGAAGATATGCTGTGAGCATGTGTTTTAGAATGGAAAGGTGATTGGGAGCGCCATCTATCTCTTGTGGAATTTGCTTATAATAACAGTTTCCATTCGAGCATAGGAATGGCACCTTTTGAAGCTTTGTACGGAAGACCCTGTAGATCCCCATTGTGTTGGGAGGAGTCAGGAGATCGACATCTGGTTGGACCTGAGGTAGTGCAAGAGACTTCAGCAAAGATTCAGATGATTGTGCAGAGAATAAAAGCGGCTCAGGATCATCAAAAGAGTTATGCAGATGCAAGAAGGAAGGATTTGGCATTCGAAGTTGGAGACCATGTTTTCCTTAAGGTTTCGCCAACCAGGGTGTAATAAGATTCGGAAAGAGGGGTAAGCTGAACCCGAGATTCATTGGACCCTTTGAAATTCTGAAGAAGATCGGGAATGTGGCATACCAGTTAGCTTTGCCACCATCTTTAGCAGCGGTGCATCCAGTATTTCATGTATCCATGTTGAGGCAGTATGTTAGAGATCCGACTCATGTGATCAGTTATGAACCGATTCAGTTGCAGCCAGATTTGTCTTATGCTGAGCAGCCTGTGGAGATTCTAGACAGGAAGGTGCAAGAATTAAGATCAAAGTCCATTCCATTTGTGAAGATTCTATGGATGAACTTCTCACGTGAAGAGGCAACGTGGGAGCTTGAAGAAAGAATGAAGAAGCTTTATCCGTCCTTGTTCGGTGAGAAACTTAACTCAATCTTCAAGGACGAAGATTATTTTAAGGGAGAGAGGATGTAGTACCCTAGAATTTCCTTGAAATTATTCTGTACAATGTGTGTTTATTTCTGCATAATTTGAATGTTGTTGTGTGTAAGAACTAGGCGTCAAGATCGTTTGACGTTAAGGCTTGTAAGTGGCAATATCGTATGCCGTTTATATGGTGTTAACGACGATAGGTATTGACGTTTAATATTTTCTGAATTATTTAATTATGGGCAAGACTGTAAATGACATCATCAATGGACGTTTATATTGGGGGAAGACGGCAACCTATGTTGACGCGAACCTGACTTGCCTGTTTTTGAGCTTTCGTTCCGATTTAAGAGATCGGCCGTTTCGGGAAGGTTTTAATGGGCTGATCCGATGCGTTTAGATCTGAGGGTCAGGATTAGGTTTGGTCTTTGCTTGAGAGGTCTTTATAAGACCAGATCTCGCAGAAGAAAAGGGGTTTTTGCTTTGGTTCTGGAGGAGAGAAAGAGGGCCGAGGAAGGGATTTGCAGAGCGATCTAGTGCTTGTTCGTGCGGTTCGAGGGCTTCTACACCAGGAGATACATAGGACTTCGTGCCCAAAAGCTCATCCGGGCGGAGGAACTTCATCGGAGGAGGTTTCGGGGTGCTTGAAGACGGAGGAAAGAACTATCTCCCTGGCGAGACGGGCTTCTTCGAGCTCGGATTTGACACTCCATTAGGAGGGATTGAGGCAAGTTACATGGGGGATTAGTTTAGGATATGATATATTACGTATTTAACAATTTTCTGTATTTTTAAAGCATGAAAACAACCTACAGGAAGGGTTAGAAACGCCGTTATTTCATGCAGGTTTTCTGTGTTTTCTGCGTCGTAGAATTAGACGTCCAGGGGTATTGCCGTCTATATAAAGTAAACGGCAATATCGACTGCCGTTTAGTTCATCCGAAATATATATGTATTTTTCTGTCCTTACTATATGTAAACGGCGCTATGTGCCGTCTGTTTGTGTTAACGGCGCTATGTGCCGCCGTCTATAATTACTTAACGACAACGTTTGTGGACGTCGACCATAGTAAACGTCGTATGATGGACGTCAAGATTATCAGAATCATGTATTCCCTGAAATCTGAGTGAACTTGTTTAAATGTATAATTTATGAATGTATGCGTTTCAGCCATGAAATATTTGAGCATGTGGTTGTTATATTATGGACTGTCTATTGCTATAATGTACAGGTTACATATATGTATTAATGAACTTGCATAATTACATGACAACGATCAATGTTAAGTTAGTAAAAGATAAAGTATAATGATTTAAAAGAAAGCATGTTGATTGATGTTTAGATTACTGCAATAGATATGATATGTCAGTAATCTCTGTTCCATGTGAAGATTGTGAGCTTTTCTCAATATTAAACCATGTTAGTTAGTTGATTTAATAGAGTTAATTTCATGAAAAATAGCTGCAGAAATCAGAAAATTATGAAATTTGGCATGTGTATTGTAATTACTGATTTCGAATTTCAGTTAAAATTTCAGAATTTTCAGACATGTGTACGTTCTGTTATGAATTTCTGAACAATATATTACACATAGAATTGAATAAAAATGCATGAAAATGCAAGAATGAATATAGTATCATGATAGAAATCTGTTGTACAGTAAATATGATTTCAGAACTGAAGGTGTTGTACTTTGAAATATTGCATTGACATATGTTAAATAGTATGAAATGAAATGTCACTATCTATTATACATGTTAGTATATGCATTATAACAATGATGCCAATAAGACATTGCTATCTTAGAGATTCCTACAAGGAACTACACCGTAGATGCCCCTATGGTAATGGTTCACCTACATGTAAAGAAATGAATCCGTGGGCAACGGATTGAAATCCTGGAGGTAGACTTGTTCTACTGGTCAAGGTGGGAAGGACTTTCCCCGATTTTGCGCAAATACTATGACTTCATCACCGCATTGCCTAGGTGATAAGTGAATGTTAAAAGACTACTGATCTCTAATTTAGTGTGGGCTATGTCTTGGCAACTATATGAAAATGACTACATGCTACAAGTTACATATCTACAAGCTACATGTTACATGCTACAAGTTACATGTCTACCTGTTCTACATGCTACATACTACATGTTATATGCTTACATTCCTACATGTGAACTTGTTTAAAGGATTTCTTGTTACATGTCAATGTTTTAATATTATTACATGAAAATTGTTGTGTAAAAGAATAGTGCATGCATAAATGAAAAATTGATACATGAGAATTGTTGTAGGTCACATAACATCGAATAGATTCCATGAATAAGTAATTTATGCTATATGTGAAACATGTTTTATTTCCTTAATAGTTAGAATCACTGTGAAATGAATGATTGCCAATGGACTTAGAACTATCGTAAGAAAAGTATATGATATCAATGAATGGAATGCTAATGTACTACCATGTTTTAAAACAAATATACTGTTAATATCTTGAACTGTCTTTCATGTGATTTGCTGAGTCTTGTAGACTCATACTTGCCTAACATTTCAGGAGAGCCAGAGGATACAGAGGAGTTAGTGCAAATTGACTCAGAGCATGAGGACGTGGAGACTTAGCTTGGCATAGAGAGATTTAGAGTGAATCTTGTATGTGAGGATCTTATGTAATTTCTTTTATGAAGCTGAACTTTGAAATGTAATAAACTTTGGACTTTTGCTACCCTTTCTATGCATTAGATTTGCCTTTGAATAAATGCTGAATGCAAGTGTTTAATTCCATATTCGGTCATTTATCATTGGAATTGAATAGTTATTTGTGTATATTTCAACCTGTATTGTAATTGTTGGATTCGTCCACTGTAATACCTCTATTAGATCCAATGTGAGTTGGTGTAACTGTACTGGGTCTAAGAGGGGCGTTACAGGAGGGATCCTAGACGAGGAGCAGCAGGATCGTCGGAGACGGAGCGGATCTTGAGCCCGGAAGGGGAAAGAGAGAGGTTTGGAGAAGAGGAGGAGGAAATGAGAGGGGAATGGTGAGAAGTGGTCGTGGGAGGCCTTAGAATAGGTTTAGAAGGGTTTTAAAAAAGAGGCCCCACACAAAAGACTTGAACCGGCGCGAGGGTTTGCTTCAAAAACGGATCTGGGCCGTCGTCTGTTGACAGACGACAATCTATCTGTTGACAGATAACCCCTTTTTGGCTAAAACTTGATTTTTGACAAGATTTTTCAAAGGGACAAGTGTTCATTTTGTGTTTTAAGGTAAAATAGGTGTATGTACAAGATAAAAATTCATATCCATTATGATGAAGACATGACACAATTCTAAAATGATTTTGAATTAAAACTGATAAGTTCTTTAATTAGATCATGAAGAACACATTTCACAATAGCCAGTGAAAATTAAATAACTCTTTTGATTAAGGCCGTTGAAGAAAAACATGCATCTAAATAGAGATGATAGTCAGATGACATTTGAATTAGATGGCTACAATAACATCTTACCCATAAGAAGCACATAGGACTTGACATAAAAAGTTTTCGGAGGCTTCACTCTATTTCTGGTATGATTTTAGAATCTTTAAACAACGAAGATGGAAAAGAGTGGCAATGAGGAGCACTTTCACTTTTTCATGTGAAGGTAGACATTTGTGATGCCAATACCCCTAGTTACTCAATGTGAGTGTCCATCAAGCCATTGTATAGAGATAATGAAACAACCTTTTGACGCGAAGACCGACATTGGTGATGCCCATGTCCCCGGTTACTTAGTGATTTTCATCATTGCTCTACCTCCATACCATAAATGAAAGATAAATTTGTTGATTGAACCGAAGAAATAGGTAGCTTTTCTCCTTTTATTTTATTTTATTTTATTTTTACTTTTCGTCAAGTACATGAGATTTCTTTAGGCAAGTTATAATGTAGAACATCAAATTCAAGAATCTTCTCATTTTTTCAAATCATTTTAGATTCATGTTTAACGACAAGGGAGTTAATCAAATGAGATGTTTAAAAATCATTTGGTTTGCGCATTGTGTTCAAAATGATCTAAATAGACCTCAATCAAGTGTTGCATCAAACATC
Source organism: Colocasia esculenta (assembly GCA_014218235.1). Classification (NCBI taxonomy): domain Eukaryota; kingdom Viridiplantae; phylum Streptophyta; class Magnoliopsida; order Alismatales; family Araceae; genus Colocasia; species Colocasia esculenta. The sequence goes on from CM024766.1 coordinate 35,406,461, forward strand.
ATTTAGACTTGGTTCACGACTTTGACATGAAGTGGATATGAAAAGGTTATATTGCACACAAACAAACCAATGTTTACCTTTAAATCAAGTAAGGAACACTTTCTTGAGAAGTATGAAGAAGGAATTGAAAAATAAAGAAGAATGTGTGTATCTGTCGACAGATGCACACAGACTGATGAATTGAAGTTTCAGTCAGAACAAAACTGAGTGTACATGTCGACAGATGGAGTGAGACTGTCGACAGATATGAACAAATTGGATTTTTCTGGTTTTAGATTGATTGCACATTGAGTTCAAGGAAGTGAGAATTCAACAAGGAGATGTAGGAAGAGTTTCCTAAAAAAAAATACTCATCTACCCTTAACTCACTCCCCCATAGTGTGTGCACGTGTTGACACAACATCTAAGCAAGGATTCACACAAGCATTTGATACAAGACAAACATGATCATTTAAAGAAAGTCATACACAAGCACATGATCACAGAAAAAACATTATTTCATGGAGTTAACATGATAAAATGTAAGGAAACTAAAAATCCTATGTGAAGTACATGGCCTTTATATGAAATGGGACTATTGATACTTGGCGGAGAATATTTTCTCACACATGATGATAGTTTTCAAACAAGCCGAACTTGTTCTTCCACAGTTCACCATTTGATATACCACATAGTCATTCACACATAAAGAGCATGTACTCCAATATGGTTTGTCAGTTTCATTGCATTTTACATAAACCCAATTCTCTTCTTAAGGATGTGAATCTATCTTCAGACAAGGGTTTGGTGAAAATATCAGCCAATTGTTTTTGTGGGAATGAAATTAAGTTCCAAGGTTTTATTGGCAACTTCATCTCTCAAGAAATGATGACGGATTTCAATGTGTTTAGTCCTTGAGTGTTGGTGTAAGACCCTCGAATTTCCGTCGCATTTATTTGTATTTGAGTGTGCATGATTGTGCTTGTGTATGTATGTACATATTTACGTATGCATTAATTAGTACAAGTACGTGTGCATGTGTTTATATTAAGTATAAATAATGTATGTATTGCATGATGATAGTATGGATACGATACCATATGTATATTGCATGTATATATGCATGGTATGCATGGTTTTCTGCATAATTTAGAGTTCTGGCCGAAGGCCATCTTGGCGTCAATCCCAGGCCGTTTATCTGGTGTCAGTGTCCAGACATGGACGCCAACACTCATCCTAGCGTCCAGCGATATGGACGCCAATTTCTCTGACCTGCATGCGCAGCAAAGCTGCAAGCTTCTGAAACAAGGTATGGCCACACATTGGGGGATGTCCCCCAACGGCTCTGAGGGTGTCCTATCACCCTAGTGAGTGGGAGAGAGACTCTCCTTAAGTCTAAACCCGAAATGGCCTCTCCCCACTCTTCCCTTCACCCTTGCAAGAGGAGAAAAGAGAGAGGAAAAAAAAAACCCTAGAGAGAAAACTGTGAGAAAACCCCACCTTGGCACCCAAAAATCCGACCCCTTGGAGGTTGATCCGGCCATCTTCCCCGACAAGAAGGAAGCTGGAGCAAAGGAGAAGGCTTCCCCATCGTCCCCTTGCTGTGGAGCTCATCAAGAACCCGGAGGAAGGTGATCTTGGAGGCCTTTCTGCAACTTTCTTGGACTGCCCAAGGAGGTCTTCACCGAGCCCTAGATCCCTTGGAGAAATTTTTGAAAGGCAAGTGACCTACCCATGATGTCCCCTTATGAGTCTAGGTCGGTTTTATGATTTTTAAGCATTTTTCCTCGAGTCCTAGACCCTCCCATTCACCAAGTTTCAAAGCTCGGGTCTGTGTTTCTGCACAGACCTGATTCGACGGCAAGGTCCCTGGACGCCCAGATCATGCTTGGCGTCCATCGACCATGCCGCTGACCCTGAGTCAGCGGCCAGAGACCGCCGCCAAGTTCTTCAGGACAGAACAGTGAACTGTTCTGCCCTTCTTCTACATTAATTTCGATATGGTTTCCGTGATGAGGATATATGGTAAACCTTATACTCTATGTATATTGTTAATTGTGGTGTGTGAATGAATGTGGGGTGTGATGGTGAATGTGGGAAATGGTATCCCTTAAACTTGTGAGCATGAATTGTCGAAATTCTTGCAAATCCATGTTTCATGATTAGGATTAGTATGAATGCCTTGGTTTTGGTCTGATCATGAAGGTTAGTGGGTCAGTATATGTGTTTGAAATTTTGGTAATTTATCCATGCTTGTGTAATTTGCTAATAAATCCGGCTTGGTAAAATAAAAGCATGCAAGAATGGTTGTGATGAAATCCATAGATGTATGCTTTAGGGAAATTTCGTATTCTCAAATCATGTAAATATATTAGTAGCCTCTGTTTAAAACAGTAAGTGGTAAATTGCAAGATGTGTTAAACCCCATGTTAAATTAAATTGTGAATGGCATGCTAATTAGGTGTTTTATTTACTGTGAAATTCCATGTAGCTCAGAAAAATCTGAAAAATTGAGGGTATAATCTTGAACCCGAAAAAAGCATGTGGTTAAATTTCAGGTCGTTTGGATCAGTAAATAAAAAGTTATGTATTTTCATGTGAATGTGATAATTTATGCATATTATCGTAATGTGATTAGTTATGGTCTAAAACCAACATGATTAGTGTGTTTACTGTGTGTTAAACTCTTGAAATTCTGTAGTACCATGTTAGGAAAAAACAGAGATATTCATGTGAGTGAGAAAGTGAATGTGATGAAAAGTGTAAAATGTAAAACCATGTGTAAAACGGTAAATGTGTAAATGTGTAACTGTGCCAATGTGACACTGCTTCCGTAGAGGGCAGTGGAGCTGTATCAGGGAAAAGTCCCCCTGAGAAAGTTCAGTGTGTTAAGTGACCCTAAGGGCATTAGGGGGAAATCCTGGAGGTGGACAAGTACCACTGGTTAGGGTGGAGACTTGTTCTCCCGGTCTGCGCAGTCCAAGAGTCGCCATTGGAATGCCTAGATGGCGTCTATGTGTAATGTGATGTGTATATGTCCTTCTTTGGTGGTTTGGACTATGTGTCACGGCACCTAAAATGTGTAATGTGAAATGTGTAATGTGTATGTGTCCATGTGTAAATGTGTAAGTGACAATGTGAATGTGTATGTGTAAAGTGAACCATGTGAAAGAGGGAATTTGTGTAAAGAAAATGTGAAACTCAAGATGTGAAAAATGTGTTATTGAAACCTATGTGAGACAAATCTGAAACCATGTGAATTCAGTAAATTCATGTTATTATCATCATGTTTAAATGTGCAAAGATGTCTAGAATCCATGTTAGGGATAATTAGTGAACACGGGCACAAGATAGCATGAATGGTTGTTAACATGATATGTTTTATGCATTATTGTAGCTCTCATGCATAGGTTTTCAGCCATGAAACCATATGAAATCAGCAACCTAAAGCATGTGAAAAGGTCTATGTAGGTGTTTAAAAATATGAAAAATCCATGCTAGTTGTGTTCCTTTCATGTATGTAAAATGTTCATGTTGGTAGCTCTCATGTTTTAGCTCTTTAAAGATTAAAGTTTCATGAGTAAATTGAATAGAGATCATGTGATAGGTGAATTTTATTTGTTTGGAAATCTGAAAGCATGAGTCATGTATAAAATGTAAAACTTTCATGATAGGTTGAAACTTGAATTGACTAGCATGCTATGTGTTGCAAATTGTAAATGTGCATGTAGAAACCACTAGGACTTGTACGTGTATATCGTGAGTAGTGTTGCTTGCTGAGTCCTTGGACTCACTCCTTGCTTCGGCGTACAGGTGTAGTTGGTGACGTGGCACCTTTGGAGGAGGCAGCAGAGACGGACTCCGAGCGCGGAGATTAGCTAGCTTTGGAGTTTCTTTGAGATTGTGTATTTCATAAGTATGTAATTGAACATTGTATTAGAGTATTATGAAAAGGATGTATGAATGTGGACAATTTGTATTTTATTTCAGCAATTTAAATTATGTGGACCTTTATTCTTTTATGTTAATGCGAATTGCATGTATGTTTAATGTGGATGATGAATGAATGGAGACTGTTGTCTTTTACTTCCGCTACTCTGTTGTATATTCGCGTGTATCTCAGCTGTACGTATCGTTTGGGTAAATGTCCCACTGTGAGGACTCTCGCTATACCGACGTGGGTTAGTATAACCGTACCGGTATAATGAGGGCCGTCACAGAGATTGGTATCAGAGCGACCGGTTGAGATTGCACATGAATATACCTAAGTCATCATCCCCATTGCATGCTAAGTATGTCCACATGTGTAGAAAACACTAATAGGAAATGAAGGATAGATAAGAAAATGGTTAGAGAACTTAGTAACCTAGCTCTAATGGTGGCTGAAATTTTATTACAGCCATGGCTTCCCGTGGACGACGTGGAGGTGTGCCAGCTCGCGACGACGAGCAGAGGCGTGAGGAGCGGGCGGAGCAGCAGGCCCCGGCCCCACAGGGTCCTGTGCTTCCCCCACCACCGCCAGTGGACTATGGAGTATTCATGCAAGGTCTGGTGCAAGCCATGCAGACGCAGGCCCACACCCAGGCAGCACTCCAGGCCCAGTTGGAGGCCCAGGTAGAATAATGAAACAACCTAGTAGTTTGCTATTTAAATTGTGTGATATTGTGTTTATTGTATATTGTTATTGTTTAATGTAGCAGGCTCAGGCCCCAGCTCAGGACCATGGTGGACCTTCCATCATGGAGCGATTCAAGAGGATGACCCCACCCTCTTTTAAGGGGGAGAGTGATCCGCTAATGGCAGAAAGCTGGATGAGGGAGACGGAGAAAATCTTCCGAGCTATCAGGTGTCCTGATGAGGACAAGGTGACATTAGCCACCTACATGCTACAGGTATGCTTTAGTTATGCTTGTATGTTGTTTGTCAAGTTAGAATTTGTTAGTTAGAGCTTATGAAGGTGTATTGCAGGAGAGAGCTGATGTATGGTGGTCCTCCCTACTACGTACACGCTTCGAGGACGGAGCAGTAGATGTGGCGTGGGATGCGTTCGTGAGGCTCTTCCGAGCCAAGTTCGTCCCAGAGCATATCCAGGACAAGATGGAGCAAGAATTCCTTTCCCTGACGCAAGGATCGATGACCGTCCTGGAATACGAGGCAAGGTTTTCTGAACTTTCTAAATATGCACCGCATATAGTAGAGGATGAGCGCAGGAAGACCAAGAAATTTGTGATGGGTCTCAAACCATCACTGAGGACGAGACTCGTGGCGTTCGACCACCGCACGCTAGACGAGGCCCTCAGCGCAGCCTGCAGACAGGAGGGAGAAATGGAGCAATATCTGGAGGAGAAGAAGGCTTCGCAGAAGAGGCCGGCAGCGACATTCCAGCGGCAGGATAAGAAGAAAACGGTGTACCAGACACCGCAGAAATCAGTGGCAGTCAGCAACTCTCAGGTACCTTCTGTACGTTCCCCCGGTGCGAAGAAAGAGTGTCCCCATTGTGGGAAGACCCATGGAGGTTCCGAGTGCTGGTTAGTAGCGGGTAGATGCCTAAAGTGTGGGAGCAGCGACCACAAGATCAAAGATTGCCCAAGACTTCAGCAAGGAGCTCAGCGTGGAGGCCAGCACCAGCAGTAGCGGCAGCCGCGCCAGCTACAGGACGACCAGGAAGGCCTCGAGCCCCAGCTCGAGTGTTTGCGTTAGCTCGTGAGGACGCCGAGCAGGCGGAGCATGTCACCGAAGGTACAGTTTTACTTTTCGGTGTGCACGCTCGGGTTTTGTTTGATACGGGTGCTACTCACTCGTTCATTTCCGAGCGGTTCGCTAGGCAGTTAGCCCTAGAGTCAGGCATAGAGTCTGAGGAGTTAGAGGTCCCTTTGTCTGTGCACACCCCTGCGGGTACGGTATCGACTAGGAAGTGCATTCCGTCGTTACCTGTGTGCATTGAGGATAGATTCCTAGATGGGTGTTTCTTCTTGCTAAAGATGAAGGACTATGATTGTATCCTTGGTCTGGATTGGCTAGAGGAGCACTATGCGTTAGTGGATTGTCGTAGGAAGAAGATTGTTTTCCGCATTCCTGGTGAGGATGAGTTCTCTCATCCCTTGCCAAAGAACTTAGCGGGAAAGTTAGTTATCTCTGCCATGAAGGCGATGCGCATGGTGAACAAGGGTTGTGACGCATTTCTTGCCAGCGTTATGCTAGTACCCGATGCTGGTTCGTCACTGACTCTTGCAGAGATCGATGTGGTGCAGGACTTTCCAGATGTCTTTCCCGATGACTTGTCTGGATTGCCACCGGATAGGGAGATAGAGTTCACTATAGAGTTGCTTCCAGGCACCTCTCCTATCTCGAAGGCCCCATATCGGATGGCCCCTGCAGAATTAGCCGAGTTGAGGAAGCAATTGCAAGAATTGCTCGATAAGGGATTTATTCGCCCTAGTGTTTCCCCTTGGGGCGCACCTGTATTATTCGTCAAGAAGAAAGACGGGTCACTTCGGTTGTGTATTGATTATAGAAAACTAAACCAGGTGACTGTGAAGAACAGGTATCCCTTACCTCGGATTGATGATCTGTTTGACCAGTTGCGAGAGGCATCAGTCTTTTCCAAGATTGACTTGCGATCTGGTTATCATCAGTTGAGGATTAGGAGTGAGGATGTGTCCAAGACGGCATTTAGAACCCGTTATGGACATTATGAGTTTTTGGTCCTTCCTTTCGGATTGACTAACGCCCCTGCAGCGTTCATGGATCTCATGAACCGGGTGTTTAGTCCGTATTTAGATAGCTTTGTTGTTGTGTTTATTGATGACGTGTTGGTCTATTCTCCGGATGAGGCCACGCACCGTCAGCATTTGAGGTTAGTCTTAGAGGTTCTCCGTGAGCACAAGCTGTATGCGAAGTTCAGCAAGTGCGAGTTCTGGTTGCGCGAGGTTCATTTTCTCGGGCATGTTATCTCCGGCGCTGGTGTAGCTGTTGATCCAGCAAAGGTCCAGGCAGTTATGGATTGGGAGATTCCCAGGACCCCTTCGGAGATTCGTAGTTTCCTTGGGTTAGCTGGTTACTATCGGCGATTCATTGAGGGTTTCTCATCCATCGCCGCACCTTTGACAAAGCTGACCAGAAAGGGTGAGAAGTTCGTATGGTCTGAGGCATGTGAGCGTAGCTTTCAGCTATTGAAGGCTAAGCTTACTTCTGCTCCGGTATTGGTATTGCCTAGTGGTCTAGAGGGCTTTGCCATTTATACGGATGCATCTCAGATTGGTTTAGGCTGTGTGCTCATGCAGCAAGAGAGGGTAGTGGCTTATGCTTCTCGTCAGTTGAAGGAGCATGAGAGGAACTATCCGACTCATGATTTAGAGCTCGCAGCTGTGGTTCATGCACTAAAGATCTGGAGGCACTATCTTTATGGTGTCAGATTTGAGGTGTTTACCGACCACAAGAGCTTGAAGTATCTTTTCTCCCAAAAGAATTAAACCTGAGGCAGAGAAGATGGATTGAGTTCTTGAAGGACTATGACTTCGACCTTCAGTATCATCCTGGAAAGGCGAACGTCGTAGCGGATGCTCTTAGTAGGAAGAGGTCTTCGCTCCAGCAGGATTGGAAGATGTTGGAGGATGCAGCGTGCTCTATGACCGAGTTAGAGCCATCGTTGTGTCAGGCTTTTGTAGCTCAGCTATCCCTTAGATCCTCAGTCTTGGATGAGGTGATTGAGCAGCAGAAAGCCGATCCTAGATTGTTAGAGTTAGTGGGTAAGGCGGGCATTGCTCGTGATGAGGACGGTGTGATTAGATTTCAGCACCGTGTTTGTGTCCCCGATGTGGTAGATGTCCGTGAGCATGTGTTAGCGGAGGCTCATAGATCGCGATTCTCTATTCATCCGGGTAACACTAAGATGTATCAAGACCTGAAGAGATCATTTTGGTGGTCCGGCATGAAGAAGGATGTTGCGGATTATGTGTCTAGATGTCTAGTATGTCAGCAAGTGAAAGCCGAGCGGCAGCGACCATCCGGCCTTATGCAGAGGATGGATATCCCCGTATGGAAGTGGGAAGCTGTCACTATGGACTTTGTTTCGGGTTTGCCTCGATCTAGAAGGGGCAATGACTCGATTTGGGTAGTTGTAGATAGATTCTCGAAGACTGCTCATTTCTTGCCTATGAAGAAGAAGCAGTCAGTAGAGAGTTTAGCTAGACTGTATGTTAGCGGTATCATTAGATTGCATGGTGTGCCGAAGTCGATCATTTCGGATCGAGATCCGAGATTTACTTCGAGATTGTGGAAGGGTCTTCAGGATGCGTTAGGTTCGGAGCTTAAGCTCAGTTCGGCGTTTCATCCCCAGACCGATGGACAGTCCGAGAGGACTATCCAGACGCTCGAGGATATGTTGAGAGCGTGTGTTCTGGATTGGAAGGATGATTGGGAGCGTCATTTACCTCTTGTGGAGTTCGCATACAACAACAGCTTTCATGCTAGTATTGGTATGGCTCCATTCGAGGCGTTGTATGGTAGGCCCTGCAGATCTCCTTTATGTTGGGAGGAGACTGGTGATAGGCAGTTGATCGGACCGGAGTTAGTTCAGGAAACTTCGGATAAGATTCAGCTTATCAGGAAAAGGCTTGTTGCGGCACAGGATAGGCAGAAGAGTTATGCCGACAACAGGAGAAAGGATTTGGAGTTCGAGGTTGGCGATCATGTCTTCTTGAAGATATCGCCTACTCGTGGAGTTGTCAGATTTGGCAGGCATAGCAAGCTAAGCCCTAGATTCATTGGCCCATATGAGATTCTCAGACGTTTGGGCAGCGTGGCGTACGAGCTAGCATTACCCCCAGCTTTGGCTAGCGTTCACCCGGTATTCCACGTATCTATGCTCAGGAAGTATGTCCGAGATCCGTCTCATGTGATTAGTCATGAGCAAGTGGAGATCCAGCCAGATCTTTCGTATGTCGAGCAACCCGTAGCCATTCTTGACCAGAAGGTTCAGCATCTCCGAAAAAGGAGTATCGCGTCGGTGAAAGTTCTATGGCGGAACTTCTCACGTGAGGAGGCTACGTGGGAGCTTGAGGATGCGATGAAGAAGAAGTATCCCCTTTTGTTTGAGTAGTGTCGTTCTAACTTCGAGGACGAAGTTTCTTTAAGGGGGAGAGGGTGTAAGACCCTCGAATTTCCGTCGCATTTTTTGTATTTGAGTGTGTATGATTGTGCTTGTGTATGTATGTACATATTTACGTACGCATTAATTAGTAAATTACGTGTGCATGTGTTTATATTAAGTATAAATAATGTATGTATTGCATGATGATAGTATGGATACGATACCATATGTATATTGCATGTATATATGCATGGTATGCATGGTTTTCTGCATAATTTAGAGTTCTGGCCGAAGGCCATCTTGGCGTCAACCCAGGCCGTTTAGGTGGTGTCAGCGTCCAGACATGGACGCCAACACTCATCCTGGCGTCCAGCGATATGGACGCCAATTTCTCTGACCTGCATGCGCAGCAGAGCTGCAAGCTTCTGAAACAAGGTATGGCCACCCATTGGGGGATGTCCCCCAACGGCTCTGAGGGTGTCCTATCACCCTAGTGAGTGGGAGAGAGACTCTCCTTAAGTCTAAACCCGAAATGGCCTCTCCCCACTCTTCCCTTCACCCTTGCAAGAGGAGAAAAGAGAGGAAAAAAAACCCTAGAGAGAAAACTGTGAGAAAACCCCACCTTGGCACCCAAAAATCCGACCCCTTGGAGGTTGATCCGGCCATCTTCCCCGACAAGAAGGAAGCTGGAGCAAAGGAGAAGGCTTCCCCATCGTCCCCTTGCTGTGGAGCTCATCCAAGAACCCGGAGGAAGGTGATCTTGGAGGCCTTTCTGCAACTTTCTTGGGACTGCCCAAGGAGGTCTTCACCGAGCCCTAGATCCCTTGGAGAAATTTTTGAAAGGCAAGTGACCTACCCATGATGTCCCCTTATGAGTCTAGGTCGGTTTTATGATTTTTAAGCATTTTTCCTCGAGTCCTAGACCCTCCCATTCACCAAGTTTCAAAGCTCGGGTCTGTGTTTCTGCACAGACCTGATTCGACGGCAAGGTCCCTGGACGCCCAGATCATGCTTGGCGTCCATCGACCATGCCGCTGACCTTGAGTCAGCGGCCAGAGACCGCCGCCAAGTTCTCAGGACAGAACAGTGAACTGTTCTGCCCTTCTTCTACATTAATTTCGATATGGTTTCCGTGATGAGGATATATGGTAAACCTTATACTCTATGTATATTGTTAATTGTGGTGTGTGAATGAATGTGGGGTGTGATGGTGAATGTGGGAAATGGTATCCCTTAAACTTGTGAGCATGAATTGTCGAAATTCTTGCAAATCCATGTTTCATGATTAGGATTAGTATGAATGCCTTGGTTTTGGTCTGATCATGAAGGTTAGTGGGTCAGTATATGTGTTTGAATTTTGGTAATTTATCCATGCTTGTGTAATTTGCTAATAAATCCGGCTTGGTAAAATAAAAGCATGCAAGAATGGTTGTGATGAAATCCATAGATGTATGCTTTAGGGAAATTTCGTATTCTCAAATCATGTAAATATATTAGTAGCCTCTGTTTAAAACAGTAAGTGGTAAATTGCAAGATGTGTTAAACCCCATGTTAAATTAAATTGTGAATGGCATGCTAATTAGGTTTTTATTTACTGTAATTCCATGTAGCTCAGAAAAATCTGAAAAATTGAGGGTATAATCTTGAACCCGAAAAAAGCATGTGGTTAAAATTTCAGGTTGTTTAGATCAGCAAATAAAAAGTTATGTATTTTTCATGTGAATGTGATAATTTATGCATATTATCATAATGTGATTAGTTATGGTCTAAAACCAACATGATTAGTGTGTTTACTGTGTGTTAAACTCTTGAAATTCTGTAGTACCATGTTAGGAAAAACAAAGATATTCATGTGAGTGAGAAAGTGAATGTGATGAAAAGTGTAAAATGTAAAACCATGTGTAAAACGGTAAATGTGTAAATGTGTAACTGTGCCAATGTGACACTGCTTCCGTAGAGGGCAGTGGAGCTGTATCAGGGAAAAGTCCCCCTGAGAAAGTTCAGTGTGTTAAGTGACCCTAAGGGCATTAGGGGGAAATCCTGGAGGTGGACAAGTACCACTGGTTAGGGTGGAGACTTGTTCTCCCGGTCTGCGCAGTCCAAGAGTCGCCATTGGAATGCCTAGATGGCGTCTATGTGTAATGTGATGTGTATATGTCCTTCTTTGGTGGTTTGGACTATGTGTCACGGCACCTAAAATGTGTAATGTGAAATGTGTAATGTGTATGTGTCCATGTGTAAATGTGTAAGTGACAATGTGAATGTGTATGTGTAAAGTGAACCATGTGAAAGAGGGAATTTGTGTAAAGAAAATGTGAAACTCAAGATGTGAAAAATGTGTTATTGAAACCTATGTGAGACAAATCTGAAACCATGTGAATTCAGTAAATTCATGTTATTATCATCATGTTTAAATGTGCAAAGATGTCTAGAATCCATGTTAGGGATAATTAGTGAACACGGGCACAAGATAGCATGAATGGTTGTTAACATGATATGTTTTATGCATTATTGTAGCTCTCATGCATAGGTTTTCAGCCATGAAACCATATGAAATCAGCAACCTAAAGCATGTGAAAAGGTCTATGTAGGTGTTTAAAAATATGAAAAATCCATGCTAGTTGTGTTTCCTTTCATGTATGTAAAATGTTCATGTTGGTAGCTCTCATGTTTTAGCTCTTTAAAGATTAAAGTTTCATGAGTAAATTGAATAGAGATCATGTGATAGGTGAATTTTATTTGTTTGGAAATCTGAAAGCATGAGTCATGTATAAAAGTGTAAAACTTTCATGATAGGTTGAAACTTGAATTGACTAGCATGCTATGTGTTGCAAATTGTAAATGTGCATGTAGAAACCACTAGGACTTGTACGTGTATATCGTGAGTAGTGTTGCTTGCTGAGTCCTTGGACTCACTCCTTGCTTCGGCGTACAAGTGTGGTTGGTGATGTGGCACCTTTGGAGGAGGCAGCAGAGACGGACTCCGAGCGCGGAGATTAGCTAGCTTTGGAGTTTCTTTGAGATGTGTATTTCATAAGTATGTAATTGAACATTGTATTAGAGTATTATGAAAAGGATGTATGAATGTGGACAATTTGTATTTTATTTCAGCAATTTAAATCATGTGGACCTTTATTTCTTTTATGTTATGGCGAATTGCATGTATGTTTAATGTGGATGATGAATGAATGGAGACTGCTGTCTTTTACTTCCGCTACTCTGTTGTATATTCGCGTGTATCTCAGCTGTACGTATCGTTTAGGTAAATGTCCCACTGTGAGGACTCTCGCTATACCGACGTGGGTTGGTATAACCGTACCGGTATAATGAGGGCCGTCACAGTTGGATAGGGTTTTTTGAAAGGTTGATAGCACTTGTGTTGTCACATAGGATAGGTGTGCATCCAATTTCAACATTATAGTCAGCTAACTGACTTTTGATCCACAACACTTGAGCTGCACAACTTCCTGCAGCGACATATTCTGCCTCTGCAGTGGAGAGTGCAACCGAGTGTTGTTTCTTGGATGCCCACGAAACCATGCAACCGCCAAGGAATTGGCAATATCCACTAGTACTTTTTCTATCAATTTTACATCCAGCATAATCAGCATCAGAATATGAGATCAAATCAAAACTACTTCCTGCTGGGTACCAAAAACCCAAATTGTATGTGCCAGAGAGATATCGAAAAATTCTCTTGACTGCAATTAAATGGCTTTCCTTTGGACTAGATTGATATCTAGCACAAAGACAAACACTAAATTGTATATCCGGTCTACTTGCAGTAAGATAAAGAAGTGAGCCAATCATACCTCGGAAGTGCTTTGCATCTACCGGTTTACCTTTCTCATCATTTTCCAATTTGATGCTTGTGCTTGATGATCAGTCTGTCCCCATGCAATTTTAATTAATTGTATATATATATACATATTTTGATGATTAACAAAACCAAACAAGAATTTATCAATTATATCTGCTGAATATTTCATAAGTCTTAAGTACAGGAAAAATACCGAAGTCAAACAAGCCAATAAAGGTATGCATTACTACTCTGAAGCTTTAATCTTTTCAACATGAGATTTCTCTAAGTCCATTCGATTTCTGTTGAAGTTCATAACGATTTTCTTATAAGACTGAAAAGTCATGTTGTTTCAAACAAGTCGATGTCATAACGACTTCATAAGTTATCATAACGATTTCTTTAGAACTCGCAACGACTTGCTTGTTGTAACGACTTCATAAGTTATCATAACGATTTCTTTAGAACTCGCAACGACTTGCTTGTTGTAACGACTTCATAAGTTATCATAACGATTTTTTTAGAACTCGTAACGACTTGCTTGTTGTAACGACTTCATAAGTTATCATAACGATTTCTTTAGAACTCGCAACGACTTGCTTGTTGTAACGACTTCATAAGTTATCATAACGATTTCTTTAGAACTCGCAACGACTTACTTGTCGTAACGACTTCATAAGTTATCACAACGATTTCTTTGAAATTCGTAACGACTTGGTAGCCGCAACGATTTCTTTAGTTCTCGTAACGATTCCTTTGAAACTCGTAACGACTTGCTAGCCATAACGATTTCTTTAGTTCTCGTAACGATTCCTTCGAAACTCGTAACGACTTGCTAGCCATAACGATTTCTTTAGTTCTCGTAACGATTCCTTTGAAACTCGTAACGACTTGCTAGCCATAACGATTTCTTTAGTTCTCATAACGATTCCTTCAAAACTCGTAACGACTTGCTAGCCATAACGATTTCTTTAGGATTCATAACGACTTGCTTTGCGCAACGATTTCTTCAGAGCTTATAACGACTCGATAAGTGTTCATAACGACTTGCCTTGTGCAACGATTTGTTAAGAGTTTCATAACGATTTCTGTATTGTCATAACGACTTGCATTTCATAACGATTTGTTAAGTGTTTCACATCGATTTCTTCAGAATCAAAATGACTTGCCATGATTCATAACGATTTCTTATATCCTCTGTTATAGAACGATTTGCTATAACTCATAACGATTTCACAAGTCATATAGTCTTCAATTTCATATCTTGATATCTTATTCATCTTAAAGCATTGACCAGTCAAAATCCACGTAGACATCTCTCTGACGCTTTTGCATTTATGAGATCTGAACGTATCTCTGCATGCATGCAGACTATATCATCCTTTATCGTGCTTACTCTGATAACGTCCTTTAGACTTAAGCCAGTTGGCATTATATTTTCTTGACTATTGCTACTGACGTTGACTGATATCAGAGACAGCCTATCTGTCTGCTGTTTGAGTTTGACATCTGCGCAGACCTTTGATGTAGCTTCATGGTACAACGTTAGACAAATAGAAGCCAACGGATATCTGTGAAGATCTCATCTCTTTGCGTGCTCAAGTGATCAAAAGACTGTGACAGGAAGCTTCCAAGACTCCAGATGTCATTCAGTCTAACGACTACTCAAAAGAGAGACAACGGTCTCTTCAACGACTAGATTTCAAATTGAAGATATATATACAAGTCATAAGAATAGAAGAATCATCGATCCAGAGACTATTTTCAAATTCTTCTGAAGAAAATCGAGAGCCAAGATCCTTCACTCCGTTTAGCTTTTTGCTCTCTTGCTCTCCACTAGTTTTGTGAAAATCTTGAGAGAGCCTGTACAAGTTCTGAGAGTGTGAATTGTTCATAATCTCTTCGCTCTCAGCTCTAGTTGCTTCAGATCCTCACTTATCAAAAGCTGGATCTAGGGGCGTGAAAGTCATTTTATTCTTCTCTGTGCTGTTCCCTTCGGGTGTGAAGGAAGACCTGGTGGTATCCAGGGTGTTGCTCCCTTCGGTTGTAAAGGAAGACCTGGTGGCATCCAGGGTGTTGTTCCCTTCGAGTGTGAAGGAAGACCAGCTGAGCTGGGTGTTGTTGCGTCCTTAGGGGGACTGTTCCCTAGTTAGTGAAATCCTGAGTTGTTGCTCAGGGACTGGACGTAGGACTCCTAAGGAAAGGAAGTCCAAACCAAGATAATCCTTGTGTTGTGTGATTGTCTTCATTGCATGATTGTTATTTAAACTATCTGTAACTAACGTAGTTCGAAGATCGTTTGTGTGATTATTTTTGGTTACAGGTATCTCCTAGATTAAATTTAAAAAGACCCATTCACCCCCTCTGGGCTCGTCAACAGGGCAACAGTGCTCATTGGGGTGGAGGCCGGTTTAGCTTGCTCAAATTGAAATCGTTTGAGAAGCTCTTTGACATATTTTTCTTGATTTATGAAGAATCCGTCTTTATGTTGTTTCACCTGCAAACCAAGAAAGAATTGAAGCTCCCCCATTAGACTCATTTCAAATTCACTGTGCATATGTTTAGAAAATTCTTCACACAGTGAAGGGTTAGTTGAACCAAATATAATATCGTCCACATAAACTTGAACAACAATCATGTGATTGTGAACTTTCTTAGTGAAGAGAGTTTGGTCCACTTTACCTCTTGAGTAGTTTTTGCTTACCAGAAAATTGCTTAGTCTATCATACCAAGCTCGAGGTGCCTGTTTCAAACCATAAAGAGCTTTGTGCAATTTATACACATGGTTAGGCATTTCAGAATTTTCAAAACCTGGTGGTTGAGAGACATAGACTTCTTCTTTTATATAGCCATTTAAGAAAGCAGTTTTAACATCCATTTGATAAAGTTTGAACATATGGGAGCATGCATATGCCAATAAGATTCTGACTGCTTCTAACCTGGCTAATGGAGCAAAGGACTCTTCAAAGTCAACACAAAATTCTTGACTATATCCTTTTGCAACGAGTCTTGCTTTATTTCTGACCACTTTTCCTTCTTCATTAAGTTTATTCTTAAACACCCATCTAGTTCCTATGATAGAAATTTCAGGGGTTCTAGGAACTAAACTCCATACATTATTTCTTTGAAATTGACCAAGTTCCTCATGCATAGCATCAATCCACGAGTTATCTTTTAAGGCTTCTTCAACATTTTTGGGTTCCACTTGAGAAACAAAAGCAAAAAGATCATGTTCAATTATTTTTCTTACTTGAGACCTCGTTTGAACAGAATCATTTAAACTACCTATCACATCATCAAGTGGGTGATCTTTGGAATACCTCACATTTGTGATTGTTGAAGGGCCGGGAGTATCTTGTCCTTGAGGAATTTGATCTTGTGAATGTCGTTCTTCAGGAGGTTCACTTTCTGGTGGATTCTCTTCAAGTGTTTCATCTTGTTTTCTGAATGCTATTTCATCATCTTCATCGTAGTCCCTGTGAAGATATCCACCTTTGGTCTTGGAATCTTCTTCAAATTTGTCTTTTGCTTTGACTTGTAGGTCCTTAAGCGATGTTCCTTCATCCTCTTTTTCAGTCCTGTTAACATTCAAGCTGTTAGATTTGGCATAAGTCTCATAAAAAATGACATGTGGAGTTTCTTCCACAGTGCGTGTTTTATTGTTAAACACCCTATATGCCCTAGAGTGTTCTGAGTAGCCTAGAAAAACACCTTGATCACTTTTGGCTTCAAATTTATCTAAATCAGATTTATCATTGTTATGAATAAATACCTTGGAGCCAAAAACTCGGAAGTACCCAAGGTTGGGTTTCTTACCTTTCAACAAATGGTAGGGGGTTTTCTTTATCGCAGGTCTTACCATGGCTCTGTTTAGAATGTAGCATGAAGTGTTCACTGCTTCCGCCCAAAAGCTTTTGGAGAGTTGGCCTTCAACTAGAAGAGTGCGAGCCATTTCCACCAATGTTTTGTTTTTCCTCTCCACTACTCCATTTTGTTCTGGAGTCCTTGGGGAAGAGAACAGATGTTCAATCCCTTGGTGCCTGCAAAAATCAGAAAATGCATTGTTATCAAATTCTCCCTCGTGATCGGTGCGGATTGAGCATATTTTATTCACATTGCCATGCTCAATCTTGTTAAAGAATTCTTGGAAGATTGTAAGTGTTTCACTTTTGTGTGCCAAGAATTTGACCCATGTGAACCTAGAAAAATCATCTACAATGACAAAACCAAAACGTTTGCCATTGAGACTTAGAGTTCTGGTTGGTCCAAAAAGGTCCATGTGCAACAATTCATATGGTTTAGATGTGCTTACCGGTGCTTTAGATTTGAAAGACTTCCAGGTCTGTTTTCCCTGTGCACATGCATCACAAAAACTTTCATTGTTGTTAAAAGAAATGTCAGGAAGTCCACTTACTAATTTGAGCTTCATGATCTTGTGCAATACGTTGTAGCTCACATGGCCAAGCCTACGATGCCACAAGGTCAATTCATCCTGTCTATTTGCAACAAGACACAAGTTATCATTTTCTGGATCATCTAAGTCAACTAAGTAAATGTTATTCACTCTTTTTCCAGAAAATTTTATACTTCCTGTTTCTTTATCAACAATTTGACATGAATTTGATTCAAACATGACGTTGTGACCTCTATCACACAATTGACTTATGCTAAGCAAGTTGTGATTAAGGCCATCAACCAATAGTACATTCTCAATTGAATTGGAGGGACACTTACCAACATTACCTATGCCAATTATTTGGCCTTTGTTGTTACCTCCAAAGATGACTTGTCCTCCGTCTTTATCCATTAGGAAACAGAATTTAGCTTTGTCGCTCGTCATGTGCCTCGAACAGCCGCTATCCAAGTACCATTTGTTTTGATGTTGGGCTGCTAGGCATTCCTGCATATGTGGATCAGACAAGAGGTTTTGGTACCCAAATTACTTTGGGTCCCAAAATTTCATTCATGCAACAGAGTAAATGCTTAGGAATCCAAACTTGTTTGAATTTCTGTTTCTTCGGATTATTCCAGCATTGTTTTTCATCATGACCAATCTTTTTACACACATTGCATGAAGGAACTTTCTTTTCAATTAATTGTTGCTTGATAGACTGTTTATTGGTTGAAGTTGTTCTTGCATGTCGACAGGCACCATTCCATATGTCGACAGGTGGCTTTTTCTTTTGTTTGGGTTGCAATGTTTTGGTTTGAGATTGACTTGTTTTAAGCTTTGTGGGAACATGCTTGCTTGTGCTTGGGCTAGGATCAACAAAGGAAGTGATCAATGATTCTCCTATTTTCTTTTGTTTGACAGGTTGATATCCTAACCCATGCTTGGTTACATGTATTTTAGCACCCAAAACCGCATCTAGATTTTACTTCCCTTTGACAAATTTCATTAAGTCCTCAGATTTTTCTTTCAATTCCTTTTCAGTTTGTTCCAACTTTTTCTTTGTTTCTTGTTGTTCTTCTTGAAGGAATTCAAGAGAATGGCTTAAACAGTCTTTTTCTTTTTGTGTTTCTTGCAATCTCATTTTTAAGTAATCCATCTCTTCATTATGAGTCTTTTCATCAACTTTCATCATTTCTATTTCTTTTGTCAGGAATGCAATTCGTTCATCATTGTTCTTATCATGCACAAGGGAGTTGCATTTCTTTTTAATGCTTTATTTTCAGATCTATATTCACAAAATTTTCAAATAGAGTAGTGTATGCTTCCTCCCATTCACTTGCAGTGAAATCATCAAATGAGAAGTTTACCTCGGTGGAGTCATCACTCCTAGCCATTAAGCATTTCACTTCTTCATCATCGGATGTTTCTTGTGCATCTTCATCTTCATCACTCCAGGTAGCCAACATTGCTTTGGCTTTCTTGGAGGTGAATTTTTCCTTCTTCAGCTTCTTCTTGAGTTCCGGGCATTCTCCTCTCATGTGCCCTTGTTTCTTGCATTCATAACAAACAATATCAGATTTTTTGTTGGACTCATATTTCTGTGAAAAATTTTTCTTTTGAAAAGGTTTAGAGTTACCTGTGTCTCTCCTTTTGAACTTCAGAAATTTCTTGAATTGTCTAGTGAGCATTGCCATTTCACCATTATCACTCTCACTAGATGTTTCTTGCTCATCACTATCTTGTTGAATGGATTTCTTGGAGCTTGTTGATGTTTTGTTGGATGCTTTTAGAGCAATTGACTTCCTAGGATTTTCTTCTAATTCTTTTCTTTTGATGTTGATTTCATATGTCATTAAGGAGCCAATTAGTTCATCCAATTTCATTTTGGAGAGGTCTTTGGAATCCTCAATGACAGTGGCCTTAGTATTCCAAGATGAAGTAAGAGATCGAAGTATCTTTCTTACTAAGTCACTTTTAGAGTATTCCTTTTTAAGACCTTTTAGCCCGTTAACTATTAGCATGAATCTTGCAAACATGTCTGATATGGTTTCATCAGTTTTCATCTTGAACATTTCATATTCAGACACTAACATGCTAACTTTAGTTTCCCTTACCTCGGACGTACCTTCGTAAATGAGTTCAAGTTTGTCCCACATCTCTTTTGCTGTTGAGCATGTGGAGACTCTTGAGAACTCCTTTGGATGCACCGCACATTGCATCATGTTTAGTGCGCTCCAGTTGAGAGTTCCTTTAGCTATTTGGTCTTTCGTTCAGGTGTCTTCATCCTCGGGCAACACATATGGTCCCTTGCTGACTATCTTCCACAGCTCGTAATTTTGAGCTCTCAAAAATACCTGCATACGATTTATCCAATAAGAATAGTCAGTGCCATCAAAATAGGGTGGCCTGGTTACTGAATGTCCCTCGGCCATATACCCTTTGCTAGAATCCATAAGATCGAGAATCTCCTGATCGCTAGATCAAATTACGAAAATTGTAAATCGGAGAAACCCGCTCTGATACCAATTGAAGAGTTATGCGGAATAACATAATACGGTAATCTAGAAGGGGGGTTGAATAGATTACGACAATTTTTAAATTACTGATGGCTTCTTTTCGATGCTACAACGATCTTAATGAAACTTGATTAGAATTCGATTAAGTATAAGACCGCTTGAGTTGATCTAAATGAGAACAGGGAATCAAACGTGCGTATGAACACCGTGCCTACCAATCATCTATCGCAAAACGCGAACAAACCACAGAACACGATGATTTAAGGTGGTTCGGAGTACACAACTCGTGTATCCTACATCCACCGTCCACACACACACGCAGAAACGACTGCTTATGAGCGAGTTCAACACAACAACTCAAACACACACACGTTGTCTGATGAACCACGATCAGAACAACCACAAACTCGTGAATCAAGCACAAGGGATGCTCGAAACACAACCACACACACACACAATGGAATGGAAATTATGAAATGGAGAAGAATTTAGAGTTGGGGAACAAATCCAGTTGGAATTCTTCTCGTGGATCGTCCAGACGCTCTTCAAACTTCGATTGGATGTAGACTGATCGATGTAGAAGGTTGAATTGACGACGATCCAGCTTCAACTTCGCATGGATGGTGATTCCACAACGATCTGGGCAGAAAGTTGAAGCAGAGCAGCAATTTGGGGCTTTTCCTCTTGGTCCCTTGGAGGCTCTTGGATGGGAGGCTGCTCTCTGCGAATTTGGCTCCAAAAGGATGCTTATATAGTGTTAGGTAAAGGTGGGGGTCGTGGAGGAAGGAAACACCCAAGTGGGGCCGGATTTGGAAACTCTAAATCTCATGTTTCCGTCGTCTGTCGACAGGTGCACTTGCATCTGTCGACAGGCGCACTCAGGCTGAGAACTGGGTTTCAGAAAATTGAGTTTCTGAGTGTATCTGTCGACAGGCAATTTGCATCTGTCGACAGGTGCACTCAGGAATAGAAAACCTGAGTTCTGTCCTGGGTTGACTGTGTGAATCTGTCGACAGGTACATTGCATCTGTCGACAGGTGCACTCAGAGATGCAAACCTGAGTTCTGTCTTGGAATGACTGTGTGAATCTGTCGACAGGTACATTGCATCTGTCGACAGGTGCACTCAGAGATGCAAACCTGAGTTTTGTCTTGGAATGACTGTGTGAATCTGTCGACAGGTACATTGCATCTCTCGACAGGTGCACCTCTTTGACAGTTTTTTGTGCTATTTGCTCATCTCTTCAATGCTCCATCTTTCATGCTTGTGCATCTACATGCAAATACATTGTTAGTGATATACATTGTATGATTTAGCAATGTTTAACTCAATCACTTTCATGGTGTTTTTCATGTTAGTTAGCACATCAATTTTGCATTAAATCAATGTTCAAGGATATTAATGTGATCATCAAAAACATGATATATGGAAAACCCAACAGAGGTCTGTCCGGTTGTCTCCTCACATTAAATGCGATGTTGATTCCGACGTCACAAACGGTCACTTGGGTGACGCCACTTAGTGTTCTTCCTTGGGGACAAAGAAAGTCATTATCATGAGGGTAACGTGTCGCCTGGGGGACACACGACGACGCGTTTGAATCGAACCGCCCTTTTCGCTTTCGATTTTCGCGCCCTTCTTTCCTTATAAGGAAGAGACGGGGCGAAAGTGGAGTCCCACGCCTTCGAAAAGCTTCTTCTGCTTTCTTTTTCTTTGTCTCCGACACAGTGCTCGCCTCCTTCCTCGTGAGCTCACAGCCTCGTGTCTGCCTCTTCGCCGCTTCTTCTCGTTGTTTCAACCTCCGTTCTCAGTGATGTCGCAGAAAGGGAAGGCTGTGGTCGACGCCGGAGCGAGTGGTGTGGTGCTGGAGGCCCCTCAGCAAACGAGGTACCGCTTCTTTGAAGGCATCTGCGAATGGTACCGGATTGGGCCGGAGTACAACATAGTCCTTGCGAAGGAGGAGGATACATATTTTCTGTAGAAGCCTGGGTGCATAGCGATGTCCCAGGACCTGCTGGAGGTGGGGTTTCGCCTACCCCTGCCGGTGGTGGCGAAGGATCTCCTCAACGTGTGGGGGATAGCTCCCATCCAACTAACGCCGAATTCTTGGCGCACCATCTGCGTCTTCTGCATCTCTTGCAAGGTGCGGGGGATCGAGCCATTGGCAGACCTCTTCCGGAGTCAGTTCAGCCTGACTGCGTCGCCTGGGACAGGCTACAACATATACTACACCAAGCACAGGCCGAACAGGATGCGGATTGACTTCTCTCCCAAGTATTCCAACAACAAGGGGTGGACGCACAAGATGCTTTTCATTGGCCACAACGAGGGAGCGCCGGAGTGGGGGTTCCCCACCCGAGTTAGGGATGCGCGTTCCAAGGACACCTTCCCCATGCTGGTTTGGGAGGCGGCGAAGCTCGCGGACCGCCTTCGCAACATTTTTGTGGAGAAGGCGGAGGAGCACTGGAGGTGGGGTTTCGCCTACCCCTGCCGGTGGTGACGAAGGATCTCCTCAACGTGTGGGGGATAGCTCCCATCCAACTAACGTCGAATTCCTGGCGCACCATCTGCGTCTTCTGCATCTCTTGCAAGGTGTGGGGGATCGAGCCATTGGCAGACCTCTTCCGGAGTCAGTTCAGCCTGACTGCGTCGCCTGGGACAGGCTACAACATATACTACACCAAGCACAGGCCAAACAGGATGCGGATTGACTTCTCTCCCAAGTATTCCAACAACAAGGGGTGGACGCACAGGATGCTTTTCATTGGCCGCAACGAGGGAGCGCCGGAGTGGGGGTTCCCCACCTGAGTTAGGGATGCGCGTTCCAAGGACACCTTCCCCATGCTGGTTTGGGAGGCGGCGAAGCTCGCGGACCGCCTTCGCAACATTTTTGTGGAGAAGGCGGAGGAGCACTTAACGGAGGCCCAACTTGTTAAGCATGGGCTCAGCCGAACATGGAGTAAGTGAAACCTTCCTCTCTGGGGTTTTTTTGTAGGAGACATCTTCCTTATCCCCTCTCCTCACACAGGTGCCAAGGAGTTGGCTACTGGCATGGACAAGGAGGACATGGCCCTCTTCACCGAGCAGATCACCGTCACGGCTTACGTGGGAATCACAGGCGAGGGTCCTCCCCCCGGTGCCACATCGCACCATCATCCAGAGAGGCGGGCTGCCGGCAAGAAGCCCATGAAGATAAGCCTTGGGGAGGAAGTTGGCCCCAAGAAGGCGAAGAGGGCTATGCGGCCAGTCGCCGAGGAGGAGGCCAAGCAGGAGGAGGAGGAAGAGGTCCCACCGCTTCTTGTCAGAAAGAAGCGAAAGTTGGCGAAGGCGGCCGAGAAGATGAGGCTGAGCCCTGCTATCGAGGCGCAACCCCAGACTGCGCATAGGGTAGTCACCGAGCTGGGGTTGGTCGTTGTAAGCGATCAATCCAATGAAGGCTCCACGGGGGAGCGAGCGGGGCCGTCTACGCCCCAAGGCTATGTTGCGAGCCGAACAGAAGCAGCGGGGTAAGTGGGGGCATCCACGCCCCAGGCTCCCATTGCAGGCCACACGACATGGGCGGTGGCAACCGAAGTGTCCAGCACCGCAGTGGCTGGGTGGACCACGACAGGGGTTGGAGCTGCCCCCGTTCAGGGTCCGATCATCAGGGCGGACGAGGGGGCAACGCAAGCAGACGAGGCGTCAAGTGCCGTGGTGAGAACGGTGGAAGGCGAAGATGCCATTGTCCAAAGGTCGTCTTCCACAGGAGCCGGCAAGACGGCGCGCACGGGAGAAGCGTCAGAAAGGGCGGTACCCATGGCGGTGATTCAGGGGGCTACGACCCTCACTCCCCCACCGCAATGGCTGTGGAGGCTCTCACACAGACAGTCACTGCGGGCGTGGAGGGCCAGGAGATGGCGAATACTGCGGGCGTGGCCATAACACTTGCCAGAGGAACCGATGGCGCCGCTGCCGAGGATCGAGCTGTGGACAAGGAGAACCAGGTGCCACTATCGCAGATGCTGAGGTCAAAGCCCGCGGCGCAGCCCTTGGCATCGGCCTTGGAAGCAACCCTGGTGCGCCTGGAGGGAAACACTGCCGGGAAACTCCCCCCTTGCCCCACCGCGTCTCAGATGGAGGTAATGGCGCGGTGCCACGGTTTGAGCCAGGAAGAGACTTCTGGGTGCTCGGAAGAAGGTTACCGGGCACGACCCCGTGATGAAGAGGAAGCTGGAGAGGATGTCGACGTGGAAGCACTGGCAGACTGTATTTTCAAGTCGTTGTCTGTGCTAACACAGCTTGCCGGGCGTGCTCGGAACCACCAACATATGTGGGAAGCCGAACTCGCCTACTGTAAGGAGCTCGAGGCACAGCACATGGCTCGGGAGGTTGAGTTGAAGGAAGAAATCAGGAACCTTTAAGAAGAGCTCCGCACCTCCAAGCTCAACCTCACAGTGGCCTTAGCAGAGAAAGAGGCGCTTGCAAATGTGTTGAGCAAGGCCAAGGTGCAAGGCATCGATGAGTACAAGGCAGGGCCAGGCTTCAAGGAAGACCTAGAGTAGTATGGTGCTCTCTGCTACAAAGTGGGCCTTGGTGCTGGGGAAGATCGAGGACACCGCCTAGCGTCGATCGAGTATGCTCGAGAGGCGTTCGAGGCTGCTGTCCACGAATGTCGTCGTCAGACCCAGAACCCTTGCTTAGACGGAGTGCGCTTCATGCACTTCTAGGCGGGGCGAATGGCTCCCAGGGACGACGGGGCTGGCCCCTCCGAATAGCCCCCTAGATGTATCTTCCTCCCCCTTTTTTTTGTGTAGCTCGGTGCCAAGGAGCTTTTGCAAAAAGAGTCTGAATAGCATTCCCTTTTTTGAGTTCATGAGTGGCTTTGCTTTTTCTATCTTCATTCCCTTATACTTGTTCTGTTCGAATCGAAATTCGCCGGTCATTTAAGAGGGTTCGCAGTTACCGCACAGGTCGTTTGGAACTAAAAAATGGTTCCGACCAGAGGGTGTATGCAGAACACCTCTTTACTTGAAGGTATCGCCCTATCCTTTTGAGCCGAAAAGCTTTAAGCAAGGATGTTTTTTTTTGGAGACCTTCTCAAGCCGACCAAAAGAGCGGGAAGAAGAGAAGTAGGATGCCGAATAGGAGGCTTTTATAGGTAGTAAGCCTTTAAGTTAGACACATGCCAGGTTCTGGGTATGGATTCACCACTAGGAGTAGTTAGCTTGTAAGAGCCTTTTCCAAGAACCTGGGAGACCTGATAAGGTCCTTCCCACTTGGGGGCGAGCTTGCCGGCTGCTTTTTGGAGATCTGATGCCGAGCAGCGGCGAAGAATGAGGTCACCTTCAAAGAAGCGCCTTTCCCGAACTTGGGAGTTGTAATATTGCACAAGTCGCTGTTGATAGGAGACTAGTCTGATGCTGGCATCACCTTGACATTCACCGAGCATGTCTAGATTCTCCCTCAGTGCGCAGTTGTTGGCGGCCTCGTTGAAGTGTGTTGTCCGAATAGTAGGGAGAGCTACTTCTAATGGTACCACAGCCTCTGAGCCGTAGACCAAATGAAAAGGAGTCTCACCAGTGGCCACTCGTGTCGTTGTTCGGTGGCACCATAGCACTTGGGGAGCTCATCAATCCATGAACCTCCTGCAGCCTCGACCCTTGTGCGAATCTCGTGCAGCAATGTTCGGTTGGCGTTCTCGACCAGACCATTTGCATAGGGGTGTGCAACTGAGGTGAAGTGGTTGTAGATGCTGAGCTCGGAGCATTTCTGCTTGAAGAAGGTGCTGTCGAACTACTTCCCGTTGTCTGAAGTGATCACTCTTGGAATGCCGAAGTGGCAGAGGATGTTCTTCCAGACAAACTTCCATGCAGCTTGTTCGGTGATCGTAGCGACGGGCTCTACTTCAATCCACTTGGTGTAGTAGTCGATTGCCATGAATAGAAACTTCTTTCTCCCTTGAGCCTCTGGAAAAGGACCCAAGATGTCGATGCCCCATCTGGAAAAAGGGCGAGGTTCGAACAGGGTGTGAAGTTGTTCAGCAGGCTGCTTGATAAGTTGCCCGAACTTCTGACATTCCGGACACCTTTTGACGAAGGACATGCAGTCCTTTTGCAGGGAAGGCCACTATAATCCTGCTTAGAATGATGTTGCGTGCCAGCGTTCTGCCCCCCAAGTGGCTTCCGCACAACCCTTCATGGACTTCTTCGGTGGCTGATGCCGCCTCCGTAGGACTGAGGCATCGCAGGAGATGCCTCGAGAGGGATCGTCGGTATAGTTGGCCTTCAATGAGGGTAAACCGCTGGGAACGCAACCTGATCTTCCGAGCTTCGCTCTGGTCGGGCGGGAGCTCTCCTCGAAGTAGATAGGCCAGGAGAGGGTCCATCTAGCTCAGAGCCGGGGGACCGGGCTCAATGGCATCTACATCTATTTCGGTGCTCGGAGAAGCTAGTTCTTCAATGAATACGGAGCGAGAGGGGGTGGCGTCGCCTAAAGAGGCTAACTTGGCGAGTGCATCAGCCCGCACATTTTGGTCCCTTGAGACGTGTATGACTTTGAAGTAAAGGAGACCCTCTGCTCGGCTCTTAACCTGCTGGAGGTATTGTGCCATGTGGGGCTCCCTTGCTTCGAACTGTCCGTTCACCTAGCTAGAAACCAGCTGAGAGTCGCTGAAGACTCGAAGTCGAAGGGCTCCAAGGTGCCTAGCCATTCGGATTCCGGACAGGAGTGCTTCATACTCAGCCATGTTGTTAGAGGCAGTAAAGCAAAATCTGAGGACATATTGGAACTCCAAACCCTCTGAGGAGGTGAGAACCAACCCTGCTCCACTCCCTGTAACACAAGAGGATCCGTCAACATAGAGCTCCCACGGGGGCTCATTTGCTAACAGAGGATCCTGCTTGGTTGGAAGGGTGCACTCCACAATGAAATCTGCCAGCGCTTGCGCCTTGATAGTCGTCTTTGGGCAGTAGCTGATATCAAACTCACCTAGCTCGATGACCCATTTGATGAGCCTACCGGAAGCCTCTGACCGTTGAAGGATAAGCTTCAACGGTTGGTCGGTAAGGACCGTGATTGAGTGGGCCTGAAAGTAAGGCCTGAGCTTCCGCGCGGCTGTGACCAGAGCCAAGGCAAGTTTCTCTTCCCGGGGGTACCTTCTTTCATCTTCCTGAAGGACCCTACTGATGTAATAGACCGGATGCTGGGCCGCCGCCTCCTCTCTGACCAACACTACACTAATGGAGTGTTCAATAACCGAAAGGTACATGAACAAAGGTTCTCCGAGCACAGGTTTTGAGAGAACGGGTGGGGCCGCTAAGTATGCTTTCAGCTCGGTGAAGGCAGCTTTGCAGTCCTCTGTCCACCATACATGCCCCCCTTGCTGTGAGGATCCTTTGGGGCCTCGCAGCAATTTGAAGAAACTGAAGCTTCTTTCCGCTGCTCGGGACATGAACCGGTTGAGTGTGGCGAGGTGTCCAGTGAGGCGCTGGACGTCGCGAACTGTCTTGGGACTGGCCATCTTAAGTATGGCTTGGATCTTTTCAGGGTTGGCCTCTATTCCCCTATTTGAGATGAGGAAGCCGAGGAACTTATCCGAGCGTACTCCAAATGCACACTTGGCCGGGTTAAGCTTCATGTTGTACTTCCGGAGAGTTGCGAAAGTTTCTTCGAGGTCAGAGATGTGATTAGTGCTCGGAAGCATTTTGACTAGCATATCATCAATGTAGACCTCCATATTGCGCCCGATCTACTGCCTGAACATTTTGTTGACCAACCGCTGGTAAGTCGTGCCTGCATTCTTCAGACCAAAGGGCATCCTGGTAAAGCAGTATAAGCCCAGGTCGGTGACAAATGTAGTGGCGTCTTGGTCTGAGGGATGCATGCTGATCTGGTGGTACCCAGAATACGCATCCAGGAAGCTGAGGAGCTCGTGCCTGGATGTGGCATCTACCAGCTGGTCAATGCACGACAGAGGAAAGTTATCCTTGGGCGTAGCCTTGTTGAGATCATTATAGTCCACGCACACGCGCCATTTGCCGTTGGCCTTGCGCACGAGGACCACGTTGGAGATCCACCTCGGGTAGTGGGCTTCCCGGAGGAGCCCAACTGTTCGGCTTTTGACGACATGATCATGGATCACGGTCTGCCGTTCCCAGTTGACAGGTCGTCGCCGCTGCTGGACTAGTGGAACCTTTTGGTCCACATGAAGGCGATGCACCATCACGTCTGGAGGGATGCCTGGTAGCTCGTCATCTGACCATGCAAACACATCAAAATTGGCTAAGAGGAATGCCTTGTAACGTTGCTGTTCGGATTTCGAAAGCAGCGAGCCAATATAGAGGACGTGCTCGGGGTCGTCATCTATGCGGACCGGAAGTAGATCTTCGGAAGGAGTTCCTTGGCTGGTAGAAGGCTGGTCGGCTCACGGAGGCGCGGGGGTCAGAGCTTCGAGAGGCTGCTTGTCCCTTAGTGAGAGGATATAGCACCGTCGAGACTTGCGCTGGTCGCCGAGCACCTCACCGATCCCACACAGAGTGGGAAACTTCATCTTCTGGTGGAGAGATGAAGGAACAACTTTGATTCGACCGATCAGCCCCCTTCTGAGGATGGCGTTGTATCCGGGCATACTTCGAATAACCAAGAAATCCACCATCTTGGTTGCACTTTTCGGAGCCGTCCCAAGAGTAATTGGGAGGCATGCTCGTCCCATGGGCTAAACCGAGACCCCTGAGAAGCCGAACAGAGGTAACTCAACAGGGGTGAGCTAGTCGGTTTTCAGACCCATAAGTAAAAAGCAGTCATAGGCCAACACATCTGGTGCACTTCCATTATCCACAAGGATCCGGCGCACATTACAGTGGTTGATGGTGGCTGAAACAACTAGCGCATCAGTGTGCGGAGTAGTAACTCCTACAAGATCTTTGTCTGAGAAGGTTATGGCCTCCTCGGACTGTGCGCGTGTAGGATTAGGGGAATAAGGGACTGGATGAGGTGCTGAGGGCCTATCCACGACATGTACTCGCCGAGCGTAGTCTCGTCAGCTTTGAGTACTTTCTTTGCCAGCATTGAAGCCCCCCGTGATCACGTTGATTTCCTGCCCATTGGGATCATTGTTGATCGGCTGCTCGGGTGTACGCTCACAGCATCTGGGGCGGTCTTCATTACGGTGCACGAACCGTCCAAGGTAGCCGCGCTTGATAAGGGACTCAATCTCATCCTTGAGCTGGCGACACTCGGAAGTGTCGTGGTCGTGGTCGCGGTTGAAGCGACAGTACTTGTCTTGGTTGTGCCTTCGGGGGTCGGAGCGCATCCTTGGCGGCCACCGAACATATGGCCCATCCCGGATCTCTGCCAGGATCTGTTCGGGTGCCACCGTGAGTGGGGTGTAGTCGGTGAGGGGGCGTGGTCGGCGCGGTGAGTCCCCGTTGCACCGGCCTTTCTTCCGATCATGATCGGAACCATTGTTGGAAGGCCTCTTCTTGTCCGATGATTCATCCTGCCCTGCTCGGCCAGCGGCCAGGCTCTCCTTGCAGGCGGCATGGCGCTGGGCGGTGGAGAGCAACTCGGCGAGGGTGGATGGCTGCTGTACTCCAAGTGTTCTCTGCAGGAAGCCATCACGAGTGCCTTGGATGAGGGCACTGGTGGCTAACGGTACGTCGAGGTGCGGGATGCGGAGCGCCTCAGTCTGGAACCTCTTGACGCAGTCCCAGAGTGCTTCTCCCTTCTTCTGCCGAACATCGAGAAGGGAGGCCGCGGTGCGCGGTTGCGACCTTCCGCCCAGGAAGTTGTCCCGAAAGGACTTCTTCAGCTGGTGAAAGGAAGAGATGGAATGTGACGGAACACCTCGTCCAAGCCCGTTAAACTGATAACGAACTTGATCCGAGTCTGCCTCCTGCGAACGGGCCGAAGCCTCGCAAGGGATACCAAACCATAGTCCGTGTAAACACAAAGGAACATACCACATTTTATATATATATCACAAGTTATAGCCATATTTTCACAAAACTGAAAAGAAGTACAAGAGCCTGGGGCATACCCCGAGGTACAACTGAAGAAAATAAACAACTAACTACACTACACGGCTGGAGCTGCTACTACACAGCTGGAGGTACCGACCCTGCACCGCTACGACATGGCTCTGAACTGGACGACGGTCGTGAAACGTCCTCCTCGCTCTCACCTGTGGGGGTAGGGGTGAGCCTCGCTAGTCACTGGCTCAGTAGGGAACTCCCCCAAAATAGAGCAAACCAAAAACCACAGGTACAAAAGCAGTAAACAGTACCAACAATCTATAGAACAGCTAAGCAGGATATAAAAGCTGTAAAACTACTCACCGTCTGCCGACTACGAAAAACAACTATAATAATTAAACGGCAAACCAGTATAGGTGTACAAGCTAAAGTAGAGACAGCCAAACACGATCCATGTGAACTGGTTCACGACACCAGAAACTGACTCGGACAAGCTAACACAGGTCTACCTCTCAGTCTCACAGCCATGGACGAAAGGTCCAGCTGCCGCTCCACGTGAAAAGGTCAAGCAACTGTGGAGACTAACTAAACACCACCACCTGCGGACCACACGGTCACAGGCCCATGCCTATCACCTCTAGAGATCCTGGCCCGAAACTCTCTAAAGTGAGG
The DNA here is from genome assembly GCA_014218235.1 of Colocasia esculenta. Taxonomy (NCBI): domain Eukaryota; kingdom Viridiplantae; phylum Streptophyta; class Magnoliopsida; order Alismatales; family Araceae; genus Colocasia; species Colocasia esculenta. The sequence goes on from CM024766.1 coordinate 35,436,861, forward strand.
CACTGGAAAAGGACTAGCTGGGGTCCAGTACGTCTACTCGTGTCCGTACCCCCAACTACGAGCGCGCTATAAGTGACTAAAGACAAACACAAGTGTCACTGTCCCACTGTCGTCTTTCCCTCAGCCGGACGTGCAACTCAAACACAGGAGTGAGGGTGTCCAGGTCAGACGACACAGACCTCGACAGTATAACACAAGTACCGGGACAAAGCCCCGAGCTAACAGCCTGGCTCACAAAGAACCTGGGGCACCCAACTGGAGAGGTAACCACGATAGGCGTCGTACTACTTGCCACGTACACAAAACCACGTGCACGTCACACACAAACCACGTGAAACATCACGTAAACCTCAGGTAACAACAGTCCACTACACGTGAACCCAACTGTACTCGCGTGAACAACACGTAGCCTCGAAAGTGAGTAACTAACTGCATGCCCTATATGCTAAACACAGAAACCATGTGCACTCAGTGCACCACAGGTGCCAACACACCACTCATTATCGATAAATACCATAAACAGTCATTTCTGCTTATACACAAGTTAGCGGCCACATGGACTGCCGCTTACAGGAAGTAAACGGCAATGGATCTAGCCATCTGTATCCCGGCTGATGAGCTTGGCGACAAACGATGTTGACGCCAAGATCTTTAGCCTCTATTCCTGCAGAAACCCTAAACCGATCCTACATACATTCTGATCCCAAAGCCATCAAGAAAACGTAAGGAAATAGTTCCTCTAACATCCACACATTATAATTAAGCTATAATAACATGTTTTACTACTCAAATTCATCAAACCACCCATTGTCCCCACATGGTGCAACTTAATCCGAAAATGCATTAAACATGCTGATTCATGTGGTTAAATCATGTTTTAATGATCCTAAGGAGTAACAGGGTTTGTTCCCTGCCTTAGAATGCACTTAAACCTCTTAAACTCCTCCGATTCTCACCAAACTCCCCGCGAGCTCCTACGGCAATTGCACCTCGCCACGGCATTTCCTCGTTCGATTCGACAACGCCACGCGTTCCACAATCTTTCAATTATCCTTTTACAGCTCTTAGAAGCATTAAGGAAGCAAGAGACATTAAATCCAGGCAAGGGAGAAAGGGAACAGGGTGGAAAACCTGCCCTCGGGTGACCCTATAACCTGCAGATTGCACAGGTTGGCGTCAACCCCTCTGCCGTTTAAGGCAACCGCCACCATAAACGTCCATATCCACTGCCGCTTAGTTCATGCAGTCAACGACAACTTACCTGGACGCCAACAAGTCAACAGCCACACCTGGCCGCCAACTCCTTCTCAACTGCAGCAGGTCCTATTTCATTTCAGGACCAAACCTGCACACTCCACAAACCCGCTCCACACTGGCCTCACAACGGCCATCACAACCATAACATACACGATCCAAAAGGATCCGAAAAGCACGCGACGTTACATTACTATCATCTAAAAAGAAAATTTCGACCTCGAAATTCATAACACAACTCAAAGTTAAATAACTTAAACATATACACCTTTACAAGCACTATCATCTAAAAAGAAATACAAAGGCTTATTCAAACAGATAGGGATACCCTTTATCCATTTCCTCAGCTAACTCCCAGGTATCCTCACCACCTAACCTATTTTCCCATCTCACTTTAACCAACTCGATTTCTTTATTTCTCAGCTTCTTTATCTTTCGATCTATGATCTGCACCGGATACTCTGGCATAGTCATGTCCAGCCTCAGGTCACCACCTTGATATCTGATTATTTGGGCTGGATCTTCAACACACTTTCTTAACATAGAAACATGAAATATATCATGAACATCCGCAAAATCTGATGGCAAATCCAGCCTATAAGCTGTTTCCCCAATTCTCTTAATCACCTGGAAAGGTCCCACATACCTTGGACTCAACTTTCCTGTCTTACCAAACCTCATAATACCTTTACTCGGGGAAACTCTCAAGAAAACAAAATCTCCCACTTCAAACTGAAGTGATCTCCTCCGGATATCTGCATAACTCTTTGCCTGCTTTGAGCTGCTTGCAATTTTCTTTAATAAGCTTCACTATTTCTGTGGTTTGCTGAATCAATTCAGGACCCACTAATTGCCTTTCTCCCACTTCATGCCAGTTCAATGGAGTTCTACATGGCCTTCCATATAAAGCTTCATACGGTGCCATCCCAAGACTGGTATGATAACTATTATTATAGGCAAACTCAACCATTCCCAAATGATGCTCCCAGCTACCTCCCCAATAGTTCTCTCTGTCTGACCATCTGTTTGGGGATGATAAGCGGAGCTATATCTCAGCTCAGTACCAATTACTTTCTGCAGACTTCTCCAAAAACCAGAAGTAAATCTTGGATCTCTATCAGACACATTAGTCTTCGGGATACCATGCAGTGGAACAATTCTTTCAACATAAATATTTGCTAATCTGTCCACTGTCCAAGACATACTTACTGCCACTAATCTGCACACCTTGGTTAATCTATCAACAAATACCCATATTCCATTATGCCCGGAACTCGATCTTGGTAAACCTGCCACAAAGTCCATAGCAATATCTTCCCATTTCCACTGTGGAATGGGCAACGGTTGTAACAAACCTCCAGGCTTCTGATGTTCTGCTTTAATCTGTTGACAGATAGCACACCTTGCAACAAACTCTGCTATTTCCTTTTTCATATGAGGCCACCAGAAATACTTTCTCAAATCATGGTATATTTTAGTACTACCCGGATGGATAGTGTACCTAGATTTATGAGCCACTTCCAACACTCGCTGCTTTACCTCTCTTTCAGCTGGAACAAACAACCTGCCTCTGAGCCTGACCACACAATTATCATCAATGGTAACTCCTTCCATTTTCACAATTTCAGCTAAATTTACATCTGCTCTCTGAGCCTCAACAATCTGCCAATAGAAAGACGGCTCTACAGCACTAGCAACTAGTACCGCTCGTCGCTGACTACTGGGCACATATAAGGAGTTCTCCACTACCTCTTCATACAACTTGCATTCTTTAATCATCATCAAACTTACATATGCCTTTCTGCTCAAGGCATCAGCTACAACATTGGCCTTACCCGGATGGTAAGCCAAACTGAAATCATAATCCTTTAAATATTCAATCCATCTGCGCTGGCGAAGGTTCAAATCTTTCTGCGAGAAAATATACTTCAAGCTTTTATGATCTGTAAAGATCTCAAATCTCTCGCCATACAGATAATGCCTCCACATTTTCAAAGCAAACACAACTGCTGCCAGTTCCAAATCATGAGTGGGGTAATTCTCCTCTGCCGGCTTCAATTGCCTGGACGCATAAGCTATCACTTTACCATGCTGCATAAGCACTGCGCCAAGTCCTCTCCTTGAAGCATCTGCATAAACCACAAACCACCACTTCCTGCCGGTAATGTTAATATAGGTGCTGATGTAAGTCTTTTCTTCAATTCCATAAAACTTTTTTGACATTCACCGGACCACACAAAAGGCACACCTTTTCTAGTCAATTTAGTCATAGGTGCTGCAATCTTAGAAAAATCTTGAATAAAGCGCCTATAATAACCTGCTAATCCCAGAAAACTTCTAATCTCGATTATTGTCTTAGGCACTTCCCATCTCATCACTGCTTCCACTTTACTTGGGTCTACTGTTATTCCTTTAGCTGAGATAACATGACCCAGAAACTGAATTTCTTTCAACCAAAATTCACACTTATTGAATTTAGCCAACAACTGGTTATCTCTTAACAACTGCAGAGTAAACCTCAAATGAGCTGCATGCTCCTCTTCAGATACTGAATAAATTAGAATATCATCAATAAAGACCACAATGAATTGGTCTAACTATGGATGAAAAATTCTATTCATCAGATCCATAAACCTGCAGGAGCATTGGTTAACCCAAATGGCATAACCACAACTCATAGTGACCATATCTGGTTCTGAAAGCTGTCTTATCTATATCCTCCTCTTTAATTCTCAACTGATGGTACCCAGACCTCAGATCAATTTTAGAAAATACCTTTGCTGATTGCAACTGATCAAACATATTATCTATCCTCGGCAATGGGTACTTATTCTTAATGGTCACATCATTCAACTTTCTATAATCAATACACATTCGAAAACTTCCATCTTTCTTTTTCACAAATAAAACCAGCGCTCCCCACGGGGAATGACTCGGTCTAATAAACCCTTTCTGCAACAGCTCTTCTAATTGCTTTTTCAATTCTTTAAGTTCTGCTGGTGCCATCCGATATGGAGCTTTAGAAATCGGCATGGTACCTGGCAGCAACTCAATGGTAAAGTCCACCTCTCTATGTGGAGCTAAACCAGGCAAATCTTCAGGAAAAACATCAGCAAATTCCCTAACCACGGGAACTACTTCCACTGGCTGACTAGCTTCTACCAGACTTACCGAGGCTAAATAAGCCACACATCCAGCATTTATCAACTTTCTAGCTTTAATTGCAGAAATTAGAAACTTAGAGGTATAAAAAGGCATACCTTGATATTCAAATACTGCACCATTAGGATGACAAAACCTGATCCTTTTCTTTCTGCAATCTAACATTGCTCCATAAGTCTCAAGCCAATCCATACCCAAATAATATCATAATCTGACAACTGCAGGGCATATAACCGACCCAGCATTTGGTCCCCTTCAATCATAACAGGAGCTTCATCTACATAGCTCGAAGTGAGCAGGAACTCACCCGAAGGAACCTCCACTACTAACTCACAAGACTTTTCCTCTAAAGGATGAGCTATACAATCCAGAAATTCTTCGGAAATGAAAGAATGAGAGGCACCCGAATCAAATAAGACTCTTGCTGAATAATCATAAAGAGGTAAAATACCTTCTATCATATTCGATGCCTCCGCCTGGGCTCAGGTGATAGCCATAACCCGGCCTCTTCCTCGCTGCTGCGGTGCTCCTCTGCCACGACCTGTCTGTGGCTGCTGAAACTGCTGAGGCTGCTGCTGCTGCTGCACACCTCTTCCATACCCATACTCTCTTGGATAGGGGCAATTGCGGATCAAATGCCCCGGCTGATTACAATTATAGCATCTATATCCTGGTGGAGTAATGGGCTGCCTGGCAGTACTCTGCTGCGACTCCTCCACCTCAGACCTACCTCGGCCTTGCTGAATTTGCTGACGACCTCCCCATCCTCTTCCTTTTCCTTTAAATGCTTGCTTTAATTTCTGACCCCATTTACCAAAACCTGATGAAGAAGGTCCTGCTGGTGCTTTACCCTTACTTGCACCTACTGATTGCTGCGGTAGCCGAAAACTACCTGAGCCTGACTCGCCCACCTGACGAGTCCGAATAGACCTCTCCAATGTAGCTGCTCTCTGGGCTGCTTCTTCCACTGTCTTACACATGAGAGGTACTATTGCATCCTGCAACTCCACTCTCAAACCTCTAATAAAATACTCAACCATCATATTATTATCTGATACTACATAAGGCGCATAACGGCTAAGCGCCATAAACCTCATCTGGTACTCTAAAACTAAAGAGTTACCTTGCTGGAGAGTTCGAAACTGCTCTCTTTTCACTTGCTGCACTTGAATCGGAAAGAATGTATCGTTAAATACATCAAGAAATTCCGACCAAGTAATAGCCTCTTCTGTCCTACCTGCAAAGGTGGTCTGCATCTTCAGTCGCCACCATTCTAATGCAAAACCTCTCAACTGATAAGTAGCTAACACAACTTTATCTACTGCCGGACACCTCATAGTTGCAAAGACTCTTTCGATCTCATGAACCCAGTGCTCTGCTGTATTTGGATTCGGCCCTCCTGAATAAGTAGGCGGCTGCAATCTCAGAAATTTCTCCACCTGCATCACTGGTTCCTATGCTAATAACACTGGTGGTGGTGGTGGCACAGGTGCTACAAAAGGCACCTCTACTCTTGGCGGGACTGGAGCATAGGTACAGTCTCTCCATCCCCAGGTGGCACTGCAACCGGTGGTACCGGTGCCTGCTGATCCATCCTCGCCCGAATATCCGTGAGGCTTTCCCAGATCCTTCTATCATACGCTAAGTACTTTCCTCCGGATCATGTCCTCCACCACCCCAATCTCTTCTATCAGCCATTCCAGAATTTCTACATAAACAAAACACCAAGCAAAAATCAAAACAACAAATTATCAGAAACTAGGGTCCCTACCAGCAGTGTACAAAGACCGAAATAAGGCTATGTATCTTTCTAGTTTCTTTATATTAACACGGACCTTGCTCTGATACCAACTGTGACGGAACGCCTCGGCCAAGCCCGTTAAACCGATAACGTACTTGATTCGAGTTCGCCTCCCGCGAACGGGCCGAAGCCTCGCAAGGGACACCAAACCACAGTCCGTGTAAACACAAAGGAACACACCACATTTTATATATATATCAAAAGTTACATAGCCATATTTCCACAAAACTGAAAAGAAGTACAAGAGCCTGGGGCATACCCCGAGGTACAACTGAAGAAAATAAACAACTAACTGCACTACACGGCTGGAGCTGCTACTACACAGCTGGAGGTACTGACCCTGCACCGCTACGGCGCGGCTCTGAACTAGACGACGGTCGTGAAACGTCCTCCTCGCTCTCACCTGTGGGGGTAGGGGTGAGCCTCGCTAGTCACTGGCTCAGTAGGGAGCTCCCCCAAACCGAGCAAACCAAAAACCACAGGTATAAAAGCAGTAAACAGTACCAACAACTATAGACAGCTAAGCAGGATATAAAAGCTATAAAAGTACTCACCGTCTGCCGACTGCGAAAAACAACTGTAATAATTAAACGAAAAAACCAGTACAGGTGTACAAGCTAAAGTAGAGACAGCCAAACACGAGCCACGTGAACTGGTTCGCGACACCAGAACTGACTCGGACAAGCTAACACAGGTCTACCTCTCAGTCTCGCAGCCACGACGAAAGGTCCAGCTGCCGCTCCACGTGAAAAGGTCAAGCAACTGTGGAGACCAACTAAACACCACCACCTGCGGACCACACGGTCACAGGCCCATGCCTGACACCTCTAGAGATCCTGGCCCGGAACTCTCTAGAGTGAGGCACTGGAAAGGACTAGCTGGGTCCAGTACGTCTACTGGTGTCCGTACCCCCAACTACGAGCGCTACAAGTGACTAAAGACAAACACAAGTGTCACTGTCCCACTGTCGTCTTTCCCTCAGCCGGACGTGCAACTCAACACAGGAGTGAGGGTGTCCAGGTCAGACGACACAGACCTCGACGGTACAACACAAGTACCGGGACAAGCCCCGAGCTAACAGCCTGGCTCACAAAGAACCTGGGCACCCAACTGGAGAGGTAACCACGGTAGGCGTCGTACTACTCGCCACGTACACAAAACCACGTGCACGTCACACACAAACCACGTGAAACATCACGTAAACCTCAGGTAACACGGTCCACTACACGTGAACCCAACTGACTCGCGTGAACAACACGCAGCCTCGAAAGTGAGTAACTAACTGCATACCCTGTATGCTAAACCAGAAACCATGTGCACTCAGTGCACCACAGGTGCCCACGCACCACTTATCGATAAATACCATAAACAGTCTTTCTGCTTATACAAGTTAGCGGCCACATCGACTGCCGCTTACAGAAGTAGACGGCAATGGATCTGGCCGTCTGTATCCCGGCTGATGAGCTTGGCGACAAACGATGTTGACGCCAAGATCTTCAGCCTCTATTCCTGCAGAAACCCTAACCGATCCTACATACATTCTGATCCCAAACCATCGAGAAAACATAAGGAAATAGTTCCTCTAACATCCACACATTATAATTAACTATAATAACATGTTTTACTACTCAATTCATCAAACCACCCATTGTCCCCACATGGTGCAACTTAATCCGAAATGCATTAAACATGCTGATTCATGTGGTTAAATCATGTTTTAATGATCCTAAGGAGTACAGGGTTCGTTCCCTACCTTAGAACACTTAAACCCTCTTAAACTCCTCCGATTCTCACCAAACTCCCCGCGAGCTCCCACGGCAATTGCACCTCGCCACGGCGTTTCCTCGTCCGATTCGACAACGCCACGTTCCACAATCTCCCAATTCTCTTTTTACAGCTCTAGAAGCATTAAGGAAGCACGAGACATTAAATCCAGGCAAGGAGAAAAGAGAACAGGGTGGAAAACCTGCCCTCGGTGACCCTATAACCTGCAGATTGCACAGGTTGGCGTCAACCCCTCTGCCGTTTAAGGCAACCGCCACCATAAACGTCCATATCCACTGCCGCTTAGTTCATGTAGTCAACGGAAACTTACCTGGACGCCAACAAGTCAACGACCACCCCTGGCCGCCAACTCCTTCTCACTGCAGCAGGTCCTATTTCATTTCAGGACCAAACCTGCACACTCCACAAACCCCGCTCCACACTGGCATCACAACGGCCATCACACCACAACACACACGATCCAAAAGGATCCGAAAAGCAACGCACGTTACATGGAACCTGCAAATTGAGGCTTTTAACAAGCCGAGCATTTTCCTTCAAGGTGGCCAGGAAGCCCGACACTTAGCCACATCAATGCCCCATGTAACACCATATGCGACTCAACTCGTGATGTGGTCCGCGGGGTCAGTGGTGCCATCATACGGTTCGATGTTGGGCAGATGGAGCTTGGAGAGACCCGAGCTCTAGGATCTCCACAATGAATGGGGAGCTGAAGTTCAGGTCCTCTTCGGATGGAGCTTTGCCCTTCGCTCCCGCTAATACCATCGCGTCGACTCGGCGCTCGAGGTCCACAACGCGGCAGAGTCGTCGGGCCAACTCCTGATCAGAGTGGACCGATCCCTCACGTCTAGACCTGTGGGAGTTGGCACCCACGACTGAACGCGCAGGGGGTGGAGCCGCCATGAATCGACGTGGTCAACGGCCGTGGCGCTCCGGAGTGCGCCTCTCAGATGGGGACCGACGCGACCATCGCGGTGAGTCCTCCTGCTGTTCCAATGACGCAGGAGGGGCACAAGAGCATCGGTGAGACGACTCTGCCTGACGTTCCTGCAGCAAGGAGGCCACCGGGGCTGGCGGCCTGGTCATCTGGGCCTAGACCCCAGACAAATCCCCATCAAATGCTGCATTTATCCTCGGAGTTCTGCTACCTCCAGGGAGATTGCAGGGGCGACAACGACAGGGATGGCGCCAGTCGCACCTACGGGAGCGACGGCGACGTCGACAGGGGGAACTCGCTGATGAGAGTCCGCCATAGACTGACGGGACCTCGCCATCCGGCTCCCAATGTTCTGGTATGAGGATCCTCCGCGAGCCATTGCTGTCGTCGTTCCCACAGACGACGCCAAAATGTGGTGGTCGTTTCCCTGTTTGGGCCTAAGCTAAACGGGCCTCCACTGAAGAAGGTGATGAAGACGGTCTCCAGTGGCGGACAGAAGCATAGAGAACCCTCTGATGCCTAAGTCAGTGGACTGTAGAAAGGCTTGAGGAAGGAAGGCTCAGTGAAGTGTGTGGCTTTCATGCGCATGAGAGTGCATACCTTTGCATGGTTGTTGTCTGGACATTTTTAGGCAGGAACGGTGGAGGAGAGGGATGGAACATCCCCCAATCATGCCGGAAAATTGTGTGCCGGTTAGCGCCCTTGGCGGGGAGTTATGCATTGAGGGGTTCGGCAGTTAATGCACCACTTGATCGTGGGGCGCGCACGATGCAGCCATTGTAACCATCGCAAAGAGACGGAGAGCTGCCTGGAGGCTCTTGAGCAGAGGATACCGAGCAGGTAGCCTATTCAGTAGGATGAACTAGACGCTCAGTAACTACCCTTGTTCGGCAGCCGAACTGGCTGCTCAGTGCCTGGTACCAGGGCAGTACTGCTGCCAGCGGGTTCAGGCACGCTTCCTCCAAGACCTATTCGGTAGATAGGGCATAGACCGAACAGGATGTAGGGCATCTGGAGACTGCCCCTAGGATCCTGAGGGTGCTTAGAAGCGGAGACTGTGTTTGGGATCTTCAACCTTCTCCCGAGGACACGTGTCGTGCCACTTGAGAGCCATGCCTATCTGCAGGATAGTAATGGGCCATGATGAACCTAGGTGGCTAGCAATAGCTACCACACAACCATAGACTCCTAACTAATATGCCCCAAAAAATTATCACATTCTAGTGCGACCCCTTCATGTTCCCTTCGGACGCTGGCTGCGCACATGCAGTGGCCGCGCACATCGTGCTGAGCTGCATCCATAGTGGGACAGCAGCGCCTGTTGCGTCCAACTAGAAGAAGATACATAGTTTTTTGCGTCGTAGTACTCCTCGTCGTGGCCTCATAGGGAAGCACCCGAACGCCAGTTTAGCAGATAAAATTAACCCATTCTTAATCAGTCAACATGAACCGCTCTCATAATTAAGAGTTTCAACTGACACTATAGGAGGACCAACATTTATCATCGAATATATGTCCGCGGCTGACAATTGAAGGACAAAAGAGGTATAAGGCAGCGGCTTTTTTAGACCGCTGCCATAAAAGTGTTTTGTCCGCAGTTAGCTGTATGCACTGATAAAAGTGCAGCATATGTCAGCGGCTAAGGTTTGCCCGTGGACAAATGTTGAGTTAAGGCCGCGACTTTGTCACCGCGGCATATACCCTTCCGCGGCTATAGAAGCCGCTGATATATATATGTTATGTCTGCGATTCTACAAACCGCTGACATATATATATTAGTCACAGCACCTAGCCGCTGACAATATAAAAAATTTATTTTATTCATTTTTAAAAATAAAAAACATCTAATCAGACATATCTAGAACATATACATTTTTTAATAATAGTTATTTTAGTTTAGTGATTGATATATATATAAATGTATATTTATATTTGAAATTAATATACATGTATTTATTTTTGAAATATATATGTATATATGTAGAACCTGAGAATATTATGGATGAACAAGATTGATACTGTTGCTACCTCTTATATAGAGATTTTGATATCTTCAACTGGAAGTAAATGGTCTAAGAAAATATCCTGGCTGTCCTGAATGTCAACACTCTCAAACTCAAAATCTCTGCACCCGAAATGCTCACTTCCATTCAGCCCACATTTTTTAAATGAGCTCTTTTCTGAAGCAGGTATGGTGATCTCTCTCTTCAGGAGAATCAGCAGCAATCAACCCATAGGTGTTAAACTTTCTTGGTCTGCCATGGTCTAAATGCTCGCCCAATGGCTTGGCGAGATACACAAGGATTCAGATGAACATCTAAGATATGACTCTTGATGCGCCTACAAGCGAGATGCCCTCTCCACATGCCTTGATTGAACCAAAGAGGACTTTAACATTAGATGGCTAGTTGAATTGTTCCATCGCTTTTTCACGTGTTCAGTACTAGTATCACCAGAAATCATAAACAAGCACTTTCTCTCCGGCAATGTCTTCCATTGACAAAATGTTTAGAACGAATTTTGTCTTTAATCCATCTTGCAAGTCTATGGATTCCAAAAGATCGTCAATTTCTTGATCTTTCATGCTGGCACTCCTGTCTCCAGGAGCATAATCAACGCAGTCCTTCAGGCAGGATGCAAGTACACTACATTGCCAACTATTTGAGCTAGGGTTCAGTAGCACAGTGAAATCAATATACCTGGTAACTCGTCCAAGAAATCACCTTTGTAGTAATGCAAGAAATCACCGAGGCTCGCCTTCTAGATTAATGATAATCATTTTGAAATGTTTTTTCCACTTATCACAGAAAGTTCCCTCCATCTCAGTTTTCAGGTAGCTCCTGCCAAAACCTATAAGTAAAATATCTGATAAGGATTCCTCATTAATTTATCATATTTAAATATAAAAATTTAATATATTAATGTCTATAGTAAACATATATTTTTTAAAAGTTTAATTTGTTAAATTAATACATAGGCAGCGGCTGTTAGCCGCCGCCATAAAATTATATGGTAGCGGCTTCTATTAGCCGCTGCTAAATACTAATATGGCAGCGGCCCGCTGCCATATTTCGCCCATCCGCCAACAAAAAAGCCCACTGCGTTCCCATCACTCTCTCGCTCTCTCTCTCTCTCTCTCTCTCTCTCTTCTCTCTCTCTCTCTCTCTCTCTCTCTCTCTCTCTCTCTCTTCCCAAAGGCCGGCGACGCACCGACGTCCTCTCCCTCCGGCGACGCACCGATGACGGACGGCAGGCGAGGGCTCCGGCGACGCCCTCCTCTCCGGTGGCTTCCCCCACCCCCCACGGTGAGTCCCTCCGGCGGCCCCCACCCCTCCCTCCCCGCCCCCCTTCCCTCCGGCGGCCCCCTCCCCTCCGGCGGCCCCTCGCCCCCACGGTGCCCCCTCGCCCCCACTGCGCCCCCTCGGCCCTGCCCCAGTGCCAGTGGCCCCCTCTCCACCGTGCAGTGCCCCCACGCACCCCCTCGCCCCCACTGCGCCCCCTCGGCCCTGCCCTAGTGCCAGTTCCCCCCTCTCCCACCGTGCAGTGCCCCTCTCCCCCTAGCCCCCACCCCATTGTGCACAGCACCCTCAAACCCCTGCGCCAGCACCCCCACCTCACCGCACTCCCCCCTCAAACGCCTGCGCCAGCCCTCTCTTTTAGTGAGCATTTGGGCCATTTTTGTTATGTATTTTTTTTTAACATCTGTTCTTGGTCCCTTTGTAATTCCTCCGATTTCAACCGTTTATTTTGAAAAAATTTTTGGTAGATTCTAAGATAGTCCGGTTCCATATACTTCTCCTCCCACACTTCTTCATTTGAATTCTATTTGCTACCACTGCATGAGGTTGGCTATTATCTATTTTTTTTCTTGCGAACTCTTAAATTTTTGTCTCATCCTAGTCAGCTCCCGTTGATTTGTACGTTAATTTGCATGGTGTCCTATCGATCGAACATGGCCACGGACAATTTAAACATACGATAGATAGACTGACAGGGACTAGCGTGGGGGTGGGGGAGGGTGCTGGAAGGAGTATATGTTAGATGATTTAAATTTTTTTAGCTTTTGGGTGTGTGGTATGGCTGGTGAATACACGCTGGCACCGAGGATTGAGATGATTTAAATTTTTTTAGCTTTTAGAGTTCTGAAATTTTAGTTATTCTAAACCATGGAACCATTTCAGGTTTCTGCGGGTGATCACCAAATAATACATTCAATACCTCATAATTGACAATAAGCCAACGAAGAAATCAAGAACATCAATGATGATAAGCTATTCAACAAGTCATTTCCTTTCTCTTTTCTCCAACTGTGTTTAGTTGAGTTTTGCACTTCCATCCCTTCTGGATATGTAAACAATGTCTTGGCTATGTTATTTCAGTTTTTTACTTTTCCATTTATTTAATTCAGTTTTTCTCCGTATTATAACCCAAATTTTGAAACAGACTTCCTCCACTAACTTGTGTTTTGGGCCACTAATTCAGTTCAATTAGCAGCAAATGGAGAAGAGCCAATTTAGTGCATGTGGATAGTGGAGTATTTGCATATCGGGTGTTTACGAGGCATTCTATGCTATGCAATATGACTTAATAAGTGCATATTTTGTTACACCTGAATTTCACCATCAATACTTTGTCACAATATAAGAGAAGTGTGGGAAGTAAGCCCATATGAAAAGTCATGCATGTCCTGCAGCTTCTTTCTGCAAAGTTGCCAAAACGACAAACCAGAAGAAGATGACAAAACCCAGCCGACCCCAGAGGGATACAGGTCGACATTGCACCATGTGGCCTAATTTCTCAACCAAAAAACCATTTATCATCCCAGAGCAAAATGCAAGTCCGGATAAACTGGCAGTGCATATCTCAGTGAAGTAACCACCAGAGAGGTTAATTGCAGGAGGAAATCAACCATTGACACTGATTTCTAGAGTTTTTTTTTCATTTTGAACTCTGAGCAGAGTTCAGAATTTCTGAACAGAAGAATTCGGAAGTTAGAGAATTATAGGAGCAAGTTTGGTCCTACTGCCTTCTTCCAGGTTATTAACATTTACAGAGTGTGTAATCTGCTTCTAGTTGAGTAGAGAGAAATTAATGAAGTATATACATGTCACAAATATGATAAATTGCAGGTACATATATATACATGTAATAGATGACAAAATAAGCCTAATTGTAAAAGTTTTTAATACTACAGTTTTGAAGTATGTACTTTGGACTATATGCCATGAGCTTAAAGTGAAGGGTTCTTCAATCTACATGACCAAAAAAAATTATAAATCAGTCCTTAAATAGGGGTCTTTTGTGAATCAGTCCCAAATAGAGGGGAAAACTCATATATCAGTCCCATTATCAGGGAGATTTGACAAACCAGTCTCTTTTGAGGGGAATTTTGTAAATAAGTCCTTAAATAGGGGTTTTTGTGAATCAGTCCCTAAAATAAAGGGGAAATTCATACATCAGTTTACATGGAAAGGGAGATACAATGTTTTTCCTTCAGTGGTACCATGTTATTAGTACCTTTTGTATTGGTACTGTTGCTTTTAAGGATCTGTTATGGAGTATATACAATTGCTTTATTGCTTCATTTTGTTTAGAATACTTGATTGCTTGAGGGCTTTAATTTGTTAGAATTATTGAATGTTTGCGGATTTTTAAAAAGGGGCATTAATTGTTTTGTCTAACTCTGTTAATTTTGTCTATCTGTTTTATAGACTATTCAGTTGCTTTGATATTTAAAAGTCTTGAATGTTTGGGGTAGCTAACATGCTGTACAACCCATGATTTTTTTAAACTTGCATATGCACTCATATACTTGATATTCAGTTGCTTTGCTAATCCCTACATCCTCCTGGATCTTTCCTAGACCATGACATTTATGTTGAACCATGATTTTTTAAATTGCATATGCACTCATATACTTTCTTGTTCAATGCAGGTATCCATTGGTACAACTTGTTTAGGTTTTGACCTCTTGTCTGCTCAGGTAACCTTCCATCCCCTCTATATATTTTAATCCAGCGAGCCTGGGTGGTGGTCATGTTTATTTAATCCAGCGAGCCTGGGTGGTGACTCATGTTTAAACTAATCCAGTGAGCCTGGGTGGTGGCTCATATTTTTTGCAGGATGTGATTGTATGTGTGAGCAGATCAGGAGAAAGGATGAATATGAATGAGTGAGATGAGTGGACCTTTTTTTTCCATTTTTGTCCATCAAGACTTGTGTTAGGATATATGCTTTTACTGTCTTTTGATAGTAATGTCATATATCGAGCATAAAGTCTTGAATTGTCCAAGTTGGACAGTCTATGGATATTTGATTCATCTGTACATTTAAATTTATATATGTGTATTGTGATTGTCTTAAAAATTTTGGTAGCGTCTCTTCGCTCTTCTCCGATATACCAACTAATTTTAACATGCTCAGAAAGTCACTTGTATGAATTATTTAGTACAAGTGACTTTGTGAGCATAGTTAAAATAGTAAATGTTTGGGGTATTTGGAGAAGTGTGGGGAGATGCTGCGGAAATTTTAAGACAATCTCAATACACATATAATAAATTTAGAATATACAGGTGAATCAATATCCATAGATGGGCACGATTTTTTGTAGGCACCCCTTTTTTTGCAGGAATTTTATTTTAGACATGTATGTGTGTGTGGAATGTATGTGTGAAAATGCTCCCGGTATAGGGGAGGTGCTGTCGAATTTTTTTGAATTGTCGGTTAATTCATATTTATTCGATACAACATAGACATCATTTGGGTAAAACTTAGGCTGAGGGGTTACTGTCAATGCAGAACTATTGCATCCTAAAATGGCAAGACTCGATAAGAGTTGGATACAACTTAGAGATCGTTTGGATCCTAGATGAGAAAGGAGTAGATGAGTTTTTGGATTTTGCTTTTGATGAGCAAATATCAATCTTTTAGACATGGACAAAATTATGAGTTCTACAATTAGTAGATCTATATCAAGAAAGTAGCGTAAGAGTGGGACGATTTATTGATATTTAGGTATTTATTTACATTAGTATTTATATTACATTTTTCAAATAAATTTTTAACTTGTTATGTTTACATATTTACTAACAATTTTTTGTAACAGATGGCTTCTACTGGTGAGCGCTCTTCTCGTGATGGCTCACGCCCACGGAGGCTTCGGACTCTATTGGTCCCTCTCCCTCCACCTCTCAGGCGATCCCTCCCCCTCCCACATCTCAGGGGCTCCCTCCCGCTCCCACCTCTCAGCAGCTTCTCTGCCTCTCACTCTCAGCAGATACCTCCCTCTTCCAGCCCTCAGGCTCTTCGGCAGCATCTGCCTCTTCTGTAGCAGGTTCATATTTTAATTTCATGTAACTTTTATATTCATTGTTAATAGATATTCTCTAATGATGTTTATGTATATTTCAACAGGTCATCTGCACCATCTGCACGATCTTGGGGGAGGGGCACTGGCGTCGAGGGCCGACTAGGGGAGTTACGGAGAGGAGATGCCCTGATGGACAACAATGGAATGTCTTCCTTGTTCGAGGCTATGCGTCGGCCCTACTGCAGATCACTTACGAGTCGCATGGGCGTTGTATCAAAGTATATTGTAAGATTGGCAAAAAGACTTTGCGAAGCTGCCTGTGCGACTCAGGAAGAGTGATATTCAGAGATCTTCAGGTAATTTGTTAAATTGAATAATATAATGCATATGCTTTGTTATAATTCAGTGACTTTGTTTTGCAGTTGACGTACCAGTGGGAGTGCACAGAGCAAACAGATAGGGAGATGCTTGCTCACATGAGCGCCATGCATCGCAGCTGGCGTAGCAAGCAAAAAAAAGAGTAAGTTAATATACTATTTCATTTTATGTACTTTATTTTTAAACTGTTTATATATGACAAAAATTTTATTTTCATGTCAGCATTTTAATGGCAAGCCTTTAGATGATGCGATTGAGTCCGTCCCAGCAGGGGTTGACCCCTCAGATTGGCAAACAATGTGCGAGTGTGGACTACTGGGATGAGCGGGTAATATTTAAATGATTAGAATATAATGTTTATGATTATTTTGTTTCTATAAATGGACCAATAACTGTCTATTCTTGTCTTTTTAGAGGATTGCTGACCGAAATAAGCAAAACCGTGCCACTCAGTCTATGCCATATAGACGGGGCAGGACTTCTCATTATCAGTGATGAGTGATTTGTGAGTTATGTTTTATGAATTATGTTATCCCTTTTATTTACTTACTTATATGTCTTTATTTAAACAGTCTCTAATGCATGGACGTACTCCGCATCGACTTGAGGTATTCAAGATGGGTCGATGCAAAGATTTACCTGACGACACTGAGAGCTGGGTAAATGAGGAGAGCAGGAGACGATATGTAAGAAACTTTATTTCTATTTATTTATGTGAATATGTTTCATTACAATAGTTGTATAATTAAATTTTTTTCTCTACCTTTTGCTGTAGGAGGCTATGAGTGAAATGATTGCTCCGTCTGACGTTGATGCCGAGAGCCAGACACAGCGACTCCCGAGGACGCCTTCATTTCGGTCATGGAAAAGATCGACCTGGCCGTGTTCGCTGTGCGGGAGTGGAGATACGTTGAGGACATGGTATGGATCTACATTGCAGGACCATCTGCCTATAAGAGCGAGAAAGGCAAATCCAAGAACAATTAAAAGTACAAGAAGACAAATTGAAAGCACAGACAGATAAGATGAATCAAATGCAAGAACAGATTTCTCAATTGCAGAGTGTAGCCTCGAAGGTGGACGAGATGAGCGTACTCCTCTCTCAGATACAGGCGTCACAGGCACATACCCAGCCTGTACCTGTACCTCCTCCGGTACTCCTCCAGTTCGAGCGAGAGCGAGACCGAGACAGATGAGGAGGCAGATGATTATTTAGATCATGATGTTCCTGTCTCTTGATTTCCCTCTTTTTTATTACACATTCATATTTTCTATTGTTCTGGAATTGTATAACAATATTTATGCATTATATTATATGTGTGTGATTGAATGATCCAGTGAGCCTGGGTGGGCTCAATGATGTGTGATTGAAAATCCAACGAGCCTGAGTGGTGGCTCAATGATGTGTGATGAATGATCCAGCGAGCCGTTGTGGTGGCTAATGATAATATATGTGATTTAATGATCCAGGTGGTTCACATGTGAATATAGAGTGTTGTAGTATTTAAATAATTTTTTTTCTTTCTGACAATATGTCAGCGGCTGGATAGCCGCTGCCAAAAGGACATATATCCGTGGCTAGTACATGTTGACAAAAATAGACATATGGCCGCGGCGCCTCCTCGACCGCTGATAATAATGCAGTATATGTCCGCGACTGTAAGCCGCGGCCATAATACTTATTGGCCGCGGCTGCTAGCCGTTGCTGTACAGTCTATTGCGGCTGTGGCCCTGACCGCTGCCAATCATCCTTATGGCCGCGGCCTCAATAGGCACGGATAAATATTTATATGTCAGCGGCTACCTCTAAAGCGCTGACATAAGTTATGTCCGCGGGATTTTTGGCAGCGGCTTTGGCAGCGCCTGGGAAGGCGCGAACATAACGATATATCAGAGTTTTCTTGACATTTGGCAGCGGCTCTAAACCACAAATGTTCTTCTTTTTGTAGTGTGATTACAAAATCTATCTTCCGTCATAAGATATATAATGTGTTGTACATCAAAGAACGAAGCCCAAATCAATACACAGGCTAGCTTTAAATGAGAATCTCTAGCCCGGCCAACGGAAAAGAGGATGGCTTCTGCACAACTGCAAAAGAACAGGAACTCTCTGATTGGGGACCATGACCCTCTTAAATCCTTTTTCGATTTTAACCTATCATACAATATAGAAATTAAAATACTTTAATGTCTATACATATAATTAAATATGACCCATGTCTTTTGAGATACTTAAATAATAAAAACCTTAATTAATCATATAGTAAGGATAAACCTTATGATAGTTTATAATATACAATTAATATATATATATATCCGCAATTAGATTAAATATAACAATATCATCTGAGGATGTACATAGGATTGCGTTGTGAGAGACAGAGTCCGAGTGTGGGGAGGGAGAGAGAAAGAGAGCGAAGAGTATCGTGAGGGAGAGAGAGAGAGAGAGACAGAGTTGGAGGCATAGGAGCGGGTGCTGCGAGCGGGAGAGAGAGAGTCCGAGTGTGAAAAAGAGAGAGAGTCCCAGTGCAAGAAGATTAAGAGAGAAAGAGGGGGAAAAACGAAGGAGGGAGAGAGAGGAGAGAGAGAGAGAGAGAAGGGCCCGGAAGAGAGTACTCCGATCGAGTGCACGACAGGTAGATACTGAGAGATAGACAAAAGTCCTTTCTGTGTGAGAGGGAACCATACGTCTACTCTATCTACCTATCTATCTATATAAGAACGTCTGTGACAACCTTGCGACAAGTCCCGCGTACAACATTAATTCACCTGTCGCCGTGAGCACCGGTCCCTCTTCTTTCCTCCTTGTTAGAAGTAACAAAGAGATCAAAGCAGCTGATAGCCAACAGGTACCGTTCATGGCGTCTCTTCCTGGGTGCAACAACTACTGCGTGTGTGTGGCGTTGCTCCTCTTGTGCGCCCTGGTTTGTCGTGCAGCGTCGCGCACAGTCTCCCATGTCGTCGAAGTCGAGTCCGTAGAGCCGCATGCTGAGTCCATGGAGGAAAGGCATCAGCGGTGGATGGCCCAGCATGGCCGCAGCTACACGGATGACGCCGAGAAGCAGCGCCGCCTCGCCATCTTCAAGAGCAACGTCGAGTACATCGAGTCTTTCAACAAGGTCGAGGGCCGGCAGTACAAGCTTGGCATTAACGAGTTCGCCGATCTTACCAAGGAGGAGTTCAGAGCCAGGTATCTCATGGGCTCAAAAGCCATGCCCCGTTCTCCGGTGCCGGCACTTGATCAGAGGGAGCCTTTCTTCTATGGCAACGTCACGGTCGAGGGGCTTCCTTCAGAAAAAGACTGGAGGAAAACAAGGTGCAGTGACGGGCGTCAAGGACCAAGATGGTACTGTGGTAAGTAATCACAAATAGGCTCGCTAGCTCCATCTCTCTATATCTGTCTCTCTCTATATCTATCTCCCCGGCCCCCGCGTGCGTGCGTGAGACACAGAGCTAGTGGCATGTGAAGCTTAATTAATTACTGATCGCTAATTGTTTCTGTCCCCACATGGATCGATCAATACAGGGAGTTGCTGGGCTTTCGCATCAGTAGCGGCAATGGAAGGGGCTGTCAAGATCAAAAGAGGTAACTTGGTCTCTTTCTCGGAGCAGGAGCTTGTGGACTGCGCCACATCATACGGGAACGGAGGCTGCAACGGTGGCTTCATGAATTCCGCCTATATATACATCGTGCAGCGTGGTGGCCTCGCGTCCGAGCGTGATTACCCGTACGAAGGAGCCCAGGGCACTTGCAAAGCTTGGGACGTCCCCAGAGCGGAGCGCATCGTCTCTTTCGGCTACGTGCGCCAGAACGACGAGCAGGCACTGTTGGAGGCCGTTGCCCGGCAGCCAGTTGCAGTGGGCTTTGATGCTCATGACGATGGCTTCGCGTATTACGAGAGTGGCATCTACGCGGGGCCTTGTGGGACAGAGTGGAGTCACTCCCTCGCCATCGTCGGCTATGGAACGACGAGCGACGGGACCAAATACTGGCTGGCCAAGAACTCCTGGGGAGGCTCTTGGGGAGAAGGTGGGTTCGTAAGAATAAAGAGGGACATCGATGATGTGCAGGGCATGTGTGGCCTCGCCATGTTGCCGATTTATCCTATTGCATAAACGATCGAGGGACATCTCATCTCCTACCTAGCTACTAATTGCAACATTAATTATCGCATGTCCTCCATCGTGTAGGGATCGTTAATCTTAATTACACTAGCTAGCTGTAGACTCTTAGAATTACCATCACTATTTATTTCATTACTTTAGAATCTGATCTGATCATGTACCTAGCTAGTAGCTAACGAGATATAGGAATTAATCTTTGTTTCTACATATTTCATATCGCTGGTGCACACATGATGCTTGAGGAAAAACAACTATATATATATATATATTATATTCATGCTGTCTCACGTGCACATGCATGATGCTGGAGAAAATTATTTACTAAATCTTTCTTTGGAAGACTACTTCAAAAAAAAAAAACCAATTAAGGACTATAAAATTAATTATTAAGAAGATCTATTGCCTGGAATTAATGTTCACTTGGAGATCAGTTTTGATCCTCCAAAGTAATATCTTGGGCATTCTTTTTAATAACGCCCTTTCAATATTGTAACCATACATAAGAAGATTAATACATGTGGATCGACTTCTTCTCGCGAATCAGGACTCCCTTTTAACGCCCGTAAATGCTGCAGTGACGGATGCAGCTGGCCTTCCCGTAGGTCATGAGGGTTTTCTCTTCTGGGGTTCTGAGAAATAATCGCAGAATGCATATGCTTTTGTACTTAAACAATGATTTTTTTTTCTATTAATCTGGTCAAGACCAATATATAATACATATCACTGGAAGAAAAAAAAAACTAAAGCATATCGAACAAGAGTAGAACAGATATAACAGACTAACAGCCACAATAAAGATCTATCATGATAGATGTGGGAATAGCTAAAAGCCCATAAACATAGAGATAATAAACACTGATCTATAACACAGAATAAATGTTGACAAACGGACTAAACAAGAACTACACTTATTAACATAAGCATGTCTTCTTCTATCGAGGAAAGGTGGTTGTTTATCTATATATGCAGCAAATTTGAAGAGTGATGAAGTCGGTTTTGATCCCATAAGGGTCGTTACAGGTTGACTTTAGGGAGATTTGTGATGACGACTCTAGATCTATTGAGGAAGGAATTTAAAACAAAGTTGGTGATAGAGCGGATGTCGATGTGTCGTCTGACCTAAATGAAGTCAAGTCTGGAAATAGATTTCGTGAGCTGACCCCTCCAATGCTCAAGTCAGGAATTGACTCGAGAATGGGACCAAGGAAATTAGAATGTGCAATGGAAAGGGAGAAAGAGAGAGAATAAGAGCAGAGGTTGGTGATAGAAACAGGTGTGCGATGATCAACCAAGAGAAAATGGGTGAATTAGTTATTACTTAAATAGAAATATTTTTCACAGAATAGATTAAACTAATTAAAAAATCTATTATGTAAGATGCACAGTGGAATATAACACTTCAAACAACAAAACCAACTATCCTAACGTGTGTAGAATGGAGGTAGAAAAGGTGAAAGCAAACCACACATATGCACGCATAATTTTTAGAGTGGTTCGGCCAACACACTACATGTGCACCTACGTCCACTACCCCACATTCTCGTGAGGATTTTCCACTAACTTATTTCCCTGGTGTAAGCCGATAAACCTCTCACACGGTTGTTTCCCAGAGACAACACCAACCCCTTACCCAATCTTTGTTTCATGGTGGCAGCTTATTAGGTATCCACATGATTTTTCCAAGAAGCTATTCTTTGCTGCGCATGACATTGTCAAAAATAATTCTAGATGGATCTTGGGTAATGGTGCTAGCTAGTATTAATTTTTTGGATGATGTTTGGATTGGTCAGAAGCCTCTTCAGAATAATTTATCTAATCCTATCTTAGAACCTTCACCTACTGTTCAGAGGTCCTTGATAATAGCCACCACCTGCGTTCGCTTATTGATATTAATCTGGATCAGCTGCAACTCTCTACTCATGAGATATTTGTGGTTGGGCTCTTATAAAATGATGTCTTTTTGTTAAAGTGCTTATGATATGATTCACAGTCATGGAGAGTAAGCGCATGCCTCTCCTTCGTATTTGGCATCATCATTTAGTAGGTGTGCCTCCATGTTCTGTTGGCAATTGCTCCATAGAGCTGTCCCTGTGGATGACCGTATTGCTGAGTGTGGTATTCCACTGCCTTCTCGTTGTTGCTGCTGCTGGAGTCCTCAAGTTGAGGATATGAATCATCTTTTTGTTAAGAGTGATTTAGCCATACCCATTTGGCAATGGGTTTCTCCCCTTCTTGTTGCTGGCCATGGTATTCAAGTGAATATTTCTCTTCATCTTTGGGATATACTGAAAAGGTTGTTAGCCTTCTAAGCCTCATGGTTTTGTCACCATTTACTGTCATGCTTATGTGTGGGAACCTTTAGAAAAAACTAGATGCAAAATGAAGTTCGAAAACAAGTTAAGATTTCTCCAAGACACTATGCACCATAACATTCAAGCGTTAGTTGCTACTGCCATTGGCACGTTGGTCTTTAAAAAGAGTTCTACGCCTCAGTAAATGGAAGCCATTCTGGAGCTTGGTTTTCTTGTTAATGCACCTCTTAAGATGACTAAATTTGTGCGATGGATCCCACCTGTTCAAGGTCTTATGCTTAATGTTGATGGTGCAAGTAAAGGTAACCCGGGCCCTTGTGGGGGTGGAGGTCTCTTGAATAATTCCAATGGCGCTGTTACTCTTGCTATTTCTCATTATTATGGTGCTGGTTCTAGTCATGCTGCTGAAGTTCGTGCCATGCATGATGGAGTTTTATTGGCTGTTGAGCAAGGTTTCACGATCTCTGATATCTGTTAGAATTCTTTGACTCTGGTTACCTCTATTCATACTAGTGTTGCCCCTTCCTGGGATTGCTACAGATGGTAGAGGACTGTTCTTGAGTTTGTTCAACTTCATGGTGTTAGAGTGACTAATGTTTTTAGGGAGTCCAATCAAGTGGCGGATGCCTTAGCTAATTTTGCTTGTTCTATGTGTTGTAATGAGGTCCTTACCTCGGCTAGGTAGCTTCCCCGCCCTTGTTTTCCTACTCTTATTGGGGACTGGATGGGTCTTGGCAGTTTTAGACAATCATGATTTCTTTTGTTCTCCAGGGGTATGCCTCGTAGCACATGTACCTAGATTTCATATTAATATATTTTTGGTTGTAGCAGGCTGATCGCATGGGGGAGTGGTTCCATTTACCTGCTGGGGTGGAGTGCACTCGACCGGTTGCTGATCCTACTGCACATTGTTTGCAAAAAAAAAAAAATCTTTGTTTCACGGGTACAAAGAAATGAAAAACACAAAACGTGCTCACAACCTGAGTACATGCCCACAGTTGTTTAGGTTCATACAAAAACATAGGTAAACTCTTAACAGGAAAACAACGATTAAACATAGAAATAACGATTCTCCCTGTCACAAAGATTATGCCTTGTGAATGTCTCTGTTGACACTATCACGATGCAAAACAGGCTGATGTAGAAAGCTTCAAAACGAAGGCTTGCAGGATGTAGCACCAAACCCAACGCCTATCATATGAACAACAACTCTTTGGAACGTTTGGAAGGCTTCTAGACAATGAAGACTCGCTCTTCAAGCTTCTATAGATGCAGAGTTTCTGTTGGCTCTTTCTAGGTAGCATATTCCTTCCTGAAATTTAGGGCATAAGACAAACTCTTGGAGGCAGCTGTGTGTCCTCCAAATCACGGAGGCATGTTTGTACTTATAGTGCAGCAACTAAATAGTACATATTTAGTAAGAGTTCTGATGGAGGAAAGAGTCCTGCCAAAATATGGAAACCACATCACTGGAATCGGTCGATCGGTTATAGGAAGTCGATTGTCCAATTCATGATTTAGACTTGAAGTCAACATGCTGCTCTTCTGTGTGTCAACACATTGCTCTTCTGTGTCGATATGTTGTTCTTCTATGTCAACATGCTCTCCTAGTCGGTCGTCTGATTCCTCAAAATTGATCATTCGATTTTTCGCATTGTCCCTAAACCAAAGTTACTAGGATGATCAGTCGACCGATAATCATCAAATGGTTGTCCGATTTTGCACTGCCCCCAACCAACATTACTGGGATGGTCAGTCGGACCATAATCATCAATCGGTCGTCCGATGTCTACAAAGTGCATAAAACTCTGTCAGTTTGAATTTTGTCCAATCCAAGCCGTGGCCTTTGTAATTATCACTTCACAATGCATCTTTGGCCTATATTGCTGCACACTTTACACACAAAATAGACCTTCAAATTAAATATAACTTAAATCAAATACTTGGGTCATAACATGAACAACTATGTGCTTTGTGAAAATATCAACCTGAATTAGAATTAATGTTTATGATAATCAAAATCTATAGAGTACAACAATCCCCTTTTTGATGATGACCAAATATCTATAGATATTTCACACAAAAAACACAACCTTGATTTTTATTCCAATTTTTTTTATTTCAATTTGTATTTGCATATGGGTACATTCATGCAAACATTCATCATATAGAATTACTCCCCTCACAAAGATACTTCTAACTCTCCCTTTTCTTTTGTACAAACACTCTCTTTCAAACCAGAATATAAAATCTACATATTCTGTCCCCTTTTTTGACATCACCTAAAAGTGGGTAGTAATAGGGATAAGATATGCAATTGGATTAATAACAAAGCATGTATGTTAAGATCTCACTATATATGGGGAGCTGAAAGAAGTGCATGCATACTTTGAACGTAAGCAATTTCTCAAGACACACACAAAATTAAATACTATGAAAAGTGAAGTGTGAGATATGATTAAAAGATATCATGTGGGCACGAAAAAAAAAACTGTGGGCTTTGCATCGGTTGGGCCAATCCCATTTAAGAAAAAACCTCTCAAAAGCCCACTAAAAGACCTCTCAACAGGCCCAAGAGAACCTCTCATCCAAAGGCCATATATCCATGCAAGGAGGTCAATTTAAGTACCTCCACACCTCCCCACTACACAAAAAGCTGATGGGGCAGAAGAGAAGGTTCTGGGAACCTTTTGCTGGTTTTGCTTGCGTGAGGGAGAAGAGAAAAAAAAAAAAGAGGTGGCGCTGCTGGCTGCGCGAGAGGAGAAGGCTGGCTGGGCAGAGCAGAAAGAGAGGGAGAGGAAGCTGAAGAGAATAGAGAAGAAAGGGGGCTTGCGCAAGAAGCAATCCCCCTCCTTGTTGGGCTGAGCACCTGCTAGAAGAGAGCTGAAGCAAGAAAAGAAAAGAGAAAAGAGAAGAGGGGTGAGCAGAAGAGAGAAGAAGGGTGAGGGGACTGCTGCGACAGTCACCATGCTTTGTGTTTTTTTATGTGTTTCCTTCCTCATGTAACTTCCTGAGCAGAAGAGAGAACAAGAAAAGAAAAGAGAAAAGAGAAGAGGGGTGAGCAGAAGAGAGAAGAAGGGTGAGGGGACTGCTGCGACAGTCCCCATGCTTTGTGTTTTTTTTATGTGTTTCCTTCCTCATGTAACTTCCATCCCTAAGGGCAACAAACCCATTTCTTCCATTCCCCTTTGTGCATGGCATCAGTTATGGTGGATGTAGATGAATAGAAAATGCATTTCAATGCTTGCTTTTGCTTCTGTTTAATATTGCTTGTGTACAGAACCGAAGTGACCTCCCTCCCTCCCTTCTTTTGATGTCTTTCCCAGTGAGTTTTGTGCATTAACTGTGGTTGTTGGGAGCCCAATACAAGGAGGGCATGTAAGGCCATGCATGTGTCTCCTTTGCTGGGTTTAGGAGCAGTCAAGTTACTGCCCAAATCCCCCCATCGCTGCCCATTTCTCAATGTGTGAGCCCCTGCAGAATCACTGCGGTGGTGGAATTTGGAGGGAATGGGAAGGACAACTCAATGTCCTGGTCCCATCTCCAGTTCTGATGCATTCAACTCATCATATGAGACCCCTAAGAGGCGTTTTACCCTATTCCCCGTGTACCCTATTCCCCGTGACCAGATCTTGTTGGAAATGTCCCTTTTGGACTGTGTTCCAGGCTGCAGAATCACTTTTCCATGGGACATTGAACATCAAGGGTTAGGTAATCAATACTCGGTCCCTGTTTGAGCTCATGAATGGTGTCCATACGTGTCAAATGTTCTGTCCTCCCAATTGGACGCTCAGATCCCTCATGGATTTTGAGAACCGTGTCTAAATAGGGATGCAGAATCACTATTTCATGTAGCTTTGAACATGAAGGGCTGGATAACCGATATCTTGACCCTATTCAAGCTTACAAATAGGTTCATTATGGGTTGAATGTTTTGTCCTCCCAATTGGATGCTCAGATCCCTCATGGATTTTGAGAACCGTGTCCAAATAGGGCTGCAGAATCACTTTTTCATGCAGTTTTGAACACCAAGGGTTAGGTAATCAATACCTGGGCCCTGTTTGAGCTCATGAATGGTGTCCATACATGTCAAATGTTCTGTCCTCCCGATTGGACGCTCAGATCCCTCATGGATTTTGAGAACCGTGTCCAAATAGGGCTACAAAATCACTTTTTCATGTAGCTTTGAACACAAACCCTCCTGACTGGCAATTCTAATTCCTCACAGATTGTGAGAACTGTGCACAAATGGGGCTGTAGAATCACTCAGGCCTGAAGAGCTGTGCTGCCGAATCACTTGTATAGAACCCTTGCCGAATCGCTTAGGTAGGAGTATCAGTCTTGTAGAAATGCCCATAAATGAGAAATCCATAAGACCCCGGGTTAGATGATGTGATATCTAGACCCAGTTAAATGGACTCTAACATTGCTGGTGGTATAAGTCTGCCACAACGCCTCCGCAAGTCGTACCAATGGTAAACCTTGAAAAGAACTGTAGGGGAGTGAGCCTCAACAAGTCACAGGCTCAGTAGGGGACCACCCAAAACCATGCACAACACAGAGAGCCTCAACCCCAATGGGTCACACCGACATCACCGATAGCCAAACCATATCATGCTCACAACAATGCATAATTAACAAATACTAAACATAATTGCATCAGCTTATACAAATCCCAGAAAAGAGAATAAACAATAGGACTAGCAAAGCACCACTAGTCCACTCCACAACTGTAAAGCCTAGGCCACAAGCCTCACGGGCACACCACCTCAACAACTAGTTGCCTAAGCTGTAAGCCACAAAGGCAAACCTCTGCCTAGGCTATAAGCTTCACAGGCGAACCTTAAACACATGGGTAACATGACTACTAACCAAGGGCTAGTCCTTTATACCCCTAAACCTCGGTATGTCGAATGTCACACTTAAGTAACAGGACTGGCTACCATGATGCCAATACATCATAAACTAAAACCATAAACATAAGTTTACCCATAGAAGAGTAAAACACAACAAGTGGAAGGTCTCCCCACATGACCTCCACGGAGCACAGCTCCACTACACCACCTGAAAAGGTTGGGTACACAATGTACCATCACAAACCACTACCCACACTGGGTACAGGTACCTACTACCACGAGGTACCACCACGGAAACCACAAGTAAGCTTGTGCCACAACCAGCCACCACGACAAGTTGAACCACAGTCTCAACTGTGCCAACACTCGGGCACACCTCAACCAGCGAGTCACACGCACACGAGCCACAGCCAGTGGCAAAGCACGAGTCGGAAAGGAACGACGCCACCACACAGGAATGGACTATTGGCTGATTAAACCAGTATCCAACTCGGACAACACAGCACAAGAACTACCTCTCAGCCTCGCAGCCACGGACGTAAGGTCCAACTTTCGCTCCACAACCACAAGTAAAGTCAAAGAACTGTGGAGACCAACCAAACCACCACACCTGCAAGTCACACACCCTGCAGGCCCATGCCTGGCACCTTTAGAGACTCTGGCCTGAGCCCTCTAAAGTGAGACACTGGAAACTAGGACTAGACGGGGCCCAGTACGTCTACTGGTGTCAGTAACCCCCCAGCTATGAGCGCGCTACAAGTGACCAAACAACAAACTCTCACAAGTCGCTGCCCTCTGCCATCTTTCCCTCAGCCGGACGACAACTCTCCCCGAGAGCGAGGGTGTCCAGGAAGACGACAAGACCACGACGGTACCACTGTACCGGGACAAGCCCCGAGCACAACATACGTGCCTGGCTCTCCTAGGAACTTGGGGCACCCAACTGAAGAGGTATTCCGGAATAGGCACCGGACCACCACACTCGGCAATGCACAAACCACAACATATATATATATATATACTTACATATTCTTTACTACAAACCACGGTACAAGTGTAGAATAGCTTGCCCCGGTCACCCTGTGACCTACAAGCTACTCCCCACACAACACACATATAAATCACGATAACCAATCATAAAGGGCCTATCATTGGTCATCATGTGACCTCCTTGCCAACACACACCACTTAATACATAAATCATTATATTATTCTTTAAAAGGTAAAAATAGACCAGGGCTAGGTCCGCACATGGACTTCACTGCCCAATTACTCAAACTAACTATACAAGGTATAATACACATTCATAACGTTGAACCACTTGCCATGCACACACATGCACAACAATCAAACCATGTAAACGCCATGTGAAAGCATGCTCACTTCGTGAGCATCACCCTTGCCACATAAACAACACACAAACAACACGCTTTACAAGTGTTACAAGTGCCAATGCATCACTAGCATTGCCATGCACAATACTTAAATGATAATTGGATAAAACAAACACCACAAGCTCACTCGGCTGTGGTCGCGACAGGGAACAGTGTCGCCTTCTAATCGCGACGCCCTGACATGTCGCTATCAAGAACCTTGTCGTGACGGGTCGGCCTGTCGCGACCTGGTCGCGACAGCGGGGTCTGTCGCCTTCACAGGCGACAACCCTAATCCGGAAACCCTTCTCCGAATTTTCCATGCAAACCACCCTAAACGATGTTTCAACCCCGTTTTCATGCTCATTTCATTGCCTAAACATGGTATCTACTGTTTATAAAGCGTTAAACAAATCAAACATGCACCATATGCGATCCACGCAACGAAACCAGGTGGAATCTCCCTACCTTCGCGAAGAACACACAAACCGGCTATGGCACGACGTCTCCCCCGCTCCATGTGACGTCCTCGCATCGAGAGCACGTCGAAAACCACGTCGGAATGCCGAATTGCCCGAAGAAACTGCAGCAACTCCTTCCCTGGTCTAGCAGAGCTTGTGAAAGCTCTATTCGGCCAAACCACCTTAAAAACGCACAGTGGCTGGGAATGCGACGCAGCCCTGCGTCGCGACCTGATCGCGACGTAGAAGACCATTGCCTTTCCACTCTCGACTTCAGCAAGCCCTGCCCCGCGCGTGACACGCGGCGCGCATGCAGACGTTGACTCAATCAGCGGTAACAAGAACAGGACCACCAGGGCCGTCTAGTTTAGAACGCGACGCACACCCCCCGTCGCATTCACAACCACTGAACCAACGGGTACTACGGGCCTAACCTGTCGGCCCACTAAGCCCTGCACAACGCTCGGAAACCACGGCCGAGGCTCAATGACCCCACATTGGTCATGAGCACCACACCAAGGCCAGTAAACGCAGATCCGAACGACCACTAAATGACGATCCACGAGGATCCGAAAAATGCGCTTCGTTACATTACTATCACCTAAAAAGGAATGTCGTCCTCGACATTCAGAATGAACCACAATAAACCAAACTATCACCTAAAAAGAAACAAAGCCATATACAGAGCAAGTAGGATACTCTTCCTCTGCAACTCCTTTAAACCATAGTACTGACTAATCCATATGTTTATTTCAATACTGTTCTGCCTTTCTTTCCTTTAATTTATTCCATAACTACTTATTTCTGGATTCAATTTACCATTCTTATCTTTCAACTATAAACGATTCTACCCTGCCAATGGCGCTTTATCTCTTGGACTAAACCTACTTCCACATTTTTCTGGTGTGTGTGTAACATTTCATTCTGGGCCGTTTTTACCTTGCTCAAATCCTTTTACTACACTGATACCTTTAGATATTCTACTGTACTAAATCCTGCTTAAAATTTTGGATTCCTCGTTGCTATTTCATTATCTACTTATTATTATCAGCCATTTCCTTATTTTATCTGCCTTCACATTCTCAACTGCTTACTTTTCGGGAAATTTGCATTATTATCTTTAGATTTCCTGCCTCTTTTGACTATTCTGCACCAACTGCTTTAATTCACATCTGGCTAAAAAAAACCTCTACTTTTCTACTCAACTGCGCATAAACCTTAGACTTTCTTTTTAATTATTTAAACCTCGGATAACCTATGAATATCAAACCTTCCACGCTTTCGCAGCCCTACTTTGATCACATCGAACATTTCGCACAATATTTCATAAATTCTAGATTCCATTACTCCATTGGTAACTTATCTTGCTTTAAATCATATTTTCCAGTTAACTTTACATTTCACTTATTGAATAATCACACTACCTCTTAATTAATTCTGCTTGTATTCTACCTTCAATTATATATGTACCATATTGAATTCCAATTCTGTCATATTATTATTGACATACTTTATCCTTTATACAACAACATTCACTAACTACCTCAGTAAACTAGACTTGCAACTTTTCACAATTTTTTATTCTCATTGCTATGACACTGTTCTTTTTCTGCCACACTTTAATTCACCCACTATTCTTTAACTAATATGTTGTTACTTTGATTTCAAATTCTAAAATATTCTTGTAATAGAATTCATTTGTTCATCTAGTTCACCTTACTGCATATCATTACACAAATTCTTAATACACATTTTCTAAACCATCTGACTATCGATGTTCTATAATCTGCCATATTCTTTTTCCTCATCTGATCATTAATACTAAACTTTATTTTACTGCCAATAGCATAATACCATCTCTGCAAAATATTTCTCTTAACTATTCTGCTAGCTGACTAATCTCAAGGTGCCATTCATACTACAATCCCTCTTATTAAAATACTACCATAGCTAGAAACTGAAACTATTCCCTTTAAACACAATAATTTATTCCACCTGATTCCTTTATTCTACATTGCTGATTACTGCTAAATATAAACTCATTCATAAATATCCATTCACAATTTACCTTGCTATTCCCCATTGCTTCTCAATGGACTTAACCTTTTCTATTCTGACTTGCATAGCTCCAATTACTCCAATTACTCAACCTTAACCTCAATCTGTTTTTAACACAATTTCACCCTCCATTCCCACAAAACTACACACATATGTTGACATCACTGCTTTATCTTTAACACTGTATCCTTGTACAAGTCTTTCCATGAAATCTTCTACCATGCCTGTATTAACGGCCATTTCTCTCTTATGAAATTCTCAGAAAACCTAACTTCACATTGTTTTCTTTTCCTCTTTCTTTAGCCAACTAGTCACCTTACACACCTACATGGATCTCCCATATCAAATTTTCTATGTACCCCTTATTCATAACAGCACTACCCTTAAACTCTTTACTGCAACTATTTTTAATCACAAATCAGACTTAAGGACCATCTTAATCACTATTCACTATGCTTACCAGCTTCTCATCTCAAGCTGAACTGCCTCACTCAATCATTTTAAAAACTGCCATGCCCTAATCATGCTATTATCCAAACTGTTCCTTAACACTTTATAACATAATTCTCAAATACAATGACTATTTTTGCTACGGTTCTTAGCCATAATTCACCCATTTAACAGTCCTGATCACACAACTCTATTCCTCTTCATAACACTATTTCCTTTACTACTCCATCATATCACTACCTTATACCTGTCTCTACCAACTTTAATTCTCATTAGAACATTCTCACTAGATTTCATAACTAAATTCACTATTCCTTTCAATTTTCTATACTGAGAACTTTTAAACAATTATAATTCAACTACAAAGTGGCACACTAAGGTAACTATACCACTCCTTTATAACTACCCACAACTGCCATCTTCCTTACTACTATACACATTCCTCTGCCATTTCTAACAGTTGCCCTTTTAACAAGCAATGACACACATTTCACATACCAAAAACTCACGTAAAAACTGTAGGATCAAATAGGTGGATGGATCAGATCTAGAAAGGGGGGGGGGTTGAATAGATCTGACACCAATTACTACAGAAGCTTAAGCAATTCAAAATTACTTCGAATTAGAGATCAATTCAGACAAACAATTTACTGATATGAAGTGTGGGTATGTGTAGATTATGTGTGAAGCAATTAAACACTGAGTGTGAAAGCGAAATCCTATGCAAGCATCTAGCGCAGACAAGTAGATCAAACCATTACACAAAGGATTTTTAGGTGGTTCGGAAATCACACTAGTGATTCCCACATCCACCCCTCACACAATGAGGCTCCACTACTCAAAAGAGTACAACTCACACTGGAGCACGACGACTCCAAACACCCTTGAACTCGACGGCTCAAACACACAACCTAGAGCACAACGACTCCAAAAATTGAGCACAATGGCTTAAACCACAACAGGAGCACAACAAATCCAAATTGAGCACGATGGCTCAAACCACACAGTGAGTGCTACGACTCACAAACAAGAGCTTGACGGCTTATAAACTGGAGCTAGATCAAAGACAAAAGAAATCAGATCCTCTAGCAATGATCTGATTCACAGACTCAATCGTACATAGAAATCTGCACAGAATTCATGCACAGATCTCACAGACAAAGTGTGAAGAACACTCCAAGAAATGAGTAAATAAATATAGATTGGATGTTCCTTGGTGAGAGGTCTTGCAGAAGCTCGAATTGAAGAGACTTGAAAGAATTTTGATGAAGATCCCCTTCAATTTGCGATGCTTGCTCCAATGGCATCTAATTGCCAGAAAATTCTTATCTGCTGTTGCTCTTCAGTTGGATCTGTTCCCTTTCTCAGCACATCACACTTCTCTCCAGAGATTGGCCTTGAATCCCACATCCTTCCTCTTGAAAGGATGGCCTGTAGCTCTGGAGAGGGAGCAAGACCTAGAAGAGCCCCTTTTGCTGCCAAAAAGCTTTTCGGGAGTTGTATGGGCTTGGTTACCTTTGGGGTACGAGGATCATGGGTATTTTAGCCCCATATGTCCATAAGGTGCCTTGGGGTGAATGGGCACAAAATCTAGGTCAAATCCCTTGATTCCTAAGTAGCCACGTGTCTAGAAAAATTCCCATTTTTGAGCTTTAGTCGAGTGTGTCGACACACAGGCAGGACTGTGTCGACACCACTGGCTTCAACTATTCTGACTACTTCTGGGACAGTCATCTAGTGTCGACACACAGGTGGACTGTGTCGACACCACTGGTTGCTTCTCTCAGAAATGCTTATGGGATAGTCAGCTAGTGTCGACACACAGGTGGACGTGTCGACACACTGTGACAAATTTGTGTAAACCTGAAAATATAAAGTGTAAGCCATTAATACAAGATATTATCATTAAAATGTGAGATATTAAACATCAAAAACATGTTGTTTAAGCATTGTTGTGATATGTATAAAAATGTATAACATGTTCAATATGTCATCATCAAAATCAAGATATGAGTGATGTTCATGGTCATCATTAAAATACAACTTAGAAAATTCCAAAACACACTCAACCCAACATTCTCCCCATTTTTGATGATGACAAAATATATGCCACAATCTCCCAATAGCCGACTCCCTTGACTGCAATAACTCCCCTTGACCATATTTCACCCATTGAACTTTCGCCCATAAAAAACTTTCTCCCTTTAAAGAACTTTCTCCCAATTTTGACAGCATCAAAAAGATAGATAAGAGAGAGAAACAAAGATTGTAGGAGATCAAGAAATGAAATGTAGAAAATAATGGTCAGAAATAATCAAAATAAGTGAGGCAAAGTGATATGTCAAATGAGAGAAATTATTGTGTTTTGGTTATGTGCAAAAAGTTTAATCACAAGACACACTCAACACAAGGTATTACAAGATTAAATGATCTGAATGTGGTTAAAATAATGATTCAAATGTGAAGTAAAGTGACTACATGGTGAGCAGAAGTATTAACAAGGATGTTAGGAGCTTTAATTTTAACACAATGTAGAATAATATGTAAACTCAGTATACATGAACTTATTTAAGGTCTAAGCTTTTCTATCTGTCAATTTGATTTTCTTTCATTTTTAACTAGGAAAGATACAAGAATAAATTAGTTAAATATCACTTTTCAATGTAAGAGATCACATTGATCGGATACAAGATCTCTTGATTACTCAGTGGTTTAACTTTCATTATTTATACAAAGTTGAAAATTTTGATTTCCAGATACAAGTCTCTGATTACTCAGTGGTTTAACTTTCATTATCTTATACAAAGTTGAAAATTTTGATTTCCACTTTTTGACGCGAAACAAATCACTTTTTAGGTGAAATGGCCTGGTTACTCAGTGGTTCAAGAATTTGCATTGCTCTGTTTGTATCCTTCCAGATTGTTGATCATTTTCTTTTGATGTTTTACATGAATATGTTTGCTTTGACCAGAAAAGTCATGACTACAATTAGAAAAATTATTCTTAACATGTGGTAAAAATGAAGCTTAAACATGCACATGTTAAATAGTAAAGCCACTAATGTGCCTACAAGTGTTTTGCAAGTCATTTTAAAGACATTCAATATTAAGATTGCTTAACCTTGAAATGATAATGAATCTTTGAAATTAAATTAAATGCACAAGGAGTTTAGTTTCAATGTCTTAATTCTCTCATAAGAAAATAGCGTAAGGACTCAAAAATTCTGATGAGTTTGGGGATCAAGATAGACAAGCAAGGTCAAGGAATGTGACAATGACTCCCCCTTTCATGTATCTCCCCTCACAAGGTGAACATGAGGATTATTGAAGAAATAGGAATGGAATGAAGTGAAAATAGAATGAACAAGAATGTTTTATTGAAAGACAGAGACTCCCCCCTCAACAATGCATACAAGACTCTTGATACTTGGCGGAGACATATACTCACGCATAGTGAAAGTGTCCAGACAAGTTGACTTGTCTTTCTTCAATCACCATTTGATATACCAAGAATGCCAATGCAATGTGAGAGTGAGGAATTTATTTGCAAGAACAGGAAGACTTTTATTTACAAAAAGAGATAGAGGATATCAAGAATATGGAAATTTGCACAAACCAAGCTCTCTTCTAAAATGAGAATTTGTTTTCTGGAAGAGGCTTAGTGAAATATCTGCATTTGTTTTTCAGTTTCAATGAAGTGAAGTTCAAAAGATTTCTTAGCGACCTCATCCCTTAGAAAATGGTGCCTTATTTCAATATGCTTTGTTCGTGAATGCTGAATTGGGGTTTTAGACAAATTAATAGTACTAGTGTTATCACACAAAATAGGAATACAACCCAATTTATGATTATAGTCTAGGAGCTGATGTTTCACCCGAAGAACTTGAGTGCCACAACAAACAACCGTAACATATTCAGCCTCTGAAGTGGATAGAGCTACTGAATGTTGCTTTTTGGAAGCCCATGAAATTAGACATCCACCTAGATATAAACACAAGCCACTAGTACTTTTTCTATCAAGTTTACAACCAGCATAATCAGCATCACAGTACGCAATTAAATCTAACTTGCAACCAGCAGGATACCAAATTCTAAGTTCACATGTCCCAACAAGATATTTAAAAATCCTTTTGACAGATAACATGTGACTTTATTTAGGATTGGCTTGAAATTTAGCACACATGCACACACTATATTGAATATCTGGTCTAGAGGTGGTGGGGTAAAGTAGAGAACCAATCATACCTCTGTAGGTCTTTGGATCTACTGACTTACTAAATGAATCTTCCTCTAGTCTTACATTTATTGCCATTGGTGTGCTTGAATGCTTGAGGTGCTGAAAGTCAAACCTTTTAAGAAGTTCTTTCACATACTTTGTTTGACTTATAAAATTCTCTTCACTAGTTTGATGTACCTGCAATCCCAAAAAGAATTGTAATCTCCCATCAAACTCATTTCAAATTCAGTTTTCATGTGATCAAAAATTTAGTACACAGTTCTTTATTTGTAGACCCAAAATTATGTCATCAACATAGATTGGACAGCAATGATTTGATATTGGCAATTCTTGTAAACAAGGTTTGGTCTACATTACCTCTTGTGTAACCTTTATTCAACAAAAATGAGCTCAAACGGTCATACCAAGCTCTTGGAGCTTGCTTAAGATCATAAAGAGCCTTATTGAGTTTGAAAACATGATTATGATATTTTTGATTTTCAAATCTGGGAGGTTGTTCTACAAAAATATTTTCTTTGATGTATCCATTCAAGAAAGCACTCTTCACATCCATTTGATAAACTTTAAATTTCAGAGATGATGCAAAAGTAAGAAATATTCTCACAGCTTCTAGTCTAGCTACAGGGGCATATGATTCTTCAAAATCAATTCCAAACTCCTGATTCCCCTTGGCAACTAGTCTAGCTTTATTCTAACAACCTGTCCATTTTCATTCAATTTATTTCTGAACACCATCTAGTACCAATAACAGATTGGTCACTAGGTCTAGGTACTAATTCCCACACTGATTTCTGTCAAATTGATGAAGTTCATCAGCATTGCATTGATCCAATCTTCACTAGTTAGAGCTTCATCAATTGACTTGGGTTCAATTTGGGAAATTAGTGCTAGTGGGTCTTCATTTATTGCATTCAGAAAAGATGATCTAGTTCTAACTCTATCATGCACATTACCAACTGCATTCTCAATTGGATGATCTCTTAAAAATCTGTTTCTAGGAATTACCTCTTGGGATGCATTCAGTTCAAGAACAATATTACCTGAACCACTGTGTGGTAGGTGATTGATTGTCCAAATTTTTAAATGGATCTTCATCCTCTTCAATAGTTGGTGAAGATTCAACAACGAAGTCATCCTCTTCATTATTTGAGGAACCCTGCAAGATGTAGAGTCATAGTTGGGTATGAGTTTCATCAAAAACTACATGTGGAGATTCTTCCACAGTTTTATTCTGAGAATGTAAACTCTATAAGCTCTAGAAATTCTGAATAGCCAAGAAAAATGGCTTCATGGCTTTTGGCATCAAATTTATCAAGATTTCTTATTGTTGTTATGTACAAAACACTTGCAACCAAAGGTTTTAAAATAAGACAGAGTTGGCTTTTTGTTTTTCAAAAGTTCATAGGGGGTTTTTCTGATAATTTATCAAGATTTTCTTTATTGTTGTTATGTACAAAACACTTGCAACCAAAGGTTTTAAAATAAGACAGAGTTGGCTTTTTGTTTTTCAAAAGTTCATAGGGGGTTTTCTGATTTTTGGTCTGACCAATGCTCTGTTCAGATGTGATTTGCTGTGTTCACAGCTTCAGCCTAGAAGGATTTGGGCAATTTACTTTCAAGAGCATGGATCTAGCCATTTCACAAGGGTTCTATTCTTTCTTTCCACAACTCCATTTTGTTCTAGGAGTTCTTGGAGAAGAGAATCTGTGGAAAATGTTCAGTTCAGCACATAAATCAGAAAAAGCTTTGTTCTCAAATTCTCCCCCATGATCAGTCAAAATGGATTTGATTTTATATGAAAAACCCATTAAGGGAGTGGTGCAGAAATTCCTGAATTCTAAACAAGTATCACTTTTGTGGGATAGAAAGATGACCCAAGTGTATCTAGTAAAATCATCAATGATGACAAATACATATCTTTTACCACTAAGACTAAGAATTCTTGTTGGCCTAAAAAGGTCCATATGAAGTAATTCTAGTGGCTTAGAAGTGAGTACATCATTGAAAATTTTAAAAGATTTTTTGGTTTGTTTTCCTTGAGCATGATGACCAGTCTGCCCATGTAATTTTAATTAATTCATAATATAGAATATTTTGATGATAACAAAACCAAACAAAAGTTTATCAATTATATCCAATGAATATTTCATAAGTCTTAAGTACAGGAAAATACCAGGTCAAACAGCCAATAAAGGTAGCATTACTTCTCTGAAGCTTTAATCTTTTTAATATGATATTTCTCTAAGTCCATATCGACTTCTGTTGAAATTTATAACGATTTCCTTATAAGACTGAAAAGTCATGTTGTTTCAAACAAGTCGATGCCATAACGATTCTGTAAGTGATCGCAACGATTTCCTTATAAGACTGAAAAGTCATGTTGTTTCAAACAAGTCGATGTCACAACGACTCTATAAGTTACCGTAACGATTTCTTTAGAGCTCGTAATGACTTGCTCGTCACAACGACTCTATAAGTTACTGTAACGATTTCTTTAGAGCCCGTAACGACTTGCTCGTCACAACGACTCTATAAGTTACCGTAACGATTTCTTTAGAGCTCGTAATGACTTGCCTGTCGCAACGACTCTATAAGTGACCATAACGATTTCTTTAGAGCTCAAAATGACTTGCTCGTCACAACGACTCTATAAGTTACCGTAACGATTTCTTTAGAACTCGCAACGACTTGCTCGCCGTAACGATTCTGTAAGTATTCATAATGATTTCTTTAGAACTCGCAATGACTTGCTTTGTATAATGATTTGTTAAGTATTTCACATCGATTTCTTCAGAAACACAACGATTTGCTTTGTGCAATGATTCATTAAGTGTTCATGATATATCTTCTGTCACATAACGATTTTCTATGACTCATAACGATTTCATAAGTCATATAGCCATCGATTTCATATCTTGATATCTTATTCATCTTAAAAGCGTTGACTAGTCAAAGTCCACGTAGACATCTTTCTGACGCTTTTGCATTTATGAGATATGAACGTATCTCTGCATGCATGCAGACCATATCATCCTTTATCGTGCCTACTCTGATTACGTCTTTTAGACTTAAGCTATTTTGCATTACTATTTTCATGTCTATTGCTACTGACGTTGACTGGCATCAGAGACAGCTTAGCTGTCTGCTATTTGAGATTGACATTTGTGCAGACCTCTAATCTAGCTTCATGGTACAACGTTAAAAAATCTAGATTTCAAATTGAAGATATAAATCAGTCAGAAGAACAGAAGAAAAGGATCGCGTATTCAAGCATTCAAATCCTTCTAAGAAGTTTAGAGCCAAGAACTTCATTACCTCTAGCTTTGCTCTTTTGCTTCCTACTAGTTTGCGAAATCTTGAGCGAGCCTGTGTAGTTCTGAGAGGTTGCCTTGTTTAGATCTTTGCTCTCAGTTCTAGTTGCTTCAGATCCTTGCTGTCAAAAGCTTGATCTAGGGGCTTGAATTTCATTCATCTCTCTTTGTGTTGTTCCCTTTGGTTGTGAAGGAGACCTGGTTGTATCCAGGGTGTTGTTCCCTTCGGTTGTGAAGGAAGACCTGTGTGGTATCCAGTGGTATCCAGGGTGTTGTTCCCTTCGGTTGTGAAGGAAGACCTGGTGGGTGTATCCAGGGTGTTGCTATTCCCTTCGGGTGTGAAGGAAGACCAGCTGAGCTGGGTGTTGTAGCGTCCTTAGGGGACTGTACCCTAGTTAGTGAAATCCTGAGTGTTGCTCAGGGACTGGACAGGACTCCTAAGGAAAGGAGGTCCGAACCAGGATAAACCTTGTGTTGGTGTGATTGTCTTCTTTGTGTGTGATATTTAAACTAACAGTCACTAACCCACTTCGAAGAACGTTTGTGTGAATGTTTTTAGTTACAGGTATCTTCTAGATTAATTTTTAAAGACCCATTCACCCCCCTCTGGGCTCGTCAACTGACAACAAGTGGTATCAGAGCGAGTCTCTTCGCAAAAAGGATCCAACGATCTGAAGAGTAAAGATTCATGGCAGCCCAAGGTAGCATTGAAGGTCAGTCTGTCAACCGACCCCTCTCTTTGATGGTGAAGACTTATCCTTACTGGAAGACCAGGATGGAATATTTTCTACAAGGCCAGGATTATCAAATTTGGTCAATAGTAGAAGAAGGTGACCTGGTTGTCACAAATGAGAAAGCACAATGGACAGATGATGACAGGAAGACAATTTCCTTGAATTGCAAAGCTAAGAGCATCCTTTGCTGTGCTTTGAGTAAGAAGGAATTTAACCGAGTTTCAGCCTACAAATCCTCAATGGAAATGTGGGAAAAGCTCAGGATCACATATGAAGGCACATACAAGGTAAAGGAGACAAGAATCGACATTCTTGTCACTCAGTATGAAAGATTTCAGATGCAGTCAGGTGAGTCAATCACTCAAATGTTCAGTCGATTCACTGATATCACCAATGGTTTAGCCAGTCTAGGGAACTTATGAGATTGCAGATATGGTAAGGAAAATTCTTAGATCCTTGCCATCCTCGTGGACCCAAGGTCACAGCAATAAAGAAGCTATGCCTGAAGAGAATGTCGTAGAAAAGCTCATTGGGTCCCTCATGGCGCATGAGATCAACATGGAAAGGCTAGGAGAGTCCTCTAGCAGAAAGAAGCACTTCAACGCCTTAAAAAGCTGAAGAAGATTCACCAGAAGCAAGTTCAGCTGAAAGTGAAAGTGATGCAGACGAGCGAGAATGAGAAGCTATGCTATCTAGAAATTACAGCAATTTGGCTAAGAAGAAGAAATTCCAATCTTAGAAGGCACTTCAAAAGAAACAAGGAATTCAAGAAGCCATGATGGAAAAGAAATGAAAAGGAGAACCCCTCTGCTATGAATGTAAGAAGCCAGGACACATAAAACTGAGTGTCCAAAATTAAAGAAGCCGGAGTTCAGGAAGAAGGACAGTTCAAGAAGTTCAGAAAGTACAAGAGAAGGCAATGACAGCAGCATGGGAAAACAGTAGCGACTCAGACAGTGAGTCAAGTTCTGCAGTGATGAAGAAAAAGCCAACTTGGCCTTCATGGCAAATACTGAAGATAAGGTAACCTCTGACTCCTCCTTTGATTCATGTAATGATTCAGATTCAGATAGTTAGAAGAGGCTTTCAACGAACTATATGAAAAATTAAGAAGTAACCAAATTATTAAAAGTAAGCAAGAAAAATAATACCTGTATAGAAAATACAAACTCAGATCTAAAATCAGAAAATGACAATTAGAAGTCAAATAACTGAACTTAAAAAAAATGAATTGTTATGTGAAGAACTAAAAACTAAGAATGAACAAATAACTAAATTAGAGAAACAAGTAAGTTCAGATGAACTGAAAACTGAAATCAAAACACTAACAGAAGAAAATATACAGTTATCTAGCACCACATTAGAAAAATTCACTAATGGTAAAAACTCCCTCATATTAAAAGGTGCTAGAAGATCAGGTAGGAAGAAAAATGGATTAGGATATCACCCCCAGATAATGAAGAAACCATATTTATCCTAAAACATATCCAACACCAAATTTGTACCTGAACAAGATATACATACAAAGCTGATTTCAGATATATAGAAAAAGTAACCAAATTATCCTGCTGTAGTCACTGCAACAAGTTAGGACATATCATAACGACATGCCCAACAAGACATAAAAAATGGATATAAAAGGCAAAATAAATGATACTAACCCATCAGGACCCAAAGAATTTGGGTACCTAAAACTTGATGTTTTTATTTCAGGACATCTCTCGAGCATCCAAATGGTATTTGGATAGCAGGTGCTCAAGACACATGTCAGGAAACCAGAAGTTATTCTCTCATCTCCAAGCTGAAGAAGGAATAGTCACTTATGGAGATAATGGGAAAGGAACGTATAGGCAGTTCTGTGAATAACAAAGGAAACAGTCATAGAAGATGTGTTATTAGTCAAGGGATTAAGCACAATCTCATTAGCATCAGCCAGCTGTGTGACAGAGGCCTCAGATCAAGTTCAAGAGTCGAAGTGCAGCATACTGAAGGATGGAGCAGTCATCTTTGAAGCTAATAGAGAAAAGAATCTGTATGTGCTCTATCTTGAAGAACTCAAGGTTCAGAATGTTTGTCTGGCAGCAAATAAAGAAAATCTACTGAATTATGGCACAGACGACTAGGACATTGCAGCATAGATGGCATGAGAAACTGCTGAAGAAGATCTTGTGGAGGTCTACCTAAGGTTAGTACAAATTGGATGGTGTATGTAAAACCTTGTGCTAAGGGAAAGCACCCAAAGGCTCCTTCAAGTCAAAGACGGTGGTGACCACCTCAAAACCCTTAGAGCTCCTTCATATGGATCTATTTGGGCAATGAGGACTACCAGTCTTGGAGGAAAGAATTTTGGATTTGTCATAGTTGATGACTACTCAAGATTCACATGGGTATCATTCCTAGAGCATAAAGATGACACTTTGAAAACTTCATCAGTTCAGCAAGAAAGTTCAGAAAGATCAGAAGTTCAGCATTGTGTCTTCTATCCGATCAGATCATGGTGGTGAATTTCAAAATGAAAAGTTTGCTAGATTCTGTGATGATCAGGGAATTGAGCATAATTTCTCAGCACCAAGGACACCACAGCAAAATGTATCGCTGAAAGAAGAATAGAACCCTATTGGATATGGCAAGAACTATGCTCTCAGAATATGATCTGCCAAGATACTTTGGGCTGAAGCAGTCAACACAGCAAGCTACATTATCAACCGAGTAATGATCAGGCCAATCCTGAAGAAGACTGCATATGAACTATTCAAAGGAAGAAGCCAAAGATCAGCCACTTCAGGACTTTTGGATGTCCTTGCTTCATTCACAACAATGGAAAAAGGGACATTGGTAAGTTGGATGCCAAATCAGATGAAGGCATCTTATGGGGTACACCTCTAAACCCAAAGGCTATAGAGTATTTAACAAACGTACTTTATTGATTGAACATCTGTACATATTATTTTTGATGAAACTAACCCTTCCTTGAGAAAGGAAGTAGATAGTGATAATGAGGAACAGATGAACTGTCCAAGAAACTAAAAGACTACATCAATTGGGACAAGGATGATCCACCTCTGAAGAATTCAACAAGAAGAAGTTACTCATGAAAATCCAAAGGAGTGGAGATACAAGAAAGATCACCCACTTGAGAATATTATTGGTGATCCATCCATAGGGGTAGAACAAGAGGTAATGTTATTCCTTGTGATTACCTAGCTTTTGTTTCTCAATAGAGCCTAGGACAGTCAATGAAGCTCTTTCTGATGATCTTGGATAGTAGCCATGCAAGATGAATTAAATCAATTCAGAGAAACCAAGTATGGTCACTTGTTCCTAGACCATCAGACCATCCAGTCATTGGCACCAAATGGGTGTTCAGAAATAAACTGGATGAAACTGGTGCAATCTTAAGAAACAAGGCCAGATTGGTAGCTCAAGCTATTCTCAAGAGGAAGGCATAGATTTCGATGAAACCTATGCACCTGTAGCTAGACTTGAGGCCATTAGAATATTACTTGCATATGCATCTGCTTTGAATTTAACACTATTTCAAATGGATGTTAAATCCGCATTTTTAAATGGTTTTATAAAAGAGGAAGTTTATGGGAACAACCCCCGGTTTTTGATGACACAGAATTTCCTAATCATTTTTCAAACTTCACAAGGCATTATATGGTTTAAAGCAAGCACCTAGAGCCTGGTATGAAAGGCTTAGTTCTTTTCTTTTAAACCATGGTTTCAGTAGAGGTCAAGTAGATAGTACTCTTTTCATAAAGTCAAGGTCAAACACATTCTATTAGTCCAAATTTATGTAGATGATATTATCTTTGGGTCTACTGATGAATCCCTTTGCAAGTACTTTGAAAAGTTGATGCAGGGAGAATTTGAAATGAGCATGATGGGAGAACTTAATTACTTCCTTGGACTACAAATCAAACAAGGAAAGGAAGGAACTCACATCTGTCAAGCAAAGTACACAAAAGAACTCTTGAAGAAATTTGGATTCGAAAATACCAAGCCACTGTCAACACCAATGAGTACATCAACAAGAATGGACAGTGACAAAGATGGTAAGAAATAGATCAAAAGATCTACAGAGGATGATAGGTTCACTCCTTTATTTAACAGCTAGTAGACCTGATATTTTATTTAGTGTA
The DNA here is from genome assembly GCA_014218235.1 of Colocasia esculenta. Lineage (NCBI taxonomy): Eukaryota > Viridiplantae > Streptophyta > Magnoliopsida > Alismatales > Araceae > Colocasia > Colocasia esculenta. The sequence continues at coordinate 35,481,548 of CM024766.1, forward strand.
TGCATGTGTGCTAGGTATCAAGCAGATCCTAAAGAATCACATTTAATTTCTGTGAAAAGATATTTAGATATTTAGCAAGATCTCATGACTTAGGTCTATGGTATCCAAAACATTGTGAAATTAACTTAGTAGGTTACTCTGATGCTGACTATGCTGGATGCAATTAGATAGAAAAAGCACCAGTGGTTGTTGTCAATTTCTTGCAGGATGTTTAATATCTTGGTCTTCAAAGAAACAAAATTCAGTAGCACTATCTACTGCTGAAGCTGAGTACGTAGCTGCTGGAAATTGCTGTACACAACTCTTATGGATAAAGCAACAACTTGAAGATTTCGGATTAAACATCAAATCCATCCCACTGTTGTGCGACAACACCAGTGCCATAAATCTCACCAAGAATCCAGTTCAACACTCAAGGACCAAGCATATTGAGGTTAGATATCATTTTATTCGTGATCATGTAGCAAATGGTAATATTGAAATATCTTTTATTGATACAAATGGTCATTAGCAGACATTTTCACAAAAGCCTACCCGAGGAGAGATTCACATCTCTTAGAAGGAATTAGGCATGTGCAATTTGTGAAAAGTTTGCTTACAACTGGCACATTAAATTTCAGAATTAAGTATTTTTCCCTCCATGGCGTTAAGCAAAAGAAATTCAAATTATCCTTGTAACCGCTCTCTCATTGAAGTCGGTTTGAATAGTCAAACTCTTTTGTCTTCTTCTCCCCGCCTTTTGGCGCCTCACTTTTCACAACGCATTAATTATTCATAAAATCAATGACAGAACGATTCGTATCTCATCGTCTACCTTTCCCTTTTCATCCTGTCGCATGAGCCGATGCCCTAACAACTCATATCTCAACCCTCTGCAATTTGAACCTTCCTCCTCCTTCCCGCAAAATTTCTGAGGATTCCTTCTCTTCTCCTTCCGTTTCAACCCTCCAGAGACTTTCCCACCTGAATCCATGGCCGCACCAGTCATCGCCGACAGTTTGGGTGGCTACAGCGCCGAGTTTCTCACTCCTGAGCAGCAGGAGAGGTTTACCTTTGTGAAGAAAGCTCTGTGCGATAAAGAAGTCGATGTTGCTATCTGAGGAAAATGGAATGAGCAGTGTGGTAGATTTGATCAATCAGATGCAGTGGACTAGAGTTACCACCTTTTCAGAGGTCAGTTATCCGGACCTGGTAAAAGCTTTCTCGTCGTGTATGAGAACAGAGGAAGATGGGTCCCTAGTTTCTTCAGTGAAGGGAACCATGATTAGAATAGACCTGAGTTGCTGAAGATGTTGTTTGATGTGAAGACTTCCGGATTTAGTGGGGTTCACACTGTGGACGCCCAGTGAAAGGTTTGGGAATTGTAGGGCCGGGCTTCAAGCTAAGGATGGCAAGCTTGATATAAATCAACTATCTGCTTTCAACCGCCTCCTTCATTTTATTGTCTGTCAAATCTTAGTTCCCAGAAGTGCAACATTTTCCTCTTGCACAAAGGCCGACTCAGACATGATGTACTGGGCCATTCAAATAAGGAGATAAATATGGCCGCAGTGATGATGGAAAGAATGAATTTTGCCAGAGATCAGATTTGGGACACAAGAGCAAGTTAAATGTGTCCCCTGCCCTATGCCCACCTACTTACCAAGATCTTCAACACTTCGGTTGATCTTTCTGGGGCAGTTGTAGAGAAATGGGCCAAGCAATCAGGTCCAGAACCTGAAGAAGAGTGGCTTTCTCTGTGGAAAATGGTGTCTGGTTCAAGGCTTCAGTTGCTGAAGGCGAAGCCATCATTGACGACACCTCAGTTGTTCATCAGGAGATGGGATCACAGATATGATTCCAGAATGCCAGTGGAGTCAGTTTCAGCTCCAGCAGTTGGAGCAGCAGAATCATCAGGCCCTCTTTTAGCAGAAGTTCAGTCTGAAATTGCAAGATTTAGCTGTAAATTTGCAGAAAGGAGAATTGAGGATATTCTCCCAGAGGATATTATTTCAGTTGAGGACCCACTACCCTCAACTGTGGTTGCATCTATTCTTTCAGGACAATATTGATTTGATTCCTTTCACCTCTAGTGCTCCAGAAACCAGGGGCAGAGTTGCAGAAGAGGCTGTGGCATCAGGCCCATTGATGAACCAATGGAAGATGTCCAAGTAGAGGTAGAGCACCCAGCTGCTCAGGGTGACTCTGTAATGGAAGATGCTCCCATTCAGGGGGACCAGTATCAAATATAAGAAGCTGCTCTATTGAGGGGGAGCTATCCAAAGAAGGTTCAGCAGAAAACACTCAGTTGTTGATGGTCAGGAGGAAAGGCATAGAGATTCTCAAAATTGGATGACAGAGAAGGAGATATGAAGCTCTTCGAGCTCAGATGATGATCAACCTCCTCAGCAAAAGAAGGCAAGAAGAAAGGAAAAGAAGTTGCCTCTGAAGTTCCTCTCCTGGCTGATACACCTTTTGAGAGGCAGGTCAAGCAGAAAAGTGTCATAAATTTGAAGCCAGTGATTGAAAGGCTGAATGTGCAAGGTGAGGTGAGCTATTATGTACTCTCCAATCAGATGTATTCTATATTTCTGAGCCAAGCTTCAGCCAACAAAGAGTAGGACTAAATCAGAAATGCTATGAAATGTTTAATAAAGAAATGAGTAGCATGAAAGGCATGCTCTCGGATATTATCAAGGCAGAGTTGGAATTCAAGCTCCCCTCCTCCTCCCAGAAGCTCAGGAGCCTGGAGAAAATGTGTCTGGGCCATCAGGGCCAGCACCAGAGAGCAGCACCAGAAGAGGTAGGGCCAACAGGGCCAGCTGATCAGGTTGAAGGGCCTCCATGGCCATCTGAGCAAGGGTCAGGGCCATCAGGGCCATTGGAGAGTGAGTCTGTGCAGATAGAGGCAGAAGAGTTCTTGGCACCCAAGCCCCCAGCTCCCTCTTCTCCCTCTCACACACCTATTCCTCCAACTCCACCCTCAGCTCCTACAGCACCTCCTGCTCCTCAAACATTCAAGAAGCCTCAATCTAGACCAATTTCTTCTCCTACACCATTTCAGTCCACCTCATCTCCTGTCCTCTACTTCCATTCCTTCTCCTTCTCCTATACATGAGGCCCCTCCAGCATCCTCAGCTGGAGCATCCTCCTCCTCCTCTGGTCCCTCCCTTGGACCAGTTGATGACCTCCCTACTACTTCTCACTCTTTTCTTCATCCTACTCCTCCACCCTCTTTCATCACTATCATACCTGAAAGAGCCCAACTTAACTCTCCCTTTATGGAACAAATAAAGGATGAGTTTGAGGAAGAGATCTTCAAGTCTGTGTGAAGGTTGGGGAACATGTTCATAGGGCAAACCCTTCTAGTCCTGCCCCCAAGAAGAGGAAGCTTACTTCTACTTCCTCCCTTTCCTCTGAACCCAAATACCCACCTTTGTAGTTTTCTCTCACAGTGGACAACAAACATCCCTCACTGTACAGAGAATATCTCTCAAAGGTTGTTTTTGCAACCATCATTAACCTTCCCTTTCTTGATCTCACAGATAATTTGAACACCATTCTACCCTACACTTCTCTTTTGAAATCCAAAAAATCCAAAATCTTCTCTCTTGCCCACTCCAAGACTGAAGAGCAGTGGGGCAAAGGTCACAAGGATCTCCTAAAGAAATTCATTCTTGCCAAATCTGCTAGATTCCCTCCAAGGGACCACTCCCTGACCTTATCAGAGTGGTTCAAGATCTATCATAGGGAACTTTGGGCACCCTATATTCAAAAGGAAATAAAAATGATCAGGCACCTCATGCTATTCACAACTACAGATATATTCATAGACTTCCAGAGGTTCAGCTCAGTTAGTTCAAAAGGGCCATTTCAGCTCTGACTCTGGATATCTCTTAAACTTCAGATGTTCAGGTAGATTTTGCTACCCTCCAAGTACCTGAAGAAATAGCCCTTCCTCAAATTCACTTTCTAGTTATGGAGTCCTCTGTAGGATCCATCATCTTTGAACATTTTGCCAGAGTCATGGGCATAATTAAAGTACAAAAAGGCTGCCTGGTTGCTTTTCCTAGATTCCTGTTTAGGGAATATCACCAGGGGCATGTAAGTGTTGAAGTTCTAGCCCCTATTTTGTCTGAATGTGAAAGGCTGACATCTTCTGAATGGTCCAAGTTCTACCCCCTGTCAGCTCAGCAGCTATTTGAAATCAATGAAGCTCAGACCAGAGAAGGCAAACCACCCATTTCTCCAGCTACTTTCCTAGATATGAACTCCATTCATCTTGTTGATGACTCCTTCAAGGTCTGGGAGGAAAGATACAAAGTGTATGTGGCTATGCACAAAGCTCTCAGAGATAAACAAAACCACTATCCTGTCACCATGGACCAATTCCTCACCTGTGCCAGCTTTAGGACTCGTCGATTTCTCAAGATGAACATGGACAAGAATGCATATGCTGATCTTCTCTATCAGCACCTAGATCTTCATCTCAAAAGGATGGCTTCCACCATAGGACCATCCTACACTGTATCTTTTGGAGTCTTCAAAACTCATTTTGAAGAGCAGGAAGCACAGGCATGGGAAACCATCTCCCATTTTGCCTCTCTTTGTCTCGTGCCTTCTATTTACCTGTACCTCCACAAAGTTAATGAAATGACCTTCCTTGAGTAATCCTATTTTCCTTCTCTCTTCTTTCTTTGTCGAAGATTGTCTTTTTGCTCAATGACAAAAAGGGGGAGAAAATTAGCATGTCTGAAATACAATCTTTTTCTTAAGGGAGAAACTTAGCATGTCTGAAATACAATAATTTTTTTAAGAAAGAAAATTAGCATCTTCAGACTGATTTCAGATATTTTTCATCCATGCTTATTGTTCAGTTTTGTCATCACCAAAAAGGGGGAGATTGATGACCAGTCTGTCCCCATATAATTTTAATTAATTACATATATATATATATTGATGATTAACAAAACCAAACAAAAGTTTTTCAATTATATCCAATGATATTTCATAAGTCTTAAGTACAGGAAAAATACCAAGGTCAAACAAGCCAATAAAGGTATGCATTACTTCTCTGAAGCTTTAATCTTTTTAATATGATATTTCTCTAAGTCCATATTGACTTCTGTTGAAATTTATAACAATTTCCTTATAAGACTGAAAAGTCATGTTGTTTCAAACAAGTCGATGCCATAACGATTCTGTAAGTGATCACAACGATTTCCTTATAAGACTGAAAAGTCATGTTGTTTCAAACAAGTCGATGTCACAACGACTCTATAAGTTACCGTAACGATTTCTTTAGAGCTCGTAACGACTTGCTCGTCACAACGACTCTATAAGTTACCGTAACGATTTCTTTAGAGCCCGTAACGACTTGCTCGTCACAACGACTCTATAAGTTATCGTAACGATTTCTTTAGAGCTCGTAACAACTTGCCTGTCGCAACGATTCTATAAGTGACCATAACGATTTCTTTAGAGCTCGTAATGACTTGCTCGTCACAACGACTCTATAAGTTACCGTAACGATTTCTTTAGAACTCGCAACGACTTGCTCGCCTTAACAATTCTATAATTATTCATAACGATTTCTTTAGAACTCGCAATGACTTGCTTTGTATAATAATTTGTTAAGTATTTCACATCGATTTCTTCAGAAACACAACGATTTGCTTTGTGCAACGATTCATTAAGTGTTCATGATATATCTTCTGTCACATAACGATTTGCTATGACTCATAACGATTTCATAAGTCATATAGCCATCGATTTCATATCTTGATATCTTATTCATCTTAAAAGCGTTGACTAGTCAAAGTCCACGTAGACATCTTTCTGACGCTTTTGCATTTATGAGATCTGAATGTATCTCTGCATGCATGCAGACCATATCATCCTTTATCGTGCCTACTCTGATTACGTCTTTTAGACTTAAGCTATTTTGCATTACTATTTTGATGTCTATTGCTACTGACGTTGACTGACATTAGAGACAGCTTAGTTATCTGCTATTTGAGATTGACATTTGTGCAGACCTCTGATCTAGCTTCATGGTACAACGTTAAACAAAATAGAAGCCAACGGATATTTCTGAAGATCTCATCTCTTTGCGTGCTCAAGTGATCAAAAGACTGTGACTGGAAGCTTCCAAGACTCCAAATGTCATTCAGTCTAACGACTACTCAAAAGAGAGACAACGGACACTTCAACGTCTAGATTTCAAATTGAAGATATAAATACAAGTCAGAAGAACAGAAGAAAAGGGATCGCGTATTCAAACATTCAAATCCTTCTGAAGAAGTCCTGACCCAAGAACTTCATTACTCTAGCTTTTGCTCTTTTGCTCTCCACTAGTTTGTGAAAATCTTGAGAGAGCCTGTGTAGTTCTGAGAGTGTGCCTTGTTTAGATCTTTGCTCTCAGTTCTAGTTGCTTCAGATCCTTGCTTGTCAAAAGCTTGATCTAGGGGCTTGAATTTCATTCATTCTCTTTGTGTTGTTCCCTTCGGTTGTGAAGGAAGACTTGGTGGTATCTAGAGTGTTGTTCCCTTTGGTTGTGAAGGAAGACCTAGTGTGGTATCCAGGGTGTTGTTCCCTTCGGTTGTGAAGGAAGACTTGGTGGGGTATCCAGGGTGTTGCTATTCCCTTCGGGTGTGAAGGAAGACCAGCTGAGCTGGGTGTTGTAGCGTCCTTAGGGGGACTGTACCCTAGTTAGTGAAATCCTGAGTTGTTGCTCAGAGACTGGACGTAGGACTCCTAAAGAAAGGAGGTCCGAACCAGGATAAACCTTGTGTTGTGTGATTGTCTTCTTTGTGTGTTTGATATTTAAACTAACAGTCACTAACCCACTTTGAAGAACGTTTGTGTGAATGTTTTTAGTTACAGGTATCTTCTAGATTAATTTTTAAAGACCCATTCACCCCCCCTCTGGGCTCGTCAACTGGGCAACAGAGCACATATCCCATAAAGTTGATTTTCAACATTTGTAAAAGATTCAGGAAGTCCTTTAACCAGATTTAGCCTTAAGAGTTTATTTATTGTGTTGAAACTTGCATGACCAAGTCTCTTGTGCCATATCCATGTAATTTCATTTTTATTTGCCACCAAACAAATATTTTCAGCAAATTTTTTATCAAGATTGATTATGTAGACATTGTTTTCTCTTTTACCAAAGAATTTTATTTTTTCAGTTGAAGAATCAATTATTTTACAGAAATCAGATTCAAAAACAACCTTGTGACCTTTGTCGCACAATTGGCTTATACTCAAAAGATTGTAGTCTAAACCATCAACCAACAGAACATTTTCAATTGAGTTTTAGGAGGATTTACCAACCATTCCAGATCCAATGATTTTCCCTTTATTTTTACCTCCAAATGTGACAGATCCTCCTTCCTTTTCAATCAGAAATGAAAATTTTGTTTTGTCTCCTGTCATGTGTCGTGAACACCCACTATCAAGGAACCACACATTGGAGTTGGGTGCACGACCTTCTTGCATAAATCAGATCAGAGAAGAAAAGATTTTGGTACCTAAACATTGTTGGGACCATCAGTTTGTTTGAGCAAAAACAATAAATCTTTTTTGATCCATATTTGAGTTGTTTTTGGTTTTTGTTTTGTTTCAGCAATGATTTCCCTTTTTGGCATTTTAACATTCTGATTTGGAATGAAAACACCAGTGTTCTTCCTTTCATAAGCATGAAAATTATGCATTTTGGCATGATTGTTCATGTATGGAAATCCAAACCGAGAATTCTGTTGATAGCTTGGAAATTTTGGATAATGAGATTGTGAATGGTACCAATGAGGATTATGATACCATTGATTCCAAGAATTGATCCAATTAGATTGATATGATGTCTTGGATCTCCAATAATCATCAAGAAAATTTGTTTTTGTGTTTTTATGATTTTTCATATTTTTATTTGAATTTTTGTGAAACATCTTTTTGTTGTTTAGAAACGGGTAGGTCGACCTGTGTTGAGGTAGTGTCGACTCAGCAGCCACAGTTTTGAGCTTGTGGTTATCTGGTGCCGACCTAACATCAATGTGTGTCGACCTATTTTGTTTCTTTTGATTGGAAACATTCTTTTCACTTTGGTTTTTGATTATTTCAGATGTTTTCTTTGACACTTGTTTATTTTGGTTTTCTAGACTAGTACTTTTGACAAATTTTATCAAAGGAAATTTGAAGGTTTTTCTTTCTTTTCACCAGATTTATTCTTCAATGATTTTTCTGTGGTGAAACCTAGTCCATGTTTTTCAGCATTCATTCTAAGTCCTAAAAATGCATCAAGATTTTCTTTTCCATTTGTGAAGTTTTTTATCACTTGTTCCTTTTCACCCAACAACTTCTTAAGTTTCTGAATTTCATCAATAGCTTGTTGCTTTTCCTTTTGTTGTAATTCCATTCTTTCAGAAAACTTTTCAAAATCATTGTTGGCCTTTTGAGATGTAATTTTAAATTCATCAATTTCATTCAAAAGGTCTTCCTTTTCTTCATTAAGTTCAGATATTTCATTTTCCAGTTAAGAAATTCTTCTATTTAAGGAAGTATCATGCATGTAATTTTCAATTTTCTTTTTCAGATGTTTATGTTCTTTTCTATTTCAGAATATTTTTCAACCAACTCAGCATATGCATCTTGCCAATCTTCAATAGTATATTGTTCAAAAGAAGGACTTACCTTTCTATCACTGTTATTGGCCATAAAACATAACTCCTCATTTACAGAACTCGAGGAGTTCTCTTCTTCATCTTAACTTTGGTCTTCATTCGACCAAGTTGCTATCATGGCTTTTGGCTTCTTCAATTTGTTGTTTTTCTTGTATTTGTCCTTTTTGATGTCAGGACACTCACCCTTCATGTGTCCTGCCTTGTTGCACCTGTAGCATATAATACCTTCATCAATTTTTTGATTTCTACCAGCATTAAAATTTGAAGAAGAAGCATTCCTTTTACCAGAGGAATATTTTTTCTTTCCATTGAATTTTCCTCTTCTTAATTTTAAAATTTTTCTGAATTGCCTAGTCATGAGGGCAAGTTCATCCTCATTCGACTCAGACTCATCAGAACTTGATTTTTCTTGATTTTTCTCTTTGTTGCTTGATGAAGCCTTAAGTGCTACTGGTTTAGCTTTAAGCAAATGTTCTTCACTTCTTTTCAGATTTATTTCATAAGTCATTAAAGATCCTATGAGTTCATCCAAAAAATTTTGGACAAATCCTTAGAATCTTCAATCACTGTAGCCTTTGTGTGCCAGATAGATGATAGAGAGTGCATGATTTTTCTTACCAGATCAGCATCAGTGTATTCCTTACCTACTGCCTTCAGTCCATTGACAATTATCATAAACCTAACAAACATTTCAGAGATTGATTCGTCAGATTTCATCATAAACAATTCATATTCAGAGACAAGTATGTTTGCTTTGGTTTCCCTAACTTGAGATGTTCCCTCATACATTAATTCAAGTTTATCCCACATTTCTTTAGCTGATTTACACATGGATATTCTTGAATATTCTTTAGGGTAGACAGCACACTGAAGCATATTCATGGCACTGTAATTAAGAGTAGCTTTCCTAATCTGCTCTCTAGTCCAATTCTCTTCATCTCCCTGATTTTCATAAGGACCCTTATCAACTATTTTCCAAATTTCATAGTTTTGTGCCCTTATAAAAACTTGCATGTGATTCTTCCAATAGGAGTAATCAGACCCATCAAAAAATGGTGGTCTATTAATGGAATGGCCCTCAGCTACAAATCCTCGAGAATCCATCAATCACAATGAGAGACAATGAAAGAGCAAGCAAACAATTCAAGCAATTAACACAGAGCTCAAACAGAAGCAATCAAATCAGATTCGAAACAGATATTAACCCTCTTTGATACCAATTGTAGGATCGAATAGGTGGATGGATCAGATCTAGAAGGGGGGGGGTTGAATAGATCTGACACCAATTACTGCGGAAGCTTAAGCAATTCAAAATTACTTCGAATCAGAGATCAATTCAGACAAACAATTTACTGATATGACGTGTGGGTGTGTGTAGATTATGTGTGAAGCAATTAAACACTGAGTGTGAAAGCGAAATCCTATGCAAGCATCTAGCGTAGACAAGTAGATCAAACCATTGCACAAAGGATTTTTAGGTGGTTCGAAAATCACACCAGTGATTCCTACATCCACCCCTCACACAGTGAGGCTCCACTACTCAAAAGAGTACAACTCATACTGGAGCACGACGACTCTAAACACCCTTGAGCTCGACGCCTCAAACACACAACCTAGAGCACAACGACTCCAAAAACTGAGCACAACGGCTCAAACCACAACAGGAGCACAATGACTCCAAATTGAGCACGATGACTCAAACCATACAGTGAGTGCAACGACTCACAAACAAGAACTCGACGGCCTACAAACTGGAGCTAGATGAAAGACAAAAGAAATCAGATCCTCTAGCAATGATCTGATTCACAGACTCAATCGTATATAGAAATCTGCACAGAACATCATGCACAGATCTCATAGACGAAAGTGTGAAGAACACTCTATGAAATGAGTAAAATAAATGTAGATTGGATGTTCCTTGGTGAAGAGGTCTTGCAGAAGCTCGAATTGAAGAGACTTGAAAGAATTCGATGAAGATCCCCTTCAATTTGCGATGCTTTGCTCCAATGGCATCTGAATTGCCAGAAATTCTTCTTCTGCTGCTGCTCTTCAATTGGATCTGTTCCCTTTCTCAGCACATCACACTTCTCTCCAGAGATTGGCCTTGAATCCCACGTCCTTCCTCTTGAAAGGATGGCTTGCAGCTTCTGGAGATGGAGCAAGACCTGGAAGAGCCCCTTTTGCCGCCAATAGTTTTTCTGGAGTTGTATGGGCTTGGTTTCCTTTGGGGTACGAGGATCATGGGTATTTATAGCCCCATATGTCCATAAGGTGCCTTGGGGTGCATGGGCACAAAAATCTAGGTCAAATCCCTTGATTCCTAAGCAGCCACGTGTCTAGAAAAAATTTCATTTTTGAGCTTTAGTCGAAGTGTGTCGACACACAGGCAGACTGTGTCGACACCACTGGCGTCAACTGTTCTAACTACTTCCTGGGACAGTCAGCTAGTGTCGACACACAGGTGGACTGTGTCGACACCACTGTGACAAATTTGTGTAAACCTGAAAATATAAAATGTAAACCATTAATACAAGATATTATCATTAAAATGTGAGATATTAAACATCAAAAACATGTTGTTTAAGCATTGTTGTGATATGTATAAAATGTATAACATGTTTAATATGTCATCATCAAAATCAAGGTATGAGTGATGTTCATTAGTCATCATTAAAATACAACTTTAGGAAATTCCAAAACACACTCAACCTAACAAAAACCACACTGGAAATCACATAAAACCACAGACTTACTACCAACAGTGGACATTAATCCATGTATTTGGACATTGTAACCTTAATATCTTTTCATATTCTAACTGGACCATGCTCTGATACCAACTGTGACGGCCCTGGATATCAATGCCCAAGAAGGCCCCATATCCAAATCCGCCTCCTGCGAACAGACCGAAGTCTCGCAAGGGATAGCTCGTACACGTGTCTAGTAAGAATATAAAAGACAACTACACATTATAAGACACAAGAAAGTACAAGTGCTCATACATGCATGTAACAATTTACAATTGTCCCATTACATTATTACATGTCCAAATTAAGAAGAGTACAACTACCTAGGGCATACCTCGAGGGAGCACAAGCTCACATAACTAAACTAACACTACTGCTGGTGGTACAAGTCTGCCACAACGCCTCCGCAAGTCGTACCAACGGTAAACCCTGAAAAGAACTGTAGGGGAGTGAGCCTCAACAAGTCACAGGCTCAGTAGGGGACCACCCAAAACCACGCACAACACAGGAGAGCCTCAACCCCAATGGGTCACACCGGCATCACCGATAGCCAAACCATATCATGCTCACAACAATGCATAATTAACAAATACTAAACATAATTGCATCAGCTTATACAAATCCCAGAAAAGAGAAGGAACAACAGGACTAGCAAAGCACCACTAGTCCACTCCACAATTGTAAAGCCTAGGCCACAAGCCTCACGGGCACACCACCTCAACAACTAGTCGCCTAAGCTGTAAGCCACACAGGCAAACCTCTGCCTAGGCTATAAGCTTCACAGGCGAACATCAAACACATGGGTAACATGACTACTAACCAAGGGCTAGTCCTTTATACTCCTAAACCTCGGTATGTCGAATGTCACACTTAAGTAACAGGACTGGGTACCATGATGCCAATCCATCATAGACTAAAACCATAAACGTAAGTTTACCCACAGAAGAGTAAAACACAACAAGTGGAAGGTCCCCCCACACGACCTCCATGGAGCACAGCTCCACTACACCACCTGAAAAGGTTGTGTACACAATGTACCACCACAAACCTGGTCGCGACAGTAGGGTCTGTCGCCTTCACAGGTGACAACCCTAATCCGGAAACCCTTCTCCGGATTTTCCATGCAAACCACCCTAAACGTTGTTTCAACCTGGTTTTCATGCTCATTTCATTGCCTAAACATGGTATCTACTGTTTATAAAGCGTTAAACAAATCAAACATGCACCATATGTGATCCACGCAATGAAACCAGGTGGAATCTCCCTACCTTTGCAAAGAACACACAAACTGGCTATGGCACGACGTCTCCCCCGCTCCATGTGACGTCCTCGCGTCGAGAGCGCGTCGAAAACCACGCCAGAACGCCGAATTGCTCGAAGAAACCGCAGCAACTCCTTCCCTGGTCGAGCAGAGCTTGTGAAAGCTCTGTTCGGCCAAACCACCTTAAAAATGCACAGTGGTTCGGAACACGACGTAGCCCTACGTCGCGACCTGATCGCGACGGCCTTCCCACTCTCGACGTCAGCAAGCCCTGCCCCGCGCGTGACACGTGGTGCACATGCAGACGTCGACCCAATCAGCGGTAACAAGAACGCGACCACCAGGGCCATCGCGTTCAGAACACGACACACACCCCCTGTCGCATTCACAACCAGTGAACCAACGGGTACTACGAGCTTAACCTGCCGGCCCACTAAGCCCCGCACAATGCATGGAAACCACGGCCGAGGCTCAATGACTCCACATTGGTCATGAGCACCACACCAAAGCCAGTAAATGTAGATCCGAACGACCACTAAACGACGATCCAAGAGGATCCGAAAAATGCGCTTCGTTACAGAATGAGTCTGGCTGCCGAATCATTTTGGCTGCCAAATTGATTTATTTACCGAATCAAATAAAGTGTGTATGTCCTGCAGAATGGGTCATCTACCCTGTAGAATGGGCTGTGCTTGTTGTTATTTGAATATGCAATGAATAAATGGCACCGAATTATGAAAAGAATCATGACAATTAAGAGCATGTTAAAAGATCTTGCATAATTGAACAGAAAAATGTGTAACAGATAAAAGAACAAATGGATAAATACACAAATTGACGCTAAGAGATGAAGAGCACACACACACACTTAACCCTCTTACAATTTCAACTGCAATCTTGGGTTTCCATTCTGTGCCTTTTATCGGATGTCCTGTTTTAGGCCACAAGACTTTCAATTCTGGCGATTAATCAAGGGTTTTCTCTTTCTAAAGAAATGTAATTAACGTCGTTGCACTTAGGCAACGACGAGATCTTAGTCCCGACCCGATCTTCACTTTCGTTTGACGAAGTGAAAATGGTGCGCACAATAGACCTAAAGCCCTTCGACTCTCAGAGGCAGAACACTTATTGCTACTGCGGTGGCTGGCACGCCTGCGCTATGCTAATTGCCGATTTATCTTTCGTCACCCATTGCTCAAGTAGCATTTGACGGGACTTGGATTAGCAATGCGCATTCATGAGAACATGAGAAACATGATAAAAAAAGAACCTAAAAAGATTTTTATAAAATCCATTTCCACAGCGTGGCATGCTCGGTGGGACCAAACTTCCCTTCATCTCTTCGCTAGAATAGAAAGCCCTGTGGCCTTAATGCTCGATACTGACTGTCATTTTGAACTGACTGGCAGGTACTAATAGACCAATGGCTGGAGTATGCTTTGGACCCCTGGTTGTCCAAGATCATGCTCGGTATGGCTGTAACGACCCTCCTTATACCGGTACAGATATACCATCCCACATCGATATAGAGAGCATCGCTACAGTGGGACATTTACCCAACACATATTCAATAGGCTGAGATGTACACAAATATAAACAATTGACAGCGGAATAGAAAGAACTGGAAATAAATCTCTTATTCCAACATCCACATTTATACACAATCTATATAGTACAAAAGAACTAAAGTTCTCATAACTGAAATTTAAATCAAATACATTGTCCACAACTTAAATACATATCACCCTTTTATTACATACTTATGAAAAAGATACAAAAGTACAATTTCCCCACGGAGGTCTCCTACTCACGCTCTGAGTCACTCTTGACTATCTCCTCGGAAGAAGTAGGAATATCTGCACCTGTACACCGAAGCAAAAAGTGAGTCTAAAAGACTCAGCAAGTAATTTCCATTCACATTAAACATACATACACCACATGGACACTTTACATTTAACAAAATAACTAATACATGTAGCATGGATTAAACAATCTTTTAATAAAACCTAAACATAATACTGCAACAATTTATAATACATAGTACATGGTTTAAGTTCATTTTACAATAAGGAAACCTATCACATGCTTTCTACCAAAATTCTTTAACATGCTAACTCAAGGCATAATTTATTCTTTTCAAGCTATGATATAAAAGCAAGGTAAGCACGGTTTATACACATAACGGAAAAGATAATCCTAGCATGAATTCTATGAGCATTCTCTCATACATGACATACCATTATACACATATAGCTTGCTGTTTTACATGAATTTAGCATACTCATAAAAAGATTCACATGCTCTCATGTTACTTTCACATATTCACAAGGTCACTTACACATTTTACACACTCACATTTCATATACTCATACTCATATTTTTCTCATTTAAATGTCGTGAGACATAGTCCAAACCACCTCTAGAAGGACACACACTTATCTCATCACACACATATCTATCACCTAGGCAACATAGTGATAGACCTTAGTTACTGCATAGAACCGGGAGAAGCACTCTCCACCCTAACCAGTGGTACTTGTCCACCTCTAGGATTTAATCCCAATGCCCATGGGATCTCATACTCACATGAACCTTCCCGTAGGGACTTTACTACGGCAGGGGTGTACACGGTTCGGTTCGGTTTCCTCCATTTTTGGAGGAAACCGAAACGAACCAAACTCATTCGGCGAACCGAACCGAACCGAACCGGTTCAAACCGAAATCCAATCTTTTGGCATTTTTTGTGTTTTTCTGGCATTAAAAAAAAACCATCCCTTTTCCGGTGGTCACGAGTTTCGAACTCGCGACCACCACGCGCACAGAGGGCATGCGACGCCGCCCCCCACTGCGCTACCATTTTTTGTTGTAAAATTTTATTATTTATATAATTATATATCTATATTCGGTTCATTTCGGTTTCCTAACTTGAAACCGATCTGAACCACTTGGCCCATGAAACCGAACTGAACCGGTCGGTTCAGTTCGGTTTTACGGTTTGGACCGTATTATGAACAGCCCTAACTACGGTACAGTTCCTCAGCCCTCTAAGGTAGCAGTGTCACCCATGGCACATTTACACATTTTTCCCATTTTTAAACACACACTATTTGCATACCATTTAACACATTAATTCTATATTCATACTTGCACATGATTCAGGTTACCTAACATGGTACTACTGTTTACAGAGTTAAAAAGTTACAAATTAATCCAAATCATGTTGAAATCATCTAATTAGTTTCTAATCACTTTAAGCATACTTTAGCTAGTCATTTCATCATGAAATACTCAATTCAGTACCTACTATCATCCAATTTACATGAAATTTTAATCACAGACCGTTTACAGATAAATCATCATGCATACCAATTTTCATATTTTTTGGAGTCATACACAATTTATGATAAATAAAACATGCATTCTGCCTAATTTATGAAGTCATCAATTAAGCATGGTACACAGTGCCAATTACATATTCCTCTATTCTAAAACTTGTATACAATAGTCATGATACTACATACAATTCTTGAGAATTAATTTGGCATCATACAATTTCTTGAAGATTTAAAACTGATCACGGATACTTACTATTTTACAGTTCAGAAATTATAATTATTTACTCGGATAGCAAAAAATTTCCAAATTTTCAAGGAATGAACTGACATCTACCAACATTGTAAAAAAATTCTATGACACTCAAATTCTACATGGATCACATAAACAGTAATTTACAAGATTAAGACCTGTCTAACATACATTTCAAGAAATTTTGATAAATAAAACATTTAACGAAATTTTGCAGAAATTATACAATATGGTCTACTAGATGTATTACATAACATATAAAATTTACAGTATATCCTCATGGGTAGAAATCCAAAAAAATAAATTATAAGGGGGGCAAACAACACACTGTTCTTGCCTGAAGAACTCAGTGGCAAGGGTGTGGTCGCCTACCATGTTAATGGCAACATATGTGGCCGCTAACTTCGGATCTTAACGGCAGCAAAGGTTGCCGTTAAGTTCCTATCTGTGCAGAACACAGACTGAACTCAAAAACTCGATTGAAGGGGGGTTCCAGGACTCGAATAAAATTCCATAAAATTTCCTAGGACCTACTAGACATATGTATGGATAGTGTGGAGGGTTTACTTGCCTTAGAAAAATTCTACAAATGGAGATTTGGGTCGAAGAAGCTCTCCTCGGCCAGTTCCAAGAAGCCTCCAAATCCTCCTCGATCCGGGTTTTGTGTCGATGCAGACTGCTACCCGGGGTCGGAGAAGCATTCCCCAACGCTTAGACTCCCCTCCAGTCACAGTAGAGCGCAAGAAGGAGTCACCAATCGCCAGATCCACGGGTCCAAAGTTCAGTTTTTTTTGCACACAGGGAGTTAGGGTTTCTCAAGAGAGCAAAAGGGGTAGACCCGGCCGGAGAGTGGGTGTTTTATAGGACTAAGGGTCAGATACGCATTTAGGTAGGGTTTCCTGACCGTTGGGGGTCGGTTACCAAAACAGAGGCGACATTTCTGGAGGCGTTTCCCGATCTAAAGACGCAACAGATCTGGGAGGTTAACGTCAACATCACTGGTCACCGGTCTGGGGTTGGCATCCATCGATGTGGCCGTGTACTCCCCATTAACGTCAACTCATGTTGACGCCAACAAGTCGTTTGGCCAGAACTTAAATACTACAGAAAATTATATTTACACAATGCATGTATATGAAATATACAATATATACATTAAAAATAATACTATTTATGTAATGTAAATAAATAACATGCACAATAAAACATATACACAGATTTACAACAATACATCAAGTAGTATGTATATATATTTATATTTACACACACACAAGCATAATTTCTTCACAAAATCATACACCTATATAAGAGAGTAAAATTGTAGGGCGTTACACCCTCTCCCCCTTAAAGAAACTTCATCCTCGAAGTTAGACCGACACTACTCAAACAACTGAGGATACTTATTCTTCATTGCATCCTCAAGCTCCAAGTAGCCTCCTCTCGCGAGAAGTTGCGCCATAACACCTTCACCGACGCAATGCTCTTGTTCTGGAGATGCTAAACCTTCTGGTCAAGAATAGCTACTGGTTTCTCCACATAAGATAGATCTGGCTGGATCTCCACTGGCTCGTGGCTAATAACATGAGATGGATCTCTGACATACCCCCTGAGCATAGATACGTGGAAAATAGGATGAACACCAGCTAACGCTAGGGGTAAAGCTAGCTCATATGCCACGTTGCCTAATCGTATGAGAATCTCATACGGGCCAATGAATCTAGGGCTTAACTTACCATGCCTGCCAAATCTAACTACACCACGAGTAGGTGAAATCTTCAAGAAGACATGCTCACCTACCTCGAACTCCAAATCCTTCCTCCTGTTGTCGACATAGCTCTTCTGCCTATCCTGTGCCGCAACAAGCCTCTTCCTAATAAGCTGGACCTTATCCGAAGTCTCCTGAACTAACTCCGGACCGATCAGCTGCCTATCGCCAATCTTCTCCCAACATAAAGGAGATCTACAAGGCCTACCATACAATGCCTCAAATGGAGCCATACCAATACTCGCATGGAAACTGTTGTTGTATGCGAACTCCACAAGAGGCAAATGGCGCTCCCAATCATCCTTCCAATCCAGAACACACGCCCTCAACATATCCTCGAGCGTTTGGATAGTCCTCTCGGACTGTCCATCGGTCTGGGGATGGAACGCCGAACTGAGCTTCAGCTCCGAACCTAACACATCCTGAAGACCCTTCCACAGTCTCGAAGTAAATATTGGATCTCGATCCGAAATGATCGACTTCGGCACACCATGCAATCTAATAATACTACTAATATACAATCTAGCTAAACTCTCTACTGACTGCTTCTTCTTTATAGGCAAGAAATGCGCAGTCTTCGAGAATCTATCTACTACTACCCAAATCGAGTCATTACCCCATCTAGATCGAGGTAAACCTGTTACAAAATCCATAGTGACAGCTTCCCACTTCCTTACTGGGATCTCCATCTTCTGCATAAGACCAGATGGTCGCTGTCTCTCGGCCTTCACTTGCTGGCATACTAAACATCCAGACACATACTCCGCTACATCCTTCTACATGCCAGACCACCAAAAAGATCTCTTCAAATCCTGGTACATCTTAGTGTTACCCGGATGAATAGAGAATCTAGACCTATGAGCTTCTGCTAATACATGTTCACGAACATCTATAATGTCGGGAACACAAATATGGTGTTGGAGTCTAATCACACCATCCTCATCACGAGCAATACCAGCCTTGCCCACTAACTCTTAGAGTCTAGGGTTGGCCTTCTGTTGCTCGATCACCTCATCCAACACTGAAGACCTAATGGACAACTGAGCTACAAATGCCTGACACAATGATGGTTCTAACTCAGTCATCGCACACGCCGCATCCTCCAACATCTTCCAATCCTGGTGGAGTGATGACCTCTTCCTACTAAGGGCATCCGCTACGACATTCGCCTTTCTAGGATGATACTGGAGGTTGAAGTCATAGTCCTTCATAAATTCAATCCATCTTCTCTGCCTCAGGTTTAATTCTTTTTGGGAGAAAAGATACCTCAAGCTCTTGTGGTCAGTGAACACCTCAAATCTGACACCATAAAGATAGTGCCTCTAGATTTTTAGTGCATGAACCACTGTCGCAAGCTCCAAATCATGAGTCGGATAGTTACGCTCATACTCCTTCAATTGCCGAGAAGCATACGCTACTACCCTTCCTTGCTGCATTAATACACAACCAAGGCCAATCCGAGATGCATCCATATAAATGGGAAAACCTTCATCACCACTAGGTAATACCAATACCGGAGCGGAAGTAAGCTTAGCCTTCAATAAAGCTTAGCCTTCAATAATTGGAAGCTACTCTCACATTCCTCGGACCACACAAACTTCTCACCCTTCCTGGTTAACTTAGTCAATGGGGCGGCAAGAGATGAAAATCCCTCAATAAATCACCGATAATAACCCGCCAGACCAAGGAAACTACGAATCTCCGAAGGGGTCCTGGGAATCTCCCAATCCAATACAGCCTGAACCTTCCCTGGATCTACTGCAACGCCAGCACTGGAGATAACATGCCCAAGGAAATGAACCTCGCGCATCCAGAAATTGTACTTGCTGAACTTTGCATACAGCTTGTGCTCTCGGAGAACCTCTAACACTACCCTCAAATGCTGACGGTGTGTGGCCTCATCCGGAGAATAGACCAACACATCATCGATGAAAACCACGACAAAACTATCTAAATAAGGTCTAAACACCCTGTTCATGAGATCCATGAATGCTGCGGGGGCATTGGTTAGACCAAACGGAAGGACCAAAAACTCATAGTGTCCATAACGGGTTCTAAACATCGTCTTAGACACATCCTCACTCCTAATCCTCAACTGATGATAGCCAGACCATAGATCAATCTTAGAAAAGATCGATGCATTCTGCAGCTGGTCAAACAAATCATCAATCCGAGGTAAGGGATACCTGTTCTTTACAGTCACTTGGTTTAGCTTCCTATAATCAATGCATAACCTAAGTGACCCATCCTTCTTCTTTACGAACAATACAGTTGCGCCCCAAGGAGAAACACTAGGGCAAATAAATCCCTTATCTAACAAATCTTGCAACTGCTTCCTTAGCTCCGCTAACTCTGTAGGTGCCATCCGATAAGGGGCCTTTGAGATAGGAGAGGTGCCTAGAAGCAACTCTAGTGTGAACTCTACCTCTCTAGCTGGTGGCAATCCAGATAAATCATCGGGAAAGACATCTGGAAAATCCTACACAACATCTATCTCCTCAAGAGTAGGTGACTCATCAGCCTTAGGTACTAATACCACGCTGGCAAGAAAAGCGTCACAACCCTTGTTCACCATTCTCATTGCCTTCATGGCAGAGATGACAAACTTTCCCGCTAAGTTCCTTGGCAATGGATGAGAAAATTCATCCTCACCGGGAATGCAGAAGATAATCTTCTTTCCAAGACAATCTACCAACGCATAGTGCTCCTCTAGCCAATCCAGACCAGGAATTGCATCATAGTCCTTCATCTTTAGCAAGAAGAAACAGCCTTCTAGAACTCTATCCTCAATGCACACCGATAAAGATGAAATACACTTCCTAGTCGATACCGTTCCCGCAGGTGTGTGCACAGACAAAGGGACTTCTAACTCCTCAGACTCTAATCCTGACTCTAAAGCTAACTACCTAGCAAAACGCTCGGAAATGAATAAGTGAGTGGCACCTGTATCAAATAAAACTCGAGCGTGCACACCCATGAAAAGAACCGTACCTTCGGTAACATGCTCTGCCTGCTCGGCGTCCTCACGAGCTAACACAAACACTTGAGCCGGAGCTCAAGGCCTTCCTGGCCTTCCTATCGCTGGCGCTGCTACTGCTGCCGCTGCTGGAGCTGGTCCGCGCTGGACTCCCTGCTGAAGTCTGGGGCAATCCTTTATCTTATGCTTGCTGCTCCCGCACTTCAAGCACTTCCCCGCCATCTTCCAACACTCCGTACCACCATGTGCCCTCCCGCAATGAGGACACTCCTTCTTACCACTGGGGGAATGCTGAGAAGATACCTAACGACTGCCGGATACTACGGAACGCTACGGTGACTAATATGCCGCCTTCTTCTTCTCCTGCCTCTGGAATGGAGCTGTAGGCCTCTTCTAAGAAGCCTTCTTCTCTTGTAGGTACTGCTCCATCTCTCCTTCCTTCCGACAAGCCGCGCTAAGAGCCTCATCGAGGGTACGATGGTCAAATGCCACCAACCTCATCCTCAGTGATGGCCTTAGACCCATCACGAACTTCTTCACCTTCCTGTGCTCATCAACAATGATATGAGGGTATACTTTGATAGCTCGGCAAACCTGGCCTCGTACTCCAGTACCGTCATGGAGCCCTGAGTCAAGGAGAGAAACTCCTGCTCCATCTTGTCCTGGATGTGCTCCAGAATGAACTTGGCCCGAAAGAGCCTCATAAACGCGTCCCAAGCCACCTCTACAGCACCATCCTCGAACCGGGTACGAAGCAATGAGGACCACCATACATCGGCTCGCTCCTGCCAAAACATTTCATATGGACCAATCCAAACAATCTAGGCTTAAAGAAATAGACATATATAAACAATTTACACATACCTGTAGCATATAGGTGGCTAAAGTGACCTTGTCATCCTCAGCACACCTAATCGCTCGGAAGATCTTTTCAATCTCCCTCATCCAGCTCTCCGCAAGCAACAAATCACTCTACCCCTTAAAAGAGGGTGGAGCCATCCTTTTGAACTTTTCCATGATGGAGGGTCCACCATGGTCATGAGCCTGGGGAACTGGCACCTGAGCCTGCTACAACCAACAACATAAGACACACATACACAATATAGAAACATAGCAAACATATGATTTAAATAAAATAAACTACTCTATCTTATTGATCTAACTTGAGCCTCCAACTGAGCCTAGAGTGCATTCTGAGTATGGGCCTGCATCTGCATAGCCTGGACTAGACCTTGCATGAGCACTCCATAATCTACTGGTGGCAGTGGAGGAAGCACAGGACCCTGGGGCGCTGGGGCCTACTGCTCACCCTGATCCTCACGCCTAGGCTCAACTCTCTCCTCTCTCCTCTGCTCACCCTCACGAGCAGGAACACCACCACGCCTACCACGCAAAGCCATAGCCTGCAAAACCAGTTAATCCCGATTAGGAACTAAACTATCGAATTCCTAGCTATGTGGACAATCTATAGAGACTTAGCATATAATGAAGATGATGGTATATGCATATTCATGTACTATCTCAACCTGTGGGCTCTGATACCAATCTCTATAACGACCCTCCTTATACCGGTATAGATATACCATCCTACATCGATATATAGAGCATCGCTACAGTAGGACATTTACCCAACACATATTCAATAGGCTGAGATGTACACAAATATAAACAATTGACAACGGAATAGAAAGAACTGGAAATAAATCTCTTATTCCATCATCCACATTTATACACAGTCTATATAGTACAAAAGAACTAAAGTTCTCATAACTGAAATTTAAATCAAATACATTGTCCACAACTTAAATATATATCGCCCTTTATTACATACTTATGAAAAGATACAAAAGTACAATTTCCCCACGGAGGTCTCCTACTCACGCTCCGAGTCACTGCTGACTATCTCCTCGGAAGAAGTAGGAATATCTGCACCTGTACGCCGAAGCAAAAAGTGAGTCTAAAAGACTCAGCAAGTAATTTCCATTCACATTAAACATACATACACCACATGGACACTTTACATTTAACAAAATAACTAATACATGTAGCATGGATTAAACAATCTTTTAATAAAACCTAAACATAATACTGCAACAATTTATACTACAGTACATGGTTTAAGTTCATTTTACAATAAGGAAACCTATCACATGCGTTCTACCAAAATTCTTTAACATGCTAACTCAAGGCATAATTTATTCTGTTCATGCTATGATATAAAAGCAAGGTAAGCAAGGTTTATACACATAATGGAAAAGATAATCCTAGCATGAATTCTATGAGCATTCTCTCATACATGGCATACTATTATACACATATAGCTTGCTGTTTTACATGAATTTAGCATACTCATAAAAAGATTCACATGCTCTCATGTTACTTTCACATATTCACAAGGTCACTTACACATTTTACACAATCACATTTCACATACTCATACTCATATTTTTCTCATTTAAATGCCATGACACATAGTCCAAACCACCTCTAGAAGGACACACACTTATCTCATCACACACATATCTATCACCTAGGCAACATAGTGATAGACTTTAGTTACTGAGCAGAACCGGGAGAAGCACTCTCCACCCTAACCAGTGGTACTTGTCCACCTCCAGGATTTAATCCCAATGCCTATGGGATCTCATACTCACATGAACCTTCCCGTAGGGACTTTACTACGGTACAATTCCTCAGCCCTCTAAGGTAGCAATGTCACCCATGGCATATTTACATATATTTCCCATTTTTAAACACACACTATTTGCATACCATTTAACACATTAATTCTATATTCATACTTGCACATGATTCAGGTTACCTAATATGGTACTACTATTTACAGAGTTAAACAGTTACAAATTAATCCAAATCATGCTGAAATCATCTAATTAGTTTCTAATCTCTTTTAAGCATGCTTTAGCTAGTCATTTCATCATGAAATACTTAATTCAGTACCTACTGTCATCGAATTTACATGAAATTTTAACCACAGACCGTTTACAGGTAAGGCATCATGCATACCAATTTTCATATTTTTTGGAGTCATACATAATTTATGATAAATAAAACATGCATTCTGCCTAATTTATGAAGTCATCAATTAAGCATGGTACACAGTGCCAATTACATATTCCTCTATTCTAAAACTTGTATACAATAGTCATGATACTACATACAATTCTTGAGAATTAATTTGGCATCATAAAATTTATTGAAGATTTAAAACTGATCATGCATACTTACTATTTTACAGTTCAGAAATTATAAATATTTACTCGGATAGAAATTTCCAAATTTTCATGGAATGAACTGATATCTACCAACACCGTATAGAAATTCTATGACACTCAAATTCTACATGGATCACATAAACAGTAATTTACAAGATTAAGACCTGTCTGACATGCATTTCAGGAAATTTTGATAAATAAAACATTTAACGAAATTTCACTGAAATTATACAATATGGTCCACTAGATGTATTATATAACATATAAAATTTATAGTATATCCTCATGCGTAGAAATTCAAAAAAAATAAATTATAAGGGGGCAAACACCACACTGTTCTTGCCTGAAGAACTCAGCGGCAAGGGTGTGGTCGCCTACCATGTTAACGACAACATATGTGGCCGCTAACTTCAGATCTTAACGGCAGCAAAGGTTGTCGTTAAGTTCCTGTCTGTGCAGAACACAGACTGAACTCAAAAACTCGATTGAAGGGGGTTCCAGGACTCGAATAAAATTCCAGAAAATTTCCTAGGACCTACTAGACATATGTATGGATAGTGTGGAGGGTTTGCTTGCCTTAGAAAAATTCTACAAATGGAGATTTGGGTCGAAGAAGCTCTCAGCCAGTGCTAAGAAGCCTCCAAATCCTCCTCGATCCGGGTTCTTTGTCGATGCAGACTGCTACCCGGGGTCGGAGAAGCCTTCCCTAACACTTAGACTCCCCTCCAGTCGCAGTAGATCGTCGGAAGGAGTCACCAATCGCCAGATCCACAGGTCCAAAGTTCAATTTTTTTCGCACACAGGGAGTTATGGTTTCTCAAGAGAGCAAAAGGGGTAGACCCAGCCAGAGAGTGGGTGTTTTATAGGGCTAAGGGTCAAATACGCATTTAGGTAGGGTTTCCTAACTGTTGGGGGTCGGTTACCAAAACAGAGGCGACATTTCCAGAGGCGTTTTCGGATTTGAAGACACAACAGATTTAGGAGGTTAACGTCAACATCACTGGTCACCGGTCTGGGGTTGGCGTCCATCGATGTGGCCTCTTACTCCCCATTAACGTCAACTCATGTTGACGCCAACAGGTCGTTTGGCCAGAACTTAAATACTATAGAAAATTATATTTACCCAATGTATGTATATGAAATATACAATATATACATTAAAAATAATACTATTTATGTAATGTAAATAAATAACATGCACAATAAAATATATACACATATTTACAACAATACATCAAGTAGTATGTATATATATTTATATTTACACACACAAGCATAATTTCTTCACAAAATCATACACTTATATAAGAGAGTAAAATTCTAGGGTGTTACAATGGCTACCTCGCTGTACCAACTTGTTTTCATCCGGTCGTGGAGTTCCCCAACTTTTTGGGGGTTGTGTACATCGATATCCTGCACCCAGGGGCTGAAACAGAAGCAAAAGTTCAAGCTGAACATGAAGCTGAAGTTAAAAAGATCACTAAGAAGCTGAGCTGCCACACTCATCACATGGAGCATGACAACCACAACAAGAGCAAGGGAAAAGGAACCAACAGATTTTTCAACAAGCAAGAGAGGATGAGAACATTGTCACTCGCCATGCGTAAGTCTCCAATTCGAGGACGAGTGTGCGGGTTGGTGACCTCAGGATCTATCTGCAGACCAAAAGAGCTAAGGCTGTATCAGAATGGGGTGCCCCAATAGTACCCGTAAAGAACTCATTTCAAGCTTTGACAGGCAAGAGGGAGATGTCTAACACCTTTAAGGGCAAGCTGCCCCCAAAGCCGATCAAGTTCAAGCAAGTGTGGAGACCCAGAAGGGTGCAGACACCTAGACAAGAGGAACTTGCTCCACAAGAAACAAAACCAAGAGAAACAACTGACGTGAAGGTCTCAAGCTATCAGAGACCGCCACTTGGCTTTAAAGCCAAAGTTCGACAGGGAGGGGCTTGTGCTTATGCCCGCTTCCATAACAAGAAGGCAGAGCTTTGAAAGTCTGCTTATATTCGACCTATTCGGGAAAATTCTCTCGCACCTGTGATCGCAACCACCCATGACCGACAGGGGGCAACATGGGTCGCATACAACCGCATCCCCCATCTCGCAAATGCCCCGCTGCAGCTAGCGAGAATGCAAAGAGATAAAAGAACTCCTCAAGCGGAAGCTGAGAGTAGTACTGATGAGAATGATGTTCCATGCGAACATGCCCATGAGCAGCCTGGGAAAGTCAAACCTTGGGTATCAGTCTTCAAGAGATTGTCCTTTCCCTCCCAAAGAGTCGAGAGAGACCGGAATGGGAGCATCAAAATCTTTTCATGCCACATGGCCGGTGTATGGGGCCGATACGGGGCTCTACCCACTGGGAATGAGGAAATCGTTGAATTGGCAGAAAGACCTGGTGCTGTCACTAGGAGAAGAGCAGTGGTAGCAGCCTTAGCAGTCGCATATGGAAATGCTGATGCACCTGCAGTGCATATGATGGTGGTTACTGCCAATGTAATTACTGCTCAGGACAGTGGGGGCAACAGTGAAATTTCACCGCCGCCGCCACTAGAAATGACACCTGGGGGTACAACACAGGAGATCCCTCTTGCTGCACCCCTAGATCCGGCTGCTACAGCAGTATCAGGCTGAAATCGAAGCACTTAAACGGAAAATAAAAGGCAAAGAGACTAATGAGCATGCAGCTCGAGAGGCTGAGGGTTCGGGAGAAACACCTCAAGGGACCTCAGGGTCAGTGAGGATCTCGGCCCAGTGCACCATCGCGCAGCCGTTAAATGATCAGCCCCAATAGACACCTGTGGTTACGGCTCAACTGCAGTGTCCACAGACTCAATATATCGTTCCTGAGCAGGAATTTGAAGATCAAGAACCGCCCCTGGTATCGCCGGTGGCCATTATAAACACTCCAAGCAATCAACCGGCCCACTTCTATCCTCAACAAGTGGACCCTGCCACCATCAACAAATTAATGGTGGAGCAAATGATTGAAATGAAGCTCGCCGAGTGGGGAGACAGAGAGCACATGGCTTTTGATGTGTATAGGGTACCCTACCTTGCACACCATGCTATGAAAAGACTGCCCCCGGGCATTACCAAACCTCCAAAGTTTGACAAGTTCAACGGACGGGGATCCCCAAAAGAACACATCGCATATTACATCAATGTGATGGAGGTTTTAGTAGCCGACGAATTGTATTTGTTGAAGTTCTTCGGCTCCTCCTTAACTAGACTTGCATTTGAATGGTACTCCAGCCTCTCGGCGGGGTCCATATCTGACTGGACTGACATGCAAAAGAAGTTCAGGGAAAGATTCTACATTGCTGAGAGGGAGGTAACAGTAGCTGAACTTTACGCAACAAAGCAAAAGAATGATGAGTCAGCACTGGATTACATCTAGCAGTGGAGGAACCTTAGCATGAGGTGCAAGCGTCCTCCTCATCAAGAAGATGCAGTCCAAATCTGCAAGCAAAGTCTAAAAAGAGAACTGCTGGAAAGAATGATCGGAATGGAGATCCGGTCATTCGATAGACTGAACAGTGTGGTGGCGGAAATAGAAGCCTTTTTGGTGAAATACTCCACCAATTCATTTACTGTTCAAAAGAGTAAGTCAGTCAACAAGAAGCCTGCTGAGAAGGAGGTGCATGCAGTGGATCTCAAAACCTTTGAGCAGCAAAGAGACGGGGGCAAGGCAGTGGCCGGATCCTCCGACAACAAAGCTGAACCGAAGAGAAAGGTTATCCCCTTTCAAGACAAAATGAGGAAGCCATATTCCTTCCCCAGAGAAAAGACCAAGACATTATTTGATTGGGGTATCAGATACAACAAGATCACCCTCCCAACACCTAAGAGACCTGACCAGGCTATAAATAAGGATGATCCTCGGTACTGTCTGTACCATCAGATCCTGGGACATCCTTTGGAAGATTGCTATGTTTTCAAAGACATCATGGAGTCTTTTATCAAGAAAGGTGAATTGTAAATGGGGGATTACAAGGTTGATCTGCCCCAGCCACATGAGCTACCTACCCGGCAAGCTGCGATCAATATGATCTCTCTATACCCGCAATTGCCAGAAGAGATATCTGAAGCCAGCACGGAGAAAACATACGAGAGTCATATCCTCACCCCAATAAAGGAACAGGAGGAGTGGCAAAAGGTGCCGGGCAAGACAAAGAAGAGATCAGAAAAGAAACCAGCTCCTACGGTACATATTCGGGGAGTGATGGCTCAACCGCCTCCACCAGTTGTCACCCTGATATGGTATCCAATAGAACCCATGGTTATCATCCAAAGAAACCCTGACAATAGAAGGCGTCGAACGCCTTTATCATTATACAGAGGGGGCAGCCCTTCGCTTGAGCGCTTGCAAGCGCTAATTGATGAATTAGATGAATATGAGCAGCCGCACAGGCATCCCGTCTGACTACAAGAGTATGTTCCATGGGATGAGCTTGAGAAGATGACGCTGGAAGCACCCATTGGGAAAGAGACACCTCAGCCCCAAGAAGAGTTGTTACGGGGGCAGGAAACTACAAAACCCAAGAAAAAGAGGAAAAGATCCAAGAAAAAGAAGGCATTTGCGCCTCTCTCGTGCAACACCATTTCATCTTTGCTGGGTTTAACTGAGCATTACGATGAGGAAGTAATCTATTCCCCATCCAATGACGTCAACCAAGTTGGAGCTTTAGGGGACGAGTTCGTAACAAGATCCGGGAGGAAATGGGGACGCCCTCCTCCGGCTAATCAAAATATCATCTTCAGGGGGGAGCCCTCCTATCAAATCCCGAAGCCCGAAGTTTGAGGGGTGCAGGTTCCACCTCCTTCGAGGCTCTATGCTAATGAAGAGGTTGAGGGCACGATCCCATCTTTTGCAGAATTTTTGGCAGCAGAAGAGCAAACCAAAGCACTGTCTAAACCCCCAATAGTACAAGAGAAAGCCAACAACAAGAAGAACAGTCCAGTCAGTGGACTCCAAGCCAAGATCAGCTCAAAAGACAAAGAAGAATTGAAGATGGATGATGTCGGAGCGGAGAGCAGGATCATCAAGCTGCTTAAGAAAATCCCTACACAGTTCAGTGTTTGGGAAATCCTATCCCTAAGTGAAGAGACCAGAAAGGCGCTAATCATAGCCTTGCAGACTCCGGCACAATATGAGACCTCCTGGCAGAAATGTAGGTAGAGTCTATCACATTCACCCCGGAGGACATGCTCCTCCCCATGACCACTCACAATAGACCCTTATACATGAGGGGGCAGTTAAATGGGCTGCCCCTAAACAGAATTCTGGTAGATCTTGGAGCAGCTGTCAACATTCTACCATACAAGATTTATCAAAAGTATCTCTTTGATGTGCATCTTGCCCCTGTACACGATGTAAGGATAGCAGGCTTCAACCAAAAGTTTGAGGTTCCCTGAGGAGTTGCAAAGTTTGACTTGATCTTGGGGGACTTCAAGACAAAAGTCCAATTTCATGTGATCAATGCAGGCACATCCTACAAAGCTTTGTTGGGCCGGCCTTGGCTCCATCAAAATGGGGTGATCCCATCGACATTGCACCAGTGCATTAAATACATAAAAGAAGGGGAGGAGCAGAGGGCTTTTGCCGATGCACACCCATTTGAAGTTTATAAGTGTCATCTCCTGAATGCTAATTTGTATCTAGAGCACTCAGAAAGCCAAGTCCCTCAGAAGGGCAAAGAAAAAGAGATCATCATCGCTGGTAAGTGGTTTCCACCGTCGTCGCCAGGGATTGCTGCTGTAGAGCCTACACCAATGAAGAAGGTGGATGTGCAGTCATGCGATGCCTCAGTTTGCAAACATGGCTCGGCTATGCAAATAGAAGATGAAGAGTCGGAACTTATTCTAGTTCCAGAGGGCCTCACAAATCTGGCCGCTGAAATAGACTGTCAAACTATGAGGGCGTTGAAGACCATGGTGATATCTCACCCAGGTGGTATGTGGCTGAGGAGCAGCCAATGAGAAGGGATGATGATTGTAAAATCCCCAAAGAGACTGTAGATCCTTTGGTGCCAATGACATGTCCAACGCAGTCACTCAGCTGGCTAAAAAACAACAAATCCCCTTCTGCCAATGGCTCAGTCAGAGGGAAATGTTTAGAAAATTATGGTACCCTCCAAACTTGGACAGGGAATTGTTGAAAATTACATAACACCCAGGACTCGGCTTGTCACTAGGAGGAAGCTATACCATTGGCATGATCAGCTTTGCCAGCCAAACAAAGAAGAGCCCATCAGGGGTGGTTTATGATGACTACCCTGAAGAAAGAGACATTGCTAAAGCAACTACAACCGCAAGTGATGAACCTCCCTAGGGGGCAATGATGTCTCCAACATGTACCCCCGTGGAGCTCCCTGCCACTCAGGTACTCCCGACAGCTCGAGAAAACAGAAATGATGAGACTGTCCAGCCGGTCTCTACAAGCTCAGAAGAGGCAAGAGACCAAGAAGTGACAACAGGCATATCGCCAAATCCAAGCCAAGAGGCCCAATAGACAGAAGAGATTGAAGAGAGTTTGCCAGCTGAAGACCGGAAAAGAGAATACATGGAGGTGCTAGAGGCTGAAGCTGATGAAGAAGGCTTTGTGGACCTCCAGTCGGCACCGGAAGAGTTTGAAGACAGTGGCCAAGCCACAGTTGATTAGTTGGTAGAAATAAACCTTGGCACGAAGGATGATTATAGACCAACCTTCTTAAGTGCCCTCATCCCAGAAGAAGAGAAGCAGCGATTGTAATCACAGGGATTGGCTTCCCCTCGACACGGACATGAATATCAAATATGATAGCATGGGAAAAAGGATGTGATCGCCACCTAGATAAGTTGCCTAATGATATGGAAAGACAATGGCTAACTTAAACTAGGAAAAAGGAAGAGAACAGGAAACTGACCTGGTGTCGCGGCCGCCATAGCCGCCGCGTCTCTAGTATCACGTCCATGGAAATCGACGCGTCTATGTCGCGTCACCCCAGGCCGTCGTGTTCTCTGAATGCGGGAGAATTGATGTTGTGACCTTCTTCTAGTCCTCCAGCCGGCCAGAGCACCAGAGCTTCTCGTAGACTTTGCTTGCTTGCCTATCAATCAAAAGAAAACATAAAGAAAAGACCCTATTAGAACATGTAAAGTGTAGTATCTATTCTAAAAGACGAAATGAAATGGGAGATCATGGTGGGAACGCGCCTGGGATGGTTTTAAACCCCTGTGGGTGTGGGAAAACGTGGGTGGATGGTGGATATGCTCTATTTAAAAAGGACATAAAAATGCATGTAGAAATAGAAAAGAGGAAGAGGAAAGGGAATGAGCCCCATTAGGGCGACTTCCTGGCGTGGATGCAGCTCCGATGATGTGCAGAGAGGTCCAGGAGATTGCTAGAGTCGCCCTCTTCACGTTCCTAGCTCCATTGATGGTGAAATGAGTGAGTTGTGAGGAGTGGAATGTGAAGAGAATGAAGGGAATGAGTGGCTGCGTGTCTAAGTCTAGTTCAGAGGAAATTTTGGCAGCCCTTCAGGGTAATCATGAGGCTCTCCTCGTCCATGAGGAGGGGCCTTCCTTATATAGAGCTTGGAGTGAGAAAATTAGGTATTATCTCCTCAGAAAGGTTTAGAAATTAAAAATGGGGGATAAAGCTCTATCAAAATTGGGTGTAGAGTCCTTAGGGGAGCTTAGGAGAGTCCCTAGGGCCAAGGATCCGTCCAAGGGGTCGGGATAACCCTCTTAGACCAAGTCAAAGTGCATGGGAGGATAAATAGGGTGTGGTTACGGAGGCCAGAGATCTCGGACATTGTCGCGTCAGATCGTAGGGTCGTGACTAGAGACGCGACGGTGCGGGGGACGCGACAGCATTGCCCACGTGCATGGATAATGCATGGACTGTCGCGGCGGCCCAACCCATCGCGACTATAGTCGCGGCGCCACGATGCGTCGCGACAAGGAACCCGAATATCTTGGATTATTCTCTCTAACCACATGATAAAATAGGAGTTATATTCCTCTAGGGACTCTCAAATGATTGATTTCGGGATTTCAAGGTATTTTTAATGGATTGATGGGCTCAAATCAAGGCAAATGATGGGCTCAAGGTGAGTGACCAATTAGGGGCCCACTAAGGTAGCAAGAAATGTGGTTCAACCCATTAGTCATAATCGGGTGTCTACAGATTGCCCTTCCTTGGCTTCTACTTTGCAGGGGAGCGAAGCGGAAGTGGCGTGGAGATGTCATGAAGTGACGGTGGAACGGAGATGACGTGGAGCGGACTGAAAAGCGGAGACCAAGGTAAAGAGACACCCGATCTTAGCTAACAGGCAATTGGAATCTTTGTGAAAGCCCCGAGTCAGTTGTTCGAGTAGAATGCAAGAAGAGCACAAGTCTGGACGAGAGGAAAAGAAGAGATCAACCCCTCGATTGAGAGGTACCCTAGCCGATTGGCCTGCAGGTTTCGTTTTGGAAGGACATGTGCGTGCCAGGCAGGTAACTCATGACTCTGTCCTGGGAGCGGTTCGCAACCAAAACGGATCAAAGGAAAATGATGAATAATTGGATGGAGAATCCAGACAGGGAAATTCTTGTCAATCTGACGGGAACAACTTGCTCGGAGGCAAACCTTCCGATTCGGAGTGGAATTGGATTTCTTGTTTGGAACATGAAGGATGATTGGGCACTCAACACGAGCTCATCAATGGTCAAGAATGAGTCAGGAAAAGTTCAAAGTCCTACATGATGCATGCTGGGCTAAAAATAAAAAAAAAACGTCAAAACAAATGCAAAAAAAATGAGAAAATATAAAATATATCAAGGATAATATTGTTAAGTCAAGTAAGAACAGGTCAAGAGACTACCCGCAATCACGGTGTAGGCCTGAATCTATCGTCCCCGTGCTTAACTAACTCAACGGCCTATCCAATGATTAACAATGTGTACCTAGATTATCACTGTTTTTGGTAAAGGGGAACTCAAATCCCAGAACACATTGAGAACCAGCTGGTCCTTGAAACGATATAATAGGTAGAATACCATATAGTAATGCGAGGAATAGGGACAGAAATACGATACCTGTCTTACCTGTGACGAAATCTTTTTTGATTTTCTGAATTTCTGATTTTTTTTATTAGAAATAAACACAATGGAATATGAAACACAATCAATTATAAGCAATCAATCAACATATATACACAGTTCAAGGATGAAAACAGCCCCTCGGGTGGAGAGGCGACAGCCGAAACGACCGCGACCATGTCGCGTCGCAGCGCCCTGTCGCGACATGGTCGCGTCAGATCGCGGCGTCGCGACTCGGACAGAGCTCGGAAAGACCAGGGAACCGGGGTTCACCCTTATCCTAAGACACCTAGATCAACACTAGGACTCCTAAACCTCTTCTAATCTTATCCTAAGATCTAGTCTCGGGATTAGAGTGGGTTTCTAACCCTTAAGACTTAATAAATGGAGGGTTGAGTGTGCTAATCCCGCAGCTAACCCCTGGCATCCTTTGCTCTTCAAGTTCAAACTCTCTTTTCCTCTCTTGCAACCATGAAGATGAATTATTCGGCTTTTGCAGAAGATATCCCTGCTTACTCCAGCCCAAAAGCTGCTAGGGAGACATATGCCGATCTGAAGCAACTCTCCGCTATCCCGGGGCACATCTACACACGTCCGGAGCTCCAAGTAAGTGCCATTTTCTTCTTGAGATTCTGAACTTTTTGCACTGCTCTGCTTTTTTTTGCTCTATTTTTTTTTTTTACTCTTCTCTTTTCTCTTTTTTTTTCTTCCGTTCTTCATGCTTCTTCTTCTATCTCAGATCCTCCCCGGCCAACGACGATTCTCAAAGATGCCGTGGCTGGTACCCATGCTTGAGTTACTGCCGCCCACGTCTATTGGTCACTTGAAGGAGTAGGGGCTGTCCACCGTCTTCGTACTGGCCAAAAACTACAACAAGTTGGTGCATGTGTGGGAGAGTGTCACAGCCATGGTGGAGTTATGGCATCCACAGACCAACTCATTCATTTTTCCAGAATTTGAGGCAACGATCCTCCTAGAAGAGTTGGAAATCATGCTTGGCCTCCCACGCTATCAAAGGGGCGAAGAAACGGCAATCTCCTACACCATGGAACAGATCAACTCATGGAGCATCTTGGCATGCATTACCACAAAGAAGAACGATCTCTACTCTATGACTAGCGGTATGCATGTTCACCTCCTCCCGATTGCTCAGTGGATTATTTCACAGTGTAAGCGGAAGACCACGAACTACACCGCCATCGCCAAGGCAGCTGCCATATGCATTTGCGGCATCATACTCTTTCCGGAAGCTGACGGTGCCATCTCTTTTGGCAATCTTAGCATTATTGACTCTATCTCCGAAGGTATGAAAATTAGGCAAGCCGTCCTGGGTTTTCTATATACTGGCCTGACCTCTGCAGCACTTGGGGGTCCCTTCTATGGATCGGTCGTCGCCTTTGAGCTATGGATGGGGATGCATGTTCAATTCCGGGCGGTGGAGGACCTGACCATGGAATGCAAGACAATGCTGAACCACCCACTAGCGTACGTGGGCGGGCGGCTTCACATGAGCCCTCGGGCGTGGTGCAAAACGTCTCAAGTGAAGGGCATACAAGCCTGGCGCCAATACCTCCGAAGTCTGACCGTGGCGGATTTTGACATGCGCCCTCGATTCATGCACGGTCGGACAATCCACCTTCCTCAACATGCTGGGCTTGCTTTGAGGCTGCTGGGCAACGGGGCGCTAGTTTCTTACAACCCGGACCGCTGCCATCTCCAATGCGGTGCGGCTCGCACGGTGGTTCCACTTCTATCACACTTCCCACCTATCCAAGAGAGGAAGAGGGGCGATGCACAGGACGAACGCGACATGCGCAGCGCCATCGTCCACTGGGAAGGATGCGCGACGAGCGCGATTCAAGCCGAGGTGGAAGAAGATGACGAAGCAATCATGGAATACATTGAAGCTTTGAAGAAACTTCAGCCTGCGGGAGGGAACAATTGATTTGATTTGATTGATTTGAATTGTAAGCCAGATGATAGTTAGGAAAGGATTTGAAAGTATTGTTTGATTGTTTAGAATGAATTAGAGCATGTAACAGACTTTGCATTTGAATGAAATAGAGTGAAATTTTATGCAAATGGAAGGGCTCTGTTGATGACGCGACAGCCAGGGGTGTCACCTTTATGTCGCGGCCATGCGGGGCGTCGCGACACTGTCGCGGCAGCCCAGAGGGTCGCGACATGAACGCGACCGCCCGCTGCGTCGCGTCTTGAACCGATCGATTCAAAAACAAACGGCCCCCCTTTCCTTCTTCCTTTCCGGTTTTCAAAAACCCAAATCTCCAAACCTTGAACCTTTCCCCCAATCCCTTATTGCATTCCGACCTCCTTGCTAGCTAGACACCCACTCCAAAACAACCTTAACAGAATGGAAGGAGGAAAGGACATCGACGAGGGCTCATCGCGAAGGAAACGCCAAGCGGAGCGTCGGAGCTCACGACGGCGGATGGAGGAGCCTCCGGTCGAAGAGGGGTGCCCGAGGTCGCGATGGGAGAGGAGGAGGAGAGGGATGACCCCGGTCGCGAATGTGGAAGAGGAACGGAAGAGGCGAGCGAAAGCCATGAAAACGGTAAGTGCCCCTTCCTCAAACCTTGAATGGTAGTAGAATAGAGGTAGACGGAGCCCCTAGAGGGCGAATGTAGGGCGAAACGCCCATGAAAATGAGGATCAAACAAAAGGGGCTCCGGCCGGTTTGATTCTGAGAACGCGTCAGCACGACCCGTCGCGACATGGTGTCGCGGCGGGGCGGGGCGTCGCGACAGTGTCGCGACGTCTAGGGCAGACGCGACCTTATCGCGACCTACGAAGGTGACGCGATAAGGTCGCGGTGTCCCGCACCGTCGCGACAAGGTCGCGGCTGCAACAGCTGTCGCGACTTTGTCCGAACACACAAAAAAAACCTGAAATTGAACTTGAACGAATTTCGCAGGGTGAAATGAGGGCTCGAGTGTCATGGACACTGGTGCTGGCTGCTTTCTTGGCTTTCCACCCTTTCCAGCGAGAGCGAGTAGAGGAGATGGGGTTCGGGCAGATCTTTAGGATCGTGAGGATGAGGGTGGACCCAGCCCTTACCCAGGCCCTGCGGAGTAGGTGGGACACGGAGGCGAGTGCCTTCGCATTCCCATGGGGGCATATGATCCCTAGCTTGAAGGATGTGAGCCGGATCACAGGGCTTAGAGTCTATGGGCGGGCAGTGAGCGGCTACACCTATCCCTGCTATCATGACTTAGCTGAGCGCCTCCTAGACCTCCTAGTAGAGTGCAGGTCCTCCTAGTGCCTAGGGTAGCATTGTAGGAGAGTCTGGGCTTGTACGAGGCGGGAAGAACGCAGGGGAGAGTGAGGATGAGTACCTGGCGAGGCTAGCTAGGGTCAGCCAGAGGGAGCTTGCGAGCGGCTCCCGCAGGCGGACTTGGACCGTTTCTCGTTCTCTGGTAGACTCTTGTTTGCCACGAGAGGCGACGCAGTCCACTGCCGCTTCCTGCCCTTGCTAGAGGACCTAAGTGAGGTAGGGGGGTATGCTTGGGGAGCAGCCTTCTTAGCGCACCAGTTTGACGGTTTGAGCGCCTCAGAGCGGCAGACGTCTACGAGCGGCTTCTACCCCTTCCTTCAGGTACACCTTCTCTCCTAACTCTCTTGGATCTAAACATCATTTTGCTTAAACTGCCAACTGATTTGTCTTTCATCTTGCAGGTTTGGGCCTATCTACACCTCCCGGCCCTGGGGAGAGGGGATCTCACACGGCCGGGCTTCGTGCCCATTGCACGCCGTTGGGACTCTCGCCGAGACACCCGACACTTGGTTGACCAGCTGGAGTGCCTACAGGAGGTCATTGACAGCTACCCTTATCTGGATGTAAGTACCCTTAATCCCTGCCTTTTGAATTTATTTGCTTGAAATGACTGATTACTTCTCTTTCGCAGGTGGTTTGGCAGCCATATCTGGGGGAGGGTGATGAGGGACAGCCCTAGTTGGTGCAGGCCCGCCCCTACTTCGGTAGGTCGGTGTGGTTGCATGCGCTGAACCTTGTGCTACCTCTGAACCTATTTCTGACCTAGCGCTCCCTGGGCCTCAGGCAGAGTGTTGTGGAGTTCCCCGTCCGGGACCGGTTTTGCCGGCCGGGTCAGAGTTTTCGGGGACTTCACGACACAACAGACTGGCGGGAGCGCGTGCGAGAGCAGCTCGAGAACTGGGAGCGGAAAGGCAAGGGTGTCAGATCGGACGCGACCACTGATGATGCCTACCTCCAGGCGTACGCCTTGAAGTATGGAGGAAAGGTATACAAGAGCGCCCGACACCAGGTAAAACTTCTAAACCACGGCTCAAAGAATTCGGATTTAATGATTAGAACTGATGATTTGGCAATTCCTTGCAGGTGGATGTGACAGGTGAGATCACTTCGCTCCGAGCCTTGCTTCAGTCGGCGGTGCAAGATCGGGAGGTAGCCCAGAGGCAGACGGCAGAGCTGGTAAGTACCGTGTTCACTTTCAGCCCCCCCTTGATTCAAGCAAAAAATTGAAACTGACATGCCTTTTGCGTGCAACGGAGTGAGCTGGAGAGAGTGAGGGGTACCGGAGCAGGCGGTGCTTCCTCCTCTCGGAGCGCAGGGGGCTCTCCATCGCTCATGGAGGCTCGACTGGCAGGGGCAGTGCTGAGAGCTGAGGAGGCTCAGAGGCACTTGGAGGAGCGGGTAAGTTCATTTAAACACTTGAGTCGTTTATTTCCAAATGATCCTGATTGATTACTTGTCGTGCAGGAGAGAGACTTGGAGTTGGCTCACGAGCAAGCCATGACGTTGCAGAGCGAGAGGGACCAGCTGCGCATCCGGGCGGAGGCGGCTGAGGCACAGGTGGCGGAGATGACCGGGAGCTGGCGACGCTGCGGGTACAGAGGCCGCCCGGAGATCAGGAGGAGGTGACCCGACTGCGTGCAGAGCTGTTGGCACAGCAGACACTGGCGCGGGGCCTTCAGCAGATCGTGACGGATATAGGCCGATCGGCAGTCGGAGCCGGAGCGGGGCGAGCGTGAGCAGGGTGACCGGCGCCTCCGTCGGGCAGTATTTAGCGGGTTCCTCCAGCAGGCGGAGGAACGAAGAGGAGGAGAGGCACCGGCAGGGCGAGGGTAGTGCTCATGAGGGTAGAGGGGGTGGCGAGATGTTGCCACCTCCGGATAGGCGAGAGGATCTGGGGAGAGTGGCGGTGGACAGTGAGGAGACTTGTGAGCCACCTCCCTCTTATCTATGTACATTTTGTTCATATCTCAGCGCAGTTTTACTTTCATGCCAATATTTATGATAAATAAATGGTTTGCAATTGACACGAGTGAGATGAGAGTTTCAAACAAGCGAGAGAGAAAGGGAGTCTTGAGCGTGATATTGTACTCTGCCCTTGAAATGCCTGTTCCTGCACACTTAGAAGACAAGAAGATCAAGTTAGATGTTCTTAGGCTCAGCCCCTTGCACGTAAAATGATAAAATCTAACTCCGTAATTGTCAAGGGGCCGAGCCTTATTAAATAGGCGAAAAGACAATGAAAATAATGCATGCTAAAGAAAAGCAATATGTACACATTTTTTTTATTTTTCTGAAAACTATATTATTAATTTTTTATGATTTTAGAAATCTTTTGATTTTTTGGATTTTTGGAAATTTGATTTTTTGTTTTGGGGATCTTTTGATTTTTGGATTTTTTTGAATTTTTTTTTTTTGGTTTGGGGAATTTTGATTTTTTTGGATTTTGGGGATCTTTTGATTTTTTGGATTTGGGATTTTTGATTTTTTTTTGGTTTTGGGGATCTTTTTGATTTTTTTGGATTTTTGGAATTTTTGATTTTTTTTGGAAAATTCTTTTGATAACAACACTTCTTAATGTTGAGCGATTAACCGTGAGCCTTACCTCTATCTCATTTTGGAGAGTAAGATTTATGTGCAACGCATATTTGTCTTCGGTTTGCTAAGATTTCTTGCCCCTGTGACAATAATGTTCCAACACAGACCAAGCGTAGGGTTCTTTGGTCATTTTTAGGGAGGATAGGAAGAATATGAATGTGATAAGACTTAGTCTCGGGGTCGGGGTTGCCGACTTGTACGACTTGCAACAGGTAAGCTACATGTGCTATTCATCTGTTGTCCAGGGACTTTAGGGCCACAGTATTTTCTCTTTTGACTGGGGCATGCGCGCGACCGGGCTCAAGGGCGTCCCGCGGGGAACTGTACTGCCACTCTTTAACATGCCCCTTCATTTTATCATTTCGTCGCTTTATTTTTGTGCTATATGCTTTTCTTAGAACTGCCCGTCCCTCCTTGAGACTTCAAACACATGGTCTATACTGTTGCATGTTTACATGTTAGCCTTCCCTTTGCCCCTAGACCTTGTCCGAGTAGGGAGAGAATTGACCTTTTGTTTCCCGAGCAAGGGCTAAGTGAGAACACTGTATGTGAAGGGACAATGACCTTAGGCTACCATGTTGAGTACGTGATTGCGCATAAATATTATTTCGTCAATATGAGAGGGAGCGAGACACTTGGCAAATGGCTACTTATTAATTGGTGTTGTTATCAAAAGACTGTTGATCAGGGGTAGAATCTTTTAAGATATAATCCATTCCATGGGTGAGAGAGTTCATCACCATCGGCATTAACTAACCTATATGCGTTTCCCGGGTACACTTCTTTAATGACGTACGACCCTTCCAATTTGCAGACAGTTTTGATCTTGGACCTCCAGGTTTTATGAAAATTCGCTTCAAAACCATGTCTCCTTCTTGAAACTTACGCTCAATCACTTTCTTTTGAAAAGACCTCGAGAGTCTATTTGATATGAAAGCACATGATCGGCTGCAGCTAGACGCCGTTCATCCAAGAGCTCTAGTTGTGTAAGTAACGCCTCCCGATGTTCATCGGGATTAAGTTCTTTGTCCAACTGAATTCTTAGCGAAGGGATGAGAATCTCGTGTGGACATGCCGCTTCCATTCCGTATGTAAGTGAGAAAGGGGTTTGCCCCGTAGGTGTGCGGATGGAGGTGCGGTAGGCTCACAGAGCCTCAATCAGCTTTTCTGGCCAATCAGCGAATTTATTAGACTCACAAGTCTTCTTCAAAATCTTTAAAAGTGTTTTATTCGTGGCTTTGGCCTGGCCGTTGCCCTGTGGATAATAAGGAGACGAATGATGCAAAGAAATATTGAACTTCTTACAGAGGTCTTGAAGGTCTTGTGATATGAACTGAGGTCCATTGTCGGTGACGAGGCTGCCAGGTACTCCAAACCGCGCAATGATGTTCTTCATGATGAACCTGCACAAGTCGAACCTTTGATTTCTACAAATGCTTCTGCTTCGGCCCATTTGGTGAAATACTCAGTAGCAGTGAGGATGAAGGATTTTTGTTTTATCTGAGCATTAGGATCACCAAGGGGCCCGATGATATCAAAGGCCCACATGGAGAAAGGCTAAGGAGAAGATAGTGGATGCATAGAGGAAGACGGAGCATGGATTTTATCGTCATGGATTTGGCATCTGACACACCTACGAATGTAGGCGGCACAATCCTCTTCTAAGGTTGGCCAGTAGTAGCCCTGCCTAAGGATCTTTTTGGCTAACATCTGACCATTCACATGCCCTCCGCATTCACCGGAGTGAGATCCTTCCACTATCTTCCAAGCCTCTTCATCGGTCACGCATCTGAGGAGCATTCCACTTAGAGCGCGTCTGTAAAGGACTTCACCCACGAGGGTATACTTCAATGCCGCTCTACGGATAGCTCGCCTATCTTCTGCTTCAGCTTCTTCTGGGAAGGTACCGTCTCTGCAAAAATGCTCAATCTCATGGTACCACGGCCTCTCTTCTTCCATCAATTCCCTAATTCAACAGCAACAACTCCTTCGCTTCTTTCTTCTCTGCCTTCAACACTAGGGAGCTCCTACGGTTTGAGAACCAAGGATCCTGAGTTGAGGGAGGCTTCTAATCTCTGAACGGTGATAGTCTCAGCGCTACGGATGAGAGCGAAGGAGAGAGACGAAGCTACGATGCCAGAGCATCGGCCATAATGTTTGGGAGAGAGGAGTATGAATGTAGATGAGTTGACGGAATTGCTTGGAGGAGCGTGACCAGATCTTGATAAGGCTTGAGTTTGGGGTCACGAGTGCGATAGGTAGAGAGGACTTGCCGAAGAACGAGCTGAGAGTCCCCTATGATCTTAAGGTGACGGGCACCTAAAAGGTAGGCAAGCTTAAGACCGGCTAGGAGAGCCTCATACTCGAGATGTTGTTGGTGGCGTAGAACTGGAGTTGATAAGCCAGGGAATGGTGATCCCTTCTGGGGTGAGCAAGACTACACCTATGCCCCGTCCCCTAGAATTGAGAGCTCCATCGAAATGGAGGGTGACCAGAAGGGATCGTGAGAGACAAGTGATAGGTTTTCGTCGGGGAATTCTCTTGAACCATATCACTATGAGGAAGAGGAGGTGAGCAAGGTGCTCACAATGGCATACCTTTTATGGCTTTCTGAACAATAAGGAGATATCAAAATGAGAGAGGAAACTTTGCTAGCGTGCCAATCTGTCGGCGAGGACTGGCTTTCAGGAGATACCTAATAGGGTCCATTCTAGAAATCAAACTAACCTTATGAGCTAGGAAGTAGTGCTTCAATTTCTGCACTACCCAAACTAGCGCTGCACAAGTTTCTCCATTGTGGTGAGTTTGAGCTGGAAGGATTGAATAGCCTAGATAGGTAGTAGACTGCCCTTTCTTTGCCGGATTCATCATGCTGAGCAAGGACAGCTCCTAGGGAGTCCTCAACAGTTGACAGATATAGGATTAGGGGTTTCCAGGGACAGGCGCCTGAAGCACGGGCGGATTCATAAGGTAACTTTTGAGCTCATCGAAGGCCTCTGGCATTTAGCATTCCATTCAAAATTAATCCTCCTCTCAATAGTTCGTAGAAAGGACGACATCTTGAGAGTGCTGAGATATGAATCTCTTATGAACTGCAGCCGACCATCAACCTCGAAGCTCAGATATGTTCTTAGGAGGAGGCATCTCATTGATGCCTTGGCCTGTGCGGGTCTA
Source organism: Colocasia esculenta (assembly GCA_014218235.1). Taxonomy (NCBI): domain Eukaryota; kingdom Viridiplantae; phylum Streptophyta; class Magnoliopsida; order Alismatales; family Araceae; genus Colocasia; species Colocasia esculenta. The sequence continues at coordinate 35,523,902 of CM024766.1, forward strand.
TCTGAATCCCGTTACTAGCTATGAAGCCTAGCAATTTCCCGAGGAAACTCCAAACACGCACTTCTTTGGATTCATCTTCAATTGATACTCTTATGCGCGACGGAATACTTTGGCCAGCACGGAGGAATGCTCTCTTCGAGTGTCTTGACTTCACCACGATATCATCCACGTAAACCTCACATCAATATGTATCATGTCGTGGAATATCGCTAACCATTGCTCTTTGATAAGTGGCGCAGCATCTTTAATCCAAATGGCATGAACACAATAGCAATATGTTCCCCCTGGGGTGGGGAAGGAGGTCTTTCTTGATCCTCCGGCTTAGACGAATTTGATTATAGCCGGAGTACCCATCCATGAACGATAGAGTTTCGAAACCTGCGGTATTATCGATCAAAACATCAAATGAGGTAGCGGGAAATCGTCCTTAGGAATGCCTTATTCAAATCCGGAAAATCTATGCAGATGCGCACTCTTCCGTCTTTCTCAGCACCGGGACGATGTTGCCACCACAAAGGATAGAGGACTAACGGATAAACTTGGCTTTGTGTAGCTTATCAATCTCCTCTTCATCTTAAAGCGATGTGGGGGAGGAACTCCTTAGCTTTTGTTTGACGGCAACTGCCCCTGGCTTCAAAATTAACCTATGCTCCACCAAATCGGGGTCAATGCCGGGCATGTCATCATAGGACCAGGCAAATGAATCCTTGAACTCCCTTAACATTTCTATGAGCTCTTCTTCTTCTTCAGGCGGGAGACCAGAAGCTATGGTTAAGAGCCTGGGGTCCTCTTGCGTTCCCACATTTACCTCTTTAGTAGGTTCGTCGACTGCTGAGGTAGGTTCATCGAATCTCCTCATACCACTAGCATACGCCTCAGCAGCATCCTCTATCTCAACACCATTTTCATCTAATGGGTCTTCTTCGGCTACGATTTCATATATCCCAAAGCCGTCGTCTAGCCCTTCCTCTATCGGCATCTCCTCTAAGTCAGAACTACCGCTTCTTGACGAACTCTCTTGACAGCTAGAAGAGCGCCACATCTATGGACTAAGTCTAAGAGGTATCTACGGGGTACGCCACTACCCTTCTTCTTCCTAGACGGGGACGGGACTCACTAGAAAACTACCCTGAACTTGAGCTAGATTTGATATTTACAGGAGGCTCTGGAGAAGCGTCCAGAGGTTTAATGGAAGGGAAAACAACGGGTGCGGCAGGGCCGCGAAGATCCTCGATGGAGCTGGAGGAGGAAGCGGGCCACCGAGCTCAGGGTGCCGGCAACAGCATCGGGGTGTAGGGGAGCAGAAGGCCCCTCACCCGAATCGCCTGGAATGGCCATGTCTGACCACCAGGTGAAGGCACGACTGGAGCGAAAGAATGACGACGATGGCCGCTGGGGAGCAGATGTGACGGGGATCGCCGTCGAGAGAGGGAGCAGGAGAGGGGTGACGGGGATCGCCGTCGAGATCAGGAGTAGGAGGGAGGTGACGGGGATCGCCGTCGGAAGCAGGAGCAGGAGGGGGGGATCGCCGTCGAAAGCAGGAGGAGGAGGGGGTGACGGGGATCGCGTCGGAAGCAGGAGCAGGAGGGGGTGACGGGGATCGCCGTCGGAAGCAGGAGCAGGAGGGGGTGACGGGGATCGCCGTCGGAACAGGGGGCACACACACAATTTTTGTCATTGGAATTTTTTTTTTTGATGAAAAAGGAACTACATTAGATAAATGGCTTCGAAAAAAGACAAGACCGAACCGTGAAGGAAATGGCGAGGTGGGGTGAAGGAGAATGAATGCCTCAATGGCGGCGGGCGAGATTTGGACAATGAAGGGAAGAGGCAACAAGAATTAACATTGTAGGATGAAAAAAGTGAACGGGAGAATGAAGTATAAGTAGGGTAAATGGGATGGAAACAATTCCAGGGCAAGACGGCGGTGGGTTGATGGATAATGGACTTGTGACATCAGTGAACAGGAGGAGAGAAGGCTAAACTGGAGCATGAATGAGAGGAGGGAAAGAAGGAAAAGTGAGGGAAGGAGAGGAGAAGAGAAAAAGACAGGATGATGAGAAGAAAGGAAGATCTAAGGATGATTTTCAAACAACAGACTAACTGATGAGACAATATCATCTTGATCCGATCCTCAGTATCTTCCTCAGCTTTCTTGTTGGGTCGCTGCTCCTCTAAAGTTTGATAGGCTGATCTTGGCGTTTCTATGGTGGTGTTATATCCGGGCTGAATGGGCCCTCTGACAAAATGCTCGTATAAGGACCAAGTGAGCGGTCCATGGTCTGATTGTGGAGGAGATGAGAAAGCGGCCCATTCTGAATATCCAAGGCCACGCTTTGTGAATTTCTTAGCGGTGGCGACAGTCTTGGTTTGCCCTGGAGATGAGCACCAGGCCTTTTCCTGACTGATAACCCAGCCTAAACATGATGTCCACCCCTTTGTATTCTTGCTCACATCCTTTCTGACTGCCATTATAGGAGGAGACCCAATTGGGCGGTTAGAAGAGAAAGTATAGGCCCAAGTGTAGTTAACATCAAGCACTGAGATTATGGGCTTATTGGACGGCCATACTGATGGCAGCACTCTCTCAACGGCTTCGACTGTATGCGTTGTCGTCATACTCTTTACCTTGACTATCCGCCCTTGGAAAGGGAACTTCAGACTGATGCGCTGTAGAGGGTACTGCCCCTAATGATTCGATCCATGGGCGCCCTAGAATGGCTTTGTAGGTGTGATCAATGTTCAGCACATAGAACTCCACAGACATGACGAGAGGGCCTAATTCTGCTTGCAAAGTGATAACCCCGTGACAGGCACGTCGCGAATTGTCATATGCAGCAATAGTGGTAGGCGTGGGCTGCAATTGACGTTCCGATATGTTGCAAGCTCTAAGAGTGCTTAGTGGACATACATTAATGGAGGCTCCTGTGTCCACCAGAGCCGCATCGACTGCCACTTTATTTATGGTAAGTGTCACACACAGGGGCATTTTCCTGGCTTCGGGGGCAGCCAACTCGCCATCAGAAAAGGTAATGGTGGGTCCTCTGTTCACTATTGAGAGCACTGAGGGTAGGTTGTCCGGATTCATGTCCTCGATCATGACTCTTTGCAAAAAAGTTCTGAGAGCATCTTGGTGAGTCTGTGATCTCTTAATGAGCTCCAATATGGAGATCTTGGCGGGAGTCTGATCGAGGTGCTTAGGATGTCATATTGAGTTCCCGGCGCTGGATCAATTTCTTCTGTATCTTGTTGCTGCTGATTGTTGGTTTGCTGACCTGGCATAGGTATGGATGCGTTAGGATACATCCGATGAAACATTCGCCCGCTCCGGAGGGCAAGATTATGGTGGAGTGGAGGGGTAGGGGTGTTAAGGATAGAAGGGTCGGCTAGTAGTGGTGCTGGCGTAGGGGAGAGAGGGGTGTGTTTGGTGGAGGGATGATGGGTGATATGACGGAGAATAGGATGGTGAGGTGATGGTGGCAATATGGGGTGTAAAGGGAGGGGGTATGGCGGATGCAGGTGCGGGAACAGTGGGCGTGACGTGAGAAATAGCCAGAAGCTGGCCCACCTCATGGTCGTCATCGAAGACCCACTGGGCTTCTGGTGGTGCATGGTGGATAACGGGGTTAACATGCGCAGGCGGAGGAGGTGGTGGAGCTGGTTGAGGGTTCGGAGCAGGTTGATGTTGTGGCATGGGGTTACGGACTATGCCTAGATCGTTCGCCGGCTGCTGCGGCTGTGCTGTTGCTGGTGTTGCTGGTATTGCTGTTGGAAAGGCTGGTATGCTGCTGGTTGTTGCTGTTGTTGCTGCGGCTGCTGTCGCCTCTTGTTGTGCTGTTGCCTCTGGCCTTGCTGGTCCCTCAGAGTTTGGATCAACCTCTTCATTTCTGCCCAATCAATCTGATTCTGCTCATGGAGATCGTATATCATGTCCCGGAATTGGAAGCAATCGGACACATTGTGGCCCGGATGACGATGATAGATGCAATACTTTGTTTGATCGGCCGCCATATTCCAATTCGCCTTCTCAGGAGGGAGTCTTAAGGCATTTAGAGACATGAGGGCTGCAAAGACATCAGCTAGAGATTCGGGTAATGGAGGGTATTGGGCTCTCTTGGGCCCATTGGGTTTCCTGGGGGCATAGCCATTTTGAGGCGGAGGAACCTGGGAGTATTGGCGCTGATCTTGAGGGGGATTTTGTCCTTGGGAGGTGGCTGCCTATTGTTGTTGTTGTTCCAAGACTGCTGGGTTTGCTGGGTATAGGGGGACCTACCTACTGGGCCTTGGGGATTGCTAACGGCACCTACTTGTTCATTGGTCTGGATCCCCTCGGTGACTGGGCCTTGCGGCTTTTTAGCATAACGGGCCTTGGGGGCTCGAACATGGAATGTATAGGCGAGTCCTTGAGTTGGGTTTGAATGAAACGGGCTCGACTATATAATTGGTGCATGGTAGAGATGTCGTTCATGGCCAAAATAGCTCGGTAGGTGGGTGTGGCATTGGAGATCAACAGCTTTACTTTCTCCTCCTCAGGCATTGGGCAACGGACCTTGGCGGCCAAAGAGCGCCACCGGTCAGCATAGGTGGAGAAATCTTCTTCTGGTTTCATCTTTTCAGCTACCAAATCCACAAAAGAGTATTCGGGTCCCACCCGATCTTGAAACTGCTGCAGAAACCTTTCTTGGACGATTTGGAAGTCCTCGGCTTCCTCGGGAGGCAAAGAATAGAACCACTCTAAGGCTGGACCATCTAATGATTTTCTGAACAAATATGCCATGAGATGGCGGTCATACTTGTGCGGCGCCGATTCATAGACGAAGTCCTTCAGATGAACATAGGGGTCCCTACCCCAGAGTATCGACGATATACAGGGAGCTCGGACTGGGGAGGCACCCGGAGGTATTGGAAGGATGGGAGGGCAATGTCAGCTACCTTCCGAGGATCAATTTGCCTCCGGAGGTCATGAAGCTCCTTCTTCATACTTGTCCATTCCGCCAAGAAATCGGAAGGAGATTGGATCTGATGCGTAGGGACAAGGGAGCGTGGCTGCTCGAAGGAGTGAGACCTCTCGCGAGGAAGCGGAGCTGGTTCGGCCGTATAATATGTAGTGGGAGGAGACCGAGGCCGAACATCTCGTGGGGGGAGGTAGCTTGGTTCTGAAAAATGAATGGCCCGAGGACGGAGAGGTGTAGGGTCTGCCCCAGACGAAGAAAGGTGAGGGGCTGAAGCGACGCGGACGGAGGACTCCGCCGGTCGGGCTGGATTTTGACCCGGGGAGATAAAGGTTGTTTCCCCTTGGCAGCAGCTATGAACTCTCGGACTTGGTCCGGAGTGAGGTGAGGAAGGAGCTGGCTGAATTGAGAGTGAGGGTCATCATCCCGGGGGGAAGGAGGACGGGATGGATCCCAGTAATGGAGGGAGGCTGGATATGCCCGGGAGAGTGGCCATGGAAGGTTGGGCCACTTCCTCGAGCAACCCAAGGGGTAGGGCATCGTCGGCAAGGACTCGAAATTGGTCCATGTCGAAGAGGGGATTATGATAAAGCACGAGGATCGGAGGGGACTGACTCGATCTCCCTAAACAATGACGCATACACCCCCAACCAATTTGGGGGGGACACACCTAAACTCTATCACGACAAGAAAGACAGAGAGGAGAAGGGGGATCAAAGCACTCAAGTTATCATGCTTACAACGCAAATTTCTTAAGATTCGAACTTGACCTTTTAAGTGAATTGATTAAAGGGATGTCACTCGGTCATGCGGTCCCTGATAGGAATGAACTCTCCGGTATGACTAAGGGTGGTACACACTCACTTACGAGGATGGCTCAAACTAAGGGTGCAACTGGTACAACCAGCCCGGCGAACCGCAACGTGCGTACGGCCACGGGGACTTACGGAGGTCCTCGGAAGGCGGGCCCGAGTCAGCCTACGAGTGCTCGTAGGTGAGAGGACTCACTCAACCAAGGGGGAACCTGATCAAATGGGTTTAGCAGCGTATGCAATGGGCCTAAATGCCGAAATGTATGCACAAGTGATAGATGAGAAACAAACAGGGCGACCAGATGGGTCTCGGGCCGAGTCGCGGCGGCGGGTACGCCGCGACCCTATCGCGACAGCGCGAGCGGCCGCGATAATGACAGAGGCCCGAAGACACAGTGGGTCACCAACCCAACTCAAACAGACTACCCTACCAGATGATAAAAGCACCAAAACCCTAAATTAATACAGCATGGATCAGGAAGCACCCAAAAACCGATTCATGGATGGAAGCATTAACAAACAGAGCGTACCTGTTGACGCGACGCTCACCGGCGGCGCGACCATGTCGCGTCCATACGCTACGCCGCGACTCGACCCGAAAACTTACAAATAAGAACTAAAAGGAAAACCCGAACCCTAACAGGATTCTAACATCCAAAGACACGACAATACATGGCACATATACATGGAACAAGGATGCATGATCTTATAGAAGCAGGATAAGGCAGGTATAAGAAGAAAAACTGACCTGCTATCGCGTCGTTGTCCAGCGACGCGACCTTATCGCGTCACCGCGATGCGTCGCGACACGAACCGAGGGGCAAAAAACAGGAAACAAAGAACAAAAGAAGACTAATAGGGCACCAAAAGGACAAAAAAAAGAAGAAAATATGGCAAGCAAGTAAGTTAGATCTACGAGGGTAGCACTGAAGGTCCCACCGTGATCGCCAAAAGGTGTAATCACAGGGATTGGCTTCCCTCGACACGGACATGATATCAAATATGATAGCATGGGAAAAAGGATGTGATCGCCACCTAGATAAGTTGCCTAATGATATGGAAAGACAATGGCTAACTTAAACTAGGAAAAAGGAAGAGAACAGGAAACTGACCTGGTGTCGCGGTCGCCATGGCCGCCGCGTCTCTAGTATCGCGTCAGTGGAAATCGACGCGTCTATGTCGCGTCACCCCAGGCCGTCGCGTTCTCTGAATGCGGGAGAATTGATGTTGTGACCTTCTTCTAGTCCTCCAGCGGCCAGAGCACCAGAGCTTCTCGTAGACTTTGCTTGCTTGCCTGTCAATCAAAAGAAAACACAAAGAAAAGACCTATTAGAACATGTAAAGTGTAGTATCTATTCTAAAAGACGAAATGAGATGGGAGATCATGGGGAACGCACCTGGGGTGGTTTTAAACCCCTGTGGGTGTGGGAAAACGTGGGTGGATGGTGGATATGCTCTATTAAAAAGGACATAAAAATGCATGTAGAAATAGAAAAGAGGAAGAGGAAAGGGAATGAGCCCCATTAGGGCGACTTCCTGGCGTGGATGCAGCTCCGATGATGTGCAAAGAGGTCCAGGAGATTGCTAGAGTCGCCCTCTTCACGTTCCTTGCTCCATTGATGGTGAAATGAGGAGTTGTGAGGAGTGGAATGTGAAGGGAATGAAGGGAATGAGTGGCTGCGTGGCTAAGTCTAGTTCAGAGGAAATTTTGGCAGCCCTTCGGGGTAATCATGAGGCTCTCCTCGTCCATGAGGAGGGGCCTTCCTTATATAGAGCTTGGAGTGAGAAAATTAGGTATTATCTCCTCAAAAAGGTTTAGAAATTAAAAATGGGGGATAAAGCTCTATCAAAATCGGGTGTAGAGTCCTTAGGGGAGCTTAGGAGAGTCCCTAGGGCCAAGGATCCGTCCAAGGGGTCGGGATAACCTCTTAGACCAAGTCAAAGTGCATGGGAGGATAAATAGGGTGTGGGTACGGAGGCCAGAGATCTCGGACATTGTCGCGTCAGATCGTAGGGTCGCGACTAGAGACGCGACGGTGTGGGGGGACGCGACAGCATTGCCCACGTGCATGGATAATGCATGGGCTGTCGCGGCGGCCCAACCCGTCGCGACTATAGTCGCGGCGCCACGATGCGTCGCGACAAGGAACCCGAATTATCTTGGATTATTCTCTCTAACCACATGATAAAATAGGAGTTATATTCCTCTAGGGACTCTCAAATGATTGATTTCGGGATTTCAAGGTATTTTTAATGGATTGATGGGCTCAAATCAAGGCAAATGATGGGCTCAAGGTGAGTGACCAATTAGGGGCCCACTAAGGTAGCAAGAAATGTGGTTCAACCCATTAGTCATAATCGGGTGTCTACAGCGGTATGTCCAATTGCTAAAAGAATTCCAGGATTGCTTTTGCCTGAATACAAGGAAATGCGGGACTCAAGCCCTCATGGGGAGCAAACACGTCTTGTATTGACCGAAAATTGAACCGGTCAAACAATCTCTTAGAAGAAGGGACTAGATTGAAAACAAATTTGCTGCCGAGGTGGACAAACGAATAGATGTGGGACTTTTGAGGAAAACCAATATCACTAACTTGATTAGCAAAACATCGTCACGATTAAAAAGAAGAAAGGGACAGATCAGGATCTGTGTAGACTTCCGAGATTTGACAAGGCTTGCCCAAAAGATGATGTCCTGATGCAATCACCGAATGATGATAGATGAAACACGGACATGAGGCCTTGTCGTTCATGGACGGATCATCTAGCTATAACTAGATTTGGATAGCAGAACAGATAGGTGCACACTGTTTTCAGGTCCCTAAAGGGATCTTCCACTACAAAAGGATGCCCTTTGGTCTCAAGAATGCTGGGGCAACCTACCAAAGAGCATGATGAAAATCTTTGATGAGCTGCTCTACAAAAAGGAGGAGTGCTACATTGATGATCTGGTAGTCAAAACCAGAAAAAGAGAAGACCATCTAGCTGATCTCAGGGTCATATTTGAAAGGATGAGACAGTATGAGCTAAAAATGAACCCGATGAAATGTGCCTTCGGGGTATCCAGCGGGAAATTCTTGGGCTTTATTGTTCGATACAGGGGGATAGAAATTGACCCTGTCAAGATAAAAGCCATCCAAGAGATGCCGCCACCAAAGAATCTGACTGAGCTCAGATCACTACAAGGCCGATTAGCCTACATCTGTAGGTTCATCTCAAATCTATCTGGGCGATGTCAGCCCTTCCACAAGTTAATGGGGAAAGATGTCCCTTTTCAATGGAACCAGAAGTGCCAGAATGCCCTGGACCACCTGAAGACATACTTGAACACTCCACCAGTGCTGGGTGCTTCAATAAAAGACCGCCCTCTCATCCTATACATAGCAACCATAGAACACTCTCTGGGAGCTATGCTGGTGCAAGAAAATGAGGAAGGAAAAGAGCAAGCTCTCTACTACTTCAGTCAAGGTTAGTAGGTGCAGAAGTGAGGTATTCTCCGATTGAGAGAGTTTGCCTAGCCTTTGTTTTGCGCCAAGAGAAAATGAGACACTACATGCTATCACATGAGGTTAGGCTAGTCTTCAGGGCCGACCCCATCAAATACATACTCTCTCAACCGGCGTTGAGGGGAAGATTGGCTAATGGGCTGTTATACTGATGGAATTTGACATCAAGTACATCCCTCAAAAGGCAATCAAGGGGCAAGCAATGGCTGATTTCTTCGTAGCTCATCCTGTGCGAGAAAATTCTCCACTCATCACAGAGCTACCCGAAGATGAGACCCTCGAAGTGAACCAGTTGCAAATAGCTACCTGGCAGCTATACTTTGATGGGGCATCAAGAATAGAACTGAATGCATATGGCAGTGCAAGAGTCCGAGCCGGGGCAGGCATCGTCCTGAAGTCGCCCGAAGGAGAAGTCACGCACACCTCCTGCTCAATTAACAAGCCATGCACCAAACAATGAGGCCGAATATGAGGCCTTAATCATTGGCTTGCAAGTGGCCCTCTTCATGAGCATTAGGGTGCTGCAAGTGTTTGGTGACTCGATGCTGATTGTCAAACAAGTGCAAGGGGAGTTTGACGTCAAAAAGCCAGAGTTGCTGCCATACCATCGAAAAGTCAAGAGACTACTGTCAAAATTCTATCGAATAGAAATAGAGCACATCGACAGAAGCAGAAATGCACAAGCAGATGCTCTGGCAAAATTGGCCAGCTCCTTGGTAGTGCCACCAAATGAGAAGTTGGAAATTGTCATCATAAATCGACGACAGGTTCCCAACATGATAGAAGACGAGTCTGAAAATGAAGAGAATGGCTAGGAGGAAGTGTTCGTGGCCGAAGAGATCAGGCAAGAAGATTGGAGAGAACCCTTGCTACAATGGTTCGAGCACCAACAGTTGCCGAAACAAAGAAAAGAAAAGATCAAATTGGTCAGAACAAAAGACTCATACGAGTTAAGAGGTGGAGTTATGTTCAGAATCATGGCAGACTCCAAGAAAAAGATCTTGTTGAGGTGCTTGTCACCTGAAGAGGCCTAGAGGGTCATGAAAGAGGTACATGCCGGAACTGCTGGCGTCCACCAGGCCGGGCCAAAAAAGAAAATAGAAATTAAAAGCTTGGCTATTATTGGCCAACCATGTTTGAAGACTATGGTAATTTCGCCAAAACATGTCAAAAGTGTCAAGAACATGCGGTCATACCAAAAAGACCTCCCATACACCTGCATCCGACCATTCCAAGTTGGCCGTTTGCACAATGGGGCACAGATGTTGTGGGCCCTTTGCCACCTTTTTCATCGGGGTGCAAATACATCCTGGCTATCACCGACTATTTTTCAAGGTGGGCCGAGGTAGTGGCATTAAGAGAAGTAACAGGGGAGTTGGTGGCGCGCTTCATCCAGCGAAACATCATCTTCAGATTCGGGAGTCCAAACCGAATCATATCAGACAATGGAACACACTTCAAAAAACATCAAAGGTTTCCAAAATGGCTGCTAAATACAAAATAGACTGGAGGACTTCCACTCCCTACAATCCGTAAGCCAATGGCCTAGTAGAAGCTTTTAACAAGATGTTGTGCACCTTGCTGGCCAAGACATTCAGTACCAACAAAAGAGACTGGGAGGACCGGATGTATGAGGCCTTATGGGCTAACGGACCATCTACAAGACACCAACAGTGCTCGCCTTCTCCTGGTGTACGGTTCAAAGCGTGGTCCGGTAGAAACTGGAAGTTCCATCTCTCAGGGTAGCTATCCAAATGGATTAGCCCCCGAGAACCAGGCCAACATTGAAAGAAGACTCGAAGAGCTCTCCGACTTGGTGGGAAAGAGACTACGAGCTCAGCAGAACATTCAGGTCTATCAGGCCCGCATAGCAGGTGCCTTCGACAAGCTTGTCAAGGGTCGTGAATTCAAAAAATGGGACCTTGTCTTGGTCAAGAAAAGAGAAGTCATGGCCGGCAACCCAAAAGGGAAGCTGAACGTGAATTGGACAGGGCCATACGTGGTGCAAAGAGTCTACGAGGGTGGTGCCTACGTCCTAGTCAACCATCGAGGTGAAGTATAATTTTCACCCCTCAACGGAAGACACTTGAAGTTGTACCATGCGTGTCACCCACATTTCAGAGGCCAGCGTCATGAGTAGCAAGAGATTGAGCAAGAACCAGACCCGAGTGATTTGTTTGAGGAATGAAGAGCTCGACTACAAAAGAATCGTTGCAGTTGCAACAACAGGAAGTTTCTACACTCAAGCTCCCCTTTAAAAAAAGGGGAACAAACAAAACACACAAAAAAACTAAATTCTTAAATCCCGGGACGTCAGTCACGATGATGAAGAACAAAAAAAAAGAAGTACATAAAGAAGCATGCAAAGCTGACACAAAAAAAGAAAGAAGAGACACCATACCGCTAACCGGGACTATGGCTCTGAGGCGACGAACGTCCAACAAAATTCATGAGATTTCCGTGATTTCCACTGATTTCAAGGGGAGGGCAATGAAAGGAGTTCCCCCATTTTAGTAGGTATATCACTTCCTTGTGGAACATGTGGAGATCGTCTTCGAGTTTTTCGTACCTCTCCCACATAAAAAAAAACGTTTAAAAGACAAGAACTTCGTGTTTTCTTTAAACCAAAATAAGAGACTTAAATGAGAGAGTTTGTACCCTGACGTACAAGAGGGGTGTTATCTAATTGATCTAACCTTACCATCTTTGTGGGCAGGGATCTACCAAGCTGGGTGTAATATGTTCGAGTGACCGACATCATCATCAACATGCCAAAGTCGCGATGAAAGCTGGCGATGGCGACAAGCCTAAGAGACCAATGTCATCCAACAGTGAAGTTCCTCCGGTAGCTATTCCAGCGCAACATGAGTCCACGCCAGGAGTATGGTCGTGGGATAAAGAGGCGTCAACAAGCTCAAGCAGCGACGCTAATCAAGAAATCGGTAAAGCGCGCCAATGTCCTCACACCCTTTCAAAAAAGAAAGAAAAGAAAAGGAGAAGGCTAAAAACGCTAATCAAGAAATCGGTAAAGCGCGCCAATGTCCTCACACCCTTTCAAAAAAGAAAAGAAAAGAAAAGGAGAAGGCTAAAAATAGAGATGCCTTGTCAGACTTGTCCATTGGACAAGGGCAAAAAGGACCAAAAACCCGGCCATGGTGAAAACCCGCAAAGGCGCCATGGGCAAAATCGGGTACCCGCTACACGAAAACCGAAAGGGTGTGTAGGCAAAAGCAAGAGGGGGTCGGATGAGAACAAAAAAAGAATGAAAATGTAAGCAAATGTTAGATTCACAAACACGAAAATCATGCAAACGACTCCGTCACCCTGATGGTGAATAGACAACAGAAGCCCGTCACCCTGACGTGAATAGTCAACAGAAGGCCGTCATCTTGACAGCAAAAGTCCTGTCATACCGACGGTGAACAGACAACAGAAGGCCGTTATCTTGACAGCAAAAGTCCCTGTCACACTGACGGTGAATAGTCAACAGAAGGCAGTTATCTTGACAGTAAAAGTCTCTGTCATACCGACGGTGAACAGACAACAGAAGCCCATCACCCTGACGGTTAACAGACAACAGAAGCCCATCATCTTGACAGTAAAAGTCCCTGTCATACCGACGGTGAACAGACAACAGAAGCCCGTCTCCCTGACGGTTAATAGACAATAGAAGCTCCGTCATCTTGATAGCAAAACCCTGTCATACCGATGGTTAACAGACAACAAAAGCTTCGTCATCTGACAGCAAAAGTCCCTGTTACTAACGGTGAACAGACAATAGAAGCCCCGTCATCATGACAGCAAAAGTCCCTGTCATACTAACGGTGAACAGACAACAGAAGCCTGTCATCTTGACAGCAAAAGTCTCTGTCATACCGACGGTGAACAGACAACAGAAGCCCTGTCATCTTGACAGCAAAAGTCCCTATCATACCGACTGTTAACAGACAACAGAAGCTCCGTCATCTTGACAGCAAAAAGTCCCTGTCATACCGACGGTTAACAGACAACAGAAGCCTCGTCATCCCAACGGGAACAGACAATAAAGGCCCCGTCATCTTAACAGCAAAAGTCTCTGTCATACCGATGGTGAACAGACAATAGAAGCCTGTCACCTGACGATTAACAGACAACAGAAGCCGCCTTGACAGCAAAAGTCCCTGTCATACCGACGGTGAACAGACAACAGAAGCCCGTCACCCTGACGGTTAACAGACAATAGAAGCTCCGTCATCTTGATAGCAAAAGTCCCTATACCGATGGTTAACATAAATAGTAGCTCCGTCATCTTGACAGTAAAAGTCCCTGTCATACCGATGGTTAACAGACAACAGAAGCCCCGTCATCTCGACGGTGAACAAACAATAGAACTATAGAAGTCCCGACATCTTGACAGCAAAAGTCCCTATCATACTGACAGTCAATAGATGGCAAAGGTCTCGTCACCCCGACAGTCAACAGACGACAAAGGTCCCGTCACCCTGACAGTCACCAGACAACAGAGGACCCGTTATGTTGACAGCAAAAGTCCCTGTCATACTAATGGTTAACAGGTGGCAAAAAGATCTTGTCACTCTGACGGTCGATAGATGGCAAAAGATCCGTCATCCTGATAGTCAACAGACAGCAAATGACTCCGTCATCCTGACAGGCAACAAACAACTCAAGACTCTACCAACCGATAATTACGAAAGGACAAACTCTAAAAAAAGGAAAAGAGCTAAAAGTGGAGGATAGTGCTCGTCGGACTTACATCGAACTACTCCATCGCGTAAGGGTAAAAAAGACCAAAGCCCGGCCATGGTGAAACCCCGCAAAGGTGCCATGGGCAAAATCGGGAACCCCTATACCGAAAACCCGAAAGGGCGTGTAGGCAAAAGCAAGAGGGGGATCGGGTTGAGTGAAAACCCCAAAGGGCGCTCAATCCGATAATGAGAACTAATATATATATTATATTATTCCATACTAGCATAAATAATGTGCGCATACAAAGTGCATAAGAGGAATGTCAATAAACCGAAGGGAAAGTTTTCATTGATAGAAATTGGTTACACATCATCGAGGTACTACCTCGGGGGTATACATGCAAAAAGGGGATAAAAAGACATGAGAAATCTACTCTAAATCCCTAAAGAGATCTTCTAAGGGCAAATGCCCAAATGGAGTGAGGAGGCCCTCTCCTTCAAGCGACTCTTCTGAGCCTGAATTTCTTTCACCTTCTCCTCAACTGAGGCAGCTCGGCCTTCACTCAGTAAAAGGGCTTCTTCTTCCTGCTCCCGGGCAAGTGCTACCCCACCCAGTTCGGCCTTGGCTGTGGCTAATTCGGTTTGCAGTCTGGAAATCTTGGCTCTTAAGTCTTCCGAGGTGGCATCAAGCTTCGCAATTGCAGATCGGTGATGTTCATTGCTGGCCTATAGAGGCTCTAACATTGCCTCATACTCAGATTGCTGCATCTCCAAAGCTGTCAACTGGTCCAACATTTCGTGACGAACGTAATGCCGCCGTTTCACAAGTTTAAGTAGCATGATGACTCTTTCAGCCCATCCAGTTAAGGGGCAGCCCATGAAAGCCAAAACTTCGGTGAGCTTGTTCACCACATGTTTCATAGCCTCATACCTTATATCGGGGTTTTGGCTCACCATCAAGCACAATGTGGACATTTGTGCTTGATTATGGCGTCAAAAGAAGATACAACCTCGGAAGAGAAATAGGCGCACCTTAAAGTGCACCTGGGCATCTATATCAGACCACAAGCTTGCGTCTACTTTATATGATGAATAGGGCAGTGCCGCCGCGATAGCCGTGAGATACAACCTCGGAAGAGACAATAGGCGGCACCTTAAAGTGCACCTGGGCATCTATATCAGACCACAAGCTTGCGTCTACTTTATATGATGAATAGGGCAGTGCCGCCGCGATAGCCGTGTCGCCCGTTGGAAGAATATGTTGTACTTCAGCCATGGCAGTGGAGGTCGCCATTACCTCCAAAGAGACTGCACCACTACCAATAGATGCAAGCGCCGCCTGAGGAACTGGTGCATGTAAATGAGCATGAGGATTGTTATCAGAAGAGGCTTCAACCAAAGGATTGTTGCCCTCAAGGATAGGCTCAGCTGGGACACTCGGTGCCTCCGCCAAAGACGGCTTGTATGGCATCATTGCCATCGCAGGTAAAGGCTCCATGCTGGCCGCCGACTGCAATTCGGAGGCGGGGATGTCCGGATTAGATCCCTACATAGAATAGACGAACTTGTTAAAAAAGGATCTACATGAAAAGAATGTTAGTTTGAAAGCAAAGCATCCGTACTTACAAGAACAGACTTAGCTGGCGTCATAACATCCTGCTCCGCACTGACGGCCAAGGAAGCAGCCACTCTACTGCTAGAGTCATCTTCAATGCCTTCCAAGGATGCTATCTTTTCCTTTGCTGTCTCCTTGTGTTCTTCTCTGACTCGGAGGTCGGTGTCCGAAGAACAGAAAGTATGAGAACCTGAAGAGCTACCTGAAGAAATAGTCACTGGATTCTCAGGGCCTTCAGGTGAGGGTTCCCGGCCACCTCTACGAATCTTCATGAGGGCCAATCGGGCAGCTACACGGGAACTCACATGAATGGTTCTTAAAGGCTGTTTGGCCCTCCTAACTGCAGCTTTCACAGCTACCCGTTTGCTCGTGGTTGGGGTATTCAAAGGCACCGGGGCTGATTCAACAGTTAAAGGTACTTGATGTTCGGGTTCCAAGTCAAGAGAAGTGGCCACCTAGGCAGCATCACCTGGTTCTGTCCAACAAGTCATCAAAGTGAATGAACAGTCACGAGAATAGAAGGCAAAAAAAGATGAGATGATAGCCACCTGGGGCTGCACTGTCAGCATGCTAACTGACAAACTTCCCAAAAGGTGGATCCTACTGATTCCCCTGCCAATTCGCAAGGAGGCCTTCTGTGCAGAATCGCACTGACTGCCCCAAATGCTGCCAATTTGTGCAATTTTATGCCAAATGTGACGAGATCATCAAATAGGCCAACGAGTCGGATATCCTCCACATTAATGAGACCGGCCCATATGCGGTTGTGAAAAGGCAAGTCCATTAAGTTGCACCTGCAGGCACTGCTTGCCTTCTCTCGCAGCACCTGCGGGTGGGGGGCATTTGTGGGCACCTAAAAAAAAAACTGTGGGCTTTGCATCGGCTGTCCCAGTCCCATTAAAGAAAAAAAACCTCTCAAAAGCCCACTAAAAGACCTCCTCAACAGGCCCAAGAGAACCTCTCATCCAAAGGCCCATATATCCCATGCAAGGAGGTCACTTTAAGCTACCTCCACACCTCCCCACTACACAAAAAGCTGCTGGGGCAGAAGAGAAGGTTCTGGGAACCTTTTTTCTGGTTTTGCTTGCGTGAAGGGAGAAGAGAAAAAAAAAAGAGGATGGGTTGCTGGCTGCGTGAGAGGAGAAGGCTGGCTGGGCAGAGTAGAAAGAGAGGGAGAGGAAGCTGAAGAGAGAAGAGAAGAAAGGGGGCTTACGCAAGAAGCAATCCTCCTCCTTGCTGGGCTGAGCACCTGCTGGAAGAGAGCTGAAGCAAGAAAAGAAAAGAGAAAAGAGAAGAGGGGTGAGCAGAAGAGAGAAGAAGGGTGAGGGGACTTCTGCGGCAGTCCCCATGCTTTGTGTTTTTTTTTTATGTGTTTCCTTCCTCATGCAACTTCCCATCCCCCAATGGCAAGAGACCCATTTCTTCCATTCCTCTTTGTGCATGGCATCGGTTATGGTGGATGTAGATGAATAGAAAATGCATTTCAATGCTTGCTTTTGCTTCTGTTTAATATTGCTTGTGTACAAAACCGAAGTGACCTCACTCCCTCCCTTCTTTTGATGTCTTTCCCAGTGAGTTTTGTGCATTAACTGTGGTTGTTGGGAGCCCAATACAAGGAGGGCATGTAAGGCCATACATGTGTCTCCTTTGCTAGGTTTAGGAGCAGTCAAGTCACTACCCAAATCCCCCCATCGCTGCCCATTTCTCACTGTGTGAGCCCCTGCAGAATCACTGCAGTGGTGGAATTTGGAGGGAATGGGAAGGACAACTCAATGTCTGGGTCCCATCTCCAGTTCTGATGCATTCAACTCATCATATGAGACCCCTAAGAGGCGTTTTACCCCATTCCCCGTGACCGATCTTGCTGGAAACGTCCCTTTTTGGACTGTGTTCCAGGCTGCAGAATCACTTTTCCATGGGAATTGAACATCAAGGGTTAGGTAATAAATACCTGGGCCTGTTTGAGCTCATGAATGGTGTCCCGTGTCCAAATAGGGCTGCAGAATCACTATTTCATGTAGCTTTGAACATGAAGGGCTGGATAACCGATATCTCGACCCTGTTCAAGCTTAAAAATAGGTTCATTAGGGGTTGAATGTTCTGTCCTCCCAATTGGACGCTCAGATCCCCTCATGGATTTTGAGAACCGTGTCCAAATAGGGCTGCAGAAAATCACTTTTTCATGCAGTTTTTGAACACCAAGGTTAGGTAATCAATGCCTGGGCCCTGTGAGATCATGAATGGTGTCCATACATGTCAAATGTCTGTCCTCCCGATTAGACGCTCAGATCCCCCATGGATTTTGAGAACTGTGTCCAATAGGCTGCATAATCACTTTTTCATGTAGCTTTGAACACAAGGGTTGGATACCAATATCTAGCCCAGTTCAAGCTTATAAATCGTGTACATACATTTGTGGGTTCTGCCATCCCGACTAGCAGTTCTAATTCCTCACGGATTGTGAGAACTGTGAACAAATAGGGCTACAGAATCACTCAGGCCTAAAGAGCTGTGCTGCCGATTCGGCAGGATACCCTGCAGAATGAGTTACCCAAGAGCCAAGTGATTCTGCGGGGTCCCTCGCCGAATCACTTGAATAGAACCCTTGCCGAATCGCTTGTGCATGAGTATCAGTCTTGCAGAAACGCCCATAAATGAGAAATCCATAAGACCCCGGGTTAGATGATGTGATATCTAGGCCCAGTTAAATGGACTCTAACATTGCTTTGTCACTCATCATGTTCCCTTTTGGTCTCGGCAATAACCGGTCTCTCCCGTTAGGCGTGCCTTGGGAACCGGTGCGTTGGGGTGATGTCTCTTTGGCATGCACTTTGCTTTCGGTACCGTCTCCTCCATGTGGTGGACGAGTACCGCGTTTTTCTCCCATCATCTGGTATGAAGGGAAATGTTTCCGGATTTTTGTTTGAGTTTTCGAATCGGTTAGCTCTCCCTCTTCCCTTTGGTTGAGCGAATCTGCAGCCCCCTCAACAGTATCCCTACAGAATCAGTCTGCCCTACAGAATGAGTATGGCTGCCGATTCACCCCTGTAGAATCAGTCTACCCTGCAGAATGGGTCTGGCTGCCGATTCACCCCTGGAGAATCAGTCTGCCCTACAGAATGGGTCTGGCTGCCGATTCACCCCTGCAGAATCAGTCTGCCATGCTGAATGAGTTTGGCTGCCGATTCACCCCTACAGAATCAGTTTGCCCTGCAGAATGGGTCTGGATGCCGATTCACCCCTACATAATCAGTCTCCCTGCAGAATGAGTTTGGCTGCCGATTCACCCCTGCATAATCAGTCTTCCTGCAGATGAGTCTGGCTGCCGACCGAATCAAATGAGTGTGTATGTTCTGCAGAATGGGTCATCTACCCTGGAGAATGGGTTGTTCTTGTTGTTATTTGAACATGCAATGACTAAATGGCACCGAATTATGAAAAGAATCATGACAATTAAGATCATGTTAAAAGATCTTACATAATTGAACAGAAAAATGTGTAACAGATAAAAGAACAAATGGATAAATACACAATTTGACCCTAAGAGACGAAGAGCACACACACACTTAACCCTCTTACAATTTCAACTGCAATCTTGGGTTTCCATTCTGTGCCTTTTTTTGGATGTCCCATTTTAGGCCACAAAACTTTCAATTCTGACGATTAATCAAGGGTTTTCTTTTTCTAAAGAGATGTAATTAACGTTGTTGTGCTTAGGCAATGGCGGGATCTTGGTCCCGACCCGATCTTCACTTTCGTTTGACGAAGTCAAACGGTGTGCACAATAGACCTAAAGCCCTTCGACTCTTGGAGGCAGAACACTTATTGCTACTACGGTGGCTGGCACGCCTGCGCTATGAAAATTACTAATTCATCTTTCGTCACCCATCGCTCAAGTAGCATTCAACGGGACTTGGATTAGCAATGCGCATTCATGAGAACATGAGAAACATGATCAAAAAAGAACCTAAAAAGATTTTTATAAAATCCATTTCCATATATCACCAATGAGAATGGACAAGAATTCTAATTAACACTAATGAATACTCCACATCCAATTCATGCATGTTACACCCTCAATTTTTGGTAGCTATCACTCTGTCCACTTTTTTTTATTTTTTTTTATTTTGAAACCAAGTGATACTAATTTTTTTGTTTCTTTCTTTCATTTTTGAGGGAAGTATTGTTGTTTGACACGAGGCTCCTCACTTGTTCAATAGAGAGACCTAGTTACTAAGCTCAGTTTCTCTTTTCATTCAACCTGGGACAGATAGCTTTTTCCTCACAAGTTACTACAAATTAGGTGAATTTTAAGAATCACAAAAGTGTTAAGAAAAATTTCAACCTATCATCAAAGTGATATCCATTAATCATATTCATATGCATTGGTGTGTTGGTCTTAATTTCATATGTATTTTAAAAAGCATGTTAAATACATAACTATTTAGCTCCCCCTTAATGTATGCACACACCGAATGAATCAACTCCCCCTTAGTGATTGAATTAGTGCATACTAAGTTTCAAACCAATACAATAGAATAATAAAAGAATATTAGGCCATAGAAAGAATCAATGAGGGTGTTTTATATATAACTTACATGCATGCACACAAGTGATAGACATGCAAGCACAAACATGTAGTAGACACTAAACTCTATGGCCCTTTTTGTGTTTTTTATTTTGATTTTTTTTTTTTTAATATTTTTCTGATAGAGAGAAACGAAACCGCAGCCTATCATCAAAATCTAAATAAATAAATAGTAAGGTATACAAGAGTATCCATATCTTACCTTGGAATCCTAAAACAGAAATGAACTTGATACTTATAGAACAATTTCGATGCCTTGAATTTTACATTGATGCTCTAGATCAAATTTTTCAAGACACCTGAAACCACAACTCTCAGGTGGATTTCTTTGGTACTCAAATAGTTTTAGGTCCAACATGGTTAGTCCGGGAAGGAAGCAGGTTCTTCCTTATTCACCCTAAATTCAGTTTCTGCATGTTTTTCTTCAAAGAACACGTATAGTTCACATGACCATGCCCACCACAGAAATAATGTAATGTCGTGGCATTCGGATCCGAGTTTAATAGTTCTAGTGTGTTGCTCTTGGCCAATGTGTGGTCATTGAGCCTTGGTTGTGGTTTTGACGCATTGTGTGGGTGTTGTGGGCTAGAGATTTTAGCCCAAACAACACACATGTTTTCTGGTGGAGAAGGCGATGGAGTAGGTTGTCATGTTTTGAAATGCGACAGCTTCCCATGTTGCATACTTTGAACCACCTTTGTGATGCGTGGCACTTTGAGTTTCGATTGTCGACGTTTTGGTTTGTCGTGTTTAATATGTTTTAAAGGTGATGTTTGGCTACGTCATGATTTTGACTCCGGTTTCATAAGGCGGTTTCGGGCCAGACAGAGTAGAGGAAGCCCTATCTGGCTGGGAGGAGACTGTGGACACACCAGCGGTGTGGTGTTCTTCGCGTTCTTCGAGTTGGTAGGGAGACTTCCTCTTTGTTTTACTTTGATTGAATGGTTTGGAGCTTAGCAAATTATGATGTGGTGGAACCATGGTGTATGTTTTAATTTAGAGGTTTAATTGTCAGTTTAAATGATGTTTGGAATGGATTTTAGGAAGAAGAAGGGGTCTGGCAATTCTGTCTGAGAAGGTGACCGTTTGACCCATCTTGTTTTGTTGTGAACGTGAAGCTTTGGTTCGTCGCATTTATGGCTTCCAATTGTTGTGCTAGAATCGATTAGCTTGAAGGCGTCGGTTGTGCCTTCGCGTTCATGAGTTTCAGTAATCGATTGGCTTGGTGGGTATCGAACCGTCACGATTGCATTTCGATTGCTGGTTTGTATATTGACTGACATGAAGACGACGAGTCGGGCTGTCGTGATTCTTGAGGTGATGCCTATGTTCATTGCATTTTGGCTTCCGAAGTGGGTATAGTTGTGTTGGGCTATGAAGGTCTTGTGTGGGCCTAGCCTTGGTGATAGGGTGATGTTTTGTGCTATGTTAGTGAGCCCAATGTTAGTAAGGTATGTATTAGAGTTAATAATTTAGAGTATGCTTAGTTATTGAGTTTTGTTAATCATGTTAATTATATTAAGTATATGAAGTATATGTAATTATGGGTGTTGAACCACCTCTATATTTTATCTTTTTATTTTGGTGATAACATAACCTCATGATTATCATAAATATCATGAATCTATTTATTACCAATTTTCAAGATTATCTATGCATAAGAAATAACATGTTTTATCCAGAAGCTTCACTTCACGATGCATGTTTTTATCATGTTCAGTCAAACCTTACTTCGTCATATCCAAAGTCCACTTCATCATATCTAAAGCTGGCACTTCGTCAGGCATGCTCTTGGTCGTGATCAGTCGAAGTCCTACTTCGTTATATACGAAGCTAACTTCATCATATCCGAAGTTATATACGAAGTTCCTTCGACTGACTGCTGGTTTCAGCTTCGACTGATTGCATTTTTTTTCATTCTATACGAAGTTACACTTCATCATATCTGAAGTTCCACTTTGATTGATAATGTTGTATTCTGGTCAGTTGAAGCTTCATCGATTACTTTAGATATCGATTGCCTTACCTTTAAACATCGATTGCTTAGATATTGATTGCCTGTATGAACATCGATTGACATTATCATATCAAATGCTATTTCAAATAAAATATATATTTATCTTTATCAAGCCTTTTTTCTTAATGAAATCATATTGATCATATTGCATATCTTCTGATTAAGGAGCTTTATGAAAACATCCTTGATAAAATGATTAAAGTATTCTCAGACTTGTTTCAAATATCCTTAGCAATTTAAACACGTGAAATTCAAATGTCCCGCCGTCTGTTAAATATTTCACATATGCATTCTAAGATGCCTTTCATACACATAGTCTGTTGCTGGATATAGTTCCTATGTAGTATGACTTTTTGACTGACTGTCTTTTTCATGATAATTCTTCTAACACTTTACGTATGAACTGAAAGGAACATATCTTTCTTGGAAAAACATCTTCTCATGTAAGTATTCTAAGATATCTATCTATGGCTTGGTTAGTCACGGGACACAGCTCCTTTACAGAAAGTAATTTACAATTTGCCATTTTTATAACAAGTCTTCTTATGCTTTATATGGTGACAGAATGGATATATCTATTTTTGTATAACATCTGTCTTGCATTTAAAGTCTGCAGGTTCACTTCTCTCATAGTCAACATCTTGGGCCTGCTGCTGGCATCCTTGGAAGTGCACACCAGTTGGAACATCTTCCTCCATCCCAAGTAGCTAGTAGGCACAAGAAGAAAGCCATTAGACTTAAGACAAAGAGAGATGAAGATGAAGAGAACCAAGATCATTGAAGGAGTGTACATCCAGTGAGCATCCAACTCCATACACACTTAAAGCAAGAAAGGAGGGAATCGAGCCCATTCAAGCTGTCTTCCTTCTTCCTCATTCTCTCTGTGTGTCTTTGTGTATTTGAGAGAGAGAGAGCTAAGGAGAGTCTTGTCTTGTAAACTCTTTCTTTCTTAGGCCCACTCTTAGATCAAGCATTTCATTGTGTATCTTGAGCTTGATCTAGGGGCTTCAGGTCCTAGCTTCTGTGTTTAGAAGTGTTCCTCTTCGGTTGGAAGAGAAGGGTTGTTGTGCAAGCATTCTCCTTGATTAGAAGGGAAGACCAACTTGTGCTTGGTGGTGACCATCTGGGGTCTGTACCAATGTTCCCTTGTTTGAAGGGAATTCTTGTTGGGGTGTGTATCAGTGAGTTGTTTCTAAGCTCGTAAAAGAAGCATCTGGCTGAGGTGAAACAGTGGGTTGCCTTCTTACCTAGAAAGAGAAGAAGACCAGCTGGGGTGTTGGGTGTTGTATGCCCCTTATTTAAGGGAAGACCAAGGTTACTTGATGGTTAGTGTAATCCCAATAGTTTGCTTGGGGACTGGACGTATGAGTTCCATTTGGAAGGGCCGAACAAGGATAAATCTCTATGTCCCTTATGTGTTTTCTTCCCTGCTCTTAACATCCATTGCACACGTTCATTTATACTAACTAAACATTTTTAAGTGATGATTTTTGTTTCAGTTTTTAGAATTCCTATTCACCCCCCCTCTAGGTTAGTCTTGCAGCCATATCAAGTGGGCCAACAAGTGGTATCAAAGCCTGGTCTCTAAACTTATAGAAGATCCAACGATCCTAGAGCAAAGATCCATGGCAGTCTAAGAATGTGTAGAAGGTCAATCCATCTTTCGGCCTCCTCTCTTTAATGGTGAAGACTACACCTACTGGAAGACAAGGATGGAGTTCTTCCTACAAGGCTTCGACTACAAATCTGAAGCATCATAGAAGATGGTGATCTCCAAATCTCCAAGCCCAAGAAAGAATGGACAGTTGAAAATAAGAACAAGATATCCTTGAACAACAAGGCAAAGAGCTTCATATGTTGTGCTCTAACCAAACAAGAGTTCAACATAATTTCTGCATGCAAAACAACAAAGGATATGTGAGAAATACTAAAGCTCACATATGAGGGAACAGATAAA
Source organism: Colocasia esculenta (assembly GCA_014218235.1). Classification (NCBI taxonomy): domain Eukaryota; kingdom Viridiplantae; phylum Streptophyta; class Magnoliopsida; order Alismatales; family Araceae; genus Colocasia; species Colocasia esculenta. The sequence continues at coordinate 35,548,034 of CM024766.1, forward strand.
ATCAAAGAGACAAGAATAGATATACTTGTCACACAATATGAGAAGTTTCAAATGAAATTAGATGAGTCCATATCTCAGATGTGTTGACCAGGTTGCAAGCCTAAGGGGGGGGGGGGTTGAATGGGTTGCTTGAAATATATCTTAAAATTTTCCTATTAAAATTAACTTCAAACAGAAATACTAAATGCAGATGTTAGAGTTAGTGAGCAACGGAAATAAGATAAAAGCAATCACACAAAATGCACAAGGATTTTTATCATGGTTCAGACCTCCTATCACCAAGAGTCCTACGTCCAGTCCCCAAGAAACTAGTTGGGATTCCATTAACCAAAGGTACCGTCCCCCTCAAGGACACTTACACATCCAATACCCGCTAGCCTTCTCTTCAACCCACGAAGAGGAAATACAACCACCTATAGAAACATGTCTTCCCTTCAACAAGGGGAACAAACCACTGACACATAGCAGGTCTTCTATTCTCACAGGAAGAGGAGCACTCTTAAAGAAGAGTTGAAGGGATAGCCCCTAGACCAAGCTTATACAACAGAGCAATGCTTGGTCTGAGGCATGAATTGAGAGAGAGAAGAATAGGACTATGATGCTACTCTCCCAGAAACAACAGGATCTCAAAGAAAAAGAGAAGTGAATGCTTCAGGCGAGCTCTGAGCAGATAGACTTGGAGTGAGGGCGCACTACTCTTCTAGTGGTTGTGAAGGCTTGTGTGTTTCTTTCTTGGTTCACTTGGATGTATCTACTTCACAACCATCATCTTCTTCTTTATAACCACTTCATCTATCTTTAGATGTGCCCGTTGAAGTGTCCATTGAAGTGTCCGTTGTCTCTCATTCCTTGGTGCTCGTTTCCATGCAATCGTAGCAAGTCTTACATTGTAGAGACATGTGACTACTGGAAACCTACAGATATTTAATGCTAAGAGAAAGAGAGAAAAGTCATGAGACACCTTTAGTGTTAGTCAACTTTCGCTAACGAGAACTGTAAGATGCATTTCCAGAAAGATAAGTTCCTTCTGTCGTCTTGTAAAGCGTTGAAAGACTTATCATGAAAATAGTAGTCAGTAAAAAAAGTCATACTGCATGGGAGCTATATCCAACAACAGACTATGCATATGAAAGACATATGTGAAATATTAACAAATGGCGGGAGATTTGAATTTCACGTGTTCAAATCGCTAAGGATATTTGAAACAAATTTGAGAATACTTTAATCATTTTATCAAGGATGTTTTTAGAAAGTTCCTTAATCAGAAGATATGCAATATGATCAATATGATTTCATTAAGGAAAAAGGCTTGATAAAGATAATATATATTTTATTTGAAATAGCATTTGATATGATAAAGTCAATCGATGTTTATACATGCAATCGATATCTAAGCAATCAATGTTTAAAGGTAAGGCAATCAATATCTAAAGCAATCGATGTTTAAGTACAAGACAATCGATGTTTATAAAGACATACGATATGACAAACGATATGAGAAGGCAATCGATGTCTAATGGTAAGGCAATCGATATCTTAAGTAATCGGTATGTAAAGCAATATATTGGTGAATGTAGTTGATATTTATAAAGACAATTGATGTTTACAAGGCAGTTAGTAATCAATATGAAATGTTTAGCAATCGATATGTCAAGGAAACAACATAAATGGTCGAAGTGAAAGCTTCGACTAGCCAAAATATAACGTTATCGGTCGAAGTGGAACTTCGGATATGACGAAGTGTAACTTCGGATATGACGAAGTGAACTGCGTATATGACAAAGTGAACTTCAGATATGACAAAGTGGACTTCGTATAAAACAGATCATAATGTTATCGGTCGAAGTGAAACTTCGTATAAGACTTCGGATATGATGAAATGGACTTCGGATATGATGAAGCTAGCTTCGTATATGATGAAGTAGAGCTTTGACTAATCACGACCAAAAACATGCATGACTTCGGATGATGAAGTTTAAAGCAATAGAAGATGAAACTTGACTTCGATTGAAACTGTAAAAAGATTATCGGTGATGAAACACATGAACTTATGAATGAAACCATGAATGACAACAAGGACTTACAAGCAATTGAACATCATCTTGTGAACTTAGAAATACTTGGAATACTTACAATGATGATCCTTGAAGTATAATTTATTTCCTTTGAGTCTCCTATTGACAGACTTAACCAAAAAGATATTAAGGTAAATACACATGATTTAGATAAATATAAAAATATTCTGTTAAACTTTGTTATCACCAAAATATATAATCATGGAGATAAAAGAGTCAACAATCTCCCCCTTTTTGGTGACGACAAAACTAACCGAAATCGTAATGCTATGATGAGATTTAATTAGAGTATGTATGTATTTCAGAGTATTTCTCCCCCTTTTTGTCTGTGACCAAAAAGGAAGGCCTATGGAATAGGAATGATGAAAAAGGAAAGGTGCTGGGAAAGATAAATGAAGTCCCCCCCTTAGTTCAAGGCTCTCCTCAGGGCAAGGCTCCCCCTTAGCTCACACCAATTTAAGAGATAAAGGAGTGAAATGTGGAGAACTTAGTTAGAAAGAGTAGACCATGAAAATGACCCATCAAAAAATGAGAGTGGTAGTTAAAAATTGGATCAAAATAGAGTGAGTAGATATTGCAGCATGATGATTATACAGGTCAACTTAATGTAAAAAGGTGTCTACAGAGCATTAAGGATGTGTCAACTTGAGTGAAGAATATGTCGACCTGAGTAAAGAATGTGTCGACCTGAGTAAAGAGTGTGTCGACACAATAAGAAATTTTCAACAATGATTAGGAGTCATGCATTTCCAAGATACTATGAATGTCACGTCCCGAGAATTACGCAGCAGATATTAATAATGCGGAATAATTCGAGTCAATATCCCGAGATGTGAACATTCGGAAAATAAGTCTCTAGCTAGCACGCACTAAATGTATAACAACATACATCATCATAGGGCCCAAATATTGAACTCAACTAATCTTGTATTCAAATCTCAACTCATTGTATTCCAAATGGAAACTTTTACAGGACTAAGGCTCAATATAAAGGAAAAGTACATTTTATTCCTCACTTCCTATTACACGTTCTAACACTCAAAATAAACTAAATATAGATAGACTCATATTTGGAACGCTCATCACTCGGACGCATTCCCATCCTCGACTTGCTCCTCCTCTTGAACATCATAGTCACCTAGATTGGGTAAAAGTAGGGGATGAGCAAACTAGCCCAGTAGGATTTATATCTCAATGTGCGGGCAATGATATAAGTGATTAGCAGTTTAGAACTAGGTAAGCACGATGAATGTCATGATATGCATGTACGAATAAAACTCATTAAAACATGATACATGAACAAGCTAGATAGAGTGATCACGATAGAACAAGATCTAGAAGGATATAACAAGATAGAACTAGCAATATATCACTTTGTACAAGCACGCAAGATTTCACTTGTTGTCAATAGCTTTCAAGAACGCAAGATATCACTAATTGCATTAAATGCATGATGGCCATATCACGCAAGCAAGCAAGCAAGAACGCACGAGCACGACCATGTAACACTAATCAGGCACGTAGACACTAATGTACACCAAGGAAAGATCCACCAAGAATGTACACCAGGACACGTGTATGTGGTTATTGTATCCATCATTCAACACGACACCCACGACTCCTAGCGCAGATGCAACGCCAGTAATCATTATACCCCATGGTTAATAGTATATTTATGACTCTCTGTCATTGGGGCTAGACTGGAGCCCTTGGACACTCGCCGTGTCCGATTAGCATCTCACTTCAATTTTAAATGTAGATACCCACAGTCATTAATAATGACCAATGAGAGTTTCAATAAGTAAGCATTTGTAATGTCATGTTCATGATGATGATGAGAACAAGTAATAAGTAAATTGAACATGATTTCATGATAACAATGGTCAAGAGATAAGTTTGGCAGCATAACGGTACGATTTATATTTTAATTCTATCTTTACATTAATGGCTTTAGTCTAGATTGTAAATCACACTCACGAGAACAAGATGAGAGAGGAAGTGCATGCTATCTCCAGGGAACTTCAATGGTACAACCAACTCGGTCTTCATGTGGGAATCCATGAAGAACGGAGATTTACGGAGGTCTTAGAGAAAAGGTCACTAGTCTACCGATTCGGAATGACCAATAGAGAGCTTCCAAATCCCCAAGAAAGGGCTGCCTAGATGTGCAAGTGTGTAGTGATGTACGCATCTCAATTCACAATCCACCGGTTTCAAACTTGCGGAAAGCACTTAACATGATGGCATGACATGAAACTATGCACTTTAACTAATCATGGTTTGCAAGATTTTAAGATAACAAATTATCATTTTAATCAAGCTAGAATAGTAACAAGAGCGAATCACAAGTTTCATGAATGATCATATCATTAAGAAAACAATTAGAATAATATTCATGTAATTATAACTTTTAAATGGGTTAAACACTGTTAAGCCATTAAACAGACATCATGTAATGATCAGACCCAAGACGTGCAAATCACACACTTGATACCATGTTAAACAGACCTCGGGTAAGCTTTGAAATATGCGTCCAACACAGTGGACGCACTTTAAAACACAGTGTACAGAGAAAGCCAACGAAACAGGGAAAAGTCAAAATCGCATCCACCCTGGTGGCCGCCTTCATGCTTGAAACGCGTCGGGGGAAATGGATGCATTCAAGGGAATTCATTAAAGAAATCGCTGGGTGGGAAAACTGCCTGAAATGCATCGGGGTATCCCACCGCGAATTAGACCGGCCCAGACTCCCAGGTGGTGCGTAGACCCACGCACAGGTTGACTTGTCAACACTTTAAACATGTCGGGGTGTGCAGACGCTTTTCAGAGGATCACGTTGCCCATGAGCGACGTGATACAAGATGCTCGAAACACGTCCTCTGAGACGGACGCGGTTCAAAGTTCAGACCGAAATGCAGAAAAACTCAGAAACTCAGGGGTTCGGTCTATGCAATGCTTATATCATCTAAACTAGGGCTTTTCGGACAAATATTTCAACATGAAAGTTGTTGGGAACATGACATATGAGAGAACTATTATTTTTAAATAATTTTAAATGACCTCAAGATGTGCGATAAATCAACACGAACATAAAAAGTCTCAGACATGCACGACTTTGGCAAAATGCCTATAACTCTACATGTACTAAATGGAAAATGATGAAATCAGTGGGAAACGAAAGTTAACTTGATGCTCTACACATTGGTATATGATTTGTTAAAGTTTGGCCCGAGAAAACCTACCTTCTAGGTTGATGAATTTTCGTTCTTTAGAAGACCCTCGTTCTGACCGTCTGTTGAAGAACGCCTAATACTCCCAGTGTACTGCATGAAAATTGTGCATTCCACTTGGGTTAGAACGTAGACTTGACCCTCTTTCCAGGGGTGTAAGTCTTGCACGATGGGATTTATGTTTACCCTACCTTTGGTCGACTCCAAGTGGACGGTTTGCACAGGTCGAAGCAGACGAACAGGGGAAGAAGATGACCGTCTTGTGGTCGTTCCATAGCTCCCTAGCCGCTAAGAACTCCTCCACACGACCCCAACAAGTTGTAAAACTCAACCCTAGGGTTTGGTGGAGAGTATTTAAGCAACCATGGTGTTTAGGAGTCCTATTGCAATAAGGAAAACCAAGTTGCGGTTTCAGCATATTACCTTTCCTAATTTGAGGATTTCTTCCTTCATTGGAGTGCCTTGGGCATCAAGAAATCCCAAAGGATGGCTAGGCTTGAATTTGGGTTGCCAAGAGTGTATGATCTCATCCCAATTCAACTCTAATTGCCTCTTTCTAATTTTAGCCTATTTAGAGTTACGAATTTCCATGCATTTTCTAGCTTCATTTGATTTTTGGGCCCAATAATGTTCCTTGGCCCAATTATTTTAATGGGTTATTAATATATAATGTTGGAAGTCTTTCAAACATTCTTATTTAATTTATGGTCGTGTCGTATTTTCGTGCTAACGGTTTTCCGACTTGTTTCCTTATTTGGATAATCGGTCACCATGTGGTGTACACTAGGTTAATCGGATTTTTCATTGCATAAATTTCTTTGTGGTGTTGGATCTCTTATTTTGGTGATACCAAAATATGATTCATTAACATACTGAAATTATGTTTGTCATGCTTAAATTCATATCTCACAATGTTTCCTTCATGTACAGATCAAAGAAAAAGTCATATGTGATCAGTGGTGTCGACACTGCTCCATTGTGTGTCGACACTAGTTCCCTGTCCCAGAACCAGGATTTCAGCAAGTACCCAGTGGTGTAGACACAGTCCAGTTGTGAGTCGACACTAGTACACTGTCCCAGAAGCTTGTTTCTCAGCCAGGAACCTGTGTGTCGACACATAACAGTGCAATGTCGACACAGTTTGGATAATTCTCCAGATCTAAAATTACCAAGACACGTGGAGGATTTTGGTAAGGGCTTTTTGGGCGGGAATTCCTATGCTCCTAATTACCAAGATATTTTATGGACCCTTGGGGCTATAAATACCCCCTATCAACTTGGCTTTAGTGAGAGCCGTAGAGACACACTTCTGCTCCTCCAATACTCCAGAATATTCCAGCCGAATTCTGAAGAAGGCTCCATCATGGCAATTCGCTCCCAGATTTGAAGCAATCAAAGTCTTGAGCACCTTGGATGATCCAATTGAAGAAGAATTTCGAGCCATCAGAGTCTTCCTCCTGGAGCTGAAGCAGAAGAACTTGTCTCCTTCTCTAAAGTAGAAACAGGGATCTACGAACCAGTCCTTCTCAATTTGGGATCTAATTGCTATAACTGGTTCCTCATCTTAAACTCATTCTATATTGTGTGATTTGTGAAATTGGTGCAATCCTTGTGCCCAATTTCGTGTGTGTGTGATTGGATCTGAGATTTCTGTATCTAAGAGTGTGTGTGTTCTCCTGTGACTTTTCTGAACTGACAATATAAGCCACATTTGTGTGTGTGTGTGGATGGTGGATGTAGGATACACTATTGTGTAATCCGAACCACCCTAAATCTACTTGTCATTGTGGTTTGCTTGTCTCTTGCGTTAGATGCTTGATAGGCTCGTTGCTAATTCATCATATAATCTATCCAGATTGTTCAGATTTGTGAATAAGTTATAGATTATAGTTTAATCTCCATCTCTCAAAGAATTTAATCAAGTGAATTTTAAAATTCTGTGAAATCTATTCAACCCCCCTTCTAGATTTCTTATAGAAGTTTTTCCGCAAACATTTCATGTGGAACACTTAGGAATAATGTGTGGGGTTCATTTATAATTTTTGCGGAATTTTTAGATGTGTTTTAGCACATACGGTAATGATACGTATGTTTAAATACTCTGATATTATGGAAATTCTTTATTTCCATTTATTTGAGTTTTTATGTAATTAAAATTTCCGGGGTGCTACACCCTCCTCCACTTAAGAGAATTTGGTCCCCAAATTCATAGATCATTAATTGGCTTTTGATAGTTATGATCCTTGAGCTTGTTTCAGAATTAATTCCTCTAACTTGTTTAAACATCGTGGATGCTAGTCCAACATCTACACCTATGGTCACCCGTACTATTCATTTGGTTCCTCCCACTCCTATTTTCCTTCCACAGTTGTTATAACTCCATCTTAATCCTCCAAATGAACTATAGTATAATTACTAGATTATTCCTTTCTAATTTCTCCTTAATGATCTCCCCCACATAGAAATGTACTAATAAGAAAAACATCGTAAGATCAGTCTAGGGGATTAACAATCATACCTCCTTCCGGGAGCTCCGCTGGAGTTATTGCATTCACGCGTCCTTGACGCTTTACCACTCCCTGGTTCCTTCCAACTTGGTCTTTTAGCATGGGACAGTTCGATATACGATGTTCCTGACCCCCACATCGCAGGCAAGCCCCGGCCTTCTTCCAGCACTTGTCCGCTTGGTGCCCAGGCTTGTCGCAAAATTTACAATATTCAACCGTCGTTGTTTCTTCTACTTTGATCTTTTTCTCCATGCCATAGTCCTTCCCAGTGGTTGGCCTTTTGTTGTTGTTGTAGTTGTTGTTATTGTTGTTGTTGTTGTTATTGTTGTTGTTGTGGAAGGTTCCAACTATATCAACTGATCCTCTTTTTATGAAGGTCGGCTTTGAGATGTCTTTCCCCTTTATGCCTTCCACTTTAGCCATAGTGTCTTCTACCAGTTGAGCTCTTTGGACCATCTCAGTGTAGGTTTAGATGTTGTGTGGTCTGAGCTTTTCAATGAACTTGGGCCTGAGCCCATCCATGAAATAGTTAGCCTTTAATCTTTCCGTTCCCACCAGATGTGGGGCATACACAGCCAGACGCGTGAACTGAGCCTCATACTCAGCCACAGACATCCCTTTCTGTTTTAGTGTGGCAAACTCCGCTGTCTTCTTCTCCTTGACCCTCTTCGAGAAGTACATTCCTCAAAAAATCTCTAGGAAACCTGCCCATTCCAGTTCGCCAACATTAGGCAGGTGGGCCGATGTGGCCTTCCACCATGCTCGAGCATCCTTAGTGAATTGAAAAGTGGCCAGTACCACCTTCTCCCTGTTAGTGCATTGCATCACTTGGAAAATTCATTCTATCTCCTCTTGCCAATTCTCTGCCTCGTCTGGGTCAGGGGATTTAGAGAAACAAGGAGGGTTTAAACTCCTAAAATTCCAGTGCAGATCATCGGCTCCATTCCTTGCAGCTGCAGCCTGATTTCCAGCCTGAACTACATTTTGTAATGCTAGGGTCAGACCAGCCATAGTGTCTTGCATAGCTTGCCACTGGTTGCGAGCCATTGCAGTTGAGTGTAAGAGTTATGAAGGTTCCTAAGAAAAGGATGGAAACCAATTAATGTCTCTAGATACATTTTAAGAGTCAATGGGTAGGAGTGTTATGTTCATTCTATCATATTCCCAGTCTCTACCCATTCTCACCTAGTACTATATTTAATTTCCATGACCTAGGTTCCATAGTTATCTCCTAATCCTGAGACATATATCTTATTTGGTATTCCTAGGCTCTGATACCACTAAACTATCACGTCCCAAGAATTAAGCAGCGAATATTAATAATGGGAAATAATTCGAGTCAATATCCCGAGACGTGAACAGTCGGCAAATAAGTCTCTAGCTAGCACGCACTAAATGTATAACAACATACATCATCATAGGGCCCAAATATTGAACTCAACTAATCTTGTATTCAAATCTCAACTCATTGTATTCCAAATGGAAACTTTTACAAGACTAAGACTCAATAAAAAGGAAAAGTACATTTTATTCCTCACTTCCTACTACACGTTCTAACACTCAAAATAAACTAACTATCGATAGACTCATATTTGGAACGCTCATCACTCGGACGCATTCCCATCCTCGACTTGCTCCTCCTCTTGAACATCATAGTCACCTAGATTGGGTAAAAGTAGGGGATGAGCAAACTAGCCCAGTAGGATTTATATCTCAATGTGCGGGCAATGATATAAGTGATTAGCAGTTTAGAACTAGGTAAGCACGATGAATGTCATGATATGCATGTACGAATAAAACTCATTAAAACATGATACATAAACAAGCTAGATAGAGTGATCATGATAGAACAAGATCTAGAAGGATATACCAAGATAGAACTAGCAATATATCACTTTGTACAAGCACGCAATATTTCACTTGATGTCAATAGCTTTCAAGAACGCGAGATATCACTAATTGCATTAAATGTAGGATGACCATATCACGCAAGCAAGCAAGAAAGAATGCATGAGCACGACCATGTAACACTAATCAGGCATGTAGACAGTAATGTACACCAAGGAAAGATCCACCAAGAATGTACACCAGGACATGCGTATGTGGTTATTGTATCTATCATTCAACACGACACACACGACTCCCAGCGCAGATGCAACGCCAGTAATCATTATACCCCATGGTTAACAGTATATTTATGACTCTCCGTCATTGGGGCTAGACTGGCGCCCTTAGACACTCGCCGTGCCCGGTCAGCATCTCACTTCAATTTTAAATGTAGATACCCACAGTCATTAATAATGGCCAATGAGAGTTTCAATAAGTAAGCATATGTAATGTCATGTTCATGATGATGATGAGAACGAGTAATAAGTAAATTGAACATGATTTCATGATAACAATGGTCAAGAGATAACTTTGGTAGCATAATGGTACGATTTATACTTTAATTCAATCTTTACATTAATGACTTTAGTCTAGATTGTAAATCACACTCACGAGAACAAGATGAGAGAGGAAGTGCACGCTATCTCCAGGGAACTTCAATGGTACAACCAACTCAGTCTTCATGTGGAAATCCATGAAGAACGGAGATTTACAGAGGTCTTAGAGAAAAGGTCGCTAGTCTACCGATTCGAAATGATCGATAGAGAGCTTCCAAATCCCCAAGAAAGGGCTGCCTAGATGTGCAAGTGTGTAGTGATGTACGCATCTCAATTCACAATCCACCAGTTTCAAACTTGCGGAAAGCACTTAACATGATGGCATGACATGAAACTATGCACTTTAACTAATCATGGTTTGCAAGATTTTAAGATAACAAATTATCATTTTAATCAAGCTAGAATAGTAATAAGAGCGAATCACAAGTTTCATGAATGATCATATCATTAAGAAAACAATTAGAATAATATTCATGTAATTATAACTTTTAAATGGGTTAAACACTTTTAAGCCATTAAACAAACATAATGTAATGATCAGACCCAAGACGTGCAAATCACACACTTGATACCATATTAAATAGACCTCGGGTAAGCTTTGAAATATGCGTCCAACACAGTGGACGCACTTTAAAACACAGTGTACAGAGAAAGCCAGCGAAACAGGGAAAAGTCAAAATCACGTCCACCCTGGTGGCCGCCTTCATGCTTGAAACGCGTCGGGGTACACAGACGCGTTCAAGGGAATTCATTAAAGAAATCGCTAGGCGGGAAAACTGCCTGAAACGTGTCGAGGTATCCCGCCGCGGATCAGACCGGCCTAGACTCCCAGGCGGAGCGTAGACCCACGCGCGGGTTGACTCGTCAACGCTTTAAATGCGTCGGGGTGCGTGGATGCTTTTCAGAGGACCGCGTCGCCCACAAGAGATGTGGTTCAAAGTTCAGACCGAAACGTAGAAAAAATCAGAAACTCAGGGGTTCGGTCCATGCAACGCTTATATAATCTAAACTAGGGCTTTTCGAACAAACATCTCAACATGAAAGTTGTTGGGAACATGACATAAGAGAGAACTATGATTTTTAAATAATTTTAAACAACCTCAAGATGTGTGATAAATCAACACGAACGTAAAAAGTCTCAGACATGCACAACTTTGGGAAAACGCCTATAACTCTACATGTACTAAATGGAAAATGATGAAATCAGTGGGAAACAAAAGTTAACTTGATGCTTTACACATTGGTATAGGATTTGTTAAGGTTTGGCTTGAGGAAACCTACCTTCTTGGTTGATGAAGTTTCATTCTTCAGAAGACCCTCGTTCTGACTGTCTGTTGAAGAACGCCTAATACTCCTAGTGTACTGCATGAAAATTGTGCATTCCACTTGGGTTAGAATGTAGACTTGACCCTCTTTCCAGGGGTGTAAGTCTTGCATGATGGGATTTAGGTTTACCCTACCTTTGGTCGACTCCAAGTGGACGGTTTGCACAGGTCGAAGCAGACGAACAGGGGAAGAAGATGACCTTCTTGTGGTCGTTCCACAGCTCCCCAGCCACCAAGAACTCCTCCACACGACCCCAACAAGTTGTAAAACTCGACCCTAAGGTTTGGTGGAGAGTATTTAAGCTACCGTGGTGTTTAGGAGTCCTATTGCAACAAGGAAAACCAAGTTGCAGTTTCAACATATTACCTTTCTTAATTTGAGGATTTCTTCCTCCATTGGAGTGCCTTGGCCATCAAGCAATCCCAAAGGATGGCTAGGCATGAATTTGGGTTTCCAAGAGTGTATGATCTCATCCCAATTCAACTATAATTGCCTCTTTCTAATTTCAGCCTATTTAGAGTTACGAATTTCCATGCATTTTCTAGCTTCATTTGATTTTTGGGCCCAATAATGTTCCTTGGCCCAATTATGATAATGGGTTATTAATATATAATGTTGGAAGTCTTTCCAACATTCCTATTTAATTTATGGTCGTGTCGTATTTCCGTGTTAACGGTTTTTCGACTTGTTTCCTTATTTGGATAATCGGACACCATGTGATGTACATTAGGTTAATTGGATTTTCATTGCACGAATTTCTTTATGAAACACTTAGGAATAATGTGTGGGGTTGATTTATAATTTTTACGAAATTTTCTGATGTGTTTTAGCATATACGGTAATGATACGTATGTTTAAATACTCTGATATTATGGAAGTTCTTTATTTCCATTTATTTGAGTTTTTATGTAATTAAAATTTTTGGGGTGCTACAATGAAAAATTATTATCTTTAGTTATTGCATAAATACATCCTTTACAAATTACACAAGCCCAGTTCTCTTCGGAGAGTGGTGAATCTCTCTTCAGGTAGGGCTTTTGTAAAGATATCTGCAACTGATTTTCAGTTTCTACGAATGAAATGCTAATATTGCCATTTACTACATGATCTCTAATGAAATGATGCTTAACCTCAATATGTTTGGTTCTTGAATGTTGTACTAGATTCTTTGTCAGATTGATTGCATTGGTGTTGTCACATAATGAGGGTATAGATCTGATGTTTAGTCCATAATCCTCAAGTTGTTGTTTGATCCATAATAGTTGAGTGCCGCAACTCCCAACAGCAACACATTCAGCTTCAGTTGTTGACAAGGCCACAAAGTTCTGCTTTCTTGAGGACTAGGAGATCAAACACCCTTCAAGAAGCTGACAGGAACCACTGGTGCTTTTTCTATCAACTTTGCATCCAGTATAATCATCATCAGTATAACCAATTAAACTCATCTTACATGATTTTGGATACCATAGTCCTAAATTACATTTATGTGCTAAATATCTAAAAATTCTTTTGATCAAAATTAAATGGGATTCTTTAGGATCTGCTTGGTACCTAGCACACATGCATACACTAAATAAAATGTCTGGTCTAGTGGCAGTTAAGTATAGTAGAGAACCGATCATACCTATGTAAGATTTCTGATCTACTTTCTTGCCTTGAGGATCATTGTCTAACCTAGTGGAAGTGCTTATAGAAGTGGTTAGATGCTTTGCTTGTTCAAAACCAAACTTCTTTAGAAAATCCTTGATGTACTTGTTCTGATTGATGTGGGTCCCCTCCTTGTCTTGTTTGATTTGGAGTCCATAAAGTAAGTCAATTCCCTCATGAAACTCATCTCAAATTCTCCCTGCACCTGTAAAGAGATTCATCAGCAGCTCCGAAAATGGTGGCCTCAGCATAAATTTGCACAATTAAGGTATTCTGATAGCAATATTTAATAAACAATGTGCTATCTACTTTGCCTCTTATAAACCATGTTTTAAAAGAAATGCACTTAGTCTTTCATACCAAACTCTAGGTGCTTGTTTCAAACCATATAGTGCCTTATGCAATTTGAAAACATGATTAGGATGATCTATGTCTTCAGAGCTAGGAGATTGTTCAACATAGACTTCCTCTTTTATAAAACCATATAAAAATATAGATTTCACATCTATTTGAAATAATTTTAAATTACATACAGATGCATATGCTAGTAAAATCTGAATAGTCTCAAGTTTAGCTACTGGTGCATAGGTTTCATCAAAATCTATGCCCTCCTCTTGGGAATAGCCTTTAGCTACCAGTGTAGCCTTATTTCTTGTAATGACACCAGCTTCATCCATTTTTTTTTATGAACACTCATTTGGTGCCAATAACAAGATGATTTGATAGCTTAGGCACAAGAGACCAAACCTGGTTTCTCTTGAACTGAATTAGTTCATCTTGCATGGCTAAAATCCAAGATTCATCAGTTAGTGCCTCATTGACTATCTTGGGTTCTTTATTATCTTTGATAGATACCTCTTGCATTTTCTCGGATAGGTTATTCGTACCTTCATCATCACTAACAATTTTTTTGCTCAAGGAAGGGTTAGATTCATCAAATATAACATGTACAATTTGTTCAATTAATAGACTTCTTTTATTGAAAACTCTATAACCTTTGAGTTTGGAAGTGTAACCCAGAAAAATACCTTTATCAGATTTTGGATTCAGCTTACCAATGTTTGTCTTACCATTGTTGTGAATGAAGCAATGGCATCCAAATATCCTGAGATGACTGGTTTTGGGCTTCTTCTGCTTGTACAACTCATATGCTGTCTTCTTTAATATAGTTCTTATCATTACTCTATTTATTATGTAGCATGCTATGTTAACTGCTTCTACCTAAACATATCTTGGCAAGTTGTATACAGATATCATGGTTCTTGCTATATCTAATAATGTTCTATTTTTCCTCTCAGCTACTCCATTTTGTTGTGGTGTTCTTGTAGCTGAGAAATTGTGCTCGATTCCTAGATCATCACAGAATTCTGCAAACCTATAATTATGAAATTCTCCTCCATGATCTGATCGAAGACTTATAATACTAAACTTCTGATCTTTCTAAACTAACTTGCTAAACTTGCCAAATGCTTCAAAAGTGTCATCCTTGTGTTCTAGAAATGAGACCCATATATATCTTGAGAAATTATCAACAATAACAAATCCAAAATTTTTGCCATCTAGACTGGAAGTCCTCATAGGTCCAAATAATTCCATGTGGAGTAGTTCTAAAAGCTTGGATGTGGTCACAATTGTCTTTGACTTGAAGGATGCTTTGGCATGTTTTCCCTTCACACATTGTCCACAAATTTTATCAAATCTTGAGTTAGTCTTTGGTAATCCTTCTACTAAGTCATGCTTGATGAGCTTTCTGATTCCATCCAGATTGGCATGACCTAATCTCCTGTACCAAAGTTTTGCATTTTGCTCTTTGCTTACCGCCAAGCATACATTTTGACCTTTCAGATCTTCCAAACGCAAAACATAAGGATTTCTTTCTTTGTAGGCTTCGAAAACTATTATTCCTTCCTTAATGATCAGACACGGAGATTCTTGGAACTTAACTTGATGACCCTTCTCGCATAACTGACTTATACTAATCAAGTTGTGTTTGAGACCTTCAACGCAAAGTACTTCTTCTATCCATGTCTTTTCTTTTCTTCCAACTAATCCACAACCAATTACTGACCCTTTTCCGTTGTCTCCATATGTCACTATTTCTTCTTCAGTCCTGATAGATGAAAACCGTTTCTTGTTTCCAGTCATATGCCTTGAGCACTGCTGTCCAGGTACCATTTTGACCCGCTAAGACTATCCTACAATCAGATCAAAGAGATTTAGGTACCCAAGTTCTTTTGGGTCCTGATTGGTTAGCTTCAACAATCTTATTTTTTGGAATCCACTTTAGGTGTTTAGTTGTACATGTGCTTTTAGTATGACCAAGTTTGTTACAATGAGTGCAACAAGCAATATTATTTAATGTTTTGTTTACTTTACTATGTTTTTCTCTTTTTGTTTTGTAACCAGGTTCCTATTCAGCTATAAATGTTGGTAATGGGTATTTTTCAGAATATATGATTGTTTCTTCATTTTCTGGTAGTTTATAACCAATTCCATATTTCTTCTTACCCGATCTTCTTGCACCTTTTAGTATTAATGAAGATCTTCCATTAGTTAATTTTTTTATTGTAGTTGTTAAATATTTATTGTATTTTGTTAATATTTTTATTTCCTCTATTGACTTAATTTTAGTTTCCTAATTTTCTAACATTAGTATTTTATCATTTTTTCTTTTTACATCTTCATATAACAATTCATTTGTGTGTTTTAACTCTTGAATTCTTTTTTACAGTTGTTCAATTTCAGATTTTAAGTCTGAGTTAGTGTTTTCAAGGCATGCGTAATTTTTCTTAATGGCTTTTAAGTGTTTGCACACATTTTTATATTTTTCATGCAATTCATTAAAAATATCTTCTAGATTGTCATCATTAGAATATGAAAATAAATCAAAAGAGGTGTCAGAATTTACCTTATCATCAAGATTTGTCATAAAGGCAAGATGAGCTTTTTCTTCTTCTTGATCATCTAAGTTTGATTCTTCTGATGAGCTGTCTTCATTGTTCCAGGCAGCAGCTATAGCTTTCTTCTTATATCTCTTGTATTTACCAGATGACTCTTCCTTCTTATGTTCCTTCTTGTTTAACTTAGGGAAATATGTCCTTAGATGCCCTGACTGCTTACATTCATAGCAGATAGGTTCTGTCTTCTTATTGTTTTTTCTGTAGAATCTTCTTCTTGACGGTTGCTTCCTCTTTGCTATTATTCTTTGTAGTCGTCTTAACAGGAAGGCTTCTTCTTCACTATCTATACTGCTATTGCGGTGTAGTCTTTGCTCGGCTCTCCATTTTTTATTGCCATACTAACTTTCTTTTTTGAGATGCTTTCCCCCAATCTCTCCATATTTATCTCATGAGCCACTAGAGACCGAATGAGTTTTTCGAGTGACATAGCCATGAGATCATTTGCTTCTTCTATGACTGTAACTTTGGGAGTCCATAAGGTTGGTAAGGATCTTAGTACTTTCCTTACCATATCTCCTGTCTCATACCTTTTCTAAAGCCCAGCCAAGCCATTTGTAATGTCGATGAAGCGACTATACATTTGGGAGATAGATTCTCCTGAATGCATTTGGAATTTTTCATATTGTGCTACCAATATATCTATTCTGGTTTCTCTTACCTTATCTGTCCCTTCGTGGGTGAGTTTCAACTTATCCCACATTGCTTTGGCCGACTTGCATACATATATACCTTCTTGCTTAGTGAGCAGCATAATATACTATTGGCCTTGCTGTTATGAGACATCATTATCTTGTCAGCGTTCATCCAGTTTTCTTTAGAGTTTAGAACTATCAGATCTCCATCTTCTATTATAGTCCATAGTTGATAGTCAAGACCTTGAAGAAAGAACTCCATTCTTGTCTTCGAGTAGTTGTAATCTTCTCCATCGAATAGTGGAGGCTTGTTGATAGATTGACCTTCTGCATCACTTTGGGCTACCATAAACCTTTGCTCTTCAGATCGTGAGATCTACTTGCTTGAAGAGACTTGGCTCTGATACCACTTGTTAACTAGGTTGCAAGCCCAAAGGGGGGGGGGAGTGAATGGGTTGCTTGAAATATATCTTAAAATTTTCTTGTTAAAATTAACTTTAAACAGAAACACTAAACGTAGGTGTTAGAGTTAGTGAGCAGCAAAAATAAGATAAAAACAATCACAAAAAATGCACAAGGAATTTTATCCTGCTTTGAACCTCCTATCACCAGAAGTCCTATGTCTAATCCCCAAGAAACTACTTGGGATTCCACTAACTATGGGTACAGACCCCCTCAAGGACACTTACACATCCAGCACCTGCTGGCCTTCTCTTCAACCTAAGAAGAGGCAATACAACCACCTGTAGCAACATGTCTTCTCTTCAACAAGGCGAACAAACCACCTACCCACAACAACTCTTCTCTTCTCACAGGAAGAGGAGCACTCTTAAAGAAGAGTTGAAGGGATGGCCCCTAGACCAAGCTTATACAACAAAGTAGTGCTTAGTCCGAGGCAAGATCTGAGAGAGAGAAGAATAGAACTATGATGCTACTCTCTCAGAAACAACATGCTCTCAAAAGAAAAAGAGAAGTGAAGGCTTCAGGAGAGCTCTGAGTAGATGGACTTGGAGTGAGGGCGCACTGCTCTTCTAGTGGTTGTGAAGGCTTGTGTATTTATTTCTTGGTTCACTTGGATGTATCTAATTCATATCCATCATCTTCTTCTTTATAAGCACTTCAGCTATCTTCAGATGTGTCTGTTGAAGTGTCCATTGTCTCTCATTCTTTGGTGCTCATTTCTATGCAGTTGCAGCAAGTCTTACGTTGTAGAGACATGTGACTACCAGAAACCTGCAGACATTTAATGCTAAGAAAAAGAGAAAAAAGTCATGAGACAACTTTAGTGTTAGTCAACTTCTGCTAGCTGGAACTGTGAGATGCATTTCCAGAAAGATAAGTTCCTTCTGTCATATTGTAAAGCGTTGGAAGACTTGTCATGAAAATAGTAGTCAGTCAAAAAAGTCATACTGCATGGGAACTATATCTAGAAATAGACTATGCATTTGAAAGACGTATGTGAAATATTAATAGATGGAGGGAGATTTGAATTTCATGTGTTCAAATCGCTAAGGATATTTGAAACAAGTCTGAGAATACTTTAATCATTTTATCAAGGATGTTTTCAGAAAGTTCCTTAATTAGAAGATATGCAATATGATCATTATGATTTCATCAAGGAAAAAAGCTTGATAAAGATAATATATATTTTATTTGAAATAGCATTTGATATGATAAAGTTAATCGATGTTCATATAGGCAATCGATATCTAAGCAATCAATGTTTAAAGGTAAGACAATCAATACCTAAAGCAATCGATGTTTAAGTACAAGGCAATCGATGTTTATGAAGACAATCAATATGAGATGGCAATCGATGTCTAATGGTAAGGCAATCGATATCGTAAGTAATCAATATGTGAAGCAATAGATTGGTGAATGCAGTTGATATTTATAAGGACAACTGATGT
This sequence comes from Colocasia esculenta, assembly GCA_014218235.1. Lineage (NCBI taxonomy): Eukaryota > Viridiplantae > Streptophyta > Magnoliopsida > Alismatales > Araceae > Colocasia > Colocasia esculenta. Next base: position 35,566,765 of record CM024766.1, read on the forward strand.
TTACAAGCCAGCTAGCAATCGATATTAAATGTTTAGCAATCGATATGTCAAGGAAACAACATAAATGGTCGAAGTGAAAGCTTCGACTGGCCAAAATATAATGTTATCAGTCGAAGTGGAACTTCGGATATGACAAAGTGAACTGCGTACATGACGAAGTGGACTTCGTATAAAATAGATCATAACGCTGTTAGTCGAAGTGAAACTTCATATAAGACTTCGGATATGACGAAGTGGACTTCGGATATGACGAAGCTAGTTTCGTATATGATGAAGTAGAGCTTCGACTGATCACGACCAAAAGCATGTATGACTTCGGATGATGAAGTTTAAAGCAATAGAAGATGGAACTTTACTTCGATTGAAACTATGAAAAGATTATCAGTGATGAAACACATGAGCTTATGAATGAAATTATGAATGACAACAAGGACTTACAAGCATTGAACACCATCTAGTGAACTTAGAAATACTTGGAATACTTACAATGATGATCATTGAAGTATAATTTATTTCCTTTGAGTCTCCTATTGACAGACTTAACCAAAAAAATATTAAGGTAAATACACATGATTTAGATAAATATAAAAATATTATGATAAGTTTGTTATCATCAAAATATATAATCATGAAGATAAAGGAGCCAACACGATGTACAATGACTTCACTGAAATTATCAACGGACTCACAGGTTTAGGAAAGAAATACAACCAGGGAGATATGGTCAGGATGATCCTAAGATCTCTCCCAAAACAGTGAACTCCAAGGGTCACTTCTATAGAAGAAGCTAATGACCTCTCCACAATGACATTGGGAAAGCTCATTGGATCTCTCATGGCTCATGAGATCAACATGGAGAGATTAGGAGAAAGTGCATTCACAAGAAGAGTAAACAATGCATTCAAAGCAGAAGAATACACTTCAGATGAAGCCATTGCTGGTGAGAGTAGTGATATTGATAGTGAGAAAGAAGAAGCTTGTAAGACCCTAGTTTTCTGTGTATTTTGCGACTGTAGTTATGTTTATTTTTCTGCTTGAAATTCTTCTTAACGTCAACATCAATTGACGTTAAGGGCTGGTTGACGGCATGATTTGTGCCCTTTACAGTCTGGCCAGAAGATCTAGACGTCAACATCGATTGACATTTATTTCTGGTTGACAGCAGTAAAGTGGTCGTTAACTTCTCTAGCTATGTTTGGGATTCTGTATCTGAAACCATCCCAATTTCTCCGGGAGGCAGATATGGAAACCTTGCAATGGTTAGGACTCCTCTTTCCTAGGTTACCTACGACCCCAATCACCTATAAAGCTAGGTCATCTCTGCAAAGAGGGGACTTTGGCTCAGCTAGGGCTTTTGGGTTTCAGGGAGAGAAAAAGAGAGAGTTTGAGAGGGTTGATCTGGCAAACTAGAGGCTACACCGATGATCTACTGCAAGGAGAAGGTTCTTCTGAATGTGGAGAAGCTCTCCTAACGCTGGGAGATCGTCTGCAACAGTGTGGAGGTTGAATCAAATAGTGGAAGTTACCTATTTCGCTTGGCCGAGGACGGCTTCATCACCCAAATTCGATCTTTAAGGAGTTTTATAGAGGCAAGTAACTTAGGGGTTTCATCCCTAGACCTATCACCTAGAGTTTTAGGATTTTTATCTCATGTTCTAGACCCCGAAATTCTCTGTCTTTTTGTTTTCGGTCTGCACTTTCTGCAGACAGGAGGTTGACGACAACATCCCTGTCATCAAGTTTCTGAGATGACGACAATTGATCATGCCGTTAACCCATCCTTACGGCAAACCCCTTGCTGTCAACTTCTGATTATTTTCAGAACAATGTTTTAACACATGTGATGTGATTTTTCGGGGGATTTTGAATGTATGCATATGTTTAGAAAATTTTATCTTGTCAGGTATGTTTAGTAGATTGAACCATGAATTCTTGATAATTTTCTGATCATAATTGTAAATTATAGAATTTCTTTTATAAGAAAATAACCATGTTGTGTCAGATCTAAATTCGGAGTAAATATGTATGATGGGTATTATGTCACAAAATTTTTTCATGAACTTAGGGTTACTATGTTCATGTTTTAGGGCTATTAGATCTGTCAGTTTACTATATACCATGTTTATTCAAAATTTCTTGTTAAATTACTTGAGACCTCTATTAAATATTAAAAATAGATGTACTACCGTGAAAATTCTAAAAAATTAAGCATCTGATATATTCCATGCGTAGGGTTTATGTTTAAAATTTGAGTATGTTCTGACATCTGTGAATACTATTTTCAATTGTAACTCATTAAGGGTCATATTAAGCATGATTAATCACCAAATGATATTTTTTAATGATTAGTGCCATGTTCAGGTTCTGTTAAGCATGTATTAGCACTGTTAGACAATCATAATAAATTCTATAACTTGAGATATATGTGTTCGAATCATGAGCATGTAAATGGATCATTAAGTGCATGTAAAACTATGTTAAACATGTGATCAACATGAGTAATGTGATTAGGTGATAATTATGTCGAGATTAACACTGCTACCATAGAAGGCTGTGGAGGCGTAATGTAGTAAAGTCCCTATGGGAAGGCTCAATGTGTATGTGATATCCTGTGGGCATCAGGATGAAATCATGGAGGTGGACAAGTACCACTGGTTATAGTTGAGAAGGCTTCTCCCGGTTCTGCGTAGTTACGAAAATTTGTCACTATATTACCTAGGTGATGGATATGTGTTATGTGTGTGATGTATCCTTCTTTATGGTGGTTCGGACTATGTGTCACGGCAAAATAATGTGTAAAGATGTGAACTAGGTGTGAATGTACAAAGTGATGTGTGAAAGTGATGTGATGCTGTGTTTCCATATGTGAGAATGTGAAACCATGTGATTAGACTTATTTTATGTTAAAACAGCAAGCAAAATGTGAAAATATGTGATACATGAGCAAATTAGATGTGATAGATATCATGCTAACATGACTAGTAGACATGTAATCAAGATACTTGGAAATGTGCCATGCAATAAGTTGTGAATGATACCATGATTTACATCAAATTCATGTGTAGTTAGCATGTTATAGTTTGTTTATTTGGTACTTGTTCATTGCTACATGAACCATGTGTTAAATTGCTCTTTATGATAAAATCAAGTAGAATGAATGTGATAAGTGTATGGATGTACCAATAGGTTGCTTGTTGAGTCTTTTGTGAAGACTCATCCTTGCTTAAACATGCAGGTGAGACATGTATTCTTGAGATTGAGGAGGAGATAGTGAGGAGCGACTCCGAGCGAGAGGAGTAGCAGAGATCTGGAGGCTATCTACTTAGCTTGTACTTTTCTTTTGTTAGTATGTGAGACGTGTTATGTCATGGACTTGTTATTTATGGACTTTGTTTATTTACTTTGCTACTATATAGACTGTGGGATGCGTGTAATGATGATGGAATGGTAATTTCTTTTCTTTCCCGTAACGACCCGACCTCCCGGACCCCCCGCCAAGGACCCCGAAGATCGTGCCGCCACCCAAGAATTCGAAGACCCGGAAGGGTTAGAATTTAGTCCAGTGAGATAAGCAATGAATTCAAATAACTATAACAAGAAAGTTTGTACATTATTAAGGAAATTATATACACCATGTTCTAAATAAAAGTACAGGTACATAAAGAAAGGTGCAGTCCTTAAGGGGCATACCCCGAGGACTTGCAAAAAGGCCACTCTCAACTCACGGTACAAGCTCTCACGCTCACAACTCACACTGCTGGCAACGCACGACATACAAACCGCCACCACGACCGTCTAGCAATGACTCCTGCGACAACGTGTCCCTACCTGAAGAGAGTAGGGGGGCGAGCATCACGAACAAGGCTAAGTAGGGATAACCAGTCTCTTACCAGTCAGAGCAGTAGAAACTCCAACAAAAGTGGAAGCAAACTACTCTACAAAGCAGTATAGAAGGAAACACCTACTGCAGAGTACTACAAAGTAGAGGAACCGAGTAATGCCATGACCCACAACCAGGGTCGGGCCGAACACGACTCCCGCAGAACCAGCGGAGTCAAACACAATGTGGAAGCAACACCTCGGCACACACCCTCCGAGACAGCGAAGCTCACGGAACACCGGAGCAACCACGTGAGACCAGAGTCTCACGACACAAGCACCCAACATCCCAGACCTCCATGTGATCGGGAAGGAACAACCAGGTGTCACCACGAGAGACACCGAGCAACCATGTGAGAAGGAACGTCTCATCACAGGCACGGCCACCTCAGACCTCCACAAGGTCGAGGGCCCACAAACAGAACCACCCTGGACCTTGGACATGCCACGAGGTCAGAGAACTACACCCTACAGTGCTACCACGGACGGCACCAAGGAACGTTACAAAACCAGCGGTCGGGTGTCTAGACAAGGCACCCCGAGAGAACCTGCAGAGCGGTAACCATTGAACAAGGCCTACGAGGCCAAACCAACAAAGCCCACGGAACTAGGCACGACTAGGCTACAACCACCGTGCAGGCTAGAGCGACGAGACTCACTTAGAAACAACGTGAGAAACTCTATCACAGCAAGAGCAACCAAACCACCGCCACTGGCAGTTAAGAGGAGGACACATTGTACACACTGATGATCAGTTCATCCCCATGTAATTAAATAAATTACATATCTATTTTGGTGATTAACAAAACTCAAATAAAGTATGATCTAACAAGTTTTTTATGAAGCTTAAGCACAAGAAACAAATTAGGCGAGAATCAGCAAATAAGTAAGTATATCTTAGCATTTGAAAGTACAGAGCATGTAATTTTTCTAAGTACACATCGACTTCCTATATGTTATAACGATTTCATTAGAGTCATAATGATTTCCAAATTTCTATCGATTTCATCTTCACAAGGATTTAATAAGTATCATACCGATTCATTAGAGTCATAACAATTTCCACATTTCTATCGATTTCATCTTCACAAGGATTTAATCAGTATCATACCAATTTTGGCATTCATAACGATTTCAATCTCACAACGATTCATTAAACGTTCATAACGATTTCGATCTCACAACGATTCTCTAAGCGTTCATAACAATTTCGATCTCACAACGATTCGCTAAGTGTTCATAACGATTTCGATCTGACAACGATTCGCTAAGTGAGCATAACGATTTTCTCTCACAACGATTCGCTAAGTGAGCATAACGATTTTTGATCTCACATCGATTTGCCTTCATAATGATTTGATAAGTTCCACATTGATTTGGTCTTCATAACGATTCGATAAGTTACAACAAAGACTTGGTCAGTATAACGACTCGAAAAGTTACACAACGATTTGCTTGCTGTAACGATTTGATAAGTCACAACAATGACTTAGTCTGTGTAACGATTCGATAAAGCAAAATAACGATTTGAGAACAACGACTTGGTCTCACATCGATTTGCCTTCATAACGATTCGATAAGTTCCACATCGATTAGGTCTTCATAACGATTCGATAAGTTACAACAACGACTTGGTCAGTATAACGACTCGATAAGTTACACAACAATTTGCTTGCTGTAATGATTCGATAAGTCACAACAACGACGTAGTCTGTGTAATGATTCGATAAAGCAAAACAACGATTTGATCACTACATCGACTCGATAAGTGCAACAACGATTTGGTTATAACAAACTCATTCATAACGACTTGCTCATAACGATTTGTTTATACTCTCACAACGATTTGTCTCTACAACGATTGATCATGATTGTTGTGTTCACATCGATTTGTTTATACATGTGCAACAATTTACATAAACATCGACTCATTCACATAACGATTTCATAAGTCGTACTCACAACGATTTCATGAGTTATAACGACTTGATATTTAAACATATTTCAAATATTTTTAAAGTCAAAAGTCTTCCCTCGCTTTTCTCCAATATCCATGCATTTATTATGACTGAACATTTCACTGCACAATGCATGCACATACATCTTCTATTCCTATGCTTATATTAGAAACATCTTTTTGGAAAACAAATTGATATTTCTATTTTGATGTATATTCATTCTAATGTTGACTGAAAACAAGAGACAGCATAGCTGTCTATCATTTAGCATTTATTGTGTGCAGGTCTCTGACAGCACAACCACTTACAACGTTGGACAAAATGGAAGATGAAGGATATTGAGAAAGATCTTCTCTTTGCATGCGTGGAATGTAAAGAACCACTGACCGGAAGCTCTACAATACCATGCAGTCTAACGTAACAGAGCATAGAGACAACGGATATATCAACGAATACTTCCTCAAGAGAAGATATAAATACAAGACTCAAGACTCTTGGAAGATAACTTTTGAGAAAGAACTTTTGAAACGATCAACTTGATAGAGAAGCGTTCAAGCCAAACAGTCTTAGAAGAAGAGCCTCTGTCCATTCCAATCCTCATAGCTCTTGCTCTCTATATTCTTGTCAAAATCTTTTAGAGAGCCTTTTTGAGTTCTGAGAGACTTCGCTTTTGTAGATCCTTCTCTCTCAGTCTCAGCCTCAGATCTGATACTTGTTCTAAATCAGGTCTAGGGGCATTTCGCCTTTATTCACATTCCTGTGAAGTTCCACTTCTGGGGTGAAGAGAGGACCTGTTGAAACAAGTGATTTTATTCCCTTTGTGTTGAAGGAAGACCTGGGTTCCAAGGTGTTGTATTCCTTTTCAGGTGAAGAAGAGAAGGCCAGCTGCGGTTGGATGTGTAAGTATCCTTGAGGGGGACTGTACCCTTGGGTAGTGGAATCCTGAGTTGTTGCTCAGGGACTGGATGTAGGACTCCTGTGGAAAGGAGGTCCGAACCAGGATAAAATCCTTGTGTAGTATGATTGCTTGTTTGTGATTGTTGTTTTCTTTACTACTAACACTAACAGTCAAACGTAGTGTTTTGTGTGAACATTTTTGTTGATAGGTTTAGATAATCATATTTTAAGAATCCCATTCACCCCCTTTGGGCTTGCTAGCTGGGCAACAAGTGGTATCAGAGCAAGTTTCTTCGACAAAGAAGATCTAACGATCTGAAGAGAAAAGATCAATGGCAGCTCAAGGGCATTTCGAGGGTCAGTCTGTCAACAGACCGCCATTGTTCGATGGTGAAGATTATACCTACTGGAAAACACGAATGGAATTTTTCCTTCAAGGGCTCGATTATCAGATTTGGTCTATTATAGAAGACGGAGATCTTCTGGTTACAAATGAGAAAGACAAATGTACAGAAGATGATAAGAAGAAGATCTCTCTCAACTGCAAGGCTAAGAGCATACTGTGTTGCGCTCTTAGTAAGAAGGAGTTCAACAGGATCTCTGCATGCAAATCCGTAATGGAAATGTGGGAGAAGTTGAGGATCACTTATGAAGGCACGGATAAGGTAAAAGAGACAAGAATAGATATTCTGGTGACACAGTACGAGAGGTTCTAGATGCAGTCAGGGGAATCAATACCTCAGATGTACAACAGATTTACAGACATAACAAACAGGTTGGCTGGTCTTGGAAAAAGCTACGAAATGGGAGATATGGTCAGAAAGATCTTAAGATCCCTACTAGCCTCGTGGACTTCAAAAGTGACAGCAATAGAAGAGGCCAATGACCTAAAGAGAATGTCACTGGAAAAACTCATTGGGTCCCTAATGGCCCATGAGATCAACATGGAAAGGTTGGGAGAGTCGTCAAGTAGAAAGAAACATACCAACGCTCTCAAGGCCGAAGAAGGTATATCAGAAGGACATTCAGATAGCCAGGAAATCATGAGAAGCAGCGAAGATGAAGAAGCGCTGTTATCCAGAAGACTACAACATATATTAGCCAAGGAAAAGAAATACCAGTCTGGAAGAAGGTACTTTAAAAAGGGAAAGGACTTCAAGAAGCCTGAAGTCAAGGATGTAAAGAAGACGGAACCGATTTGTTATGAATGCAAGAAGCCCGGACATATCAAGGCCGAGTGTCCAAAGCTAAAGAAGACTGAAGTCAGAAAGAAAGACAATGCTAGAAAATTCAGAAAATATAAGAAGAAAGCCACGGCAGCAGCTTGGAACAACAGCAGCGACTCAGATAGTGAGTCGAGCTCAAGCGAAGAGGAAGAAGAAAAGGCCAACTTAGCCTTCATGGCAAACATTGATGATAAGGTATCATCTGACTCATCCTTTTCATCATGCAATGAATCTGAATCCGATAGTTTAGAAGATGCTTTTAACAAACTATATAGTAAATACAAAGATGTGTGTAAATTGTTAAAAGTCAGTAATAAAAATCATGCTTGTTTAGAAAATACCAATTCAGATCTAAAATCTAAAAATGAGCAATTGGAAAGGCAAGTTACTGAACTAAAAAGAAGAAACGAACTATTGGGTGAAGATTTGAAAAATAAAAATGAACAAATAGCAAGACTGGAAAACCAGGAAACATTAAGTAAATTAAATCGAGAAAACACACTAACAGAAGAAAATGAAAAGTTATCCAGTACGTTAGAAAAATTTACAAATGGAAAAACAACATTAATACTAAAAGGAGCTAGAAGGTTAGGAAAGAAGAAATATGGCTTAGGATACACTCCTCCCAATAATGAAGAAACAATAGTACATCTTAAAATATATCCAACACCTAAATTTGTAGCCGAACAAGACACTACATACAAGTCAAAATTTAAATATATACCAACTGAAAAAATAAGTAAAATATCTTGTTGTAGCCACTGCAACAAATTAGGTCATATTAAATTAACATGTCCAACTAAACATAAAAGATGGATAATTAAGAAGAAAAATGAGGAAACTAACCAGCAAGGACCCAAAGAACTTGGGTACCTAAAGTTTAGTGTTTTCACTACAGGGAAGCCTTCGAGCATCTAAATGGTACCTGGATAGCGGGTGCTCAAGGCATATGACAGGGAACAGAAAGTTGTTCTCCCATCTCGAAGCTGAAGAAGGCACAATAACATATGGAGATAATGGAAAAGGAACATTCATTGGTACCAGAATAGTTGACAGTCAAGGTAGGAGTCTCATAGAGGATGTTCTATGCGTGAAAGGACTCAAGCATAATCTAATCAGCATCAGCCAGCTATGTGACAAAGGCCATCAAATCAAGTTTCAAGAATCAGGATGCATCATTCTAAAAGATGGTAAAACTGTGTTTGAAGCCTGCAAAGAGAAGATTCTCTATGTGGTTCATTTAGAAGAATTAAGGGATCAGGATATATGTCTTGCAGCAAACAAAGAGCAATCAACTGAACTTTGGCACCGAAGATTGGGCCATTGTAGTTTGGATGGAATTAGAAAGCTAATCAGAGAAACTTAGTGGAAGGTCTGCCCAAAGTAAGCACAAAAATGGAAGGTGTCTGTGAACCGTGTGCAAAAGGAAAGCACACTAAAACATCCTTTAAGTCAAAGACCGTGGTAACAACCTCAAAACCTTTGGAACTACTACATATGGATCTATTTGGGCCGATGAGGACTGTTGATTGTACACTTCCGTTGTCTAGAGTTCCGTGCACAAATCAATATGCTCACCTTCTCTAAACTGTCTCACATATTTAAAATAGTAAAGATGAACTAGCAAAGTGGTGAGAGCAGGTCATATCCACAGAGAGGCTGAATAGAGTTTGACTTAAGAAACTACTTTTTTTGGAACACTCTATCGACAATGCATTAACAGTGAATATGTAAACAGCACCAACCAAATCCCTCACAATATTGACACATCAAACTTAATGAAAGAACAAGCTAAATTGAAATTAAAAGAGAATTGATATCAATGTACCCTCACAATCGAGGGATCAAACAAGTAGACATAAATTTGAAATAGAAATTAAACTAAGATTACACAAAGATGCAACTCTAATTCTAAAATGATCTAAAACTCAAGGAAATGACAGAACAAAATCTCAACAGAAAATTCTCAAGTCAATTTACCCCTATAACTTGGGGGACGAACAGTCAACAATATTAATTCTCCACAAGCACCAAATCACTACTCTCACAGCTCAAAGATTAGACAGAAAATAAGAACGAGAATCTATGATACTATTCAAATAAGCACTAACAAGATTGAAATTCTTAATACATTAAAACTGAACTACAAACTCTTGATGACAAATCAAATTAAGCATCCTTCACACTAAGAACAATATGAACTGTAAAAAAAAATTTAGATCACTATACCCTCACAGCTCGAGGGATAAAGAACAAAGCAATAAAAGTAATATAAATTGCATGTCAACTCCCAATCTATTCAGAAGGAAGAAACACCACACTAATGAAATAGAAAACTCAAAGCAATAAAATCAGAAGAGGAGTCGAGCTCACTGGTCTCTCAAATTCTGATTGATCTCTGCTACTTCCATATGTGTTCGGGACGCCATCACCCTCCCAGACGCCGGACAGACTCAGAACTAACCAAGAAAAGGAGGAGTTCCTGGTCGCTATGTGCCTTCTCTGCTGCACATGACGCCGAGATTCCTCAGCGCACCAGATGCCAGCCGCCACCAATCTCTCATAATCTCCACAGAAGAGAAGCAGAACGTCTATTTCAGCAATCCACACAGAGAAAGGAAATAAACTACTGGATCAAATTCTCACTATCCTCTGAAATCTCACACATAACACAGAAGAAAGGAACGATCTCTGGAAGCCCTCAGGATGCCGTTCTCACTAATCCCTTCACAGAAAAAGAAGAAGAAGAGAGCATTCGAACTAATTTCCCAACACAGAAGAAAAGACAAAACGCCACTGGATCGAGCTTTCCAACACAGAAGAAATGGACAATTCAACACAGTTGAAATGAAATAAACTACTGGATCGAATTCTCACTAGATGCTACAGAAGAAATGGAAAAATAGAAATCGTTCATCTCTCCCAGCTCAACAATACCAAGAAAAGAAGAAAAACCAAAAAGAAATCACAATTGCCCAGAAAGCAGCCGAATGCCTCCCAGAATGCTGAACAACTCTCCAAATTCTGAACTCCGATTCCCTTACAGCAAAGAAGAAAACCCCAAAAATCTCCCACAAATGCTGAACAATCTAAAAAAATGTTGAACTACATAGATCTGGACCCCCTCAAATGCTAAACAGAAAATCTAAAAAAAATGGAACCCAGTAGCCGAAACCTCCCAGACGAGCAGAATAGAAGAAAAGAAAAAAAAACTAAACTCTCAAAAAATCAAAATCCCTAATATGAGGATCTTGGGGTCCTTTTATAGGCACCCGAGCCTTCCTGGCGAGCTCCTGCCTGCCTCCATCTTCGCCGCGCACCGCATCCGTACGCCCCAGTCTCCATAGCAGCACAACACCATCACACCGCTTCTGCCGCTGCGCACGACCCTTTGCCAGCTCCGCCCGCCAGACGCACCTCTGCACGCCTTCGCTCAGCTCCGTCGCTGCACTGCATCGCACCACGCCACGCCAGCGGATCGCCCCTGCACCGCCAGCCGCTGCGCAGCTCCTTCGCAGCTGCTCACGCACAGCATCCATCGCGCAGCTACTTTGCACCTCTGTTGCTTCGCACGACCATCCGCCAGCCCTGCATCCGCTTCTGCATCCAGCTCGGTCGATCCACAGACCCAACTCGCCAGCCTCCACATCGCACACCCCCTTCGCACCAGCCCAGCTGGCATCTACCCCAAACCGCCATGCCCAAGCTCCATTGCCAGAGCTCTGCAGCGCCATGCCCAGCTTCATAGCAGATCCGCACCCTGCTTCCAGCAGCTTCTGTTGTGCCGCCTCCTGGACTCCTGAAATGGGAAGAAAAAGGGTAAAGTAAGGTTTCAGATGTGTATGTGGTATGATGGGATTGGGTTGGTATTAAAAATTTTATTTATTTACAAATTCATATCTATTTAATACTAAAAGATATTTACAGTATTATTGTAACAAAAATTATTTTTATATAATATTTATTTACAAATATTTTTCAAAGTGTACTTGTAAAAAGAGAAAATAATTTTTTATTAGTAAGACTATTCAAAAGATATTGAATTTATTAAATGAGAATCTAACTATGTGTTCTACCAAAACCAATATGCTCAAAAACCTATTTACGGATGAAATGAAAATTAAACTCAAAATGTACATTATTTATAGACAACGGATGTCTAAAATCAACTATATGTATGAAATTTAACATGAAAAATTATGTAGTTATCAAGGACCACAAGTCTTGGTGGAAAGAACTTTGGATTCGTCATAGTGGATGACTATTCTAGATTTACTTGGGTATCTTTCTTGGAGCTTTGTTAGCTTCAGGAAGAAAGTTCAGAAAGACAAGAAGTACACCATTGTAAGTATTCGATCAGATCATGGATGAGAGTTTCAGAATGAGAGATTTGCTAAGTTCTGTGTTGATCAAGGGATAGAGCATAATTTCTCAGCACCAAGGACCCCATAGCAAAATGGAGTAGCTGAGAGAAAGAACAGAACCTTATTAGATATGACTAGAACGATGTTGTCAGAGTATAACTTACCAAGGTATTTCTGGGCTGAAGCCATCAACATAGCATGTTACATAATCAACAGAGTAATGATCAGGCCAATCCTGAAGAAGACTGCATACGAGCTCTACAAGAAGAAGAAGCCAAAGATCAGTCAATTTAGAACCTTTGGATGTCCATGCTTCATTCACAACAATGGAAATAGAGATTTGGTAAGCTGAATTCAAAGTTTAATGAAGGTATATTTATGGGGTATGCTTCTAACCCAAAGGATATAGAGTATTCAATAAGCAAGTTTATTAATTTAGCAAACTGTACATGTTATCTTTGATGAGACTAACCTTCCTTGAGAAAGGAAGTAGATAGTGATGTTGATGATGCAGATGAATTATCTAAGAAATTAAAGAACTCATCCATCGAGGACAAGGAAGATCCCCCTTGGAAGATCTACAACAAAAAAGAATATCACATGATGATCTTCCAAAACAATGGAGATACAAGAAGGATCACCCATTGGATAACATTATTGGAGATCCATCAGTTGGGGTAAGAACTAGAGGTAACGTAATCCCATGTGATTATTTAGCCTTTGTATCTCAAATAGAGCCTAAGACAGTCAATGAAGCACTCTGATGAATCTTGGATATTAGCCATGCAGATGAACTTAATCAGTTCAAGAGAAACCAGGTATGGTCCCTTGTTCCAAGACCATCAGATCATCCTGTGATTGGCACCAAATGGGTGTTCAAGAACAAATTGGATGAAGCTGGTGTGATCACAAGAAATAATGCCAGACTGGTAGCTCAAGGCTATTCCCAAGAGGAAGGCATAGATTTCGATGAAACCTATGCACTAGTGGCTAGACTTGAGGCAATTAGGGTTTTACTTGCTTATGCATCTACATTGGGTTTAAAACTTTTTCAAATGAATGTTAAATCAGCATTTCTAAATGGTTATATAAAGGAGGAAGTTTATGTAAAACAACCTCCCAGTTTTGAAGATAATGATTTTCCAAATCATGTTTTCAAGTTGCATAAAGCATTGTATGGATTAAAGCAAGCAACTAGAGCTTGGTATGAAAGGTTCAGTGTATTTTTATTGAATCATGGTTTTATCAGGGGTCAAGTAGATAGTACTTTATTTGTTAAGTCTAAAATCAAACATGTATTGCTTGTACAATTTATGTAGATGATATAATATTTGGTTCTACTGACGAATCTCTTTGCAAGTATTTGAGAGGTTTATGCAGGGAGAGTTCGAAATGAGCATGATGGGGGAGCTCAACTACTTCCTCGGATTGCAAATCAAGCAAGGAAATGAAGGAACACACATTTGTCAAGCAAAGTACACCAAAGAATTATTGAAGAAATTTGGGTTTGAAAATGCCAAGCCACTGTCAACACCAATGAGCACATCTACAAGGCTAGACAGTGAGAAGGATGGTAAGAAGGTAGACCAAAAGCTCTACAGAGGTATGATAGGTTCTTTACTCTATTTAACTGCAAGTAGACCTGATATATTATTTAGTGTATGCATGTGTGCTAGGTATCAGGCAGACCCTAGAGAGTCTCATTTAATTAGCGTCAAATGAATTTTTAGATATTTAGCTAGAACCCATGATCTAGGATTATGGTATCCAAAATCATGTGAAATCGATTTAGTAGAATACTCTGATGCTGACTACGCTGGATGCAAGGTAGATAGAAAAAGCACCAGTGGATGTTGTCAATTTCTTGCAGGTTGTCTGATTTCGTGGTCCTCAAAGAAACAAAATTCAGTAGCATTGTCAACACTTGAAGCTGAGTACGTGGCTACTGGAAGCTGTTGTACACAACTCTTATGGATTAAACAGCAACTTGAGGATTATGGATTACACATCAAGACAATTCCCTTGCTATGCGATAACACCAGTGCAATTAATCTCACCAAGAATCTAGTTCAGCACTCAAGGACAAAACATATAGAGGTTAGATATCATTTTATTCGTGATCATGTAGCCAATGGTAATATAGATATTTCCTTTGTTGATACTTAAAATCAGTTAGCATATATCTTCACAAAGGCCTTACCTGAAGAGAGATTTACGTCTCTTAGAAGGGAATTAGGCATGTGTAATTTGTGATAGATTTATCTGTATATAACTGAAATACTAATTATTTCAGAATAATAATTATTCTCTCCCCTGAATTTGAGCAAAATCCTTAAAGATTGCTTGCATCATAAATATTTGTGACGGTTCATTAATTTAAAAGTATATTATTTGTTCGAACCTGTCTCTTTTCTGTCGTTTTCTGCATTTATGGCGCCATCTCCTCAAAAGTCACTTTATCTTTATCTGATAAAACCCAAAATCTGTGCCATATCGATTCACCTCCCGCTCTCATCTCTTTCAACTTGCCTGAGACGATAAGCCCTATTGACTCCGGCATCGACTCTGTGCGATTTCAAAGCTTCCATCCCTTCCCGCGAAAAATTTCCTAAGGGCTTTTGCTCCAATCTTCTTCACGACCTTCCAGAACCCTCTCTTGCTCAAAACCATGGCCGTTTCTTGAGTTTTCGACACCGTTGGGGGCTATGGGGCTGCTTCCTCTCCGCAGAGCAGTAGGAAAGGTTTACAACTGTGAAGACGAAGATGTGCGGGAACAAGGCAGTTGATATTGCTGATCTGGAGAAGAATGGGATGCACAACATTATTACAGCTATGCAAAGAATGAAGTGGACCAAGTTAGCAATGCTTTCAGAGGCAAGTTACCCAAACCTGGTTAAAGCATTTTATGTTTGTCTGAAGTCAGAGGCCGATGGGTCCTTGACATCCTCCATCAAAGGAATCCAGATTACCATCACCTATGAGCTGTTGGAGTCTCTGTTTAGTGTTTCTACCACCGGTCATAGCGGGGTAAACTCTGTCGATGTTCAGGTTAAGGGTTTGGAAATAGTTGGTCCCGAATACAAGTTGAAGGATGGAAAAATTGATATCAATAAGTTAAATGCCTTCAATAGGATATTGCATTTCATTGTTTGTCAGATCTTGGTTCCCAGGAGTGCCACCTTCTCCACTTGTACTAAGGCGGACTCCGATATGATGTTCTGGACCATCTAGAACAGAGTATTAACATGGCAGAGGTCATTTTGGAGAGGATGAAATTCTCAAATGCTCATATTTAGGACAAGAAAAGCAAATTGAATGTGTCCCTTCCATATGCTCATTTGCTAACCAAGATTTTCCAACATTATGGGATTAGTCTTGTTGGAGCAGTTTCTGAGAAAATGGGTCAAGCTATTCGAAGTAGAAACTTAAAGAAGAGTGGTTTTCCTTGGTAGCTGGGGTATGGACAAAAACCTTAGCGGCTGAAGGCGATGCCATTATTGGCGAAGCCCAGGAAGTCCAAGAAGAAGCAGCGGCAGCAGCACTAGCAGCAGGAAGTTGTCAGGACAGAAAGTGCAGTGATACAGGAAGAACAAGCAGCAATACCAGCAGATGTTCAGAAAAATGCAGCAGAAATCCTCATCGAAGAGCCAATGATCAGCTCAAGCAAGATTGAGGACATTCCACTAGACCACATTGAGCCTGTTGGGCAGGTTGAAGAGGCTGCCACCCCCACCTCCATGGTAGCTTCAATTCTTAGAAATGTGCTGGACTCCACTCCCAGCACTCAGGGGGAGCAAGAGCAGATTTCTGTAGAAGTCAGTCCAGAGATTGTGGCGCCAAGCCACACTGTCGATGCTGTCTTGGAAGATACTCCCATTCAGGGGGAGCAAGAAGTTGTGGCTGAAAATGTAGCAGCAGGCCACAGTAAGGATATCTTGATGAAGGATGCTCCTGTTGAGGGGGAGCACTTGGTTGAAAAAGAAGCAGAAACTCACAGGGAGCACACTGCTAATGCCCTGCTGATGCTCAGTTTCAAGAAGAGATACATGCTGAAAATGTGGAGCCCGTTACTAGGTCAAGTGTAGCACCCGAAAATTTAATAATTAAAAAATTGAATAAATAGAAATAAATAATTTCATAATATCATATTATTTAAAACATACGTACTCTATCCTACATGATAAAACACATCGAAAAATTCCGTAAAAATTATAAATCAACCCCAAACATTATTACTAAATGTTTTACAAAGAAATTGTGCCAAGAAAAATCGGATTAGCCAAGTTTAAAGTGTTTCGCGACTTATTATTGTAATTCATGAATAAGTCAAAAAATTATCATACTTGGATGAGTCAGAAAATTACTTGGATGAGTCAGAAAATTAAATAAAAAAATATACACACTTCAAATAATATCCTCTAATGACCCATTGAGAAATTTGGGTCAATAAAAATTATTTGGGCTAGGTTTAAGATTATTGTCGCCGATTATCCAAATTAGGAAACAAGTCGGAAAACCGTTAACACGGAAATACGACGCTATCATAAATTAAATAAAAATATTGGAGAGACTTCCAACATTATATATTAATGACCCAATATTAGAATTGGGCCAATGGACAATATTTGGCTCAAAAATCAAATG
The DNA here is from genome assembly GCA_014218235.1 of Colocasia esculenta. NCBI lineage: Eukaryota > Viridiplantae > Streptophyta > Magnoliopsida > Alismatales > Araceae > Colocasia > Colocasia esculenta. The sequence goes on from CM024766.1 coordinate 35,583,733, forward strand.
AAGTAAGAAAATGCATGGATATTCGTAGCTTAAATAAGCTGAAATTAGAAAGAGGTAATTAGAGTTGAATTGGGAAGAGATCTTGCATTCTTGGCAACCTAAATTCGTGTTTAACTATGGTGGGAGGTTTCCTAAAGCCTCACACACTCAAATGGAGGAAGAAATCCTCAAAATAGGAAACGAATAAACCAAAACCGCAACCATAGTTCCTTGTCACAATAGGACTCAAACACCATGGTTGCTTAAATACTCTTCACCAAACCTAGGGGATGAAAAATATCATTGTTGGGGTCGTGGGAGGCTGGTCTTGAGCACCAAGGGAGGAGGAAACCGCCCCAACTCGAAGCTTCCTCCCTGCTGCATTCTGCTTCAACCTGTGCAGACAACCCTCCTATGGTCGCCCAAGGTGAGTCAAACCATAACCAAACCTTGCAAGGATTATACCCCTGGAAAGAGGGTCAATGTCTACTTCCTAACCCAACTAGAATGCCCAATTTTCATGCAGTATATGTAACGCCCCAGAAATTAAAATATTAAGAAAATAGAAGTAATTTGGTTAAATACCTAGGGTTATTAATAAATATGATAATTAGATGATAGACTTAAATAGTGGTAATGAACGTTATTCCAGTATCGTACCTCGAAGTGCGTGCCTCCACAGGGTGATACCGGAAAACGACGTCAAAATAAAAATCCGTCATAATTTCCAGAAAATGTGGAGAAATTTATTATGTAATTTCGTGAATTTTTCGACGTACGGATTCCAACGTACAATCGACGCGACCATTTTTCGGGTGATTTTTCACCTACTGTAAATAAAATCTAAAAATTAAACTAAAATTATTACAATTTGTAAAACCATTCTATTAGCCTATGGTTAAAATTTCATGACAAAAGGACACCATTTAAATGTGTTTGCCTAGCAAACATTGGACCAGTTGAATTATGGGTATTTTACGGTTTGGGATTTTCTGGAAAATTGCAAAGGTTATGTGTAAGGCTATTGGGTGGCCAGCACTTGAGGTAAAACATCATACCAACTTACCTAAGGTGTCCTAACTAGGAGATGCATGTTACTCGTGTCATGGGGTAAAAACCTTTCACCCTTACTGCGACACATGGGTGAGCTTCGTGTCACCTTGCATGGAAGGCATCCATGGGTATAAGAATACCCCAAGGGTCATCGTGGCCAGGTTTCCCCTTCATGTTTTCCTGTTATGCTGCTACTATTTCGGGGTAACTTCAGGAGTGAGAGGTTTCTGAGTGAGAAATTTGGTGGAGAAGCCATTTCGGGGAACCATTGTTCTCTCTTTCTTCTTCTTATTTATGCATCTTGCCTCTGCTCAAGTTCTGGTTGAAGCTGCTACTAAGGAGTGATTGGGGAATTACTCTGGAAGCTAAAGCTAATATTTACCAAGGCTACATCTTCTTACTTGTTTCTTTGTGGCTATCATCTTCATCTCCTTCAAACTAAGGTAGGATTCGATCCTCATCTCTCCTCTTCTAACTCATGTCCTTGAATAAACTTTAGAACCTACTGTTTGGATGTTCCAGTTTCTGTTCTAGTGTCATGAACCCCTCTAGCACTTTATGTGTGTTTTGTATTTCTATAGAAGCTACTCCTTGAGTTCACATAATCTCTGGTTGGAAAGGATATTCCTCCAGTAGCATGTGGTAGTAGGTTCCTAGCTATCCATGTGTAGGATTCATCTTCTTTTCCTTAATCCTGTTCTCCACACATGATAAATAACTCGTGTTGAGTAGCCAAGTTGATATAACTGTAATCTACTAGTTTTCGTTTAGTTTTGATGAATATTCTTACGTTGGGAGGAGAAGATACTTGTTCTACTTCCAGATCATCTTCTTCTTCTTCTTCTTCTTCCACCCTTGATCCTTGTATACGTATAGAATTTTGATAGAAGTCACAATACCATTAGAACTTGTGACTAACCTGTTCAGATGTTTGGCACTTCATGCCTTGATTTATATCCATGAAACACTTGAGTTTTAGTATTTATCTTGTAGCAATCTTCCAATAAACCATTGCTATCAAGACCACACTTCCAACACTATACTATGTCTAGTTTCTAGCTAGACAAGCTTGAATTTCAAACCTTCGTTCATCTCGCTTGTTCAGTTTATAAATCACTGTGAGAACTATAATTAGATTCTTCTATTTGATATATATCATGCCTTGATTCATAGGTTCCATGGTTGGAGGGTTTAGAGTAAATTCAAAGTCACTTCTGAGTAAGAAACAGGCGGCTGTCGACAGGTCCCTTACATCTGTCGACAGGCCAGCCTTTTCCTGAACTCTGGGATTTCTGGACTGTGTGGATCTGTCGACAGATCCATTGTTGCTGTCGACAGATACACACAGTCCAGCAAACCTGAGTTCTATCTGTAGCCATCTGTCGACAGCCCCTTCTCACCTGTGACAGCTATGACCCTGATTCGAATTCAGCACTTTCATGTGCAATCATTGCTTAAACTTCACCCTATTAGCCTACCAAGTTACCTTCATATTTACTTTGATATTTACTGTCATTCTACTATAAAGATCACCCACTTTGGATACCTTACTCATTATTGAATTATCCTTGAAACCGTCAACTCCGAATGGTACTCCGTTGAGTCCATTCTCCCGTATTCGACAACTAAGTTTATATTACTTGATGACTTGAGAGTTCAAAGGCTTGAACACCTTGTGAGATATGATAAACTTATGATGATGACATTTATTGGGTCCTTGGACCCCACCTAACTGATATGCCTGTGCAAATAGGGCTGGTCCAGTCCTGGGAGGAGCACCCGAATTCATTACAGGCCGTACGGGAGTGATAAGGATACCGGGATGTTTGGCATTGCATCACTATTTCCTGATTATGATCATCATACTTCCTGTATTGTGTGAACTGATATATGAACCAATTCGTGAGCTATATACTTGAGCATGACCTGAGTTTTACTATCACTGTATCAAGCTACTATTCTGAGATCTGGTATTGCTTCTTTGATATCCGTTCATCCTATTACCTGTCCTGTGTGAATATTTATATGACTCCGAACCTGAGCCTTAATATGAATTTCTGAGTATGCCTATGTTTTCATACTACTGTTATACATTCACTGACATGTTATCTTGGTTATCTGCCTGTTCTTGATACCATTCATGTTCTTACCTAAATTATCATGTGTTCCTGATCCTTTGATTTAAGGATTTGAATTCTACTGGGCTAGTTAGCTCACCCATCTTCCCTTTTCAGGTAATCAAGATGAGGGAGAAGTGTAAAATGGGCTGTGTGCAGAGTGGACACCGATGACGAGTCAACCAACCATTTACTGCTTTAGTTGCGTACTTGTAAAGTGTTATGAGTAGTAGCTACTCATCCTTACTCCTCACTTAGTGTGTAATGAGGAGCTTTATGTAATAAGACTTCCGCAGACTGCGTTATAATGAATAAACATAAATGTTATTACTTTGTGCCTGTTTTCTGTCATTTCCCAATAAATAGCCTTTATTAGGACGTGACAGATAATTTGGTATCAGAGCCTTAGGTCGATAAACCTAGGGATAACCTGTGAGGATGGGTAGAAAGCCTGAGGTTAAGCTAGATAAGTATAGTTGGATATAGATTGTATTGAGTATGAAATGAAAATTTAGAGGATTCCTTCTTTCTTTTATTCTTGCTTCTTATTCCTACACAAGAACTTCATAATTAAAGTGTTTACCATGTATACACACTTGAAACAACCATAGATGTGTTGTTCTATTTCTTGTAACCATGCTTTAGTTAAAGTTTATATTATGACTCAAGCATACTATGAAACTCATCCTATTAGAAGTAAGAAAATGTTGTCAATCATGTAAAGATTCATAGGAACACTTGGTAGAATTTCCTATGGTAGTTTTTCAAGATTCCTGGAAGTTTAGATCACACCTGTCGACAGCCAGCATTTACCTGTCGACAGGTAACATGCTTCCAGAACCCAGAAATACAAAACTGTCAGTAACTGTCGACAGATAGCCTTGATCTGTCGACAGATGTCCTTCACCTGTCGACAGCCGACTCTGGTCTGTCGACAGATACCCTCAGAACCAGAAAAACCTTGCTCTGTCTGTTGCTATCTGTCGACAGCCACTTCCAAGCTGTCGACAGACACCAGTCTGTGATGAACTGGTCCTTCTTCAGTCAGTCAGAAGAGTCATCAGGCACTCTGTAGAACTGAAACTCATACCTTATTTACATTCCATATCATTTAAGTAAATGTTATAATTTGATGTTTCATTTACTTAAGATATTACATGTAAATAAGGAAGTACCCCCCATTTGAATCCAATAAAAATATCAGAAAAATCATATCTCTTACCAATAAAAAGTCAACTCTCCCACCGAAGAAGAAAAACGTAATTTTTGCGATTCTATCAAAATAGCGTCTTTCTAATTTCTCACAATTTGGCCTACCTAAAAATTTCATAATTCAAGTAAACCTAGTAGAATGATAAAAATTCAAGGTCCGGTGAAAAATGATAAACACACATATGACTTCTCCAAGGGAGCCCTCTCCTACTGAAGGAAAAGTCAAACCTGTTCATCCCTTAATTTACGTCACAATGACTTTTGCATTGATATGTTATTATATCCAACTCTAAACAATAATTAGTAAATGAATGATTCAATCGATCATATAGATTTCATGACTATCCTCGTGATTTATTCTTCCGTTAACTTTCCGATTTTCTTGGATTTTAAATTATTATACCACTGAGATAGATTATTTAATCATTTCTACATCCATTCCTTACTAAACCAAGTAAGACTCTTTAATAATTGAAATGTGTTTAACACTCACATAATTGATGAATCAAAATTTCAAGATTGTTTTAAATCTCACGAAGCTTATGGACAAGTAGTGATGTAAAATGTTATATATCTTCTGACTGGTTAATGGAACTAGGGTGTTGTGAATCTAAAGCCTGTGCATGATGAAATTTACATGGTTTGATTATAGAAATTGATGTATGCCTTATTGAATATCTCAGATACTCTTCCAAGTTATCTATGGATGGAAGTGACATTAACTGGAAGAAGATGGAAAATTCAATGCATGACTTGACTCGAGTAATGAAAACAGTAGCCAAGAACAATAGTCATACTGGAACAAGTTTATTTAAGGATTTTCGAAGCCTGGACCCTCCGAGATTTGCAGGAAGTACGGATCCGGATGAAGCTGAGAACTGGTTGAAGGATATTGAGCGAATTTTTAAGATAATGAAATGTACAGAAGAAGAAAAAGTTTGTTTGACAACATTTCAGTTAGATCGGGATGCCCGAGCGTGGTGGGAAACTGTAGAGGCAACCTTGGAGGATTAACACAAGTTAGTTGGGAGGAATTCGTAGAATTATTTAATGACCAACTTTTCAGAAGTAATTCAAGAAAGGAAGGCGAATGAGTTTGCCAATTTAAAGCAACTAAGGATGTCGGTATCGGAATATGAGGCACAATTTGCTCGATTGTCAAAGTATGCTCCGCATCTTATAGCTACGGAGAAATTAAAAGCCAAGAGGTTTATGAATGGGCTACGTCCCCAATTTATTATGCAGTTAACCCCTCATCTGATCACTACCTACTCAGAGATGGTTAAGAGAGCCTTAGCATTAGAGGCTGCAAATGACACTGTGGAAAAGATTAGAGGGAAATCTGGAGAAGGATCTTCTGATCATAAGAGAAAGTTTGAGTTGGGAAATACCCCGAAAGTTCAGCAAATAAATAAGAAGGCAGGAAAAACTTCTAATGGAAAGAAGGGGGTATGCCAGCATTGCCATCTTAGTGGGCATAAGGCTGAGGACTGTTGGCGTAGGTTGGGTGCTTGTCTCCGTTGCGGTAGTACTCAACATCGAATTTCGGATTGTCCGATGCCCAAGAATGCACCAAAGAATCAGAATTCCCGAGGAAAGCAAGGAAGACTAAATGCCATTCAGGATGTGGAACCTGAATCTCCGCAGGAAGGCAGACTGATAAAAGGTGCATTGCTAGTAAACTCAAAGCCTGCGTATGTGTTGTTTGATTCAGGAGCTACGCATTCTTTTATTAGTTATGAGTTTGCTAAATCTTTAGAAGTAAAATCAGAACTATTGTCTACACAACTTGAGGTAACAATTCCTTTGAGTAGGGATAAGAAACTTAAGAAATATTACCTTGCTAGTCGGATTTCAGTTAAAGGACAAAATTTACCCGGTGATTTGATATGCCTAGACAAGTGGGATTATAATTTCAAAATTGAATACCATCCAGGAAAAATATATATATATATAGCGGATGCACTTAGCAGAAATCCTATAGTCAAGGTAATCCAATTGTAAGTAAGGGAATGGAAATTATTGGAGGAATTTTCCGCATTACGTTTAAAGATTGAATTACAAGAAGAAAGAATTGTAGTTGATAACTTAACAATTCAGTCAGATATGTTGAAACAAATTGGAGAGCAATAGGACAATGATTTGTGTTGAGAGAAATTAGAGAAAAGTTGGCTTTTAGACTTGAATTTAATGAAGACATTCATGGAAATCTTCAGTTTCGGAACAAATTATGTGTACCGGATAATTCCGAGATTAAGAAGCGGATCTTAGGAGAAGCCCATCGATCACAACATTGAATATCAAGATTTGGAGATACAAGAAAATTTGGTATATGTAGAAAGACGTGCAAATTCTGGATCGAAAAATAAAGCACTATGGAGCAAGGAAGTTCCATTGTTAAAGATTCAATGGAATAAACGAGGACAAGAAGAAGCAACCTGGGATTAGAAAATACCATCAAGAACCAGTGCCCAGAATTATTTCCAGGTGAGTAAACATACTCTCGTTTTATTAAAATTTGGAGGACCAAATTTCTTTTAGTGGGGGAGAGTTGTAACGCCCCAGAAATTTAAAATATTAAGAAAATAGAAGTAATTTGGTTAAAATACCTTAGGGTTATTAATAAATTATGATAATTAGATGATAGACTTAAATAGTGGTAATGAACGTTATTCCAGTATCGTACCTCGAAGTGCGTGCCTCCACAGGGTGATACCGGAAAACGACGTCAAATAAAAATCCGAGAACATCATAATTTCCAGAAAAATGTGGAGAAATTTATTATGTAATTTCGTGAATTTTTCGACGTACGGATTCCAACGTACAATCGACGCGACCATTTTTCGGGTGATTTTTCACCTACTGTAAATAAAATCTAAAAATTAAACTAAAATTATTACAATTTGTAAACCATTCTATTAGCCTATGGTTAAAATTTCATGACAAAGGACACCATTTAAATGTGTTTGCCTAGCAAACATTGGACCAGTTGAATTATGGGTATTTTACGGTTTGGGATTTTCTGGAAAATTGCAAAGGTCTATGTGTAAGGCTATTGGGTGGCCAGCACTTGAGGTAAAACATCATACCAACTTACCTAAGGTGTCCTAACTAGGAGATGCATGTTACTCGTGTCATGGGGTAAAAACCTTTCACCCTTACTGCGACACATGGGTGAGCTTCGTGTCACCTTGCATGGAAGGCATCCATGGGTATAAGAATACCCCAAGGGTCATCGTGGCCAGGTTCCCCTTCATGTTTTCCTGTTATGCTGCTACTATTTCGTGGGTAACTTCAGGAGTGAGAGGTTTCTGAGTGAGAAATTTGGTGGAGAAGCCATTTCGGGGAACCATTGTTCTCTCTTTCTCTCATTCTATTTATGCATCTTGCCTCTGCTCAAGTTCTGGTTGAAGCTGCTACTAAGGAGTGATTGGGGAATTACTCTGGAAGCTAAAGCTAATATTATACCAAGGCTACATCTTCTTACTTGTTTCTTTGTGGCTATCATCTTCATCTCCTTCAAACTAAGGTAGGATTCGATCCTCATCTCTCCTCTTCTAACTCATGTCCTTGAATAAACTTTAGAACCTACTGTTTGGATGTTCCAGTTTCTGTTCTAGTGTCATGAACCCCTCTAGCACTTTATGTGTGTTTTGTATTTCTATAGAAGCTACTCCTTGAGTTCACATAATCTCTGGTTGGAAAGGATATTCCTCCAGTAGCATGTGGTAGTAGGTTCCTAGCTATCCATGTGTAGGATTCATCTTCTTTTCCTTAATCCTGTTCTCCACACATGATAAATAACTCGTGTTGAGTAGCCAAGTTGATATAACTGTAATCCTACTAGTTTTCGTTTAGTTTTGATGAATATTCTTACGTTGGGGAGGAGAAGATACTTGTTCTACTTCCAGATCATCTCTTCTTCTTCTTCTTCTTCTTCCACCTTGATCCTTGTATACGTTATAGAATTTTGATAGAAGTCACAATACCATTAGAACTTGTGACTAACCTCTGTTCAGATGTTTGGCACTTCATGCCTTGATTTATATCCATGAAACACTTGAGTTTTAGTATTTATCTTGTAGCAATCTTCCAATAAACCATTGCTATCAAGACCACACTTCCAACACTATACTATGTCTAGTTTCTAGCTAGACAAGCTTGAATTTCAAACCTCTCGTTTCATCTCGCTTGTTCAGTTTATAAATCACTGTGAGAACTATAATTAGATTCTTCTATTTGATATATATCATGCCTTGATTCATAGGTTCCATGGTTGGAGGGTTTAGAGTAAATTCAAAGTCACTTCTGAGTAAGAAACAGGCGGCTGTCGACAGGTCCCTTACATCTGTCGACAGGCCAGCCTTTTCCTGAACTCTGGGATTTCTGGACTGTGTGGATCTGTCGACAGATCCATTGTTGCTGTCGACAGATACACACAGTCCAGCAAACCTGAGTTCTATCTGTAGCCATCTGTCGACAGCCCCTTCTCACCTGTTGACAGCTATGACCCTGATTCGAATTTCAGCACTTTTCATGTGCAAATCATTGCTTAAACTTCACCCTATTAGCCTACCAAGTTACCTCATATTTACTTTGATATTTACTGTCATTCTACTATAAAGATCACCCACTTTGGATACCTTACTCATTATTGAATTATCCTTGAAACCGTCAACTCCGAATGGTACTCCGTTGAGTCCATTCTCCGTATTCGACAACTAAGTTTATATTACTTGATGACTTGAGAGTTCAAAGGCTTGAACACCTTGTGAGATATGATAAACTTATGATGATGACATTTATTGGGTCCTTGGACCCCACCTAACTGATATGCCTGTGCAAATAGGGCTGGTCCAGTCCTGGGAGGAGCACCCGAATTCATTACAGGCCGTACGGGAGTGATAAGGATACCGGGATGTTTGGCATTGCATCACTATTTCCTGATTATGATCATCATACTTCCTGTATTGTGTGAACTGATATATGAACCAATTCGTGAGCTATATACTTGAGCATGACCTGAGTTTTACTATCACTGTATCAAGCTACTATTCTGAGATCTGGTATTGCTTCTTTGATATCCGTTCATCCTATTACCTGTCCTGTGTGAATATTTATATGACTCCGAACCTGAGCCTTAATATGAATTTCTGAGTATGCCTATGTTTTCATACTACTGTTATACATTCACTGACATGTTATCTTGGTTATCTGCCTGTTCTTGATACCATTCATGTTCTTACCTAAATTATCATGTGTTCCTGATCCTTTGATTTAAGGATTTGAATTCTACTGGGCTAGTTAGCTCACCCATCCTTCCCTTTTCAGGTAATCAAGATGAGGGAGAAGTGTAAAATGGGCTGTGTGCAGAGTGGACACCGATGACGAGTCAACCAACCATTTACTGCTTTAGTTGCGTACTTGTAAAGTGTTATGAGTAGTAGCTACTCATCCTTACTCCTCACTTAGTGTGTAATGAGGAGCTTTATGTAATAAGACTTCCGCAGACTGCGTTATAATGAATAAACATAAATGTTATTACTTTGTGCCTGTTTTCTGTCATTTCCCAATAAATAGCCTTTTATTAGGACGTGACAGTATACACAGAGTATTAAGCGTTCTTCAAATAGTGGTCTGAACAAGGGATTTCTAAAGAATGAGACTTCATGTCCCCAACAACTTTCATGTTGAGACTTTTGTCTGAAAAGCCTTAGTTTAGGAGTTATAAGCGTTGCATGAATGGCACCCTGTGTTTCCTGCGTTTTGGACGTTTTCGGTCTACTCCTTGAAACACGTCCGGTCCCGAGGACGTTTTCAAGCCTCTGGTGTCGCGACGCTGCTGGGTGACGTGACCATCTGAAAGGCGTCTGAAGACCCCGACATGATTAAGGCGTTGACCCGTCAACGGCCCACATGGGTCTGCGCGCCGCCTGGGAGTCAGCGCCAGTCTGAATCGCGATCGGATACCCCCACACGTTTCAGGCAGTTTTCCCGCCCAAAGCTTTATTAAATGATTTTATGTAGACGCGTCCGGGTCCCCTGACGCGATTCAAACCTTAACGCAGCCAGGCATGTGGACGCGATTTGGCTTCTTCAAGGTTTTGACTGTTTTGACTATACATTACGTTTTTAAATGCGTCCACTATACAAGACTCGTATTTATATGCTTACCCGAGGTCAGTTTAATGTGTTTACAAGTGTATAATTTGTATGTCTTCGTTCTGATCATTACATGATGTCTATTTAATGGGTTAAAAGTGTTTAACCCATTTAAAAGTTATAAGTACATGAATATTATTCTAATTACTTTCTTAATGATATGATCATTCATGAAACTTGTGATTCGCTCTTGTTACTGTTCTATCTTGATTAAATGATAATTATTATCTTAAAATCTTGCAAACCCATGTGTAGTTAAATGCAGTGTTCATTGCATGCCATCATGTTAAGTGCTTTCCGCGAGTTTGAAACCGATGGATTGTGAATTGAGACACGCGTACATCACTATACACTTGCACTACTAGGCAGCCCTTTCTTGGGGATTTGGAAGCTCTCTATCGGTCATTCCGAATCCATAAGACTAGCGACCTTTTCTCTAAGACCTTCGTAAATCTCCGCTTTTTGTGGATTCTCACATGGAGGCCGAGTTGGTTGTACCATTGAAGTTCCCTGGAGATAGCGTGCATTTCCTCTCTCATCTTGTTCTCGTGAGTGTGATTCATAATCTAGACTAAAGCCATTAATGTAAAGATTGAATTAAAGTATAACTCATACCGTTATGCTGCCAAATTTATCTCTTGACCATTGTTATCATGAAATCATGTTCAATTTACTTATCACTTGTTCTCATCATCATCATCATGAACATGACATTACATATGCTTACATCTTAAAACTCTCATTGGCCATTATTAATGACTGTGGGTATCTACATTTAAAATTTAACTGAGATGCTGACCGGGCACGGCGAGTGTCCGAGGGCTCCAGTCTAGCCCCAATGACGAAGAGTCATAAATATACTGTTAACCATGGGGTATAATGATTACTGGCGTTGCATCTGCCCTGGGAGTCGTGCATGCGTGTTGAATGATAGATACAATAACCACATACACGTGTCCTAGTGTACATTCTTGATGGATCTTTTCTTGGTGTACATTAGTGTCTACGTGCCTAATTAGTGTTACATGATCGTGCTCGTGCGTTCTTGCTTGCTTGCGTGATATGGCCATCCTGCATTTAATGCAATTAGTGATCTCTTGCGTTCTTGAAAGCTATTGACATCAAGTGAAATCTTCGTGCTTGTACAAAGTGATATATTGCTAGTTCTATCTTGTTATATCCTTCTAGATCTTGCTCTATCATGATCACTCTATCTAGCTTGCTTCATGTATCATGTTTTTAATGTGTTTTATTCGTACATGCATATCATGACATTCATCGTGCTTACCTAGTTCTAAATTGTTAATCACTTATATCATTGCCCGCACATTGAGATATAAATCCTACTAGGCTAGTTTGCTCATTCCCTACTTTTAACCAATCTAGGTGACTATGATGTTCAAGAGGAGGAGCAAGTCGAGGATGGGAATGCGTCCGAGTGATGAGCGTTCCAACTATGAGTCTAGTGATAGTAGTTTGCTTTGAGTGTTAGATTCATGTAGTAGGAAGTGAGGTATCATGTACTTTTCTTTTTATTGTGTCTTAGTCCTGTATTAGTTTTTCTGAGACGAATAGGATATTTGAATACAATTTCCATTGAGTTCAATAATTGGGCCCTATGATGATGTTGTGTTGTTATACACTTAATGCGTGCTAGCTAGAGGCTTATTTGCCGACTGTTCACGTCTCGGGATATCGACTCGAATTAATTCGCATTATTATTATCCTCTACATAATTCTTGGGACATGACAGTTTAGTGGTATCAGAGCCTAGGAATACCAAATAGGATATATGTCTCAGGATTAGGAGATACCTATGAAACCTAGGTCATGGAAATTAAATATAGTACCTGGTGAGAATGGGTAGAGACTGGGAATATGATAGAATGAACAAATCACTCCAACCCATTGACTCTTATAATGTATCTAGAGACATTAATTGGTTTCCATCCTTTTCTCAGGAACTTTCATAACTCTTACACTCAACTGCAATGGCTCGCAACCAGTGGTAAGCTATGCAAGAAACCGTGGCTGGATTGACTCAGGCTTTACAAAATGTGGTTCCGGATGGAAATCAGGCTGCTGCTACTGCTAGGAATGGAGCGGATGATTTACACCGCAACTTTAGGAGTTTGAACCCCCCTCACTTCTCTGGATCCCCTGATCCGGACGAAGCAGAGAACTGGCAGGAAGAGATTAGAAAGGAATAATCTAGTAATTATACCATAGTTCATCTGGAGGATTAAGATGGAGTTATGTCAACTGTGGAAGGAAAACAAGAGTGGAAGGAACCAAATGAATAGTACGGGTGGCTATAGGTGTAGATGTTGGTCTAGCATCCACGATGTTGAAACAAGTTATAGGAATTAAATCTGAAACGACCTCAAGGATCATAACTATCAAAGCCAATTAATGATCTATGAATTTGGGGACCAAATTCTCTTAATTGGGGGAGGGTGTAGAACCCCGAAAAATTTAATAAGTAAAAATTTGAATAAATGGAAATAAATAATTTCCATAATATCAGATTATTCAAAACATACGTACCTCTATCGTATGTGCTAAAACACATCGGAAAATTCCGTAAAAATTATAAATCGACCCCAAACATTATTACTAAATATTTCACAAAGAAATTTGTGCCATGAAAAATCGGATTAGCCAAGTTTAAAGTGTTTCGCAACTTATTATCATAATTCATGAATAAGTCAAAAAATCATTATCACACATACTTGGATGAGTCAGAAAATTAAATAAAAATCATATACAGACTTCAAATAATATCTTCTAATGACCCATCGAGAAATTTGGGTCAATACAAAATATTTGGGATAGGTTTAAGAGTTATTGTGACCGATTATCAAAATTAGGAAACAAGTCGGAAAACCGTTAACACAGAAATACGATGCTACCATAAATTAAATAAAAATGTTAGGGAGACTTCCAACATTATATATTAATGACCCAATATTATAATTGGGCCAATGGACAACATTTGACCAAAAAATCAAATGAAGCAAGAAAATGCATGGAAATTCGTAGCTTAAATAAGCTGAAATTAGAAAGAGGTAATTAGAGTTGAATTGGGAAGAGATCTTGCATTCTTGGCAACCCAAATTCATGCTTAACTATGGTGGGAGGTTTCCTAAAGCCTCACACACTCAAATGGAGGAAGAAATCCTCAAAATAGGAAACTAATAAGCCAAAATCGCAACCATAGTTTCCTTGTCACAATAGGACTCCTAAACACCATGGTTGCTTAAATACTCTTCACCAAACCCAAGGGGATGAAAATATACATTGTTGGAGTCGTGGGAGGCTGGTCTTGAGCACCCAAGGGAGGAGGAAACTGCCCCAACTCGGAGCTTCTTCCCTTGTGCATTCTGCTTCAACCTGTGCTGACAACCCTTCTTGTGGTCGACCAAAGGTGAGTCAAACCATAACCAAATCTTGCAAGGCTTATACCCCTGGAAAGAGGGTCAAGTCTACTTCCTAACCCAACTAGAATGCCCAATTTTCGTGCAGTATACATGGAGTATTAAGCGTTCTTCAAACAGTGGTCTGAACAAGGGATTTCTGAAGAATGAGACTTCATAACCCCAGAAGGTAGGTTTTCTCCAGCCAAACCTTAACAAATCCTATACCAATGTGTAGAGCATCCAGTTAACTTTCATTTCCCACCAATTTCGTTGAATTCCAATGAGTACATGTAGAGTACTAGGCGTTTTTCCAAAGTCGCACATGTTTGAGACTTTTTATGTTCGTGTTGATTTATCATGCATATCGAGGCCGTTTAAAATTATTTAAAAATCATATTTCTCTCCTCTGTCATGTCCCCAACAACTTTCATGTTGAGACTTTTGTCCGAAAAGCCCTAGTTTAGGAGTTATAAGCGTTTCATGAATCACACCCTGTGTTTCCTGCGTTTTGGACATTTTCGGTTTGCTCCTTGAAACGTGTCCGGTCCCGAGGACGCGTTTCAAGCCTCTGGTGTCGCGACACTGATGGGCGACACGACCATATGAAAGGTGTCCAAAGACCCCGACGCAATTAAGGCGTTGACCCATCAACGGCCCGCGTGGGTCTGCGCGCCACTTGGGAGTAAGCGCCAGTCTGAATCGTGGTCGGATACCCTGACGCGTTTCAGGTGATTTTCCCGCCCAAAAATTTATTAAATGATTTTCTGTAGATGCGTCCGGGTCCCCTGACGTGATTCAAACCTTAACGCGGCCAGGCATGTGGATGCGATTTGGATTCTTCAAGGTTTCGACTGTTTTGACTGTATAGTACGTTTTTAAATGCGTCCACTGTACAGGACGCATATTTATATGCTTACCCGAGGTCAGTTTAACATGTTTACAAGTGTATAATTTGCATATCTTGGTTCTGATCATTACATGATGTCTATTTAATGGCTTAAAAGTGTTTAATCCATTTAAAAGTTATAAGTACATGAATATTATTCTAATTACTTTCTTAATGATATGATCATTCATGAAACTTGTGATTCGCTCTTGTTACTGTTCTATCTTGATTAAATGATAATTATTATCTTAAAATCTTGCGAACCCATGTGTAGTTAAATGCAGTGTTCATTGCATGCCATCATGTTAAGTGCTTTCCGCGAGTTTGAAACCGATGGATTGTGAATTGAGACACGCGTACATTACTATACACTTGCACTACTAGGCAGCCCTTTCTTGGGGATTTGGAAGCTCTCTATCGTTCGTTCCGAATCCATAAGACTAGCGACCTTTTCTCTAAGACCTCCGTAAATCTCGGCTTTTTGTGGATTCTCACATGGAGGCCGAGTTGGTTGTACCATTGAAGTTCCCTGGAGATAGCGTGCATTTCCTCTCTCATCTTGTTCTCGTGAGTGTGATTTATAATCTAGACTAAAGCCATTAATGTAAAGATTGAATTAAAGTATAACTCATACCGTTATGCTGCCAAATTTATCTCTTGACCATTGTTATCATGAAATCATGTTCAATTTACTTATCACTTGTTCTCATCATCATCATGAACATGACATTACATATGCTTACATCTTAAAACTCTCATTGGCCATTATTAATGACTGTGGGTATCTACATTTAAAATTTAACTGAGATGCTGACCGGGCACGGCGAGTGTCCGAGGGCTCCAGTCTAGCCCCAATGACGAAGAGTCATAAATATACTGTTAACCATGGGGTATAATGATTACTGGCATTGCATCTGCCCTGGGAGTCGTGCATGCGTGTTGAATGATAGATACAATAACCATATACATGTGTCCTAGTGTACATTCTTGATGGATCTTTTCTTAGTGTACATTAGTGTCTACGTGCCTAATTAGTGTTACATGATCGTGCTCGTGCGTTCTTGCTTGCTTGCGTGATATGGCCATCCTACATTTAATGCAATTAGTGATCTCTTGCGTTCTTGAAAGATATTGACATCAAGTGAAATCTTGCGTGCTTGTACAAAGTGATATATTGCTAGTTCTATCTTGTTATATCCTTCTATATCTTGCTCTATCATGATCACTCTATCTAGCTTGTTCCATGTATCATGTTTTTAATGAGTTTTATTCGTACATGCATATCATGACATTCATCGTGCTTACCTAGTTCTAAATTGTTAATCACTTATATCATTGCCCGCACATTGAGATATAAATCCTACTGGGCTAGTTTGCTCATTCCCTACTTTTAACCAATCTAGGTGGCTATGATGTTCAAGAGGAGGAGCAAGTCGAGGATGGGAATGCGTCCGAGTGATGAGCGTTCTAACTATGAGTCTAGTTATAGTAGTTTGCTTTGAGTGTTAGATTCATGTAGTAGGAAGTGAGGTATCATGTACTTTTCTTTTTATTGTGTCTTAGTCCTGTATTAGTTTTTCTGGGACGAATAGGAGATTTGAATACAATTTCCATTGAGTTCAATAATTGGGCCCTATGATGATGTTGTGTTGTTATACACTTAATGCGTGCTAGCTAGAGGCTTATTTGTCGACTGTTCACGTCTCGGGATATCGACTCGAATTAATTTGCATTATTAATATCTGCTGCGTAATTCTCGGGACGTGACAACAAGTGACAGAGGGAAAGAGATAGCCTCTGAGATCCCTCTCCTGCACCAAAAGCTCAAGCAAAAGAAATTGAAGGTCAACTTGAAGCCAATAGTTCACAGATTGAATGATCAAGGAAAAATTCTTTCCTCTATGCAATCCGATGTTGCCTCTATTTACACAAGCCAGAACTCTTCAGCAATAGAAATGGGTATGGTAAAGTCTATTTTGAGATGGATAAAGAATGAAATGGGAAGCATGAAGGCTATCTTGTTCGATATTTCAAATGTGTTAAAAGCACAATCATCCGTGCATGCCACTCCTGCTCCCTCAATTCCTCAAGAGTCAAGACCCAGTCAAGTAGAAGAAGATGTTCGGCCATCAGGGCCAAGGCTAGCAGATGAAGAGCTTCGGCCAACAGGGCCAAATTCTGATGAGACTGCAGGGCCATCAGGGCCAATTGAAGTAGAGAGTGTCCGGCCATCAGGGCCTTTGGAAGTTGAGCAAGATCAGTCAATGTCAGGGCTGCCAGGGCCAAGCTTGGATGAGTCTGGGCCATCAGGGCCAGTGGTGTCTGAGGCTGTTCCAGCAAGAGTAGAAGACCAGGCTACAGCCCTGAGCCCCCTAGCTCTTCTCCTCTTCTTACACCAGCACCCCCTTCTCCACCATCCTCCTCTACAGCACCTCCTGCACCTACTACCTTCAAACAACCTCTTCCCAGGAATATTTCATCTCCTACACCTTTCCCTTCTCAGTCCACCTCATCTCCTGCCACCACCACATCTATTCTTCCTCCTCCTTCTGTTGAGGTCCCTCTAGCATCTTCATCAGCTGGGGCCTCCTCTTCTTGTCCCTCCTCCTCTGGACCATCTGATATACCTCCCTCTACATCTCAGTCATTCCTACATCCTCCTACTCCTCCCTCCTTTGTAACCATTATTCCTAAGGGTGCTCAAATTGAATATCTTGAAATACAGGACATCAAAGATGAATTCAAAGAAGAAATTCTTCGATCAGTCCTGCAAGTCAGCACTCATATCCATAGGACTGACTCTTCCAACCATGTTCCTAAGAAGAGGAAACTTTCTTCAAACCCTCCAGTTTCCTCTGAACCTCAATTTCCACCTCTTTGGTTCTCCCTTACTGTGGTAAATAAAAACAAGCCTCTCTCTCGTGAATATCTCCAGAAAACCACCTTTGCTACCATCCTTGGACTTCCAAATCTCAACCTCAATGACCATTTAAATGTCATTCTTCCTTTTACTTCTCTCACCAAGGCTGAAAAAACCACAATCTTCTCCTTGGCTGAAGCCAAATTAGAAGAGTAGTGGGCTCGGGGTCAAAAACCTCTTTACAGCCAGTTTCTTCGAGCTCAAGCAGCTAGATATCCACCTAGAGATCACCCTCTGTCTCTATCTGAATGGTTCCAGATTCTTCACAAGAACACCTGGGGGCCCTTTGTACAGAAAGAAATCAAACTTATCCAGCACTTCCAGATGTACTGTGACTTCTGTTATCTCAACAACCTGCTTGAGGTTCAGCTTGGCCAATTCCAGCAAGCTATTGATGCTCTTGGTTCAAGAGATGCTCATTCAGACTCCATCAAGGTAGACTTTGCCACCTTAGTGATTCCAACTGTGGTGTTCGTTCCCCCTCTTCATTCTCTCATCATAGAGTCTGCCGTTGGCTCGTTGATTTTTGAAAGATCTGCTCAAGTTATCGCCAGGATTTCAGTAGAGAAAGGCCTCTCCCTTTCCTTTCACAGATTTGTTTATAGAGAGTATCATCGGGGCTACATCAAGTCTGATGTTCTTGCTCCTATCTTATCTGAATGTGAACGATTATCTCCTTCAGAATGGGAAAAGGCTTACCCCCTCACTGCTGAGCAGCTCAAGGCTATCAATGTATCTCAGGCTCAATCAAATCAACCTTTGTTGTCTGCTGGTGAATTTCTTGATTCAAATTCCATTCACCTTATTTGGGCTTCTTATGATACTTGACTGAGCGATACAAGGTTTATGTTGCCATGAGAAGAGAACTGAAGCATAAGCAGATCTTCTATCCTATCTCAATCAATCAGTTCCTCTCCTGCGCCAGTTTTTGGAAATCCAGCTTTACAAAGTTTCCTTTGATAAAGACCTCTATGCTCAGTTCTTAGAAGAGCAGCGGGACATTCATCTCCAGAGGATGGTTTTTGTCATGGGGCCTTCCTATTCTGTAGCTTGTGGGGTCTTTAGGCAATTCTTTGAAGAGCAGGAACTTAAGGCTTGGGAAATCATTTCTCACCATTCCTCTATTCTGTCTTCTGTCTTCTACCTTCCTGTACCCCCTCAAGAGTAATACAAACACCATCTTTGCCTCTCATTTATCTTTTCTCTTGCTTTCTTTGTCTCATCTATATATCTTTTTGCTTAAATGACAAAAAGGGGGAGAAAAATAAACATTCTGAAATATATTCTTCAGATTTCATTAGCTCATTTTACTTAGACCTATTTCAGAACCATTGTGTTTATGTTATATTTTGTCATCACCAAAAAGAGGGAGATTGATGATTAGTTCATCCTCATGTAATTAAATAAATTATATATCTATTTTGGTGATTAACAAAACTCAAATAAAGTATGATCTAACAAGTTTTTTATGAAGCTTAAGCACATGAAACAAATTAGGCGAGAATCAGCAAATAAGTAAGTATTTCTTAGCATTTGAAAGTACAGAGCATGTAATTTTTCTAAGTACACATCGACTTCCTATGTGTTATAACGATTTCATTAGAGTCATAACGATTTCCACATTTCTATCGATTTCATCTTCACAAGGATTTAATAAGTATCATACCGATTCATTAGAGTCATAACGATTTCCACATTTCTATCGATTTCATCTTCACAAGGATTTAATCTGTATCATACCGATTTTGGCATTCATAATGATTTTGATCTCACAACGATTTGCTAAGCATTCATAACGATTTCGATCTCACAACGATTCGCTAAGCGTTCATAATGATTTCGATCTCACAACGTTTCGCTAAGTGTTCATAACGATTTCGATCTCAAAACGATTCGTTAAGTGAGCATAACGATTTGCTCTCACAACGATTTGCTAAGTGAGCATAACAATTTTCGATCTCACATCAATTTGCCTTCATAACGATTCGATAAGTTCCACATCGATTTGGTCTTCATAATGATTCGATAAGTTATAACAACGACTTGGTCAGTATAACGACTCGATAAGTTACACAATGATTTGCTTGCTGTAACGATTCGATAAGTCACAACAACGACTTAGTCTATGTAACGATTCGATAAAACAAAATAATGATTTGAGAACAACGACTTGGCCTCACATCGATTTGCCTTCATAACGATTCGATAAGTTCCACATCGATTTGGTCTTTATAACGATTCGATAAGTTACAACAACGACTTGGTCAGTATAACGACTCGATAAGTTACACAACGATTTTCTTGCTGTAACGATTCGATAAGTCACAACAACGACTTAGTATGTGTAATGATTCGATAAAGCAAAACAACAATTTGATCACTACATCGACTCGATAAGTGAAACAACGATTTGGTTATAAAAAACTCATTCATAACGACTTGCTCATAATGATTTGCTTATACTCTCATAACGATTTTTCTCTACAACGATTTGGTTATGATTGTTGTGTTCACATCGATTTGTTTATACATGTGCAACGATTTACATAAACATCGACTCATTCACATAATGATTTCATAAGTCGTACTCACAACGATGTCATGAGTTATAAAGACTTGATATTTCAACATATTTCAAATATTTTGAAAGTTAAAAGTCTTCCCTCGCTTTTTTCCGATATCCATGCATTTATTATGACTGAACATTTCACTGCACAATGCATGCACAGACATCTTCTATTCCTATGCTTATATTAGAAACATCTTTTTGGAAAATAAATTGATATTTCTATTTTGATGTATATTCGTTCTAACGTTGACTGACAATAAGAGACAGCATACCTGTCTATCATTTAGCATTTATTGTGTGCAGGTCTCTGACAGCACAATCGTTTACAACGTTGGACAAAATAGAAGATGAAGGATATCGAGAAAGATCTTCTCTTTGCATGCGTGGAACGTAAAGAACCATTGACTGGAAGCTCTACAATACCATGCAGTCTAACGTATAACAGAGCATAAAGACAACGGATATATCAACGGCTACTTCCTCAAGAGAAGATATAAATACAAGACTCAAGACTCTTGGAAGATAACTTTTGAGAAAGAACTTCTGAAACGATCAACTTGATAGAGAAGCATTCAAGCCAAATAGTCTTAGAAGAAGAGCCTCTGTCCATTCCAATCCTCATAGCTCTTGCTCTCTGTGTTCTTGTCAAAATCATTTAGAGAGCCTTTTTGAGTTCTGAGAGACTTTGCTTTTGTAGATCCTTCTCTCTCAGTCTCAGCCTCAGATCTGATACTTGTTGTAGATCAGGTCTAGGGGCATTTCGCCTTTATTCACATTCCTGTGAAGTTCCTCTTCTGGGGTAAAGAGAGGACTTGTTGAAATAGGTGGTTTTATTCCCTTCGTGTTGAAGGAAGACCTGGGTTCTAGGGTGTTGTATTCCTCTTCAGGTGAAGAAGAGAAGGCCAACTGCGACTGGATGTGTAAGTGTCCTTGAGGCGGACTGTACCCTTGGGTAGTGGAATCCTAAGTTGTTGCTCAGGGACTGGACGTAGGACTCCTGTGGAAAAGAGGTCCGAACCAGAATAAAATCCTTGTGTAGTGCAGTTGCTTGTTTGTGATTGTTGTTTTCTTTACTACTAACACTAACAGTCAAACGTAGTATTTTGTGTGAACGTTTTTGTTGACAGGTTTAGATAATCATATTTTAAGAATCCCATTCACCCCCCCTTTGGGCTTGCTAGCTGGGCAACACACACCTCCAACTCGCCAGCCGCTGACTCCTGCCTACAACCTCCCTAGGTAGAGTGAGGCTAGTGAGCCACAGCAAAGAACAACACAACCAACCACTGCAGCTCGGCTGAGCTGCGACCCCATGCCTACCCTCCCTACGCGGCTCCGGAACCAACGTAGAGCGAGGCAGTGAGAAGGACTAACTGGTCCGCACCAGAAGAACACCTCAACCACCTCGGAGACACAGACCAACTAAGGGAGCTCCACAAGCGACTCTACGCCATTGTCCCCACCGTTTTCCCCTCTGCTACAAGTCCGCCACACTAGGCTGTCAACTCGAGCATGCTCGTAGCCCAGTGAACTTTCTCAACAGGGTCCTGAGGATGGGGATCCCAGGAAATGGAGACAACCTCTGAATAGGACAAGCCCTCAAGTGCAAAGCACCGGGTGAAAGAGAACAAGCGGGGCAACGACCACAAAAACCAGCATAGCTGGCTTGTAACCAAGACAAGCCCAGCAGGCACAGGAACAAACGTCACCCCTTCCGGAAACCCCCAGAAGGGCCGTCGGCCAACGCCGGCACACATGGCACGGCCATAAAACCAAGAACACCATGGGACAGTACAGAAACCATCGCTCTGCTAATAATCGATTGGCAGTCAGACAATCGATTATTAGGCAGACGCGAGCCTCCTAGCACCGCAACTAGGACACGGCTACGAAGGTGTCACCTTTGGTCACTGAATGCCAGGAGGCAACCTACCGTGTTCCCTACCAGAAGGTCCTAAGGGCAACCCTGCCCTGGGGCACACGGCGACACGCCAACGAGGCCACGGAAACACCCGAGGCAATCTAGGTCTTGTCGCACCCTCGTAGCCCGTCGCGATACCATCGCGACAGGAAGAGCAACTTCGACAAGCACCCTGTTGCCACAGAGAAGCGGGTCACGACAAGAACCCTATCACGACAGGAAACCGGGTCGCGACTCAACTCTTATCGTGACGGCTATCCGCACCGCAATAAGGTCACGCCCGACCAAGGCGACACCTCCTCTGATGTCTTGACGTGCATGGCAGTCGCGACATTAGACGGGAGGCAGACCGCTGGGATACTACATCCCAGGGTCACCACAAACACTACACTACACAATCACGGGGATGGGAGCATGAGGAAAGCTGTAATACATGCAATCCACTAAGAGGACTGCCAATCCACCCAGATTGGAAAGGGCACAAGAGATCCCTACAAAAAAAAGGAGAACCGAACCCCATAGGGCCTTCACGACACCACGGCCGCCACCTCCTCGCTCCACAATGCTCCGCCGCTCCACCACGAGCCGCCGGCACTGCCACCGAGCTCCAAGCCGCCGGAGAAGGGAGGGGGAAAGCATCCCCTCCTCGGAGAGGAGGGAAAGGAGAAAGGCCAAAAGAGGTGAAAGGGGTGCCGGCCAAGGCTTTAAGCCTTCGGCCCCCAAGATGCGACTGGGTGGGGCGTCGCGTCAACAACCTTAACGCCACGGCCGCCCACACCGTGACCAAAACGCGTCCCTCTGGGACACCGCGACAAGCTGACAGGTCGCTCTGCCATGCCTGCCACTCTGACAGGCGTCAAACGACCAAAAAGCGGTAAGCTGTCGCGACCCGTTGACTGGGTGCGACAAGAAAGTGACGCACAAAGGGGTCACAACACGGATGACTGTAGCGTCGGACACCTCCGACGTGACACTAATGTGTCACCCAGGCCGAACACGTTAGTGGCCAGTCATCCAACACACGAACGGAGGAAACTGGAAAGCCCGAGATGTTACAATACATCCAACAAAAAAAATAATTTTGTCCTCAAAATTAAGGGCGAAACCCAGTCGGAGAACACAACAGGTGCAAAGGGACCACTAAGTCGCACTGCGACTTCCCGGTAGTCGCCACCACGACCCTGCCACAAAGGGAGTGCCTAACTAGGCACCCGACAGCTCACAAAGTGCCCACCAACCGGCGCGGAGCACACAATCAGATGTCGACAACTCCATAGGTGCGGCGCGCACCGAACCGACCAGAAAACACTAGAACCGCCAGTCAGAAAACACGCGACTGAACCCTCAACAGACCACGCTGTTGAGAACAACTGGTCAGTAACTCCCTCTGTCACCAGCGACTCGACAGAGGTCCCAGCTACTGACGGCAGCCGAGGAAGATGCCAAGAGGTCATCCATAAGACTTCCTGAATGGCTCCGCATGTCTAGCAACAGCTAGCACCTACGGCAAGGCCAAACGAGAGTTTCTTAATGGTGACCCAAAACCAAGCGGAAAACATGCACGTGGAGAAACCACGGCGAGCAAGGCAATGTCCGCCGGCACCCCTAGATCTCACCCAGATCATCCTCGTGGTCCGACCAGGACACACAACGCACGAGGAGCCACAAAAATAGGAGTTACGCATCCCCAATGTGGCACACCGCAACGGAAACACGGAAGACACCAGAGATGAAGCCAAAACTTGGCACCTCACCACGGCACGCAGGACAGTGTCCATCGGCACCACTCGATCTCACCTAGATCGTCCTCGTGGTCCGACAAGGACACACAACGACTGTGGAGCCATAGAAAAACTAGACCAAAAGCTCCACAGGCACAATGCGCGGAGGCAAAACCAGGGAAGACGTCTGAGTTTGGCAGAGCCAAGCAACCCAAGACGTCGGCAAACCGCACGAGAAATGAAATAATCGCAAAGGTCGAGAACAACACGTAGACCTCAAAGGGACCCAAACCGAAGCTGGGTACCCCAACCGAACTCACTCGCTCCCAAGCAAGAGAGAAAAACCCAGCCATAGGCCACGACTAGAACCTGGAGTACCACCGATAGGGCTACCTAGACAAGGCAAAGCAGCCACCCCACAGTGGCAACGGTACAGCCATAAGGCACAGGCCAGCATAAAGTGTCCCAAAGGCGGAAAGCTCAACGCCTCGAACATCGAGAAAACTTGGGAAACGACGCACAAAGCTCACAATCAGGCACATGGCACGACACATGGTGCCAACACCAGCACTAGGAGTCACCCAAGGTACAACACAGTGCACCAAGGCTCCAAACGGCACAAAATAAATCACTCGAGCACGAGCACAGGGCGCCACCACAAGCAACAAAACCAGGTAAGATGCAACACTGTTGCACCAACAACCAAAACAACATGGATAACAGGAAGGACTCTCCACAACAGACCTGCCAAAAGCCACCCGCAAGAAGCCGCAAGCCAAAAAGGGCAGAACGGGTCACACCGGCCCCAAACCCTTAAGACACAAAGACACGAAACATCAAAAAGAACATGCTCAAGGTGCAGTACACAACCGCACCAACAGCCAAAATGACCCAAGGCTAACCGAAAAGGACTCTCCAATAGAGACCCACACAAGCAAAACACATGGAGAACCAGCAGCTTCAAGAGCGCGACAACACATCGGCTCTTAGAATCCCACCACACAAGGCACTGCTCCCACCATGCAGGCGGAGAGGGCCGCACACCAAACATCGACAAGCACCTCCAAGCACAGCTGAGGCACAATCAAAACACACATCGAAGAATGCCTGCACTACCAAGCTAAACAAAAGAAAATCTGGTGCTGCCTCACACTGAACATAGGGCACGCTGCCCTACATCGTACATTCATGTGACAAGAAACCAGCATGGCAAGAGACGGGACAATAGGTCACCACAACCTATCGCACCACAAGGATACAACGTGCACGAGGTGAGCAACCAACTCAACCTCAAGATAGCACAAGGGGAGGGACCTTCACCACAAAGGTCGCCACGGTGTGCGACACGGCACCAAATGCCATATGAAAGCACCACCACCCCGAGCAACCCACGGAAAGCAGAGGAAGAAGGCACACAACAAGCCTCTTCCTCACACAAAGGAGAAAACATCGCACAAGGCTAGCACCCACGCAAGAGGCACAGCCAGCCAGACACCCACTGAACTCACCAGACCACCAACTGGGAGAGGGGTGCGAGAAGCAAAGCAAACCACCCGACCACGGGGACACACGAAGTCCCACCTGCGCAGCCGAGAAACTCGAAAACGAACAAGAAGAAAACCTGGCCAGCACCACGGCCAGACACACGGTCAAAGGCACCACACCTTGACCGACAACACCCAAGCAGACTGTCACTCAGACAGTCCAATCGGCGACAACGACAGCTCATCACTACAAGGAGAAATAGTAGCAACAACCAAAACAACCATAGGGCAGCTCTGGGGAGAACCTCCACCAAAAGCGCCAAGAGCTGTCCTGGGAGAACTTCACCAGAATGCAGCTCAACACAAATAGCACACTTCAAATCACAAGGGCAACACAACGGTAGCCGAAAACAAACACCGAGCACTCCTGGGAAGAACCTCTGCCAGAAGCGACAAGGGGCGATCCTGGGAAGAACCTTCACCAGAACGCACAACCTAAACAACCAAACAACACGAACCATCAGAGAGAACACTGCAGCAAGCAGAACTGTAGAAGCAACACAAGTAGGTCCTAGGAGAACCTCCACCAGAGCCACCAAGGCACCGTTATGGGAAACCCACCAGAACGCACCGGCCAACACAACAACAGCATACCTCAACCCTCAGGTAGCACAACAATTGGCAGAGACAGGCCCGGAACAGTCCTGAGAGCAAGCCTCACTAGGACAACAGCTAACAGACCTGGGAAAACATCACAAGAACACAGGGCAACCAAGCGATGCACCTCAACCTTGAGGGCAACACAACGACAACCAACCAGAGAACAGAGACCTCAAACCAAAGAGGTAACATAGCGGAAGACTTCAACGAGCACAGAAGCAGTCCCCGAGGGAGAGGAAACCCTCACTAGGACAACAACAAAACAGTTCTGGAAAACATCACCAGAACACAGGGCAACCAAGCGATGCACCTCAACCTCGAGGGCAATGCAACGGCAACCAACCAGACAATAGAGACCTCAAACTAAAGAGGTAACACAGCGGAAGACTTCAGCGACCACAGAAGCAGTCCCAGAGAGAGAGAAATCCTCACTAGAACAACAACAAAACAGTTTTTGGAACCATCACCAGAACACAAGCAGCCAAGCAATGCACCTCAACCCAGAGGGCAGCGCAACAACAACCAGAAATGAGCACAACACAGTTCTGGGAGAACCTCACCTCCACCAGAACCAACAGAGAAGAACTCCGGGAGCACCTCACTAGAGTTCACAACCAGTCAGCACAAGGCCGACAACAGCCACAGACAGGTGTCGCAGTGCTCAACCAGCAGTGCAACACGGCACACAAGCATCTGCTTAGCCTGAGCAAAGACGCCGACTGAGCAGAGCACAGCGCCCAACAGCGCACAGGTGCCCAAGGCCAAACACACATCCAACAAGGACACACCCTAACAACAAGGGACTGCCAACAAGACAAGGACACCTTCGACCGGTTTTGCAGGCCACAACCCTGCACTGGTGAAGGCCACACCACACGTAGGCTCTCTCAGCCTTCGCGACACGCCCACACGGACACGCAGGCCGACGATGAATTCAACCGCAGCACGAGCGAACCAGCACCCATGCTTGCAGCATGCGCACCCAGCAACAGTAGCAACACTCTCCTGCAGCTCACACCTGGACTGTAAGGTCTCGGGTCTTTAGTGGATCCTTATTGGGTCTGTAGAGGTCCTGTGTAGTTGACGGCCAGGGCTTGCCGTTGAGTTTGAGTCAGCGTCCAGCGATGTGGACGTCTGAGATTGAACTCAACGACATGTGATCTGGATGTCAGTCTGTAGGCGGTTAAGTTGGCGGCCATAGATGTTGACGTCGACTAACCAGTCCTGTTGAAATAGGGCAGCCCGAGAGCAGAGCTTCTTCTTCTCCTTTCCTCTCCTTCCTTCCACCTTTGCCTTTCTTGATTCCTGCAGCTTCTGTTGGGTGATTTGAGCTCGTGGGAAGGCCCTGGATCGTGTGGCGTTGCTAGATCGGGCGGGAAACGCGTGGTTTTGGTGTGATTCGCAAGGAGTCCTCGGGGGAATCCGGCGCGATTAGTGGCTGTTTGGGGATTCTTAAGGCGTTCTGAGGTAGGGACTTAACCTCTATAACCTTCCCCAGCAAACCAGCATGTCCAATTAACTGAATTGATGTGCAAATCATGGTTTAGGGTTGGTTATATCATGCCGGAATGAGGGTGGTTTGGATAATCTAGGTGTTAGATTGTCTAATTATGATGTTCTGATAATGTGGATTGATGAGAGGATGTGTTTCCCTCCATCAGTCAGAATGTTATTTAGTGTTTGTGCCCATTGGGACTGATTCGGTTCAGTTCTGGGTATGGGGGACTGAAGATATCAACGTCCACATCTGTTGACGTTGAGATCTTCAGGGGTGATTTAAACGACAAGGTCGATTGCCGTTTAGTTATTGTTGACGGCATAGGGGTTTCCGTTTACCTCATATTGGCGGCAATCGATCAGGCCGTTAATCTCCTGTATCCCAGCAGACTTAAGTTGTGTGATTAGAGGCGATTGACATGTGATGTCTGCCCTAATAGCACAAGTGGGCCAGGCTTAGAGTGTGACTCCGCCTGTGCATAGGAGTAGTTGTTTGTGGCACGAGGTGTTACTACTGTACGGGGTTTCAGACGTTGAGTTGAGTGTGTTCGTCTGTATACGCGCGTTGCGTTACCGTGTACCCGTTTCTGTTGTGTTACCTAGGCGTGGGTGCGACTCCGTCTAGACGACTAGCTTGTGGTTGTCCTCCGCTAGGAGCCAGGAGACCAAGTGCGACTCTGTCCTATGCGTACTCCTTGTGGTGGTTTTGAGCCGGTCTCCGTGGAGCCCCTTCTCTACCGCTGGGTCAAGCGTAGGGGAAAAACCGTCGTGGACCAGCGCGAGAGAGAGCGTCTGTAGATGCACACGTGGCTGGGGTTGAGAGCCTCTGTGGTGACGGGACGCGAGCCACAGACCCTAGCTGAGTCCTACTTGCTGTGTGTGTGGTGGTGTGTTACTGAGCCGCGTGGTTTATAGTTTTATGTTGTGGTGCGACGTGTACTTACTTTCAGTTTTTACTTCCGCACTTTAGTTTAGTTGCGGTTGGGGTACTTTTCCTACTGGGTCTCTTCTTGAGACTCACTCCCTTCCCTTTCAGGTGGGTCTTCGTCGACTCCCGTTCCAGGCGAGTCTAGCCACTCCGGTGTTGGTGCTCCTAGCTGCAGTGAGTTGTACCTTTTTGTTGTACTTCTGTACTCTGTACTTTGCTCAGACTCTGAGGTGTAATCATATGTCATATTGTGGAATTTTACTGCTTTGCATGGTGTGTATCTTCTTACATATAGTCTCCTCGGACTTTCACTTCCTACCCTTCCGAGCTTGTCTCGTGGGTTAGGGGTCAGAATTCGGGTTACTGGTTGTTACTGGTATGCGGATTCTGGGTCGTTACAGTTTGGTATCAGAGCCTGGTCTGATGAGATATATATAAGAAATACCCATCATGTAACTCAGAGTCTAAAGAGTACAGTTGCAGCTAACTAGCCCGGAGGTAGTTAGTGTATTTATGTGTGTATTTTATTCTGTGTGTAGTCTATGGCGCCTAGGCGACGTCCTAGAGAGGGAGTAGCCGAGCAGGCGACTCGTCAGGAGGTTGGAGATGCTCCGCCACCTCAGTAGACAGCCTTTGCCACAGGACTCACATAGTGGTATTGTTCTGCCGCTGCCACCTCCACCTCAGGTAGCTCAGGGATTGGACATGACTCGATTTCTTGAGGGGGATGGCTCAGTTTGTTGCTCAGCACCGTGACGCACGGTACCCCAGGGTGGTACTGGGAGGGTGTTGAGGGACTTCTTGCAGTTTCAGCCTTCTCAGTTTTGGGCCAGCCTGATCCAGATGTAGCGCGAGCTTGGCTAGATGCAGTGGAGCGGACTTTTCGTTCATGGAGTGTGTTCCAGAGGGGCGAGTGCTGCTATCCAGTTACCAGTTGCAGGCGCAGGCTTTGACTTGGTGGTCCGCTGAGTGGGAGACTACTTTTCAGTCTCGCCCACTTAGCAGATTCGTGGCAGGAGTTTGTTGTTTCTTTTGAGAGAGCCTTCTGTCCTATTTACGTCCGGACGGAGAGGTTGTACCAGTTTTTGGACTTACAGCAGAGGGACTCTACTGTGGTGAAGTACAGGGCCAGATTTGTGGAGTTGGGGTGTTATGCTCTGCAGATTATGGGAGATAAGGGTCTGAGGACTCAGCAGTTCGTGAGAGGCTTGAGGCCAAAGCTCAGGCAGGTGCTGATAGTTGCTCGTGTCACAGACTTGGATGCGGCCTATCAGACAGCGGCAGTGTTGGAGGCAGACACCTTGCGGACTCGTGCTCGAAGTGCAGAGCTTCAGACGCAGGTAGTTCCTTCTCAGCCTCGCCAGCAGCAGGGTAGTGTGCAGCGACCCCGAGGACTGCGACTTCCTACGCGTCCACTTCTACAGGGACGTCGGCGAAGTCAGGATCTCGGAGGAAGTTTCGGCGTGATAGGAGGCAGGCAGAGCAGAGGCAGCAGTCGGTTGGGAGTGTTCAGCAGCCGACAGGTCAGCCTTCGCAGCAGGTACATCGTACTTTTGCTGGGTCAGTGTTACCGTGTGTGACCAGATGGGTCATATGGCGCGAGATTGTCCTTGTTACCTCGTGTGCCGCAGCAGCAGACCAGTCACAGCCCCAAGTGCAGCAGCAGCAGCAGGCAGGCACCAGCGCAGCAGCGTCAGCAGACCGGAGGTTTTGGGGGTCGAGAGGTAGAGGTCGTGTTACCCACTTGACTCGTGCAGACGCGGAGGCAGCTCACCTGGTGGAAGGGAAGGTACTGTTTCAGTTTTTGGTTATGCAGCTAGAGTCTTGTTTGATTCCGGTGCCTCTCACTCTTTCGTGTCTGAGGACTTTTAGACTCCCTTGGAGAGTTGAGTTCGGGAGAGTCTGTTGAGTTGGCAATAGAGTTGACGACAGGGGACTTTGTCCTTACGTCCTACTGTCTCGAGGAGGTACCTGTGCAGTTGCAGGATCAGTTGTTGTCAGCCCGTCTTTTTGCCTTGCAGTTGCATGATTATGATGTGATTTTGGGTATGGATTGGTGGGAGCGGTATGGTGCAGTGATGGATTGCCAAAAGAAGAGGGGTGCACTTGCGGATACCTGGAGCAGCGGCGTTCTACTTCCAGGGTATCGTACCTCTTACTTCTGCTTTTTAGTTTCTGCTTTGAGGGCAGGGAGGTTGCTTGCTTCTGGTTGTCAGGGTTTCCTAGTTTCTGCAGTGACTGTTGACAGATTGCCTCGGGAGTGGGAGATATTCTGTAGTGTGTGAGTTTCGGATGTTTTTCCGGAAGAGTTGCCTGGTCTTCCACCAGAGAGAGAGATTGAGTTTACTGTAGAGTTGGTTCCTGGCACTTTACCTTTTGCGCAGGCACCGTACCGTATGGCCCAGCAGAGTTGAGGGAGTTGAAGAGGCAGCTTGAGGAGTTGTTGGAGAAGGGCTATATTCGTCCTAGCTTCTCCGTGGGGGTCACCTGTTTTGTTTGTCCGAAGAAGGATGGTAGCCTGAGGTTGTGTATCGATTATAGGAAGCTAAATCAAGTGACCATCAAGAATAGGTATCCTTTGCCTAGGATGATGATCTCTTGATTAGCTTCAGTCTGCTCGTGTCTTTTCGAGATTGACTTGAGGTCGGGCTACTATCAGTTGCGGATTAGAGATTCGGACATTGAGAGGACTGCTTTTCGGACCAGATATGGACACTTTGAGTTTTTGTGATGCCGTTTGGGCTCACCAATGCTCCAGTAGCCTTCATGGATCTGATGCACGGGTGTTCCACCAGTTCTTGGACCGGTTTGTCGTAGTGTTGTTGACGACATTCTGGTGTACTCCGCTTGGAGGAGGAGCACGCCGAGCACCTGAGGATCGTGTTGCAGACCTTTGCGAGAGCACCAGTTGTATGCCAAACTTAGTAAGTGTGAGTTTTGGCTACAACAGGTTCACTTTTGGGGCATGTGATCTAGGTGAGGGAGTTTCAGTAGATCCAGCGAAGGTTGAGGCAGTAGTTTTGCAGTGGGGAGAGTCCCAGATCTGTGTCTGAGATTCGTAGCTTTCTGGGTTTGGCAGGTTACTACCGCAGGTTTGTTCGAGATTTTTCTCAGGTTGCTGCACCCTTGACTCGGTTGATGAGAAAGGAGTTCGTTTGAGTGGTCGGATCAGTGTGAACAGAGTTTCATAGAGTTGAAGCGATGCTTACGTCGGCGCCAGTCTTGCCTTACCTTCAGGTGAGGAGGGTTTTGAGGTTTGCAAAGATGCTTCAGGTGTTGGTTGGGTGCGGTCTTGATGCAGCAAAGCCGAGTGGTGGCTTATGCGTCTCGCCAGCTTAAGCCCACGAGGAGGAGTTACCCGACCCACGACCTAGAGCTTGTAGCTGTGGTGTTTGCTTTGCGGATTGGCGTCTTTACCTGTACGGAGTGAGTTTTGTAGTCCGTACCGACACCAGAGCTTGAGATATGTGTTTTCTCAGAGGGATCTGAATATGAGGCAGCGTCGATGGATGGAATATCTGAAAGACTATGATTTCAGCATTGAGTATAAGCATGGAAAGGCGAATATAGTTGCAGATGCCTTGAGTAGGAAAGCACAGATGAGTCATCTGATGCTTAGAGAGTGGCAGTTGTGGCAGTCTGCGACAGAGGGATCTTTCAGAGTTTCATCCAGTCGTCGTCAGTGTGTGTTGGGCAGTTTGTTATTAGCAGCTCCGTTGTGAGACAGGTTGCTGAGGCTCAGCAGGCAGATCCCGAGTTGCACAGTGTGTTGCTTCTCCAGAGGTGAGCTTTGTGAGGACGGGACTGTTAGGTTCGAGATAGACTCTATGTTCCTGTTGAGGAGTCTATCAGGAGAGTTGTGTTACAGGAGGCACATGTTCCAGGTACTCTATTCATCAGGGAGACCAAGATGTATCACGGTTGAGACGTCAGTTTTGGTGGCCTAGGATGAAGAGAGACATAGCGGTTTTGTTGCTAGGTGTTTGGTCTGTCAAGCAGGTGAAGGCGACCATCAGCGTCCAGGAGGACTTGTGCAGCCGTTAGAGATTCCGATTGGGAAGTGGGACATGTGACGGCCTGACTTTGTTTGTGGTTTTCGAGGACAGCTGGGGTTTGATAGCATTTGGGTTCTTGTGGACAGATTGATGAAGACTGCCAGATTCTTGCCTGTCGGA
This sequence comes from Colocasia esculenta, assembly GCA_014218235.1. Classification (NCBI taxonomy): domain Eukaryota; kingdom Viridiplantae; phylum Streptophyta; class Magnoliopsida; order Alismatales; family Araceae; genus Colocasia; species Colocasia esculenta. The sequence continues at coordinate 35,616,436 of CM024766.1, forward strand.
TAGTTGGGGTGGGTGTGAGTAGGTTGGCCGCGTTGTACGTAGAGCGGATTGTTCCTTTGCATGGAGTGCCGATCTCTATTGTGTCAGACAGGGATCCTCGCTTCACTTCTGGGTTCTGGCGCAGTTTCCAGAGAGCTTTGGGGACAGAGTTAGCTTTTAGTTCGCCTACCACCCTCAGTCAGACGGTCAGTCAGGAGGACTATCCAGACTTGGAGGACATGCTTAGAGCGTGTTGCCTAGAGTGGCAGGGGTCGTGGACAGTTCACTTGCCGTTGGTCGAGTTTGCATATAATAATAGTTATCACTCAGTATCGGTTTGGCACCATATGAGGCTTGTACGGACGACCGTGTCGCACTCCTCTTGACTGGTTCGAGGTTGGCGAGCGAGTTGTCACGGGGCCAGAGTTGGTTCAGCAGTCAGTTGAGGTAGTTCAGCTTGTGAGACAAGGCTTCAGTCATCAGAGTCGGTTAGAAGAGTTATGCAGATCAGCGCAGACGACCGCTCGAGTTTCAGGTAGGAGACCAGGTTGTTTGTTCGTGTGTCTCCTATGAAGGGAGTGGTGAGGTTCGGTAAGCGTGGAAAGTTGAGTCCTCGCTTTATTGGGCCTTTACCATTATGAGCGGGTCGGAGGTTGGCGTACAGACTTGAGCTTCCATCAGAATTGGCAGCAGTGCACGACGTGTTTCACGTGTCGATGCTTCGGAGATTCTTGCTGACGAGTCTCACGTTCTCAGAGTGCAGAGTGGTCTGAGGTGACTCCAGTGTTGACTATACTAGAGTTTCCGTTGCACATTGAGGATCGCCGAGTTCAGAGGTTGAGGAACAAGGCTATCCCTTTAGTTCGTGTTGCGTGGCAGCGGCACTCGGTGGTGAGTCGACATGGGAGCGAAGGAGGACGAAATGCGCGAGCATTTTCCATACCTCTTTGGTGAGTCTTCTTTCCTTGTGTTATTTGAATTTTGAGGGTAAAATTCCTTAAGGGGGAGAGCTGTAAGGTCTGGGTCTTTAGTGGATCCTTATGGTCTGTAGAGGTCTGTGTAGTTGACGGCAGGGCTTGCCGTTGAGTCTGAGTCAGCGTCCAGCGATGTGGACGTCTGAGGCGCCATAGATTTTGACGTCGACTAACCGTTCTGTTGAAATAGGGCAGCCCGAGAGCAGAGCTTCTTCTTCTCCTTTCTCTCCTTCCTTCCACCTTTGCCTTTCTTGATTCCTGCAGCTTCTGTTGGGTGATTTGAGCTCGTGGGAAGGCCCTGGATCGTGTGGCGTTGCTAGATCGGGCAGAAACGCGTGTTTTTGGTGCGATTCGCAAGGAGTCTTCGGGGAATCCGGCGCAATTAGTGGCTGTTTGGGGATTCTTAAGCTTCTGAGGTAGGGACTTAACCCCTATAACCTTCCCAGCAAACCAGCATGTCCAATTAACTGAATTGATGTGCAAATCATGGTTTAGGGTTTGGGTTATATCATGCCGGATTGAGGGTGTTTGGATAATCTAGGTGTTAGATTGTCTAATTATGATTGTTCTGATCTGTGGATTGATGAGAGGAGTGTTTTCCCTCCATCAGTCAGAATTTATTTAGTTTTGTGCCCATTGGACTGATTCGGTTCAGTTCTGGGTATGGGGGACTGAGATATCAACGTCCACATCTGTTGACGTTGAGATCTTCAGGGGTGATTTAAACGACAAGGTCGATTGCCGTTTAGTTATTGTTGACGATAGGGGTTGCCGTTTACCTCATATTGGCGGCATCGATCAGGCCGTTAATCTCCTGTATCCCAGCAGACTTAAGTTGTGTGATTAGAGGCGATTGACATGTGATGTCCGCCCTAATAGCACAAGTGGGCCAGGCTTAGAGTGTGACTCCGCTGTGCATAGGAGTAGTTGTTTTGTGGCACGAGGTGTTTAACTACTGTACGGGGTTTCAGACGTTGAGTGTGTTTCGTCTGTTATACGCGCGTTGCGTTACCGTGTACCCGTTTCTGTTGTGTTACCTAGGCGTGGGTGCGACTCCGTCTAGACGACTAGCGTGTGGGTGTCCTCCGCTAGTGAGCCGGGACTCGAGTGCGACTCTGTCCTGTGCGTACTCCTGTGTGGTTTTGAGCCAGTCTCCGTGGAGCCCCTTCTCTACCGCTAGGGTCAAGCGTAGGGGAAAAACCGGTCGTGGACCAGACGCGAGAGAGAGCGTCTGTAGTGTGCACCGTGGCTGGGGTTGAGAGCCTCTGTGGTGACGGGACGCCGAGCCGCACACCCTAGCTGAGTCCTACTTGCTGTGTGTGTGAGTGTGTGTTACTGAGCCGCGTGGTTTACAGTTTTGCGTCTGTAGTGTGCACACGTGGCTGGGGTTGAGAGCCTCTGTGGTGACGGGACGCCGAGCCACAGACCCTAGCTGAGTCCTACTTGCTGTGTGTGTGAGTGTGTGTTACTGAGCGCGTGGTTTACAGTTTTGTGTTGTGGTGCGACGTGTACTTACTTTCAGTTTTACTTTCCGCACTTTAGTTTAGTTGCCGGTGGGGTTACTTTTCCTACTGGGTCTCTTTCTTGAGACTCACTCCCTTCCCTTTCAGGTGGGTCTTCGTCGACTCCCGTTCCAGGCGAGTCTAGCCACTCCGGTGTTGGTGCTCCCTAGCTGCAGTGAGTTGTACCTTTTGTTGTACTTCTGTACTCTGTACTTTGCTCAGACTCTGAGGTTGTATATGATATGTTCATATAGTGGAATTTACTGCTTTGCATGGTGTGTATCTTCTTACATATAGTCTCCTCGGACTTTCACTTCCTACCCTTCCGAGCTGTCTCGTGGGTTAGCGGGTCAGAATTCGGGTTACTGGTTGTTACTGGTAATGCGGATTCTGGGTCGTTACAGCTGGACCTGTGGAAAAAGCTAGCCACATGCAACAAAGTGCCCAATTGCTCACCTAATAGCAAACTCTACACGGACGGGCCAAGTTAGAGTGCGTACTATTTACCTTTCTTTGGGACAAACCATAGTATTAATCATTACAAATTCGTGGACCCCTAAGCTCTGATACCATGTGTAATGACCCGACCTCCCGGATCCCAGCCAGGGACCCGAAGGTCGTGCGCCACCTTGGTCCGAGATCCAGAAAGGGTTAGAATTTAGTTCAGTGAGATAGCAATGAATTCAAATAACTATAACAGAAAGTTCGTACATTAATAAGGAAATAGTACAACATGTACAAATAATAGTACAGGTACAGAAAGAAAGGTGCAGTCCTTATTAGGGGCATACCCCGAGGACTTGCAAAAAGGCCACTCTCAACTCACGGTACAAGCACTCACGCTCATAACTCACACTTCTGGCAATGCACGGCGTACAAACCGCCACCACGACCATCTGGCAACGACTCCTGCGACAGCGAGTCCCTACCTGAAGAGAGTAGGGGGGTGAGCCTTGTGAACAAGGCTCATTAGGGATAACCAGTCCCTTACCAGCCAGAGCAGTAGGAACTCCAACAAAAGTTGAAGCAAACTACTCTACAAAGTAGTAAAGCGGGAAACACCTACTGCAGAGCACTACAAAGTAGCGGAACTGAGTAATGCCACGACCCACAACCAGGGTCGGGCCAAACACGACTCCCGCAGAACCAGCGGAGTCAAACACAATGCGGAAGCAACACCTCGGCACACACCCGTCGAGACAGCGAAGCTCACGGAACGCCCGAGCAACCACGTGAGACCAGAGTCTCACGACACAAGCATCCAACATCCTAGAGCTCCACGAGGTTGGGAAGGAACAACCAGGTGTCACCACGAGAGACACCGAGCAACCACGTGAGAAGGAACGTCTCACCACAGGCACGACCACCTCAGACCTCCACAAGGTCGAGGGCCCACAAACAGAACCACCCTGGACCTCGGACACGCCACGAGGTTAGGGAACTACACCCTACAGTGCCACCACGGACGGCACCAAGGAACAGTTTACAAAACCAGCGGTTGGGTGTCTACACAAGGCACCCCGAGAGAACCCGCAGAGCAAAAACCACTGAACAAGGCCCACGAGGCCAAACCAACAAAGCCCACAGAACTAGACATGGCTAGGCTACAACCATCGTGCAGGCTAGAGCGACGAGACTCACTTAGAAACAACGTGAGAAACTCCGTCACAACAAGAGCAACCAAGCCACCGCCACAGGTAGTTAAGAGAAGGAAACAATGTCCACACCTCCAACTCGCCAGCCGCTAACTCCTGCCTACAACCTCCCTAGGTAGAGTGAGGCTAGTGAGCCACAGCAAAGAACAACACAACCAACCACCGCTGCCCGGCCGAGCTGGGGCCCTACGCCTACCCTCCCTATGCGGCTCTGGAACCGACGCAGGAGCGAGCAGTGAGAAGGACTAACTGGTCCGCACCAGAAGAACACCTCAACCACCTCGGAGACACAGACCAGCTAAGGGAGCTCCACAAGTGACTCTACGCCATTGTCCCTACCGTTTTCCCTCTGCTACAAGTCCACCAGGCTGCCAACTTGAGCACGCTAGTAGCCCAGAGAACTCCATCAACAGGCTCCCGAGGATGGGGGCCCCAGGAAACAGAGACAACCTCTGAATGGGACAGGCCCTCAAGTTGAAAGCACCGGGCGAAAGAGAACAGCCAGGGCAACCACCACAGAAATCGGCACAGCTGGCTTGCAACCAAGACAAGCCCAGCAAGCACAGGTACGCACGGTACCCCTTCTGAAAACCCCCAGAAGGGCCGTCGGCCAACGCCGGCACACACGGCATGGCCAGAAAACCCGGAACACCATGGGACAGTACAGAAACCATCGCTCTGCTAATAATCGATTGGCAGTCAGACAATCGATTATTAGGTAGACGCGAGCCTCCTAGCACCGCAGCTAGGACACGGCCACGAAGGTGTCACCTTCGGTCACTGAATGTCGAGAGGCAACTTGCCGCGTTCCCTACCAGAAGGTCCTAAGGGCAACCCTGCCTTGGGGCACACGCCGACACACCAACGAGGCCACGGAAACACCCGAGGCAAGCCAGGTCTTGTCGCGCCCTCCTAGCCCGTCGCGATACCATCGCGACGGGAAGGGCTACCGCGACAAGCGCCCTGTTGCGACAGGGAAGCGGGTTGTGACAAGAACCCTGTCGCGACAGGAAACTGGGTCACGACACGACTCTTATCGCGACTGCTATCCGCGCCGCGATAAGGTCGCGCCTGACCAAGGTGACGCCTCCTCTGATGTTGCGACGTGCACGACAGTCGTGACATCAGACGGGAGGCAGGCCGCCGGGATACTACATCCCGGGGTCGCCACAAACACTACAACTACACAATCATGGAGAGGGCAGCATGAGGAAATCTGTAAAACATGCAATTCACTAAGAGGACTCCCAATCCACCCAGATTGGAAAGGGCACAAGAGATCCCTACATGAAAAAGGAGAACCGAACCCCACAGGGCCTTCACGACACCACGACCGCCACCTCCTCGCTCCACAACACTCCGCCGCTCCACCACGAGCCGCCGCCACCGCCACCGAGCTCCAAGCCACCGGAGAAGGGAGGGGGAAAGCATCCCCTCCTCGAAGAGGAGGAGGGAAAGGAGAAAGGCCAAAAGAGGGAAAAGGGGCGCCGACCAAGGTTTTAAGCCTTCGGCCCCCAAGACGGGACGGGGCGGGGCGTCGCGTCAACAACCTTAACGCCTACCACTTTGACAGGCGTCAGACGACCGAAAAAGCGGAAAGCTGTCGTGACCCATTGACGGGTGCGACAAGAACGCGATGCACAAAGGGGTCGCAACACGGATGACTATCACGTCGGGCACCTCCGACGCGACACTAACGCGTCGCCTAGGCCGGACGCGTTAGTGGCTAGTCATCCATCACGCGAACGGAGGAAACCGGAAGCCCGAGATGTTACATTTCCACTGTACTTTCCTTTGTTATTTGTGTACATCTCTACCTACTACGTTGTGTTGGGTACATGTCCCCTGTGACGGCACGCTTTATATCGATGTAGATTGGTATAATCATACTGGTATAAAGGGGGTCGTTACAAAGCTATTTGAAAGATCTTAACAAGACGAAAAAGAAAAAAGAGAAGGAACCCACATGCTATGAATGTAAGCAGCTTGGACATCTACGTCTAGTTTGTACAAAGCTTAAGAGATCTGAAGGATTAGAAAAGAAGAAAAGAAAAGAAGAGAAGCATGAGAAATATAAAAGGAAAACCTTCACAGCTACATGGGATAACTCCTCAGATAGCTCAAGCACATAAGAAGATGAAGAGAATGCCAATCTAACGAAAGAACAAAAAGATATTCAAATGGGTATGGTTGGGGAATGCTCAAAAGCATCCGATTAGTGACTACCAACTCTTCACTTCATTCCTATCTGAAGAGGAAGTAGTATCCTTGATTTTTCTTTTTTTAATTACATTCATTTTTTTTAACAATGCTACTAATATCCGTGCAAACATTTCTATCTCTTTATAAGATCAATGCAGGGAGTACTTTTGAAGACCCCCCAACAATAAACAAATGGATATGTCAAAAAATCAACAAGAAGCTGTCCACGATGATGGACAAATTGGTCGAAGACAAAAGAGATTTAGAAGATTTGCAAGAGTATAACTAAGGGAGATCTCACATCAAGGGGGAGCTCACCATTTAGGGGGAGAAAGTATAAGAGGGAGAAGATATTCATTCAAGTATTGTTGAACCCCTTGTAGACACCCGATTTTGGCCTATAAGTCGAACCATGATTTTTTGTTCTCTTAATAAGCCCAAGTTGGTCATTCATCTTGAGCCCATTCATTAGCCATGTTGTGAGCTCAATAAAGCCCAATTTTCACATTATCCCATCCAATTATCTTTCTAAAGAGTCCACAAGCCCCATTATTGATTATTTCTTTCAATTAATTGGCCAATATTTTGAGAATAATCGATTTTCCTTAATGCGACGGGTCATGGCGTCGCGTTATCGTGTCGCACCCCCCTTGGCTGTCGCGACAGCCCATGCATATCTATGCACGTGCCGTTGGGGTCGCGACCATCATGGCCGTCGCGATTATCCTTGTCACGCCCCTATGACCCGTCGCGACAATAGCCGCATGCACTGGCCTCCACAACCACCTCCACATTATCCTCTATTGGCCTTATCTCTATCCTAGGCAACCTCCCAACCCCCCTGGCCACGGTTTGAGGTTCCAGGACCCTTGGGGACTGCCCTAGGACTCTCCCATCCAGATTTATCAGGGTTTATCACTTCATTTTGGGCCATTGTCACTTAATGATGAGATAATCTCTCTCATTTTTATTTAAGGAGCCCTTCTCCTTCAGAGGGGAGAGAGCCGTTTTTACCACGAAGTGCTACCGAAATCTCTTTAGACTGACACTTAGCTCGTGGCCCAACCTTCTCCACCCTTTCTTTATTCTCCTCACTAAGTCAAGTGATCTTCTTCATTCAAGGAGCTTGGTGGCTAAGGAGGCAACTTCAGAGCTTCTGCATAACCGAGGACACCATCAGTACCATGGAGTTCCCCATTGGGGCTCTTTCTTCCTCTCCTCTCCCATTCTCCTTTCATGCATTTTATTATGTTTTTTAGATAGGAAACATCTTTCTTCTATTCCCACGTTTTAACACCCAAGGGGTTTAAAAACCACCCCAGGTTCGTTCCCTCCATGCTCTCCCTCTTTACTCATTTTGGATAGATACAAACACTAAACATGGTCTAACATGGTTGTTTGTGTTATTTTTTGTTTGGCAGGTACACAAGCATCATTTGATGAGGGGCTCTTGTTCTCTAGCCGGCCGGAGGACAGAAGGTCTCCCCAACATTCTCCTACACTACAGAGAACGCACTAGGCATGGGCGTCGCGACACCAGAGACGCGCCCTGACAGGGCGTCGCGACAACGACCACATCGCGACGGGAATACCCATCGTGTTATCAGTAAGTGCCTCCGCTCTCACCCCTTTCCTAGCACGTTAGCCTAGTTTCATCTCTGTCCATGGCAACTTGTTAAGTGGCGATCACATTCTCATCCATGTTATTTTAAGTCACCTTAAATCATGTTGTGTGTTTGAGGGGTGCGCAACTCCGTGATTACACCCCTCTCTTCAAAATGGTAAGAATATTTCTTAAGGGGAGAATGCAAATGGTAAGATCCTTCCTTTTGGTTATTGACAAAAAGAGGGAGAGTATTTATGCTATGAATTTTTATTCATTAGTTGTATTGAATATTTTTTTGAAAATTCACATGAGTTTTGTTATCGCCAAAAAGGATCGTCAGTCACCTTGAAGTTAATATGCATCCCCATCCAGCACTCAAGGGTGACCACAGAGCCGAAGAAAGGACGGCCCGTAGCTGCAAAGGATAACCCAGCATAAAGATAGCCAAGAATAGCCTGAGAAATGCTCATACCTTCCCATGCACTGCTGATGGCACTTAGATTGGATGCAGAGAGAAGATGATCTTATGCGGTGAAGAGGATGATGCCACATATGCAGATAGCGGCTGCCTTGGCGATGGCAAGATAGTTTCCGGCCTTCCTCTTGCATTGGGAAGCGATCCATTGAGAGATGGGAATGAGATGGACATAGCCAGGGCTTGTCATGGTCCGCAGTTCCTCATGCTTGGTGGTGATCTCCACGAGGATGGCCCAGGAGTTGATGGGAGCCATGGTGTGCGCAATACGGTACTCCTCCCCTTTCTTGTCTTTTGGAATCCCCAGCATAAGCTCCAACTCTTCCAACAGTATTGTGGCCTCGAATGAAGGAAAGATGAAAGTGTGGGTCTGTGGGTGCCACAGCTCCACAAGCGCGGTGAGACTGTCCCACATATGCACCATCTTGTGGTAGTTCTTGGCTAATGTAAGAATGGTGGTGAGCTTCCATTCGCGCAGCAGGTTCGTGGACTCCACGGGAAGCGCGTTAACCATGGGCTCAAGACATGGGATCTTGGAATAGTGTCTATTTCCCGGGAGGATCTAGAAGAGAGTAGAAGTGAGGGTTGGCAGAAGTAGAAGAAGAGAAGAAGAAGAGAGAAAACTTACTTGAAGATCCGGTCTCACGCTGATATGTCTGGGCATGGAGGAGAGGCGGAGAAGCTCTCCATGGGCCGTCCTCGCCGCCTTGGGACATCCATAAGAGGTGAAGCTGGCTTGGAGGGAGGAAAAAGCTCTCTTTATGGCTTGGAGAGAGAGAAAACCAAGAGAGAATTGGAGAGAGAGGATGAGCTCGGAAAATAGGTCCCTACACCCCTATTTATACAGGCCTAGGGGTGCTAATCCCATCCAAACTCGTCCTTAGGTGATAGAGTAGCAATAGGATTAGCTTTAGGAGTCCTAATGGTAGAGAGATTAGCCTTAGGATAAAGATAAGCTCAGTTTTTTGTGTTTTATCGCACAGAGTGCTGTCGCGACACCTCGATCAGACACGTTAGGGTCACGACCATCAGGACGTCGTGACAATTCGCGACCACAAGGAGCATCGTGTTTCTGTCATTTGTGTTTGTGTCTATACATAGTTTGTTTGTGTTATTGTTGTGTATATATATATATATATATATATATATATTGTTGTTATAATTGTTGCTTTGATTATTTATCAAAAAATCATAAAAAATCAAAAATATATATATATTGTTGTTATAATTGTTGCTTTGATTATTTATCAAAAAATCATAAAAAAAAAAAACCAGATAATCACAAAAAATTAAGCTTCACAGGTGAGTCAGGTAAGTATCTCTATCCTTCTCCCTTGCATTACTATATGGTAATCTACTTATTATATCGCTTCAAGGACCGACTGGTTCTCAATGTGCTATGAGATCTGAGTTCCCTTCAACAAAAATAGTGATGATCTAGGTGCACGTTGTTAATCGCCGGATAGGCTAGGTGCACGTTGTTAATCGCGGATAGGCCGTTAAGTTGAATAAGTTTGGGGATGAGGACTCTGTCTTGCACATCGGTTGTAGGAAGACTCTCGACCCATTCTTGTCTGATTTAACAATATTATCCTTGATATATTTTCTATTTACTCCTTTCTTTGCATTTGATTTAATGATTTTTTTTCTTTTAGCCCAACATGCATCATATAGGACTTTGAGCTATCATGACTCATTCCTGGCTAATGGTGAGCTCTTGTTGAGTGCCCAACCGTTCTTCATGTTTAGAACAAGAAAACCCTATTCCACCTCGAATCGGAAGGCTTGCCTTTGAGCAAGTTGCTCTTTCCAGTTTGTCAAGAATCTCCTTGTCTGGATTCTCTATACAATTTTCGTCTTTATTCCTTTGATCCATTTTGGTTGCGAAACGCTCCCAGGACAGAGTCTGTGTTACCTGCCTGGCACACACATGTCCCTCCAAAATGAAACCTATATGCCAATTAGCCAGGGTACCTCTCAATCGAGGGGTTGATCATCCTTTTCTTTCTTCTTCTCGTCCAGACTTGTGTCTTTCTTGTATTCCGCTCAAGCAGCTAGCTCGGGGCTTTCAAGAAGATTCCAATTGCTTGTTGGTTAGACCGGGTGTCTTTTACCTTGGCTCCCATCTTTTCGGTCCACTCCACGTCATTTCCGCTTCTCCGTCATTTCATGACACCTCCGCTACACTTCCGCTATGCTCCCTTGCAAAGTGGAAGCCAAGGAGGGGCAATCTGTAGACACCCGATTCTGGCCTATAAGTCGAACCATTATTTTTGTTCTCTTAATAAGCCCCAAGTTGGTCATTCATCTTGAGCCCATTCATTAGCCATGTTGTGAGCCCATTAAAGCCCAATTTTCACATTATCCCGTCCAATTATCTTTCTAAAGAGTCCACAAGCCCCATTATTGATTATTTCTTTCAATTAATTGGCCAATCTTTTGAGAATAATCGATTTTCCTTAACGTGATGGGTAGTGGCGTCGCGTTATCATGTCACACCCCCATTGGTTGTCACGACAGCCCATGCATATCCATGCACGTGCCCATGGGGTCACGACCGTCATGGTGGTCGCAATTATCCTTGTCGCGCCCCTACAACCCATCGCGACAACAGCTGCGTGCACTGGCCTCCGCAACCACCTCCACATTATCCTCCTATTGGCCTTATCTCTATCATAGGCAACCTCCCAACCCCCCTAGCCATGGTTTGAGGTTCCAGGACCCTTGGGGACTGCCTAGGACTCTCCCATCCGGATTTATCAGGGTTTATCACTTCATTTTTGGCCATTATCACTTAATGATGAGATAATCTCTCTCATTTTCTATTTAAGGAGCCCTTCTCCTTCAGAGGGGAGAGAGCCCCGTTTTTACCACAAAGTGCTGCCGAAATCTCTTTAGACTTGACACTTAGCTCGTGGCCCAACCTTCTCCACCCATTTTCTCTTATTCTCCTCACCAAGTCAAGTGATCTTCTTCATTCAAGGAGCTTGGTGGCTAAGGAGGCAACATCAGGAGCTTCTCCATCACTCGAGGACACCATCAGTAGCCAGGGAGTCGCCCCATTGGGGCTCTTTCTTCCTCCCCCTCTCCCATTCTCCTTGCATGCATTTTATTATGTTTTTTTAGATAGGAACGCATCTTTCTTCCTATTCCCACGTTTTACACACCCAAGGGGTTTAAAAACCACCCCCAGGTTCGTTCCCTCCATGCTCTCCCTATTTACTTCATTTTTGGATAGATACTACACATTAATATGGTCTAACAGTGTTGTTTGTTTGTTTTTCTTTGTTTTGGCAGGTACACAAGCATCATTTGATGAGGGGCTCTTGTTCTCTGGCCAGACGGAAGACAGGAAGAAGGTCTCCCCAACATTCTCCCGCACTGTAGAGAACGCGGCAGGCACGGGCGTCGCGACACCAGAGACGCGCCCTGACAGGGCGTCACGACAACGACCACATCACGACAAGAGTACCCGTCGTGATATCAGTAAGTGCCTCTGTTCTCACTCCCTTTCCTAGCACGTTAGCCTAGTTTCATCTCTATCCATGGCAACTTGTTAGGTGGCGATCACATTCCTATCCATGCTATTTTAAGTCATCTTAAATCATGTTGTGTGTTTTGAGGGGTGCGCAACCCCGTGATTACACCCCTCTCCTTCAAAATGGTAAGAATATTCCTTAAGGGGAGAATGCAAATGGTAAGATCCTTCCTTTTTGGTTATTGACAAAAAGGGGGAGAGTATTTTATGCTATGAATTTTCTATTCATTAGTTGTATTGAATATTTTTTTGAAAATTCACTTGAGTTTTGTCATCGCCAAAAAGGGGGAGATTGTTGAACCACTCATATATTTTATCCTTTTATTTTGGTGATAAAAAAACCTCATGATTATCATAAATATCATGAATATATTTATTACCATTTATCAAGAATATCTATGCATAAGAAATAACATGTTTTATCTGAAGCTTCACTTCGTCATGCATGTTCTTATCATGTTCAGTCGAAGCTTACTTCGTCATATACGAAGCTAGCTTCGTCATATCCAAAGTTGGCACTTTGTCATGTATGCTCTTGGTCGTGATCAGTCAAAGTCCTACTTCGTCCTATACTGTCACGCCCCGACATTTAGCAGCGGAAATAAACGTCGAGAGCGTGAGCGATACAAGTATGAGTATCACAGTCAAGTAATTTAGAGTAATGACTAAGTATAACAAAAGACTTGAGATGATAATATTGCCAGCCAAATAATCTTTATTTCATTTCCATCAACTCAAACTACAACCTTACATAATCAGAGCCAAACATAGGGCCCGTTAATGTATTTCAAGTACATGCGACTCAAGAAAAGTGAAAATGACTATTACAGACTTCTTTATCTCTAACACATTGGCTGACATGACGGGTACACTCGAGAAGCTCTTCACTCTTCCTCGATCCCAACATTATCTAGTTCTTCATAATCATCACCTGAAAATATTAAGAAAAGTAGGTGTGAGCGCACTAGCACCCAGTAGGATTTATATCTCATGGTGCGGGCATAATTTACGTAGTTAACATGTTAACAGGTAAGATACTACCATGCAATACTTATGACAATAACGATAGTGACAAATCCAAGCTATAACATGTACGAGGATGGTTCAGTAACAAATTCCATGACAATTCTCATGTGAGACGGAACGATTGACAATGAGATGGATGACAGTACGATCATTTATCAGATAGAAGAGATTCAATATTCAATAACTTGTTCAATGGATATCTCAAGTTGAATTGCATAGAATTCAAGTGGTCAATGACATATTGGATTCAATAACGATGACATTCACACCTGTACAAGAGTTCTCACGCTCACACACCCACACTACTGGCAACGCACGGTGTAACAAACTGCCACCTCAACCATTCGGCCCTAAACTCCTACGATAGCGAGCCTCTACTTGAAGAAAGTAGGGGGGTGAGCCTCGCGAACAAGGCCCGGTAGGGATAACCAGTCCCTTACTACCCAGAGCAGCAGGAACTCCAAGAAAGAGGAAGCAACTACACTAGAAAGTAGTAACTAAGGAAAGAACTAAGCTAGCTACTACAAAAAGTGGGAATAGAGTAACACTATGACTTGCAACCAAGGTTGGGCCACTCACGACTCCCACATAACCAGTGGAGTCAGACACGATGCCGAAGCAACCCTCGGCTCAACACGCTGAGACAAAGAGCTCATGGAGCACCAGAGCAACCATGTGAGAACAGAGTCTCACCACACAAGCACAGCCATCCTAGACCTCTATGAGGTTAGGAAGTCACACAGACAGGTGCCACGATGAACGACACCGAGCACAACTTACGAAACCGAAGTCGGGACCTCCACAAGGCACACCGAGAGAACACGATAGAAACCATCGAAGTGTACCTGTGTTAGGGAACACTCCACACCAACCCTTGGTACAACGACCAGGGATAGGAGCACACACTCTCCAGCCCATGGAAACCCTGACTAGGCCGGGGCCCACTCAATGCAACACTACGATAACCCAGGGCACTACGCCCTAGCCCCAAACCAACAGTGCCAATGGGGCAATACCCGACTCGGCTACAACTGTCATGTCTTGCCAAGGAAAAAAACCACGGACGAAGAACACTATAAGGAAATGTTGACAGAACAATAATAAGCACGCCACCGCCTTTGACAGTCGGGAGCACCTACAAGCTGCTCACCGCTCGCCAGCCAGCTCCTGCCTACAACCTCCCCGGAAGTGTGAGGTTAGTGAGACACAACAAGAGCAGAGAACCACACAAGAACAACCGCAAGCCAGGCCAAGCTATGGCCCCTTCCTAACCGCTCTACACGGCTCTGGAACCAACGTAGAGAGAGGCAGTGAGGAACTGGACTGACTGGATCGCGCCAGAAGAACAAACCAAAACCACCTTAGTGTCCTGTCCCAGCCAAGAGAGCTCTTCAAACGACTCAACGTCGCTATCCACCACCATTTTCCCCTAAGCTACCAGAGTCTGGCACTCGAGCACGCCCACCTCCTGGAGAACTCCCTCAACTGGGGCATGGGGACGAGGGGCCCCAGGTAACAGTAACAACCTCTGAATAGGACAAATCTTCAAGTAACGGTAACAACCTCTGAAGGGGTCACAGGGCACACACGACACACCTCCTAAAACTCCCGGGATGACTAACGGCCAACACAGGCACACTCACCTCAGCCAGAAACTCGGCAGAAAGAATGCGACCGAAGGCGCGTCGCCTTCAGAAAAAGACCACAACGAACCCGCCGCAACTAGGTCGCGACCACATGGGTGTCACCTTTTGATGATAACATGATGTATCGATCCATCGCGTTCAGCATCAGAAGGCCAAACCCAGGCAGCCAAGTAGCCAGTCACAACTAGAGCCAAAAGGCGACACGATCATTATCGCATCTGAAAATAGAACGCGACACAACACTGATCGCGACCAGGAAGGCGACAAACAGGGTGTCGCCTTCAGATGATGAATGTGACGTATCAACCAGTCACATTCTTCATCTGGAGATAGAGCCCTTTCGGAAGAACCACCCCAAGGACCACACCAAGGGAACCACGGAAACCAACCATCGATTAAAAGACTAGCCCCGTGCCAAGTTGGAGAGACCCCTCTCTAACCAACTTGGGCATGGGCCACTCCTACCAAAACTGGAAATGAGGAAATAGAAGGGTAAAAGGGAAAGTAATGGAAAACCTTTAGCCACCAGAACATGACAGGTTTGTCGTTGCAACCTTCTGATATCGCGACAACCAACTTGTCGCGACATCAGACAAAAGCATGAATGCAGGATGGAGACCATCCCACGACTTCCCAAGGTTATAAATGAGCCAACAGAAGGAGGGGAGGAGGCTACACCACAAACACACCGATAGAAACCTCAAAGAGGCCAACATACCTCCTCCAAAGCCCAACAACGCTAAGAATACTACCACACAAGGAAAGGAGCATCACCGACAAATGCTTACCTGTGCAAAACCATAAGGAAGACTCAAGCACAGGGAGAATAGCTCGAAAGAAAGCTCCATCTTCTCAAGATAGTAAGAAAGCAAGAGATCCATACCTGAAATTGAAGATCCAGACCCGTTGGGGCCCTTCACGTCGAAATGGTCATCTCCTCCTCACTCCACGCCACTCCAACGCTCTGGCATGAGCACGCCGGCACCTCCACCATGCCCAAATCACCTGAGAAGGAGGGAGGGAGCTCCCCCACTGCGGAGAGGAGGATAGAAAAGGAGAAAGAAGGAGAAAGAGGTGCATGAAAGTCTTAAGGCCTCGAAACTGAGGTCGCGACAAGAGGAGCATCGCGTTCTTAACAGAACGCGACAAACACCTTGTCGCCTTCTTAAAAGTTTTGATCGGTCTTCTGATAGGAAGATAGCCTACAGACCACGTGTCATTCTACATGTGCCTCAGGTGAATGCGACACCTGGCGCGTTGCCTTCACACACATGCGTGCAGACACGTGGCACACCAGCCACAGAAAAGAAGATCGCAACACAGAGGACGTCGCCTTCATAAACCAGAAGGTGACGTAGGCCACGCCACTTTTTAGAACACGATGCCTAGACCCATCGCGACCCCAATGACAACACCAAGGCAACCAGAACCTGAGATGTTACAATCTAACCAACTTAAAACAAATTTCATCCTCGAAATTGAGGGCAAAACCCGATCAGAGAAATCAATAGGCGCAAAGAGACCACTAAGTCATACCTCAACCTCCTGGTGGTCACAACCATGACCCCGCCATGAATGGAGTGCCTAAACAGACAATCGACAGCTATAGAGCACACACCAAACAGTGCGGAGTACATAATCGGATGTCGACAACTCCACAGATGCGACACACTACACCAACCAGAAAATAGTTGAATCCGCCAATCGTAAACCACACAACTGACCCCTCAACAGACCACACTATTGAGACCAACTAGTTAGAAACTCACTCTATCACTAGTGGAACTCGACAGAGGATACAACTACTGATGGCATGCGAAGAAAACACCAAGAAATTAGCCACAAGACTCTGCTGAATGGCCCTGCACTATAAGCAACAGCTAGCACTTGCCGCGAAGCCAAACGAGGGTCTCATAAGGCCGACCAAAAACTAAGCGGTAGCATGCACGTGGAGAAAACCTCAACACATAGAATAGTGTTTGCTGACACCACTCGATCTCACCCAAATCATCCTCATGGTAGTACAAGGGCACACAATGACTGTGGAGCCACGGAAAATTTAAAATGATTGCTTTACATGCACCACACGTAGAGACTAAACCAGGAAAGACTTCTAAGGTTGGGCCAAAACTTGGCAACTCAAGATGTTGGCAAACCACAAGACCAAGCACTGGCAACCGAAAGGTCTCACTGTCTCCCAAGACATAAACAAGAGACTCCTGAACATCGCACATGAGCGAAAACTAGTGAGAAGTTGGCATCACACCTGCTATGCTTGCACGACACCAAGCGTGGGTGTCACCAAACCAACCACAGAAAAGCATTCGGTCGCAAGAACCGATGCAACCGTAGAGGTCGACAACAATGCCTCAAACCGAGAAAGACCCAAGCTAGCACTAGGTACCACCACCAAACACATTCGCTCCCCAAGCGAGAGGGAGAACCTAGACACAAGTCATAACCGAAGCCTGGTGTACCACTGACAGGGCTACCTAGACAAGGCAAAGTAGCCACCCCACAGCAGTAACTGTACAACCATAAGGCAAAGGCTAGTATACAAGTTCTAGAAGTAGAAAACTCAATGCCTTCAACACCGAGCAAACTCGTGAAACAACGACTAAAATTCAGAAATAGAATCCACGGCACCACCCATTGTGCTATCACAAGCACCAAAACCCGCCGAAGTGCAGCACACCCACCCACACCAACGGCCCCGAAACAGCATCGGGTCCACAGGAGGGGACTCACCACCAGAGACCCATAAGAGAAACACGTAGAAAGCCAACAGCTTCAAGAGCTCAACAACCACATCGGTTCTTAGAAGCACCCAAACACGAGGCACCACTCCTACCACTGCAAGCGGAGAGGGCCAAACACCAAATGGCAACAAGTGCCTCCAAAGCACAGACTGAGGCACAAGCAAAACACACACCAAGATGGCGCCTGCACAAGCAAGCCAAACAAAAGAAGACTGGTGTTGCCTCACACTGAACAACAAGGCACACTGTCCCACATCATCCAGTCAGTCAACAAGGAACCAACATTCCAACAGATGGCACAATTAGCCACACCACGACCCATTGCGCTACAAGGAAACAACGTGCAAGAGGGGAGCAACCAGCTTGACCTCAAAATGGCTCAAAGGAAGGGACCTTCACCACAAAGGTTGCCACACTATGCAACACGGCACTAAATGCCATGGCAGAGCACCACCATCCAGAGCAACCCATGAAAAGTAGCGGAGGAAGGCATGCAACAGACCTCTTCCGCACACGAAAGAGGAAAACCGCAGCACAAGGCTAGCACTCACATAAGAGGCATAGCCAGTCGAATACCCACGACGCTTGCCAAACAACTGTTTCCAAGAACGCGTCAGTCATAGGAGAACAAGCAGAAACAACTTAAACCACAGGGACACACGAGGTCCCCCCGGCACAACCAAAAGACTTGGAAGCGAACAACGCCGCGAACTAGCCAACATAAGGCCACACACATGGTCAAGGTCCCTCGCCTTGACCAGAGGCAGACAAGCAAAATGCACGCAACAGTCCAACCAATAAAATTTCACAACACAATAGAGTGATATTGCAACACAACTAAGACAAGCACAAGGCATAATAGTTCTGGAAGGAACCTCCGCCAAAACAATAGGGGGCAGCTCTAGAAGAACATCACCAGAGCACGCAACCCAAAAAACAAACAACCAACCTCAAACCAAAGAGGTAACACAGTAGAAACACATCAACGAGCATAGAATAGTCTCAGGAAGAGCCCTCACCAAGACAACAAAGAACAGTTATGGGAAACCTCATCAGAACCCAAGGTAGTCATGCAACACACCCGAACCACAGGTGTGGACCCACAACAACAAAAGTGGGCACAAGCCAATTCTAGGAGGACCTCACCTCCACCAGAGCACACATAGTGAGCTCTGAGAACACCTTCACAGAACTCACAACTAGCCAACACGAGGTCATTAGCTAGCTGGACAAGTGTCGTAACACCCAACCAGCGGCACGACACCAACACTCAGAGCATCTACTTAGTTTGCGCGACATGCCAACTGAGCATAGAACAGTGCACGACGACGCACAAACACGAAAAGCCATAAACACACAACATACACCCACTAATAGGGAAGTAGCCAAGAGGCAAGGATTCCCTCCACCAGCCCACAGTCAATAGCCCTACACCAGTCAAGGTCACACCACGCACATGCTCTCAGCTTCGTGACACCCACATGCAGATACACAAGTAGCTGACGAATCCACCCGCAGCAAGAGCGAACAGGATGACCACGCTCATCGCACGCACACTCAGCAATAACAACAACTCTCCCGCAGCTCACATTAGGACTTTGCTGGAAAGCCACGCACCTACAATACGTAATGAAACGCTCACGACTAAACCTAACAACCACGGATGGGCCAGTAGCGTACTACTACCTTTCTTTTGGACAACCATAGTTATTAACTCATTACAAATCTCATTGGACCCTTGAGCTCTGATACTACTATAACGGCCGAGATGATTCAATACTCGGAAGGCCCTCCAAGTGCGCAAACCTCGGACCGCCAGCCACAAGCTTGACGACCTGAAAGGGTTAGAATTTAGTCAAGTGAGATAAGCAATGAATTCAAATAACCATAAAAAGAAAGTTTGTACATTAAATAAGAATATTAAGTAAAACATGTCCCAAATAAAAGTACAGGTACAGAAAGAAAAGTACAGTCCTTAAGGGGCATACCCCGAGGACTTGCAAAAAGGCAACTCTCAACTCACACCTGTACAAGAGCTCTCATGCTCACACACCCACACTGCTGGCAACGCACGGCATAACAAACCACCACCTCAACTGTTTGACCCCGAACTCCAGCGACAGCGTACCCCTACCTGAAGAAAGTAGGGTGGTGAGCCACACGAACAAGCCTCAGTAGGGATAACCAATCCCTTACCAACCAGAGTAGCAGGAACTCCAACAAAGCAGAAAAAACTACACTAGAAAGTAGTAACTAAGGAAACAACTAAGATAGCTACTACAAACAACAAAATTGAAGTAACACCATGACCTGTAACCAGGGTCGGGCCACTCACGACTCCTACAAAACCAGTAGAGACGGACACAATGCGGAAGCAACCCTCAAGACACACACGCCGAGACAAAGAGTTCACGGAGCACTAGAGAAACCACATGAGAACATAGTCTCACCACACAACCACAACCACCCCAAACCTCCACGAGGTCAGAAAGTCATACAGACAGATGCCACGATGAACGGCACTGAGCACAAGTTACGAAACCGAAGTTGCGGCCTCCAGAAGGCACACCAAGAGAACACCAAGATAGAAACCACCGAAGTGTACCTGCATCATGGAACACTCCACACCATTGGTACAACGACCATGGATGAGAGCACACATGTTCCATCGCATAGAAACCCTGACTAGGCTGGGGGCCCACTCAACGCAACACTACAGTAACCCAAGGCACGATGCCCTAGTGCCAAACCAACAGCGCCAACAGGGCAAGACACGGCTCGGCTACAACTATCGTGTCTTCTCAAGGAAACAGACCCAAGGACGAAGAACATCATAAGGAAACGTCAACACAACAACAACAAGCACGCCACCGCCTCTGACAGTCGGGAGCACCTACAGGCCGCTCACCGCTCACCATCCGGCTCCTTCCTATAACCTCCCTGGAAGAGTGAGGCCAGTGAGCCACAACAAGAGCATAGAACCACACAAGAACAACCGCAAGCTCATCCGAGCTAGGGCCCCACGCCTGACCCCTCTACACAGCTCCAAAACCAACATAGAGTGAGATAGTGAGGAACTGGACTGATTAGACCGCACCGGAAGAACAACCCAAAACCACCTCGGCATCCCATCCCAGCCAAGAGAGCTTTACAAATGACTCAACGACTCCGTCCACCACTGTTTCTCCTCAGCTACTAGAGTCTGACACTCGAGCACACCTCTTGCCTATAGAACTCCCTCATCTGGCATGCGGGGACAAGGGTCTCAGGTAACGGTAACAACCTCTAAACAGGAAAAACCTTCAAGTGTTAAGCATCGGACAACAGAGAACAAGTGGGGCAACCAACAACAAACAAGTAGCACGGCTGGATCGTAACCAAGACAAGCCTAGCAGGCACAGGGCACACCCGGCACACCTCCCGGAACTTTCAAGAGGACTAACGGCCAACACAGGCACACACACCTCAGCCAGAAACTCGGCAGAAATAACACGACCAAAGGCACGTCACCTTTAAAAGAAGGTGAAAAAAAACCCACCGCAACCAAGTCGCGAGAACATGGGTGTTGCCTTTAATGATAACATGACATATCAATCCATCACATCAGCATCAGAAGGCCAAACCCTAGGCAACCAAGCAGCTAGTCACAACCAGAGCCAAAAGGTGACACGAACACCGTCGCAACCTGACACCGGTCACGACCAGGAAGGTGACAAATAGAGTGTCGCCTTCAGATGATGAACGTGACGTATCGATTTGTCGCATTCTTCATTTGGAGACAGAGCCCTTGGGGAAGAACCGCACCAAGGCCCACATCAAAGGGAAGCACAGAAACCAAGCACCGATTGAAGGACTAGCCCGTGCCAAGTTGGAGAGACCCCTCTCTAACCAACTTGGGCACATGTAACTCCTACCAAATTCGGAAATATGGAAACAGAAGGGTAAAAGGGGACACGATGACCAACCTATCGCCACTAGAATGCGATAGGTTTGTCATCGCCATCTTTTGAAATCGCGACAACCAACTCATCGTGACATCAGACAGAAGCCCGAACCCAGGATGGAGACCATCCCACGGCTTCCCAAGGTTACAAAATGAGCCAACAGGCTACACCACAAACACACTGATAGAAACCTCAAAGATGCCAACACAACCTCTTCCAAATCCCAACAACGCTAAGAATACTACCACACAAGGAAAGGAGCACCACTGGCAAATGCTTGCCTGTGCAAAACCACAAGGAAGACTCTAGCATAGGGAGAATAGCTTGAAACAAAGCTCCATCTCCTCAAGACATTATGAAAGCAAGAGATCCCTACCTAAAATTAAAGAGCCATACCCATTGAGGCCCTTCACGTCGAAATGGACGTCACTATAAGAAATTTTGGCTTTAAAGAGCGATTTTGAGACCGAAATATTTGGTCACTATTCAATCTCTGATCTGAGACTGAATAGTGACTGAAAAGGTTCGGTCACTAATACTCCTAATTAGTGACCAAATACTATTCAGTTGCAAATTTGCGATTGAGTTGTGACTGAATATTTCGGTTTAAAAAATAGAGACCGAACGGTGACCGACTATAATTAAGTTAAAAATGCCATGTATTTGCCGCTATTAGGCATGAAATTCTGCGACCGAAAAAGTTCGGTCACAATTTGGTCTCTATATTTGAGATCGAATTGTGACCAAATTTAGTCGGTCGCAGAATTACGCAGCCTTAGTGACCGAATTCCAGTTGGTCACAATTCAGTCTCTGATTTGCAACTACGTTGTCACTAACTTTGTTTCGGTCGCTAAATCTTGTGGGATTTGGGACTGTATAGCGACTGAATTCTTTGGTCACTATTCCTACTCTTTTTCTTCTCCCCCCCTCTCTTTTCTCCTCTCTCACTCTGCCTCTTCTCTCCCTCTCTATCGTGCACTGAGACCCCCACCGGGATCGCCCTACCGAGACGTCGTCTCGCCGCTGTCGTCTACGTCATCTCCATCATCCACATCACCTCCATCGTCCACGTCGCCGCCGTCGTCTGCATCGCCACCATCATTCGCGTTGTCTGTAAGCTCTCTCTCTCTAAGCCTATGTGTGTGTAGTGTTGCCCTCTCTCTCTCTCCAGTTATTTGCTCTCTCTCTCTACGCTTGTGTGTGCATGTGTGTGTTGCCATCTCTCTCTCTCTCTATCTCTCTCTCTCTCTCATGTGTGTGTGTGTGTATGCGCGCACGCGTGTCTGCTCTCTTTGTATATGTATGTGTGTGGGGTTGGGTGCTATTGGGCTGCAAGGAGGGGGCCGCGATGGGAGGGGGGTAGACAACCGTGGGGGGTCTCTCTCTCTCTCTCTTTCATTGGGGGGGGGGGTCTTTCTCTCTCTCTCTCACTGTCTGGGCGGGAGGGGGGCCTTGGTGGAGGGGGAAAGTGGGTGGTCAGTTGGGGGGGGGGGATGGGGAGGTGGGCTTCCCACCGGGAGGGGGTGGTGGCAGTGGCAGGAGGGGGTGCTGGCAGTTTCATTTATTTGGCCTTATGTGTGTGAGTTACCAGACCCAATATCCCCATTGCCATTGAGCCCAAAAATATTACTACATCTATTATTATCTTACTGAACAAAATCTTGATTATATGAAATTACATGTAAGATAATTAATTCTTAGTTGCTCATAAATTATGGTTTACACCACGAAATGTTTTATGATACTTAGAAAATATAGGGATTCATATGGTCATATCTTTGGAAGTCCTTTTATGTGTTCCAATAGTCATATTTTCGATATGGTGACATTAGGTACTCTTTCTTGGCATGCTATCTAACTAAGACCAACAATTTTCCCATGTAAGTCTCTGTGGGGCATTCTTTGTCTTTAATTGCTTAGAGAGTGATCACTCTACTAAACACAAAACATCGACCACACCAAATCTATAACTAAGGCCTTTAAATTAAAGATCAAAGCATATTGATGCTCACATAGGATAACCTTCGTGTCTTAGGGCTAAGAATCAAGGACTTGTGATAAGAAACTTCCTATCTAGAAATTAGGTATTGTAGAGTTTCAGAATAGATTAATTTCAATGAAACACATTATCAAATGAGCACTTGCGCGTCACTCATATTATACAAGTGATTATGAGAGTAACTATTCTCATCACATAAGCAAGACAATGAGCACTCGTCAATCTAAATTCTTTGATATTCTTCATAATATTCTTTTAATTAAGAATGATCGATTGACTAAGTGTCCATCTTGAAGATTGATTTTGATATCATAATCTCGTTATGTTTCAATCAAATGTTTATTAACCTCTTTATATTAAGTGACAAATCCAAAGAATTGATCTTACATAATGAAAATTCCATACCACCACCAAACAAAAAATAAGAATAAATAGAATATTTCCATCACGATCATGATGGAAATATCCTGACAAAATTAACAAAGGGAGCCCGAGAGTTCACGGTGCATTTACTTTCCTATTAGAATTAAGGGATAGTATTACATAGCTTAGGGTTGAGGAGTCTATTTGAAAGTTTGGATTGGTCTTATATGTTGATACTAAAATGTCTTTTATATGTTGTTTCTTTATTGAAGATATGAAAGAAGGGAGTTAGGTTAGAGTGTTCAAGTTGGATTCGCAAATCAGATTAGCTCGATGGATTAGTTTGGATTAGTTTGGGAAGATATGATTATGATGATATCTAAGGGAGGCCAAATCGGGTCTATCTCTAGTGGAAGTTGGACTCCAACGCAATGTTGTTTGATGCGGCCCATTCCAACCCCGACCCAACCTGGACAAGTTGGAGTTGAATTCTAGTTCCTCTGTTCTACAAAAAGTACTAGTACATTTGATCATGGTGGCCTCGCTCAAATGTATTGGTACAAAAGTACTAGTACATTTGATCGGGGCTTCCCACTGGCAGTAGATGATAGAAGTGGTCTCTCTCTTGGATTCTGAGCAGTTGAAATTATAATCCACATAATCAACATCAGTATTATTGCAAGATCTCTTGCAATAAGTATTTCTCAACTCTAAATTCATATACGTTCATGCCTCTAACTAAAAGACTTGAGATTACTCTAATGTTGACTCTTATCGGATAGTCATGTCTGGTAGTATGATGCATTTAGCTTGGTGTCAACCTTTATAATTTGATTAAATAGGGTTGGGAAATTAACTCGAGTTGATTACATATACCTTGATTCTAGTGCAAAATCCTTCGATTTAATAATGGCCTTAATCATTATTATTAATTTTTTAACTAGGTAAAGAGATTATATATATAATCAGTGAGACTTGAAACGGGCCGAATCAATCACTATCATACTTAATTAAATCTCCCACTATTATATATACTTGGCTCTAAGTTATTTGGGTTGATAAGTTAAGATTTTCCTTGGGGGGTTCTTATGGGGTTGTTAAAGGATTTAACAGGGGTTTAATGGGATTTTTGTTTACTTTCAGTTTAATGATTAGTATTGCACTTATTATTTTAATGTAATTCAATTGCATGTATGTGTGAATTTGGTTTAGTATTGCACTTGTTCACATGTATGATTTTGTTTTCATTTTCCTTTCATATTTATGTGACATTTAAATTTGATCTATGCATGCATAGCAATTTAACACTACACACATCTCACGAGAGCTTGTTAAGCCCTTGTCAATGAACCTTCCCATTCAAGAGTTTAGGATTGATGTGCACGTTCTCATTTTCAATGATGAGAACGTGTATATCTAACTCAAAGTCTTGAATTGTCCCGTTTTGGACAGTTTGTGAATATTTGATTACAGTTACATGGTCATTTACTATGTGTTTGTACTGTTTGTTGAAAATTTCGATTGTGTTTGCTCACTCCTCTCTAATATACCTTTATTGTGTTTAAGAAAATATCTTAATCAATAAATATTTTTGGTATATGGAGAGGTGTGGGGAGATGTTGCCAAAAGTTTCAGCAAATTGTACAAACATATAGTAAATGGCCATCTAAGTGCAATCAAATATTCATAGATGGGTAAAAAGTGATAATCTGAATAATATATCCTTCCTATTCATTTTGGTTACGTCAAACGATGTGTGAAAATGGTCAGATTTATTTTTTTCTGGGTTTGAATTTTAAAGTTATTTGTGTGTTAATATTGGTTGAGCGCAGAATAAAAATGACTTCAGAACGTTCATAGATGTATCATAGAATAGTTGAGCATGTGGTGTGTGTGTAGTTTAGGGCTGGAGTTGAGACTTTCATTCAGTTTGCATTGGGGAATCCTAGTGCGGTAGTAGATAGTGAAGGTTGCATCCAATGTCCTTCTATGATTTTTAAAAATTTGTTGTCACCATGGGAGGTTCAACGTCATTTATATAGAAAAGGGTTTGTTGAAGATTATATGAATTGGACATGTCATGGTGAGGAGCTTTGGTCGCACAAGCCTATAGTAATATGGAAGGCACCAGTACATATGTGGATGTGGTTGTAGATGTTGTTGGTCCCACATTCAATGTATATGAGGATCATGTATATGCTGAAAAAGTGCCGAACAAGGGAGCCGAAAGATTTTATTAGTTACTTAAGGATGTTGATGAGCCATTATGGGATGGTTGTCAAAAACACACGCGGTTGTCAGCGGTGTCACAATTGTTGAACTTGAAATCTAAATTTCACATAAGTGAGAGTTGTTTTGATCATCTCCTCCTCATCATCAAGAGTATGTTACCTCGAGATAGGAAGCTGCCTCCAAATTTTTATCGTGCCAAGAAGATGGTCAATGAGTTATGACTTGGATATGTGAAAATAGATTCATGTCCTAATCAATGTATGATGTATTATAAAGAGGATGCAGATAAGGTATCACGTTCTATTTGCCATCATGATAGGTTTAAACCTAAAAGAGGGGCTAATTCTAAGGGAAAGGATATACCTTATGCGTCATTGCGGTATTTTCCCCTCACACCTAGACTGTAGTGGATGTATATGTCCTCAAAGACAGCTCGATATATGAGATGGCATGCAGAAAGAGTACGTCTTGGTGAGGATATTATGAGTCATCCTACAGATGGCGAAGCTTAGACTCATTTCAACCATGCTCATCTTATCTTCTCAAGGGAGTCACGTAATGTGAGGCTTGGTTTATGCACTAACGGATTCAATCCATTTGGAGGTTTAGTGGCTTCCTACTCCAGTTTGTCAGTATTCGTGACACCATACAACCTTCCTCCGAGCATGTGTATGAAGTGAGAGAATTTGTTCCTATCTTTATTGATTCCTGGTCCTAAAAGTTCGACAAAAAATATAGACATCTATCTCAGACTATTGATTGATGAATTGAAATTATTATGGACTGAGGGAGTCAACACTTATGATGCAGCTAGAAAGCAAAATTTCACCATGAGGGTAGCGTTGATGTGGACGATAAGTGATTTTTCTGCATATGGAATGTTATCTGGTTGGAGCACACATGGGAAGCTAACATGTCCTTACTGTATGGATAATATCAAATCATTTGTACTTAAACATGGTGAGAAGTCATGTTGGTTTGACTGTAATCGGAAGTTTTTAGCAAATGATCACCCTTTCATAAGATAAAAAGATGCTAAGAACATAATGAAACGAGATGAAGTTATATTCAAGAGGTTGTCCGGTCATCATATGGCTACACATGTAGAAAATTTGTCAGATATCACACAACTGATGGGCAGTATACAACACCTTAAAGGTTTTGGGAAGGAGGACAATTGAGTGAAGAGAAGCATTTTCTGGGAGCTACCTTATTGGTCAACTCTTCTTATACGACATAATCTAGACGTGATGCATATCAAGAACAATATCTTTGATAATGTATTCAATACCATTATGGACATAAAAGGTAAAACAAAGGACAACGGGAATGCAAGTTTGGACTTGTCCATGCTTTGTAAACATCCAGAGTTAGAACTTGTTGAAGTAAATGGGAAATCAATTAAACCAAAAGCAGTTTATGTGCTTGGAGGTGGACAAGTAAATGAAGTGTGTCAGTGGCTAAAATAGTTGAGATTTCCTTACGGTTATGTGTCTAATATTGCTCGTTGTGTCAACATCACTGAGGGAAAAATATATGGAATGAAGAGTCATGACTGCCATGTGTTCATGTAAAGGTAGCTACCCATTGCATTTCGTGACATGTTGTTGAAGCCTCTATGGGGAGCATTGTCTGAGTTGAGTCGATTTTTCACGATTCTCTGTGCATCATAACTCAAGCGTCAGGATGTGCAAACCATCGAACAGAATGTGGTCACCATCGTATGTAAGTTGGAGAAGATATTTCCACCTGCATTCTTCGATTTGATGGAGCATTTGCTCATACATCTACCATATGAAGCTAAAGTCGGAGGGTGAGTACAATATAGATGGATGTATCCATTTAAAAGGTATATATGAATATTAACTTTTTTCTTCTTTGAATTGCACCCTATGTATGATATGTTTGTCATTTGTCTTGTACATTGTTGATGTAGGTGTATGCATGACCTCAAAATAGAAGTCCAAAATAAAGCAAAAGTAGAGGGTTCTATTACTGAGGCATACATTATGGAAGAAATCTTGAACTTTTGTTCAATGTACTTTGAAGCAGACATACAAACTCGTCGTACTCAACCTCCACGTTATGATGATGGGGGGGGGGTGGGAATCTGTGTGTTCAGATCGACTCTCCATATTTAATCATCATGGACGTGCGTTCAGACGTTCTTCAACTCGCATGCTCGATGATAGAGAGTTATGCGTCACAGAGATAAATATTCTTTTAAATTGTGTTGAGCTTGAGTGTTATGTTGAGTAAGTCGTGAACTCATAATTTATTATGTATATAGCTTCTTTAACCTTCTTCTAGCTATTGAAGGTGGTCTTTCATTCGTATTGCAGACAATTTGATTCAGAAATAATTCAAAGAAATCCACATCTCAGTGATTATAAGGTTGAAAAGAATGAGAGAAGTAATTGGCCTTATGGCTAAAAAAAATGCATAAGTGCACATGCTCAAGGAGTACGAAAGATAAGTTATGTCCACATTTTACCTAGTCTTCTCTATATGTAGGTTGAACAAGGTTTAATTACTGATGAATGAGTTTTTCAGATAGCCTATGACCCATCGAAAATCACACAGAACTACCCTAGATTTATTGTGAATGGGTACAGATTTCACACAAGTGACTATGGGCACAGTAAGTCTACCATGAAAAGCGACGTATGTGTTAAAGGAAGTATATACAATGAAAATGAATATGACTACTATGGTATTGTAGAGAAGATCTTACAATTGCAATATCTAGGACAAGACAATAATATATTCTTGTTCAAGTGTCATTGGTTTGATTCGAATTCCATTCGAAATGACACAACGCATGGGATTGTCAAGGTTAAACATAAGTCCAAATTGAATACTTATGAGTCATTCATTTTAGCCACACAATCCTAGCAAGTGTGCTAAACAAGCTATCGATCATCTATGAATAAAGAATGAAATGATTGGTGGATAGTTTGCAGAGTCAGATCAAGACTATTCTCTGATTATGAATTGGACATGACTGATCGAACACTTTAAGAGGTCAACGCCGAATTCTTTCAAGCAAACTAGGTTGATGATGTAGAGTTGACAGCTCATACTAGAGTAGACGAATATAAAGAGCCAATTTGCTTGTCTAACGAAATTGATGTCGAAGAAGTCGATCCATATGAGATAAAAGGGAGTAGTGGAAGACGAACATATATTGATGTAGGTCAGGTGTCTGGTGAAGATTCTGATGAGGAGAAACATATTGGCAATGAATGTGAAGATGATGATGAAGATGGGGCTGAATCAGATATATCGTCATCATCTGAGGAGGAAATGTATATTGTTTAAAAATGGGTAGAATTTTTTAAAATCTATTCAGTATTTATAATGTCCACTTTCAATAAAACCAATTGACTAATGAACATGAATTTTGATGTTCCCTATGAAGATATGGTGCATGGAGCATGATTGGGCTCCACTTCTGGGAGGAGGTTGAGTAGTGGGAGGGGTTCTTCTGCGGCCTCAGGTATGTATATTTAAAGTTGTATTTTTCTTTGTGCATTATTTATACATATTATTTATGCAATTTAAATTGTTATAGCTTCGGGTCCATCTGTGCCTCCTCCTCTGGCAGTAGGTAAGCCTTGTTTCGAAGTTGTAAGTAATTATATATTGCTTATATGTTTTGTTATTTATTTCTCATTCTAACAGGATCGAGTCCTCCTACGCTTCCTACCCTTGTGACATGTATGTATATTTAAAGTTGTAGTTTCTTTGTGCATTGATTTATACATATTATTTATGCCATTAAAATTCTTACAGGCTCGGGTCCGTCTACATCTCCCCCTCCTAGGGTAGCAGGTATGTATATTTGAATTTGTAAGTATTTGTATAGTTGCTATTTTTTTCTTTAATATGTTATATTGTAACAAGACTGAGTCCCTCTACGCCTACTGTGCCTCCTCCTCTTGTGAATTCCTTGGGTCCTTCTACAGAATATATATATATATATATATATATATATATATATATATATATATATATATATATATATATATGCTTCTATCTGTCAAATTTTTGTATAGGACCATGCTTCAGCACCTCCAGTTCTTGTGCCAGGTGCATCTACGGTGCCACAGGCAGAGGATGCTATCAGTCTGTAGGAGGGGAGAGGCAATTTTTATGATGACACTCTACGGAAGGTGTGGATAAATGTGTACGTAATAAATTTATATGTATCTTATATTAAGGCAGTTATTTAGTTCATAAATTCATTATAACAAGTTACATAATTATAGGGATAAAATAGAGCCCGTCCAGGCGTCTCAATTCATCACAAGATCAATTCAGGGACACTTTCCTAGGCCTATTCATAGATTCAACGATTTCTCAATGGATGTCCAAGAGTTGTTGTAGCAGATGTTCATGGTATGTAATTTTTTATTATAATGTATTTGTTTTCTTACTCCTACATTCAGTAAACTAACTCTTATATGCACAGAACAATCATTGATTCATGGGTCCTTCGAACGAGGTGCGGTCTCGATCAATATGGATGGCCACCGCCTGATCAAATTTAAAACATCTGTTGTATAATGCAAGGAAAAATGCACAGAGAGTTTGTCAGAGTTTAGACCCGACTCTTTGGAGGGAGCGCACACCGGCATGGATGAAGAGAGACTACTGGCAAGGTCTGTGCATCATATGTGCCGAAGAGAGATGGCAAGAAACCTCCACAACAATGAAAGTGAATCGGGCCGCCAATCTAGAGGCCAACAAGCATACAAGTGGGTCCGTCTCCTTTGCAACCCATCAGCCCAAATTGGTCAGTCATATGTCTATTTGTGGTATTTTTTATTTTATTAGGCACTTATTTATACAATGTTTTTCTATGAAATAGAAAAAGGAGCTAAAACGGCCTCTAACATTTCAAGAAGTGTTTGATAAGAGGCATAAGAAGAAGGGGACTGATCAGTACATTAGCGACAGAGCCCGGGAGGTTGCGGTAAGTATTTACAGTCCATTCACTATTTATTTTTCTCATTATAGATTAATATTAAATTGACAATTTTATTTTATGCAGGAGTCATATAGTCAGCAGATGATAGACAAGTACGCCGGGGAGGAGGAGCAGCCGCAGTTAGATCCTGAGGTATAGGTTGCGACATCTGGTGCCCCAAAGAAAGGCCATGTGTGGTTTTGGGCATAATATGGACACGAGTAGGGTGTTATTTGGCCCCTCGATTTCAAGATCACAAGTGACTAGTGCATTCAGCACACCTGGTGCTCTAGGTACTACTCCCACTAAGGTGATGGGCTTCATTCGATATGAGATCTCTGGTTTGGAGTCTCATCTGGTCCACAAGATGCATACGTAGGTATCCGACGCTGTCCAAGCCCAGCTCTCCCAGGCTCTGTCCCAAGCCCTCTCCCAGGCCCTCTTCTAGGCCAGCATTCCTCCTCAGACAGGGCCATCGACATCAGCGCAGGCCCCTTATGTGAGTAAATTGATTTTATTTAAATTTCTCCATTCTAACAGTCAATTTTTTAATCACTAAGTTGTAAACATTGAAACTCAGGTTTGGGGGGTCTAAATTTAACAAAACCTATCAGATCGACATCCAGTTTGTTCCAACATGGCGGGGCAATGAGAATGACTTGTGAAAACTGACGGAGTCCAAATCGGACTACTGGTTTACGCTCGACACTCAAATATGCAATCGCTAAATTAATTAGTTAGAAACTATTTGAACTCGGTTTTAGAGGTCCAAAATTAGAAATACTTATCAGATCAGTGTCTGGTTTGTTCCAACATGGCCGAGGCGATGAGAATGACTTGTGGAAACTGACGGAGTTCAAATTGGACTTCCTAGTTTGCGCTCGATGCTCAAATACACAATCGCCAAATTAATTAGTTTGAAACTATATAATTGAACTCGGGTTTAGGATCCAAAATTAGAAATATTTATCCGATCGACGTCCAGTTTGTTCCAACATGGCCGGGGCAATGAGAATGACTTGTGGAAACTGATGGAGTTCAAATCGGACTTCTGGTTTACGCTCAACGTTCAAATACACAATCGCCAAATTAATGTAGTTAGAAATTATTTGAAGTTGGATTTGGAGGTCCAAAATTAGGAATACTTATCAAATAGGTGTCCAGTTTGTTCCAACATGGCCGGGGCAATGAGAATGGCTTGTGAAAACTGACAGAGTTCAAATCGGACTTCCAGTTTGCGCTCAACGCTCAAATACACAGTCGTCAAATTAATTAGATAGAAACTATTTAAAATCAAATTTAGGGGTCCACAATTAGAAATGATTATTCGATCGGTGTCCAGTTTGTTCCAACATGGCCGAGGCAATGAGAATGACTTGTGGAAACTAACGAAGTTCAATTGGGACTTCCAGTTTACGCTTGGCCTTCAAATACACAATCACCAAATTAATGTAGTTAGAAATAATTTGAAATTGGATTTGAAGGTCCAAAATTAGGAATACTTATCAGATCGGCGTTCGATTTGTTTCAACATGGCCGAGGCAATGAGAATGACTTGTGAAACTGACAGAGTTCAAACCGGACTTCCGGTTTGCGCTCGACGCTCAAATACACAATCGTTAAATTAATTAGATAGAAACTACTTGAAATTGGGTTTATGGGTCCAAAATTAGAAATACATATCCGATCGGCATCTGATTTGTTCCAACATGGCCAGGGCGATAAGAATGACTTGTGGAAACTAACAAAATTCAAATCGGACTTCTGGTTTACGCTTGGCGCTCAAATACACAATCGCCAAATTAATGTAGTTAGAAATTATTTGAAGTTGGATTTGGAGGTCAAAAATTAGGAATGCTTATCAAATCGGCGTCCATTTTGTTCCAACACGGCCAGATCAATGAGAATGACTTGTGGAAACTGATAGAGTTCAAATTGGACTTCCAGCTTGCGCTTGATGCTCAAATACACAATCGTCAAACTATGGTAGTTTTAAAACATCGGAGCTCAGGTTTGGGGGTCTAAAATTAACAAAACCTATCAGATCGACGTCTGGTTTATTCCAACATGGTCGGGGATATGAGAATGACTTGTGTAAACTGACGGAGTCCAAATTAGACTTCTGGTTTGCGCTCGACACTCAAATATGCAATCATAAAATTAATTAGTTAGAAACCATTTGAACTCGGGTTTAGGGGTCTAAAATTAGAAATACTTATTTGATCTACATCCGTTTTGTTCCAACACGGCCAGGGCGATGATAATGAGTTGTGGAAATAGACAGAGTTCAAATTGAATGCCCCAGTTTGTGCTCAATGCTCAAATACATAATCTTCAAATTAATTAGTTAGAAACTATTTGAACTCGGGTTTAGAGGTCCAAAATTAGAAATACTTATTCGATCAGTGTCTAGTTTGTTCCAAGACGGCCGGGGCTATGAGAATGACTTGTGGAAACTAACGGAGTTCAAATCGGACTTTTTGTTTACGCTCAGCGTTCAAATACACAATCGCCAAATTAATGTAGTTAGAAATTATTTGAATTTGGATTTGGAGGTCCAAAATTAGAAATACTTATTCGATCGATGTCCGGTTTGTTCCAACATGGTCGGGTCAATGAGAATGACTTGTGGAAACTGACAGAGTTCAAATTATCCTTCCTGTTTACACTGGACGCTCGAATACACAATCGTTAAATTAATTACATAGAAAATATTCAAAATCGGGTTTAGGGGTCTAAAATTAGAAATACATATTCAATCGGCATCCGGTTTGTTCCAATATGGGCGGGGCGATGAGAATGATTTGTGGAAACTGACGGAGTTCAAATCGGACATCCGGTTTACGCTCGGCACTCAAATACACAATCACCAAATTAATGTAGTTAGAAATTGTTTGAAGTTGGAATTTAAGGTTGAAAATTAGGAATTCTTATCAAATCGGTGTTGTTGGGTTCTCATGTGTTTAAATGTTTTTGATGATGTGAATTCAATGGATGTTGCAATTGATGTTTGTAAAATGCCAAATTTGATAAAGACATGAATGACACATGCAAGTGCAAATATGATCACCTATGTATTCATTGTATCTCACTTAGAATGTCATTTTATGTAGGTGTGAATGTATGCAAGACAAGTACTCAATGTCAAGTGCAAAAGACTTTGTAAAAGCCTTCGAGTACACACCTTTCGAGAGCCAAGAAGAAGCCTGTCGACAGATAGATCATCCAAAACAAAACAAGCTACTAGAAGCTCAATTGGGACAGTAGCTGTCGACAGCTGAAGCCCACCTGTCGACAGATGCAGATGGCCTATCGACAGCAGCAAATCGCCTGTCGACAGATCTAGTTTTTCAGCACAACCATGGTTCTGGAAATCAGAATTGAGCAGTAGTTGTTGACAGCTATGGAGTGCCTGTTGACAGACGAAGAGAAAGTCAGATCTGATGGTCAGGATATGATCTATATTTGGGTGATCCATTTAAGCACGACTCTCCATGTTTGGACACCCATATATAAAGGTCATATGGAGCTATTTTCGCACAGAGAAGCCACCATACCAAAAGCCTAAGTAAAACCCAAGAGAGAAAGCTTCTCCCTGCTGCTCTGCTTCAACCCTCCGTCCAGAGAAAAGAAGATTCATCTTCCGAACAGAGTTGAAGTTGGTTCTTCTATGGTTCAAGCTTCTCCGTCATTTGAGAGTCATCAAGTTGAAGCTTGGAGTTCCTCTGGACGACCAGTGACAAGAGTTCTTCATCTGGATTTGTTTCTTCATCTCAGAAATCTTGTCCTTTAAAATCTTTCACATATCTGTATGTGTGGTTGTGACTCAAGCAATCCTTGTGCTTGATTCACGTGTGGTTTGTTGTCTTGATTGCGTGTTTGCATCAGACAACGTGTGTGTGTGAGTTGTAGAGTTGAACTCGCTCATAAGCAGTTGTTTCTGCGTGTGTGTGTGTGGACGGTGGATGTAGGATACACAAGTTGTGTACTCCGAACCACCTTAAATCTTCGTGTCTTATGGTTTGAACATCTTCATGATAGATGTTTGGTAGGCACGTTGATTACTCACACGCTAGATAGATTGTTTATTGTTCTAGTCACAAATGCGCAAAGGAACCCTCAATTGGAGCGCGTTGAACACAATGCAGTGCGCCATCCATCCAAAGGAATTCTCAAGAGTCTCCACATGTAAGTCAGCAAAAGAGATGTGGGACAAATTGGAGCTCATACACGAAGGTAAGTCTGAAGTAAGAGAAACTAAGGCTAGCATGCTTGTATCTGAATATGAAATGTTTAAAATGAGCAATGAAGAAACAATTTCAGATATGTTTGCTAGATTCATGCTAATAATCAATTGGTTGAAAGGCCTTAAGAAAGATTACTTAGAAAGTGACTTAGTTAGGAAGATACTTCGGTCTCTTCCATCTTCTTGGCATAATAAAGACACTGTCATTGAGGACTCTAAAACCTTTCAACAATGAAATTAGATGAGTTAATTGGATCCTTGATGACCTATGAAATAAACATAAAAAGAAAAGAAACTAAAGAAAATCCTAGGAAATCAATTGCTATAAAAGCCCTCAACAAAAATTCCTCAAGCTCCAAGAAAGAGATCCAACCGAAAAGTGATGAAAATGGAACGTCTAGTGATAGTGAGAATGATGAAATGGCCATGCTCACTAGACAGTTCAAGAAATTCCTTAAGTTCAAAAGGAAAGGATCAGGTAACTCCAAAACTTTTCCTAAGAAAGATTTTTCAAATAAGTTTGAAGATGAAGAGATTCAGTGCTTAATGGCAAGGAGTGAAGACTCCAACGAGGTAAACTCTTCCTTTGAAAGCTATACTGTTGATGAATGGGAAGAGGCATATACCATGCTGTTTGAAAACTTTTGTGAATCGAAGTCCGAAAATAAAGCACTGAAGGAGAAAATCACTTCACTTGTAGATAGCACATCTAATGATGAAGAGATTGCACTCCTAAATAAAGAAATTGAAATGATGAAAATTGGACAGGACGGTCATCATGAGGAAATGGATTGCTTAAAAGAAAAATTACAAGAAAAAGAAAAAGAAAAACAAGCCTTAAGCAAATCAGTTGAAACTCTCCAACTTGAGAATACAGAGATTCAGAAAAAGTTGGAAAAAGTTGAAAAGGATCTAAAAGAAAAATCTGAAGATCTTTCAAACTTTGTAAAAGGAAAACAAAATCTTGATGTTGTTTTGGAGATAAATACACATGTTGCAAAGCATGGGCTTGGGTATTAACCAGTAAAATAAAAGAAACTTGGAGATAAATTAATCACTTCCTTTGTTGATTGTAGTCCAAGCACAAGTAAACAAGTTCCACCCAAGATCAAGAAAGCTCAACCCAAGGGTAAGCAACAACAACCTACTCAAAAGACTTCATCTGCTCAGCAACATAAGAAGTCTGTCGACATACCCAATGAGAACTGTTGACAGGCCTGGAAGTATACTGCCAAGGGACAGCCATCCAGGCAACAAAAGGGTAAAATGCAAATAAATGTTCAACAAAACAGCAAAACAAATGTTATGAGAAAATCTTCATCATGCAATTTCTGTAAAAATCTTGGCCATATAGAAAATCAATGCTGGAATAAATTAAACAAACTGAAATGCAAACAAGTTTAGATTCCAAAGCATTTACTTTTTGGCTTGAATTAAAAGTTTGGACCCAAAGTAATTTGGGTACCAAAACCTCTTGTCTGATCCATCTATGTAGGAATCCCTAACAGCCCAAAATAAAAACAAATGGTACTTGGATAGTGGCTGCTCGAGGCACATGACGGGCGACAAAGAAAAATTCTGTCTGCTAGTGGAGAAAGATGGAGGCCAGGTTGTCTTTGGAGGTAACAATAAGGGCCAAATCATTGGCACAGGTAAGGTAGGTAAGTATGCCTCTAACTCAATAGACAACGTGTTGTTGGTTGATGGTCTTAATCACAATTTGCTTAGCATAAGCCAACTGTATGATAAAGACCATAAAGTAATCTTTGAATCAAATGTATGCAAAATTGTTGATAAAGAAACAAGAAGTCTCAAGTTTTCTGGAAAAAAGGGTGAATAACATCTATTTAGTTGATTTAGATGAACCAGAAAACAAAAAATTGTGTCTTGTTGACAGTAAACAAGATGAGTTGACTTTGTGGCATCATAGGCTTGGACATGCGAGCTACAATGTGTTGCACAAGATCATGAGGATGAAATTGGTAAGTGGACTTCCTAAAATTTCTTTTAATAAAAATGAAAGTTTTTGTGATGCATGTGCACAGGAAAAACAAACCAGAAAGTCTTTCAAATCAAAAGCACCTGTAATCACTTCAAAACCCTATGAATTGTTGCACATGGACCTTTTTGGACCTACTAGAACAATAAGTCTCAATGGCAAACGTTTTGGATTTGTCATTGTGGATGATTTTTCTTGGTTCACTTGGGTCAAATTCTTAGCTCAAAAAAATGAAGCACGAAAAGTTTTTGAAGAGTTCTTTAAGAAGGTTGAGCATGGGAGTACAAACAAAATATGTTCAATCCGCACTGTTCATGGGGGAGAGTTTGACAATAACTCTTTTTATGATTTTTGCAGGAACCAAGGGATAGATAACAGGTTTTCCTCCCCAAGGACACCAGAACAAAATGGAGTAGTGGAAAGAAAAAATAAGACCTTGGTGGAAAAGGCTCGCACTCTTCTGGTTGAAAGCCAACTCACAAGAAGCTTTTGGGCAGAAGCAGTGAATACCTCATGTTATATCCTTAATAGAGCGATGGTAAGACATGTGATGAAGAAAACTCCCTATGAACTCTTAAAAGGTAAGAAACCCAGGATTGGGTATTTCAGGATCTTTGGCTCCAAGGTCTTCATTCATAACAATGATAAAGCTGATTTAGATAAATTTGAAGCCAAAAGTGATCCAGGTATTTTTTTATGATACTCAGAACACTCTAGAGCATATAGAGTGTTTAACAATGAGAATAAAACTGTGGAAGAAACTCCACATGTTGTTTTTAATGAGTATCATGCAAAGGATAACAGTTCAAATTTTCACAGGTATGATGATGAAAATGAAGAAATAATACTTGGGAAACAACATGAGAAAACTGAAGAAAATCCTCAAGTAGAAACAAAAACTAACAATGCATTTTTTGCAGGTACGATGATGATGATGAGAGAGTAATTTTCAGAAAACAAGTTGATGAAACTGAAGAGACTCCTCAGGA
This sequence comes from Colocasia esculenta, assembly GCA_014218235.1. Taxonomy (NCBI): domain Eukaryota; kingdom Viridiplantae; phylum Streptophyta; class Magnoliopsida; order Alismatales; family Araceae; genus Colocasia; species Colocasia esculenta. Next base: position 35,654,543 of record CM024766.1, read on the forward strand.
TGAAAATCCTCAAGAAGAGACTCCTCAAGAAGAAAATCCTCAGGCACACCCTCCTCAAGAACAAATTCCACAAGATCAACTTCTTCAAGATCAAGACCAACCAGGTCCTTCAACAATAAGGAATGTCAGGTACTCAAAAGATCACCCACTTGAAAATGTAATTGGAAATGTAAATGATAAAGTTCAAACTAGGTCTAAGGTAAGACACATTGTTGGACAAGATCATTTAGCTTTTGTCTCTCAAGTGGAACCTAAAAATGTTGAAGAGACACTAAAAGAAAATTCTTGGATAGATGCTATCCATGAGGAACTTGGACAATTTGAAAGAAATAAAGTGTGGAGTTTAGTTCCTAGAACCCCTGAAATTTCTATCATTGGGACAAGGTGGGTATTTAGGAATAAGCTAAATGAAAAGGGTAAAGTGGTGAGAAACAAAGCTAGATTGGTAGCAAAAGGATATAATAAAGAATTTGGGATAGATTTTGAAGAATCCTTTGCACCTATAGCTAGGCTTGAGGCAGTTAGAATTTTGTTGGCATATGCATGCTCAAATAAATTCAAACTTTTTCAAATGGATGTTAAAACTGCTTTCTTAAATGGCTACGTCAAAGAAGAAGTCTATGTTTCTCAACCACCTAGATTTGAGGATAATGATAGGCCTAACCATGTCTGTAAGTTGCACAAAGGTCTTTATGGTTTGAAACAGGCACCCCGAGCTTGGTATGACAGGTTAAGCAATTTCTTGGTGAGTAAAAACTACTCAAGAGGTAAAGTGGACCAAACGCTCTTCACTAAATGTGTTCACAGTCATATCATTGTTGTTCAAGTCTATGTGGACGACATCATCTTTGGTTCCACCAACCCCTCACTGTGTGAAGAATTTTCAAAACATATGCACAATGAATTTGAGATGAGTCTAATGGGGGAGCTTCAATTCTTTCTTGGCTTGCAGGTAAAACAATATGAAGATGGCTTCTTCATCAATCAAGAAAAATATGTCAAGGAGCTACTGAAAAGATTTCAGTTCGAACAAGCCAAGCCTGCCTCAACACCAATGAGCACAAGCATTAAACTGGAAAATGATGAGAAAGGTAAAACTATAGATGCAAAGCAATTCAGAGGTATGATTGGCTCACTCCTCTTCCTTACTGCAAGTAGACCAGATATTCAATTTAGCGTTTGCCTTTGTGCTAGATATCAATCTAGTCCAAAGGAAAGCCATTTGGTTGTAGTGAAAAGGATTTTCAGATATCTCTCAGGTACGTATGATTTGGGTCTCTGGTATCCAGCAGGTAGCACCTTTGAATTGATTTCATATTCTGATGCTGATTATGCTGGGTGTAAAATTGATAAAAAAAGCACTAGTGGATATTATCAATTCCTTGATGGTTGCATGGTTTCGTGGGCATCCAAGAAGCAACACTCGGTTGCACTCTCGACTGCAGAGGCAGAATATGTTGCTGCAGGGAGTGTGCAGCTCAAGTGTTGTGGATTAAAAGTCAACTGTGTGACTACAACATTGACATTGGATGCACACCTATTCTATGTGACAATACTAGTGCTATCAACCTTTCCAAAAACCCAATTCAACACTCAATGACAAAACACATAGAGATTAGGCATCACTTTTTGAGACATGAGGTAGCCAATAAGAACCTTGTACTTGACTTCATTCCCACTGAAAAACAACTGGCTGATATCTTTACAAAACCACTGTCTGAGGATAGGTTCACAACATTGAGAAGAGAATTGGGCTTGTGCAAAATGCAATGAGACCAATGCCCAATTATGAGGTCAATGATCTTTGTGTGTAGTGACTATGAGGTATAGGTGACATGTGGAAGAACAAGTCATGTTTGTTCAGAAACTATCATTATGCATGAGGAAATATTCTCCGCCAAGTATCCACAGTCTTCTTATACATGAAGGTCATTCACTTCGCAATAAGGTATTTGGTTTTCTTTACTTTTGTCATATGCATCTTCTTAAAAAAAATGAATTTTTGATGCTCACATGGTTATGGATGTTGTGTTGTGTGCAAATGCATGATATGCTTGATTGATTTGCTTGTATGATGAGTCGTCACATGCACACACTATGGGGGAGTGAGGTAAGGCTAGGTGAGTAAAATTGGTAAGGGATACTTCTTATATTCCATGTGTCTTTATCCCTCATTCATATTCTTGCAAATCTCTCACAAATCAAAGCCTTAAAACTGTTTTCCTAGTACCTGTCGATAGCCAGCATCTCAGCTGTCGACAGACAAGCCTTCCCAGAACCTACATCTAACTGGAATTCAGTACCTGTCGACAGGCAACTCCTTGCTGTCGACAAATACATCTTCTATATCAATTCTTCTTCTTTTCTAATCCTTTCGTCATGAGTATGTTCACAATCTTTGTACAAGGGGAGAATAGGGACTTCATGTTCATTACCACCTATCATACTCACGTAGTATCCAACACATTGATTTAATCACAATGATTTTAAAATAATATTTTGTGTTTGGGTCTAGGTTGTGTCATCTAAAAAACATTGAGCAAATCAAATGGACTTCAATTAATTCATTTGAATAACTCCCTTATGGGTGATCATGTCTCTCAAATGGTTTGATAAGTAAGACGGTAATTGATCTCAATGTTTTACTTTGGCCTTTGACCTTAAATAACCATTGACCTTGATTGTTTAAAAACAAAAATTTAAAAAAAGGGGGCACAACTATCTCTTTCAAAACTCAAAAGATTCAATTTATATGAAATGGGTCAAGGCAGAGCAATTAATGTTGAGTATCACTGAGAAACTGGAGACATGGGCATCACAAATGTCTGTCTTCACGTCAAAAAGTTTATTCATTATCTCTGTATAATGGTATGATGGTCACTAACACTAAGTAACTAGGGGTACGGGCATCCCACATGTCTACCTTCACGTAAAAAGGTGCAAGTGATCCTAATTACCACATTTCCCATTGCTCGAAAATAAATAAAAAAAACAATTTTTTTTGAAGCCTCCAACATCTTAACTCAAGGGAAATGAGTTGTCTATTGTCAATGGGTCATGTCGACGTTGTCTTCATTCACCAACTGAACATCACCACTAAGATATATGATTTTCTTCCATGGTTTTATTCAACGGGGTTAACTTTATTTATTTGCTTTTGAACAACGTTTTCTAAATGCCCTAACTTAAGATTCCAGGAGTATTATCTCTTAACCATTGTAGATTTTTTTTGTGTCTTCATACTCGTGGCTATGATACTTTGTAATGAGTATACAACCTTTTCTCAACCCTAAACTCACAAGTGCATGCTCATTTCCATTAAAATTCCTCAAAAAGTCAGTTCTGGCACAAAACTGCTCCGCAACTGCCGACAGCTGCCTTCCTGGCTGTCGACAGCCGGCGGCCTGGGCGGTTCAGGAGCCCAACCGACGTGACCTTTGGCCGGATTTTATGGGCCCCTTTCCTTTCAAACTTCTTCCAAACTTCTTTAAAAGGGAACCCACGTCTCTTTCCCCCTTCTACCTCTTCCAAAAAAACCTTTCTTCCCTCTCTCAACCCTAACCCTCCTATATCTAGGGCGATCACCCCAGATTCTGTCCCTTCTGGTTTTTCTTCCTTCTCCTGTCTTCTTCCTCTCCTCAGTGCTTCTCAACCCTCTGACCTTCACTTCTCCATGGCTCCCAAGGGCAAATGACTGGTGTCTTGTCAGCATCCCACTTCTTCTGTAGTTGGCGAAGGCTCTGGGCCTCCTGCCGAGCGCCGAAGCAAGCAACAGGACGACCGGCTGCCGGAGCTCATTATCTCTCCCAACCACCAAACTTCTAAGGTCCGAGGCTCCTTCACCAAGTTTGTCCAAACACAGTTCTTGGATTTCGAGTCCCTGGAGGACATGTTCCCTGGTCTCCAGCCCCTGTTTGACACCCAGGGTTGGACGACCTTTCTGTACTCCCAAAAGTGGTACTCCCCAGTCGCTGTGATGGAGTTTTACAAAAACTTGGAGTTGTCTGTTCAAGGTGATGAGCTTTACACCACGGTAAAGGGTACCACTTTTCAAATCTCTCCAAACCTCCTTTGCCGTGCATTTCAAATTCCAAACTCAGGGGAAAATATTCTTGTCAATTCTCCTTCTGCCTCTGACTTCTACACCCTCATCACTCACCAGATCTATCATCCTAGTCGATCACTTGAAGCTAAATGCAAACTCCTCCCCTCCACTGAATCGTCTCATTCATCACATTTTCACCACTTTGGTCGTTCCTAAGGACGGAAGTAGGGAACTCGTCACTACAGTCCATAAGTCCCTCTTCTACTATTTCCTTAGGACTGAGCAAATTAATCTCCCTCTCCTTATGGTTGACCTCATCAAACAGTGCTTTACCAATTCCAAGAGGTCTATGCCATATGCCTGCCCTATCACATCTCTCCTTTCCTTCATTGGCATTCCCATCTCTGATTCTGAGTGTAAAACTCTCTCATCCCGCAGCTCCTTTGATCTCACTGTGGTGCATAGGATGGGCTACAAGCTTGTAGATGGGAGAGTCACAAGGACTCTCAAGGGTCAGACGTCGGAGGTTTCCCAAGAGTCTGATCTAGATGCTGAAGATGATGGTGATGATGAAGACTCCCAAGCAGAGCCAATGGATGCTCAGGGAGAAGATGAAGATGCTGCTGAAGACCAAGCACCACAGGGTCCAGCACCATCTCTTAGAGATTTTATTGCTGGTCAGATGGCCCAACTGCAAAACCAACTCACTACGGGCTTTGACCATCTCAATGCTCGTCTTGATCATGTTGATACAAGGATGGATGCATTGGTCGATACTCATGTGCAAATTCAGCACCGGCTTACCAGGCTCTCTACAGAGTTTCATGAGTTCCGTCATCCCCCTGCTCCCGGGACTGACTATGTTTAGAGAGTGTAGGATTCAGTTTGGGAAATGTAGTTTTTATATTCACTACGTTTGGGTCATGTGTTTGGTGTCTTAGCATTTCTGAGTTTCTTAGTTTGCTGTGTCAGTCATGTACTTTCCCTTCATGTCATGCAAATCTTTTGTAACTGTGTGTACTTCAAATTCCATCAATGAAATCACAGTTCTTTATTTCACTTTTGTCCATGGGTGCATGATTTGTCTTTTTGGATGTTGCCAAAAGGGGGAGAAAACATCAATTGTAAATTTTGTCATCATCAAAAAGGGGGTGAATGTTGGGTTCTCATGTGTTTAAATGTTTTTGATGATGTGAATTCAATGGATGTTGCAATTGATGTTTGTAAAATGCCAAATTTGATAAAGACATGAATGACACATGCAAGTGCAAATATGATCACCTATGTATTCATTGTATCTCACTTAGAATGTCTTTTTATGTAGGTGTGAATGTATGCAAGACAAGCACTCAATGTCAAGTGCAAAAGACTTTGTAAAAGCCTTCAAGTACACACCTGTCGACAGCCAAGAAGAAGCCTGTCAACAGATAGACCATCTAGAACAAAACAAGCTACTGGAAGCTCAATTGGGACAGTAGTTGTCGACAGCTGAAGCCCACCTGTCGACAGATGCAGATGGCCTGTCGACAGCAGTAAATCGCCTGTCGACAGATCCAGTTTTCCAGCACAACCATGGTTTTGGAAAGCAGAATTGAGCAGTAGCTGTCGATAGCTATAGAGTGCCTGTCGACAGATGAAGAGAAAGTCAGATCCGATGGTCAGGATATGATCTATATTTGGGTGATCCCTTTAAGCACGACTCTCCATGTTTGGACACCCATATATAAAGGTCATATGGAGCTATTTTCGCACAGAGAAGCCACCATACCAAAAGCCTAAGTAAAACCCAAGAGAGAAAGCTTCTCCCTGTTGCTCTGCTTCAACCCTTCATCCAGAGAAAAGAAGATTCATCTTCCGAACGGAGTTGAAGTTGGTTCGTCCATGGTTCAAGCTTCTCCGTCATCTGAGAGTCATCAAGTTGAAGCTTGGAGTTCCTCTGGACGACCAGTGACAAGAGTTCTTCATCTGGATTTGTTTCTTCATCTCAGAACTCTTGCCCTTTCATATCTTTCACATATCTGTGTGTGTGGTTGTGACTCAAGCGACCCTTGTGCTTGATTCACGTGTGGTTTGTTGTCTTGATTGCGTGTTTGCATTAGACAACGTGTGTGTGTGAGTTGTAGAGTTGAACTCGCTCATAAGCAGTTGTTTCTGCGTGTGTGTGTGGACTGTGGACGTAGGATACACAAGTTGTGTACTCCGAACCACCTTAAATCTTCGTGTCCTGTGGTTTGAACGTCTTCACGATAGATGTTTGGTAGGCGCGTTGATTACTCACACGCTAGATAGATTGTTTATTGTTCTAGTCACAATTAGCACACACATCGTGGTCCAAATTCCGTACAAATCTATTTGAGATTTCAACAAGTCAGTGTTATCATTAAAAGAAAGGTCACAATGATTTTTAATTGGTAGTAATCAATTCAACCCCCCCTTCTAGATTACTATCTTAGGTGAGTCTGCCACCTTTCAGGTGTATGTTTTGTTCCAACATGGCCGGATCAATGAGAATGACTTGTGGAAACTGACAGAGTTCAAATTAGACTTTCGATTTACGCCCGACGCTCAAATACACAATCATCAAATTAGTGTAGTTTGAAAACATTGAAACTCAGGTTTGGGGGTCTAAAAGTTACAAAACTTATCAGATCGACGTCTGGTTTGTTCCAACATGGCCGGGGCAATGACAATGACTTGTGAAAACTAACAGAATCCAAATTGAACTTCTAGTTTGCGCTCGACACTCAAATATGCAATCACCAAATTAATTAGTTAGAAACTATTTAAACTTGGGTTGAGAGGTCCAAAATTAGAAATACTTATCCTGTAGCAACCCGATATTTTAATAAATAAATAAACTGAAAAATTTAAAGAAAAATGAATTAATTAAAACCCATTAAACAAAAAGAAGTAATGGGCTTTGCTAAATGGATCATGTAAAAGTTATTGGGCCAAAATAGGGATTTTTAAAAGATGAATAATAGAATAATACCCTAAATTTGTAGCTTTAATGTTTCCTAAAAAAAAAAAGCTATTAAATCATTAAAATAGTTAATATGGGTTGGAATTGCACTCCTAACCCTACCCAAATTGGCTAGGTACGAATTTGCAACCCAACCTAACCCAATTAGGAGTTGGAAAGTTTGGAAGGTTGATAGAAATAAAGAAAACTCAGAATTAAATAGGAATTAGAGTTGTAGTAGGAATTGAAAACACTAGAGGCTTAAATACACCCCAACCTCTCCATGGCCGACCCTAATGCATTGCTGAGACTTGTTGGACGTGGAGGAGAGGCCAAAGGAAGGGAGAAAATGTGGGGAAAAGGCTTGCTCAAGATCTAACCATTGTTCTTCGAGTTCAAAGCCCTAGGACACAAATTGACTTAAAGGTAGGCATTCTCACAAGCTAAACCTAATTAATCTCATCTGTAAGATGTTCCTAACATCAGGAACAAAAGCCCTCTAGTTTATCTAATTTTCATCGACCCTATCTTGAGATCTTGATTTTTGAAGTTTTGTTATCTGATGATCAGTCCATCTCCATATAATTTTATTTATTATATGCAATTTTTGGCGATTAACAAAGTCTCAATAAATATTTTCTAACAAATTCTTTTTAAGTTTATCCATAGGAAATAATTCAAGCAAAATCTGTAAGTTACTCTCACACACTGTCATTCAAAGTTCAGAGCATGCATTTCTTGTAAGTACACATCAACTTCCTTTATAAAACAACGATTTCATATATGAAACAACGATTTCCATCGCCACAACGATTTCATAAGTAAAACAACGATTTCATAAGTGAAACAATGATTTCCATCGCCACAACGATTTCATAAGTAAAAATGATTTCTATCACTATAACGATTTCATAAGTGAAACAACGATTTCCATCGCTACAACGATTTCATAAGTAAAACAACGATTTCATATGTAAAACAATGATTTCCATTGCTACAACGATTCATTTTAACTTATACAACGATTTGCTCGAAAACAACGAGTTGATCGCAAATAACGATTTGCTTTCACTCAAACAACGATTTGATCGAAACAACGATTCACTTTAACTCAAACAACGATTTTGTCTCTGTAATGATTCACTTGTACTTAAACAACGATTTGATCAAAAACAACGATTCGCTCGAAAACAACGATTTGTTCAAAAACAACGATTTGCTTTAACTTAAACAATGATTCGCTTGTACTTGAACAACGATTTGATCGAAAACAACGATTCGCTTGTACTTAAACAACGATTTGATTGAAAACAACGATTTGCCTTCAGTTAAATAACGATTTGATCACAAACAACGATTTGGTCGCAAACAATGATTTGTCTTCACTTAAACAATGATTTGATCACAAACAATGATTTGGTCGCAAACAATGATTTGTCTTCACATGAACAACGATTTTGGTCTCACAACAATTTCATTATTGAAACAACTATTTCATGATTGATTTCGCTCAAATAACAATTTAATGATCGATTTCAGTAAAACAATAATTTCATCTGCTCATGGATTTCTGTTAAGTAATAACTTTATACAAAACATCGATTTCATTATATTAATACATGGACTATATTCACATCAACTTGGTTTCAACATGGATTACATTCTCACATGATTATATCATCAATTTGATATCAATATCATTTCTATACAGAATGCTTTTTACATAGCTCTTGTTGCCCAGATAGCAAGCCCAGAGGGGGGGTGAATGGATTGCTAAACGCCCTTTATAAAATTAAAACATGTCAATAAAATCACTTAACAGAAAAACACTAAGATTGATAGTTAGTGTTAGTGAGAGTAAAGACAAACAATCAAACACACAACACAGGAGAATTTTATCCTGGTTCGGACCTCCTATCCCAAGGAGTCTTGCGTCCAGTCCCCAAGCAACAACTTGGGATTTCACTAACCAAGGGTATTGTCCCCCTTAAGGACACTTACACATCCAGCCGCAGTTGGCCTTCTCTTCTAACCCCGAAGAGGTACAAACCACCACCTGATACACAAGTCTTCCTTCCTCAATGAAGGGAATAACGACCACCTGTTTCTAACAGGTCTTATCTTCACAACTGAAGAGGAACACACAGAGAATTGTGTAAAAAGGTGAAAGGCCCCTAGACCAAGATTATAAGAGTTTGCTTGATCTGAGGCAATGTCTGAGAGAGACAAATTTTCAATAAGAAAAATCTCTCGGAACAACAGATTGCTCTCAAAGGACTGAGCAAGAAAAACTGAGAGCTAAGAGCTGAAGGAATGGTGGAGTGAAGCGAATGAGCTCTACTTTTTGATGCTTGCAAGATACTTTTTAGTTGTATGTAAAGCTCTATCTTTTTAAAACTTATTCTTCATGGAGTTGCCAGTCTTATATATATCTTCTGCAACACATTTTCACCATTGAAGTAGCCGTTCAGATGCCCGTTATCTCATAGCTTTATGTCCATTAGAGAGACTGGTCGTAGGCATGCAGAGATGAGCTTGCAGCAACAAACGTATGGATTCATCTTTGCATCTTCAGGAAAGATTTTCTGAATCTTTTATCCTTTGACGGATCCATACTTTACGTGCTATACTATAAGAGGCCTACATGCATTAAACACAGATACCTAGACAAACTTTTTGTCTACGTTGTCAGTCAACCCTGGTAGTCGTGCCGTAATGATATGCTTAAACTGGAAAGGATATCCTATCATCACATAAATCAAAACCCTATGCGATATATCAAATAAGCAAGAGGATTTCGTGTGAAATAATCAAAATCTTAGTATGCACGGGAAGACTTGAACTTCACAGAGTTTTGAAAATATATTTGAATAGTATAGATATTTTCAGGAATATCTGAGAAGATAATAATAATGAAATCGTTGTCGAAGCAAATCGTTGTTTGAGCAAATCATTGTTTAAGTAAGAGCAACTCATTGTAAGAGTAAATTATTGTTCAAGTAAGAGCAAATCGTAGTTTGAGCAAATCATTGTTTGAGCAAATCATTGTTCAAATAAGAGCAAATCGTTGTTTGAGCAAATCGTTGTTCAAGTAAGAGCAAATCGTTGTTTGAGCAAATCATTGTTGAAGTGAAAGCAAATCGATAGTACCGATCAAATAGTTGTTTAACTGACCGAATCATTACAACGACCAAATCATTGTTTCACTTATCAAATCGTTACAATGACCAAATCGTTGTTTTACTTATCGAATCGTTACAATGACCAAATCATTGTTTTACTTATCGAATCATTACAGTGACCAAAACGTTGTTTCACTTATTGAATCGTTACAGCGTTCAAATCGTTATTTCACTTATCGAATCGTTATAGCTATCAAATCGTTGTTTCACTTATCGAATCATTACAGCTATCAAATCGTTGTGTAACTTATCGAATCGTTATTGCGACCAAATCGCTGTTTCACTTATCGAATCGTTATAGTGACCAAATCGTTGTTTCACTTATTGATTCGTTACAACGACGAAATCATTGTTTTACTTATCGAATCGTTGCAGCGATCAAATCGTTGTGTAACTTATCGAATTGTTGTTTAAGTAACTTATGAAATCGATGTAAGACCAAAATTATTATGTCACTTATGAAACCGATGTGAGATGAAATCGTTGTTTTTCTTAACAAACTGATGTTCTATCAAGGAAATCAATGTGTACTTAGAATGAATACATGCTTTAAACTTTAAATAACAGTGAATGAGAATTACTTACGGATTTTTCTTGACTAAATTTCTTGTGGAGGAACTTCATAAAGGATTGTTAGAAAATCTTTGTTAAGGTTTTGTTAATTACCAAAAAAGTATATAAAAAATAAATTATATGGGGATGGACTGATCATCAATCTCCCCCTTTTTGGTGATGACAAAACATAACATGTAATGAGCTGAAATAAACTTAAGTAAATTTTCTAGAGAAATTTATGTATTTCAGAGTGTGGTATTTCTCCCCCTTTTTGTCATTAAGCAAAAAGAAAAATAAGAATTCAAGAAAAGAAGAGAAGAAAGATAAATGGAGCCAATCAATCACTATAATGATCACTGAGGGGGTACAGATATGTAGAAGGCAGGTGACAAGAGGGAGGCATGGCGAGTAATGATGGGTCAAGCCTTGAGTTCCTGCTCTTCAAAATGAATATGAAAAACAACCCAGGCAATAGTGTAGGAAGGCCCCATAACAGGAACCATTCGTTGGATATGAAGTTGCCTTTGAGCTTCTAAGAAATTGGCATATTCATCCTTGCCAAGAGAAATCTTGTATGAACTGGAGGTGCCAAAACTTGCATGCTGTAAAAATTGGTCGATAGAAATTGGATAGAAGATCTGATGCTCCTTTAGTTCCTTTTTCAGACCAACAAAAACTTTATACCTTTCAACCCAAATAGCAAATGAATCTTGAACAAGATTGATGAATCTTGAACAGGATTGATGGAGTTTAGATCTAGAAATTGTTCAGTTGAAAGAATGGGTTTCCTAGAGTTAAACAATGAGCTGTTCAGAATATCGAGCTGCTGAGCAGATTGGTGGTAGTGCTTCTCCCAATCAGATGGAGAGAGCCTCTCATATTCAGACAAGAGGGGAGCAAGCACTTCGGATTTGATATGTCCCCTATGGTATTCTCTGAAGAGGAATCTGTGGAAAGTAAGAGGATGGCCCTTCTGAACTGAGATTCTGCCCATGACTCTAGCAAATCTCTAAAAAATTATGGGACCGACTTCAGAATCCATGATCAAAGAATGAAGCTTAGGTAGGAACACCACATCTGGTATTTGTAGAGTAGCAAAATCTACTTGGATGGAGGTGTTGACTGGATGTTCTGATCTGAATAGAGCTATGGCTCCTCTGAATTTCCCAAGCTAAATCTCTGGCAGATTGTTGAGATATCGATAATCATTAAACATTTGAAAGTATCTGACCAGCTTGATCTCCTTCTGGATGAAAGGATCCCAGGAATTCTTATGATGAATGAAAAACCACTCACTCAATGTGAGAGGGTGGTCTCTGGGAGGGAATCTGTCAGATCTAGCAAGTATGAATTTCTTGTATAAGGACTGATGGCCCCGAGCCCACTGATCTTCATTCTTAGATTCAGCCATGGAAAATTTTTTGGACTGATCAGGTTTAGATAGAGGAGAAAGAGGGAGAACAATTTGGAGGTGGTCTGTGAGGTTGAGATGAGGGAGGCCACAAACTGTGGCAAAAATGCATTTATGCAGGAATTTAGAATAGATAGATCTCCTTCTATTTTCAACAGAAAGTGAGAACTAAAGGGGTGGAAAACGAGGTTCAGAGGAGAGGGCAAGGTCCTTTGAGACTTTCCTCTTTTTAGAAGCAGGACTAGAAGAGCCTGTCCTGTGAATATGAGAGGAAAGGAAGAGGACTGAGCGAAGAATTGCTTCTTCAAACTCATCTTTGATGTCCTCAATGACCACACCCGGAGCTCGAGCACCCTCTGGAATGAGAGTGATAAATGTCCTTTTCTGGCCGCCAGAACAAGGAAACCCCATGCCAGCTGCCTCCTTGCGGTGGTTGTTCTTCAAAAATCCAGCACGTCATCCTTATCTTCCCTTCTTTTTTATTTCTTCTGCTCTTCTTCTTTCCTTTCTTTTAGCTTCCTGCGCAGAACCCTTTTTCTCTAGGTTTCTCCATCGTTTTCCTTATGGAGGTAGAGCCCTCATCATCTCTTGTAATTACCAACCTTGCCATTAGGCCATAATACCTACCCCACATAACTCTATTTCTGCAAACATAAAAAAATGAATTAAGCGCACTGAAATATGTAACAAATGGTAAAAATTGAAATATAAATATGATCTTGCATGCTAAATGATTACCAATTATTAGCCTACTGCATGTATGAATATGACGTATCACACCCCCAAACCAGCATTTTGCTAGTCCCTGAGCAAAACAATGCAGAAATGGAAATCTAATGTTGAGTTTAGATGAGAAATGAAACATGTAATACATGATTTTATCAATGTAAGGTACATAATTATGATTCTTTGTGACAGCTATCTGAACCAAATGCTCACCTCTCATTTAAACAAGTATTATGTACTCAACTATTCTTAGAAATCATGCAAACAACTTATTCCAATCGGGTAGTGTGTGGTGTGGATGACATAAGCTAGAGTGTTAGCTTCTCACAGCAATGCCAACCAAATGAAGACTAAGAGCTGTTAGATCAACCTTATAATCCAAGTCAAAACTATGCTAACCTGTCCAGATCACAAGCGGTATTGGATATCAATAATTGTTCCAGTCTGCTTGTGTTCAAATACAATGATGGCTTTCACCCTATTGATTTTTGGTTGCAATTGATTGTGATGAATTGTTTTTTTTTTCATTTTTCATTTTCTTTTCTTTTCTTTCACAATCTTGTTTCAACCTCACTCAGGTAGCCCTTTCTCATTATAGCTGGTCTAATCTATTGGTTCTGGCAGCAATTTGTAAAATTCAACTCAACTTCCTCAGAACTCAATAGACAAGGTAGTCATAGTTCAATAGAATAGGTGTCACTAGAAGCCCAAAGAAAACAATAAGCCGACAAATCTACAATCCACCTAACTCTAACATATGTCATCGTGCAGAATATATGATTGGAAGTAGAAGTTTTCTTGATTAGGTGAGCATAATTAAGTACAATATTCTTGATTTTCATGAGAGGGTTGCCACAAAAATCATACTATGGACTCAAATTTTATCCTGAATATAGATAAATCAATGCTTCTAAACTCAACATGAACTTCAATGTTGCAGCCCGAAAACCATATGACAGAGAGAAAAATACAGACATGATAAGTAACTTCAAGGGAGAAGAATGATACTGTGGGTGCTCTTGCTGAGCCACCAGATCCTACACATGTTCATGTGAGCTTTGTGGGGAAGGGGTCTGTGAGACCCGAGGGTGTCAAAACTCGTACCTCTTTGCGCAGGAGCGCCTCTGTCAATTCTTCTCAACATCTTGATCAATGAATGCTCTCATATGGAATGTAAGAGGTATAGGTAATTCCCCTTCGGTTAGTAGATTGAAACATCTTGTGTCTTCTCATTGTATTTCCTTCCTGGCTATCATTGAGCCAAAGTTGTGCCCTTCTAAGATTACAAGGTACATGCAAAAATTAAAAATGTCCTCTTGTATGGCTAATGACAGTGAAAGTGCCAGGATTTGGCTTTTTCGGCAATCTCAGTTTTAGGTGGTTGTTTCCTCTTGCTTTGATCAGCACATCACGATTTGTTTAAGTTCTGGTTTTGCCTGTGGCATCTTCATTACTGTGGTTCATGCCAGTTGTATTCTGTCCGAACGTCGTATTCTTTGGGACCACCTTGTTGATTTTTCTTCTACTTGTGTTAGTCTGTGGATTGTTGGTGGCGACTTCAACAACATTCTTGATCTCAATGATAAGAGGGGTGGTAGGAGAGCTTTTGAGCGGTCTATGCTTGATTTCCAAGCTTGTGTTTCGGCTGCGGGTCTTGAGGATGCTGGGTTTTCTGGAGGAATATATAGTTGGTATAATGGGCAGCAGGCTAATGGGATCTGGGCCAGACTTGATCGGGTGCTATTTAATGCTGAATGGACTATCAGATGCCCACAGATTTCTGTGCATAATTTATCCAGAGCTTGCAGTGATCATAGTCCCTTACTTATTACAGCTAATATGAATGCTTCTGGTGTTCCTTCTAGATTTTGTTTTCAGCAAATGTGGACATCCCATAATAATTTCTTGTTGATTCTCGTACTGCTTGGGCTGCTGCTCCTTGTTCTTCATTTCCCTTGATCTCCATGGCCATGAAGCTGAAGCATATGAAGGGGTTTTATAGGGAGTGGAATAAAAAGGTTTTCAAGAATATTTTTGATAATGTTCTAGAGGCTGAGGATAAATTCTCTATGACTGAAGGGGATTTTGATGGAGATCCTTCTCTAGTCAACAAAGATCGGCTTGAAGAAGCCCGTCGTAGCCTTAAATGTGTTCAGGTTCAGGAAGAGATCTTCCGGAGACAAAAGTCCAGAATAAAATGGTTGAAGGAGGGGGATCACAATCCAAAATTTTTCCATGCATGTGCAGTGTCCCAAAGAAGGAGATCGGACATTACTGTTCTTCATGGTGAGGATGGTTCTGTGGTGGATGATAAATCTGAAATGGCCTCTATGCTTGTGGCTCACTTTGAAAGCGCTTTCACTTCTTCAGCCCATACTCTTCACTCTGATATTTTGGATTCTATTCCTCGTTTATTGTTAGATGATCAAAACCAAATTCTTTGCAATATTCCTTCTGCTGCTGAAATTAAGGGAGTTGTCTTCAGTATGTGTCCAGACAGTGCACCTGGCCCAGATGGATTTACTTGCCATTTTTTTCGTGAGTGCTGGGATTTTATAGACAGTGATGTTTGTTTGGCTGTGAAGGCCTTTTTCTGTGGTCATGCACTCCCCAGATCCTTCACTTCTTCCCTCATTATGCTGGTTCCTAAGGTGGATATCCCTCGTTCCTGTGTGGACTTTAGGCCTATCAACCTTTGCAATTTCTTCTATAAGATCATATCTCGTATCATAAGTGACAGGCTTGCGCAGGTTCTTCCTCTTCTAATATAGAAAGAACAAGGAGCTTTTACTAAAGGTCGGTATATTTCTGAAAATATTTCATTGGCTGGGGAGATGATTCAGCATTTGGCGAGGAGATGTCGTGGGGGCAATGTCATTTTTAAGCTGGATATGGCGAAGGCTTATGATCGTATGGAATGGGATTTTTTGTTTGTTGTCCTCCAACGGTTTGGATTCACATTGCAGTTCATTTCTTTGATTGAGCCCCTTATCTCAAATTGTTGGTTCTCAGTTATATTTAATGGCCAAATTAATGGTTTCTTTAAGTCCAGCAGGGGTCTTCGTCAGGGAGATCCTATTGCTCCTGCGTTGTTCATTCTTGTAGAGGAGGCTCTCAGCAGGGGGCTTTCAATGTTATTTCAGCGCAGTGTTGGTTGATCTTATTTCACGCATCAGCGTTGCCCAATGGTTTCTCACCTATTGTTTGCTGATGACGCGCTGATCTTCTCTAATGGTTATGCCCGTCATATTAAGAGTCTCATGAGGTTTTTGAAAAAATATGAAGATTCATCTGGCCAGCTCATTAATGTCTCCAAGAGTGCTTTTGTTATCTCAGATCGTGCACCCATCTCTCTTGGCCGATCTATTTCCCATCTGACTGGCTTTGCTAAGGCAAATCTTCCATTTCGGTACTTGGGCGTGACTCTCTTTAGTGGTAGACAAAAACCTGTGCATTTCAGCCACATTATTTCTAAAACTACGGCTAGGCTTCAAGCTTGGAAATCTGGTTTTTTATCTTCTGGAGGGTGCCTTGTGCTCGTGAGGCATGTGTTATATGCTCTCCCTATCTACAGTATGGCGTCTCAGGCCATTCCTGGTTCAGTTATTAGAGTGTTCAACAGGCTTCTGGCTAACTTCTTTTGAGGTTCTTATGAGGGGTCTCCAAAAAAGCACTGGGTGTCCTGGAATGATATGACCGCTCCTGTGTCTTCTGGCGGATTGGGGATTCTGACATTCGGGGTATGCAGCTTGTTTAAGGACCAAACTGCTTTGGAGGGTTATTTCCTCATCCTCTCTATGGGCCTCCTTTTTTAAGGCTAAATATTTACACTAGGTTCATTATTCTGAAGCTAATTTTGATGTTATGATTGCGGCAGAAAGAAGGTTATGGAAGCAAGCTGCCAGTGTTATTTTCTCCAATCATAGAGTTCTTATCTCTGGTCTTGGGTCGAAGATCAGTTTTTGGTTGGATGTCTGGGCTGGGTCTGCTCCGCTTCGGTCTTTTCTCCCAATGCATGTCTGGCTAAATATCTCTGATAAGTTTTCCACTGTGCAAAATGTTTTTTCAGATGGTGCTTGTGATCACCTTATCATTGCCCGTCTTTACTGCCCATCAGTGGTTCTGGATGGTGTTATTGTTAATGCAACTGGTGTGGACCGTTGGATCTGGTGTCCTACTACTGATGGGGTTTTCACTTCTAAATCTGTGCGTTCTATGCTCCATGGAGTATCTACGCATAGCTGCTGGTCGTACCTTTGGGGATCGGATATCCCTCTCAATTGGTCTATCTTTTCTTGGCGTATGGTTCGTGGATATATTCCCACTGATGATACAATTGCTGCCTGTGATATTCCTCTGTGCTCCAAATGTTCTTGTTGTCCTCTCCCTCAAAGTGAGACTATTTAGCATCTATTGTTCAAAGGAAAAGTCGCTATTGATGTGTGGGATATTGTGCATGGGTTCCTCAACTTCAATAACCTCCAGGTGTCTTTGGTGCCAAGTGATGTGTTTAACTTCCTTTCTAGTCTCTGACTTTCTACTGTTGGTGGCTCTCTATCTAGGTGCCTTTTCTTGGCTATTCTCTGGGAAATTTGGTGTAGCGGGAACCGTTCTCGTTTTGATGCTCAGATGATGTCTGCTCATTGTATCATATATAGAGCAATGACTGATGTCCGCGATATTGTTGTTATTTATGGGTTCAAAGGATGTGACCTCACTTCTACTCAGCGTTCTTTCCTAAGTCGTTGGAGTGTTCAAGTGTCAGCTAGGACTCCTTTGCCTCCAAGGATTGTTTGCTGGTTTCTGCCTCCCTCTGGCCGACTCAAGCTAAATGTTGATGGGGCGTTCCAGTCTGGTTCTGGTCTTGCGGATGGTGGGGGTGTTTTGAGAGATTGTAATGGTAATATTATGTTTGCTTTTGTTGCCAAGTACAAGGATGTTCACTCTAGCCTTCAGTCGGAGGCTCTTGCTCTCCGGGACAGTCTTTCTTTGTGCTATCAAAAAGGATTTACTTCTGTTCTGGTTGAGTCTGATTCTCAAGTGCTCGAACGCATTCTGCAACGCCGTGCGTCCTGTCCTTGGAGACTTCTCTACATTCTCAACGATATTTTGCACCAGTGTACAAGGGTTCAAGCTTCTATCTGCCATGTCTTTAGGGAGGCTAACAAGGTTGCTGATTCTCTAGTAGCCGTTGGTTGAACTATTTCTGATTTCTTTATTGTATGGTGTTCCTGAGCTGGTCTTCCTTCTTCTGTAAGGGGTCCCTATCGCCTTGATAAGATAGGCTGCCCCACCATCAGGCCCTAGGATTCTTTTGTACTACTTATTTTCGTATTAATAAAATCTCCCTGCTAGGTGATGGGTGGTGGAGCGACCTACTTTCCTTGTAAGGCCCTCGAATTTTGTCGCATTATTGTATTGCATGTAATAATTCAGGTTGTGTATATACGTATGTAAATATCTACGTGAGTACTAGTTAGTATACTTATGTATGCATGTGTATAATTAGTATAAATAATGCATGAATTGTATGATGGTAGTGTGTGCATGATAGCGTATACATATGGCACATATATAGGTATAAGATGTGCATGGTTTCTGCATGTTTTGGAGTTCTGGCCGAAGGCCAGATTGGTGTCAATATCAATGGACGCTTGTGTTGTGTAGGCGTCAACCCTATGGACGCCAAACTAATCCCAGTGTCCAGCGATATGGACGCTAACTTCTCTGACCTGCATGCGTTGCAGAGCCCAGAATTTTCAGCAAGCCACCCCAACCATTGGGGAGCTATCCCCCGGTCTGAAAGGCCATCGTGTCACCCCTGCGGGATAGGAGAACCCCCTCTCCTATATACACACCCATTTTTACAACCCTAAGCCTTCTCTTTGCCCTTTTCAAGAGAGGAAGAAGAGAAAGGAGAGAAAACCCTATTTTCAGACTGTGAGAAACCCTTCTCTTTGCAACCAAAAATCTGAACTTCTGAAGCTTGATCCGGCCACCTGCTGCTTCAAGGAGCTTGCTGGATCATCGAGGGAGGCATCCCCGACCTCGGATTGCTCTGGAGCTTGCTCAAGAACCTGGAGGAAGGCCATCTTGGAGGCTGGTTGGGAACTTCTTGGGACAGCCCAAGGAGAGCTTCACCAAGCCTTTTGATCCCTTTGGAGTATACCTAAAAGGCAAGTACCCAACCCATAACGTCCCTGTATGTGTCTAGGATGGTTTTACCATTTTTATGTATTTTCCCTCGTGTCCTAGACCAGTTCACCCCATCTTTGGAGCTCGGGTTTGTGTTTTGCACAGACCTGACCTTAACGGCAATATCCCTTGCCGCTAAGATCATGCTTAGCGTCCAGCAATTATGCCGTTAACATTAATTAGCGGCCACATCATGCCGCTAAGTTCATCTGAGCAGAACAGCAAGCTGTTCTGCCCTTCTATATGATTAATTTTGATATGTTTCACGATGAGGATATAATGTAATCTCTTATATGCTATGTATACTAGTGAATGTGGTGTGTGGATGGATTTTGTGCAAGGTGGTAAATGATAGAGTTTATTTATTCCATAGAAATACAAGTATGATGAGTTGCTAATCTTGTCAACTCTTTGTTTGTATGATTTAGGACGAGTTTGAATGTCCTACATTTTATGGGTCATGCATGTATTAGTCGGTCTCTGTTCTGAAATTCTGAGATTTTTCCCATGCTTGCGTGAATTAGTGAAAATGTGGTTTGGGAAAATAGAAATCATGCGTAGGTCATGATAAATCTTCGGTAAATCATGTATTGGCCAATAAATTTGGGAATAAATCATGTGGCTCTATGCATGCTAGGGTTCAGACAGTGAGTTGTTAAATTTGTGATTGTTATTCAACTCCATGCTAACTTGAATTGTGAATAGCATGTGAATCTGATGTCAGATTTTCTGTAATTATGTTTTAGGTTAGAAAAATCTGAAAATTTGCATGTGAGATTCTAAACCTGAAATCAGCTAGTGGTTAAAATTTCAGGTCATTTGAACCAGTATATGATGCAATATGAATTTTCCATGTAATAATGTGAAACTAATGCATGCCGTTGTAAAAATGATTTGATTTTGTATATAGCAACCTGATTAGTGAAATTTCCTGAGCACTAAATTTCTGTAATTGTAGTGTCATGTCAGGAAAACAGAGCACCATGTGTGTGAATGAGTGAATGAGTGAGATGTGAGTGTCATGTGCTAAACTAAGTGCTTAAATCGGAAAACGTGTAATGTGTAAATTGTGCCAAGTGTGACATTGCTTCCACAGAGGGCAGTGGAACCGTATCAGGGAAAAGTCCCCCTGAGAAGGTTCAATGTGTTGTGACCCTAAGGGCATTAGGGGGAAATCCTGGAGGTGGACAAGTACCACTGGTTAGGGTGGAGAGTTGTTCTCCCGGTCTGCGCAGTCCAAGAGTCGCCATTGTATTACCTAGATGGCATCTATGTGATGTGATGTGTTGTGTCCTTCTTTGGTGGTTTGGACTATGTGTTACGGCACTAAATGCGAATGTGTAAATGTGTATGTGTTCATGTGAAAAATGTGAATGTGAACAATGTGTAAAAGTGCATGTGTAAAGTGTGAAATATGCGAATTTGAAATTGTGTAAAAATGTGAAACCAAAATGTGAGGATCTGAGTTTGTAATCCATGTTATGACAATCTGAAATCATGCTGAAACAGTAGCTTTACTATGTTATGATCATGTTTATGTATGCAAAATGCCTAGAATCCATGCTAGGGATAATTGTTAAGCATATATAAACAACTTCCATACTTGATTGTTCACATGTTGTGATTTAAATCGTTGTTGTAGCTCTCATGTGTTAGATTATGGTTGCTAAAGCATGTAAAACCAGCAAGTTTAAAGCATGTAAAATGGTTATGTATATGTATAGGAATGTGTAGATTCCATGTTAGGTATGTTTCCTTTCATGCATGCTCGGAAATTCATGTTAATAGCTTTCATGTCGTAGTTGGTTGAAGGTAGATTTCTATGTGAGGAATGAATAGAAAGCATGTGATAGGTGATTCTATTTTAGGAAATCTGAAAGCATAGTCCATGTGTTTAAATTGTAGATTCACCATGATAGGTTGTAAAATTTAATGTCAAGCATGCTACATGTTGTGTCTTGTGAATGTGTATGTAGAACCTACTATGATATGTGCATGTACGGTATGTGTAGAATTACTTGCGTTGTCTTTTAGACTCACTACTTGCTTCGGCGTACAGGTGTAGTTGGTGACGAGACACTTGTGGAGGAGACGTTGGAGACCGACTCCAAGCGTGGAGATTAGAGTGTTGGAGCACTAGTGACATTTTTTATTTTCATAGTATGTAAATTGAACATTGTACTAGCATTATCATGGAGGAATGTATAAGTATGGACATCTATGTATTTGATTTTCAGAAATTTAAATTATGTGGATTTTTAGTTCTCTAAATGTTATCGAATCATGTATGTTAAATGTGGATGATGAATGAACGAAGACAGTGGTTCTTTTACTTCCGCTACTCTGTTCTTATATTCACGTGTATCTCAGCTGAATGTCATTGTTGGGTAAATGTCCCACTGTGATGACGCTCGCTATACCAACGTGGGTTGGTATAACCGTACCGGTATAATGAGGGTCGTCACAGAGATTGGTATCAGAGCAACCGGTTGAGATTGCACATGAATATACCTAAGTCATCATCCCCATTACATGCTAAGTCTACATTGGAATGTCCACATGTGTAAAATTGATTAATAATGAATGAAAAGTAGATAAGAAAATGGTTAGAAAACTTAGTAACCTAGCTCTAATGGTGGCTGAAATTTATTACAGCCATGGCTTCGAGAGGTAGGCGTGGCGGAGCGTCGGCCCGTGAGGACGAGCTGCGACGTGACGAGCGGGCGGAGCAGCAGGCCCCGGCACCGCAAAGTCCTGTACTTCCCCCACCGCCACCTGTGGATTATGGAGTATTCATGCAAGGTCTGGTGCAAGCCATGCAGAAGCAGGCTCATACCCAGGCAGCACTCCAGGCACAGTTGGAGGCTCAGGTTAGACTAATAAAAGGATTAATAGTCGGTTTTATCTAATTATGTGATATTGTGTTGATTGTGTATTGTTTGCTGTGATGTAGCAGGCTCAAGTACCAGCTCAGGACCATGGTGGACCTTCTACCATGGAAAGATTCTAGAGGATGCTGCCACCCTCTTTTAAGGGGGAGAGTGATCCTTTGTTGGCTGAAAGCTGGATGAGGGAGATAGAAAAGATCTTCCGAGCCATCAGGTGTGCAGATGAGGATAAGGTTACATTGGCCACCTACATGCTACAGGTATGCTTTAGTTTATATGCTTGTATGTTTGTTAAGCTAGATTTGTTTAGATGGTGCTTATGAGCGGTGTACTGCAGGAAAGAGCTGATGTATGGTGGGCTTCATTGCTGCGTACCCGGTTTGAGGACGGAGCTATCGACGTTGCTTGGGACGAGTTCGTGAGGCTCTTTGGGCCAAGTTCGTCCCCGAGCATGTGCAAGATCGGATGGAGCAGGAATTCCTATCTTTGGCTCAAGGCTCCATGACTGTGCTGGAATATGAGGCAAGATTTTCTGAACTCTCTAAATATGCACCTCACATCGTGGCATACGAGCGCAGAAGACAAAGAAGTTCGTGATGGTACTCAAGCCATCACTACAGATGAGACTCGTGGCATTTGACCACCGCACGTTGGACGAGGCCCTCAGTGCTGCTTGTAGGCAGGAGGGAGAGATGGAGCAATACTTGGAAGAAAAGAAAGCTTCGCAGAAGAGGCCAGCAGCGACTTTCCAACGGCAAGACAAGAAGAAAGCAGGTACCAGACACCGCAGTGATTCGTGACAGTCTGCAGTTCTCAGGTACCCTCTGTACATTCCCCTAGTGTGAAGAAAGAGTGTCCCCACTGTGGGAAGACACATGGTGGTACCGAATGTTGGATGATTACGGGCAAGTGCTTGAAGTGCGGAAGCAGCGACCACAAGATCAAGGATTGCCCAAGACTTCAGCAGGGAGTCCAGCGCGGAGCGCCAGCCCCAGTGGTAGCGGCAGCAGCGCCAGCTACAAGAAGACCAGGAAGGCCTCGAGCCCCAGCTCGAGTGTTTGCTTTAGCTCGCGAGGATGCCGAGCAGGGGGATCATGTCACCGAAGGTACGGTTTTGCTTTTAGGTGTGCATGCTCGGGTTTTATTTGATACGGGTGCTACTCACTCGTTCATTTCTGAGCGGTTCGCTAGGCAGTTAGCCCTAGAGTCAGGCATAGAGTCTGAGGATTTAGAAGTCCCTTTGTCTGTGCATTCCGTCGTTACCTGTGTGCATTGAGGATAGAATCCTAGATGGGTGCTTCTTCTTGCTAAAGATGAAGGACTATGATGCTATTCTTGGTCTGGATTGGCTAGAGGAGCACTATGCGTTAGTGGATTGTCGCCGGAAGAGGATTGTTTTCCGCATTCCTGGTGAGGACGAGTTCTCTCATCCCTTGCCAAGGAACTTGGCGGAAAGTTGGTCATCTCTGCCATGAAGGCGATGCGCATGGTGAACAAGGGTTGTGACGCTTTTCTTGCCAGCGTGGTACTAGTGCCAGAGGCTGATGAGTCACCTACTCTTGCAGAGATTGAGGTAGTGCAGGATTTTCCAGACGTCTTTCCTGATGATTTGTCTGGTTTGCCACCGGATAGAGAGATAGAGTTTACCATAGAGTTGCTTTCGGGCACCTCTCCTATCTCGAAGGCTCCATATCGGATGGCACCTACGGAGTTAGCCGAGTTGAGGAGGCAGTTGCAAGAGTTGCTTGATAAGGGATTTATTCGCCCTAGTGTTTCCCCTTGGGGCGCACCTGTATTATTCGTCAAGAAGAAAGACGGGTCACTTAGGTTATGCATTGACTACAGGAAGCTGAACCAAGTGACTGTGAAGAACAGGTATCCCTTACCTCGTATTGATGATTTGTTTGACCAGTTGCGAGATGCATCAGTCTTTTCTAAGATTGATTTGCGATCTGGTTATCATCAGTTGAGGATTCGGAGTGAGGATGTGTCCAAGACGGCGTTTAGAACCCGTTATGGACATTATGAGTTTTTGGTCCTTCCTTTCGGATTGACCAATGCCCCTGCAGCGTTCATGGATCTCATGAACAGGGTGTTTAGGCCTTATTTAGATAGCTTTGTCGTGGTGTTTATTGATGATGTGTGGTTTACTCTCCGGACGAGGCCACACACCGTCAGCATTTGAGGTAGTGTTAGAGGTTCTTCGTGAGCACAAGCTGTACGCTAAGTTCAGCAAGTGCGATTTTGGTTGCGCGAGGTTCATTTCCTCGGGCATGTTATCTCCGGTGCTGGTGTTGCAGTGGATCCAGCAAAGGTCCAGGCAGTTATGGATTGGGAGGTTCCCAAGACCCCTTCGGAGATTCGTAGTTTTATTGGTTTAGCTGGTTACTATCGGCGATTTATTGAGGGATTTTCATCCATCGCCGCCCCTTTGACTCAGCTTACCAGAAAGGGAGTGAAGTTTGTTTGGTCGAGAAGTGTGAGAGTAGTTTTCAATTATTGAAGACTAAGCTCACGACAGCCCCGGTGTTAGTCTTACCGAGCGGTGTAGAGGGTTTTGCTATCTACACGGATGCGTCTCGGATTGGTTAGGCTGTGTGCTAATGCAGCAGGAAAGGGTAGTGGCTTATGCTTCTCGTCAGTTGAAGGAGCATGAGAAGAACTATCCGACTCATGACTTGGAGCTCGCAGCAGTGGTTCATGCACTAAAGATCTGGAGGCACTATCTTTATGGTGTCAGATTTGAGGTGTTTACCGACCACAAGAGCTTAAAGTATCTTTTCTCCCAAAAGGAATTAAACCTGAGGCAGAGGAGATGGATTGAGTTCTTGAAGGACTATGACTTCGACCTTCAGTATCACCCTGGAAAGGCGAATGTTGTAGCGGATGCTCTGAGTAGAAAGAGGCCATCTCTCCAGCAGGATTGGAAGATGTTGGAGGATGCGGCTTGCGCGTTGACTGAGTTAGAGCCATCGCTATGCCAGGCTTTTGTAGCTCAGTTATCTCTTAGGTCCTCGGTTTTGGATGAAGTGATCGAGCAACAGGGAGCCGACCCTAGACTCTTAGAGTTAGTGGGCAAGGCAGGGCATTGCTCGTGATGAGGACGGTGTGATTAGATTTCAGCACCGTGTTTGTGTCCCCGATTTAGTAGATGTCCGTGAGCATGTGTTAGCGGAGGCTCATAGATCGCGATTCTCTATTCATCCGGGTAACACAAAGATGTACCAGGATTTGAAGAGATCCTTTTGGTGGTCTGGCATGAAGAGGATGTAGCGGATTATGTATCCCGGTGTTTAGTATGCCAGCAAGTGAAGGCCGAGCGACAGCGACCATCCGGCCTTATGCAAAGGATGGACATCCCAGTGTGGAAGTGGGAAGCTGTCACTATGGACTTTGTTTCGGGTTTGCCTCGATCTAGAAGGGGCAATGACTCGATTTGGGTAGTTGTAGATAGATTCTCGAAGACTGCTCATTTCTTGCCTATGAAGAAGAAGCAGTCAGTAGAGAGTTTAGCTAGATTGTATGTTAGTAGTATCATTAGATTGCATGGTGTGCCGAAGTCGATCATTTCGGATCGAGATCCGAGATTTACTTCGAGGTTGTGGAAGGGTCTTCAGGATGCTTTAGGTTCGGAGCTGAAGCTCAGTTCGGCGTTTCATCCCCAGACTGATGGACAGTCCGAAGGACTATCCAGACGCTCGAGGATATGTTGAGAGCGTGTGTGCTGGATTGGAAGGATGATTGGGAGCGTCATTTACCTCTAGTGGAGTTCGCATACAACAACAGCTTTCATGCGAGTATTGGTATGGCTCCATTGAGGCGTTGTATGGTAGGCCCTGCAGATCTCCTTTATGTTGGGAGGAGACTGGTGATAGGCAGTTGATCGGTCCGGAGTTAGTTCAGGAGACTTCGGATAAGGTCCAGCTTATCAGGAAGAGGCTTGTTGCGGCTCAGGATAGGCAGAAGAGTTATGCCGACAACAGGAGGAAGGATTTGGAGTTCGAGGTTGGCGATCATGTCTTCTTGAAGATATCGCCTACTCGTGGTGTCGTCAGATTTGGCAGGCATAGTAAGTTGAGCCCTAGGTCATTGGCCCATATGAGATTCTCAGACGTTTGGGCAGCGTGGCATATGAGCTAGCATTACCCCCAGCTTTGGCTAGTGTTCATCCTGTATTCCACGTTTCGATGCTCAGGAAGTATGTCCGAGATCCGTCTCATGTGATTAGTCATGAGCCAGTGGAGATTCAGCCACATCTATCGTATGTCAAGCAACCAGTAGCTATTCTTGACCGGAAGGTTCAGCATCTCCGGAACAAGAGTATTGCGTCGGTGAAAGTTCTCTAGCGGAACTTCTCACGAGAGGAGGCTACTTGGGAGCTTGAGGATGCGATGAAGAAGAAGTATCCCCTTTTGTTTGAGTAGCGTCGTTCTAACTTCGAGGACGAAGTTTCTTTTAAGGGGAGAGGGTGTAAGGCCCTCGAATTTTGTCGCATTATTGTATTGCATGTAAATAATTCATGTTGTGTATGTACGTATGTAATATCTACGTGAGTACTAGTTAGTATACTTATGTATGCATGTGTATAATTAGTATAAATAATGTATGAATGGTATGATGGTAGTGTGTACATGATAGCGTATACATATGGCACATATATAGGTATAAGATGTGCATGGTTTCTGCATGTTTTGGAGTTCTGGCCGAAGGCCAGATTGGCGTCAATATCAATAGACGCTTGTGTTGTGTAGGCGTCAACCCTAGGGATGCCAACACTAATCCCAGCGTCCAGCGATGTGGACGCTAACTTCTCTGACCTGCATGCGTTACAGAGCCCAGAATTTCCGGAAGCAAGCCACCCCAACCATTGGGGAGCTGTCCCCAACGGTCTGAAAGGCCATCTTGTCACCCCCGCGGGATAGGAGAACCCCCTCTCCTATATACACACCCATTTTTAAAACCCTAAGCCTTCTCTTTGCCCTTTTCAAGAGAGGAAGAAGAGAAAGGAGAGAAAACCCTATTTTTGGACTGTGAGAAACCCTCCTCTTTGCAACCAAAAATCTGAACTTCTAAAGCTTGATTCGGCCACCTGCTGCTTCAAGGAGCTTGCTGGATCATCGAGGAAGGCATCCCCGACCTCGGATTGCTCTGGAGCTTACTCAAGAACCCGGAGGAAGGCCATCTTGGAGGCTGGTTGGGAACTTCTTGGGACAGCCCAAGGAGAGCTTCACCAAGCCTTTTGATCCCTTTGGAGTATATCTAAAAGGCAAGTACCCTACCCATAACGTCCCTGTATGTGTCTAGGATGGTTTTACCATTTTTATGTATTTTCCCTCGTGTCCTAGACCCCAAGTTCACCCCATCTTTGGAGCTCGGGTTGTGTTTTGCACAGACCTGACCTTAACGGCAATATCCCTTGCCGCTAAGATCATGCTTAGCGTCCAGCGATTATGCCGTTAACATTAATTAGCGGCCACAGCTTGCCGCTAAGTTCATCTGAGCAGAACAGCAAGCTGTTCTGCCCTTCTATATGATTAATTTCGATATGTTTCACGATGAGGATATAATGTAATCTCTTATATGCTATGTATACTAGTGAATGTGGTGTGTGGATGGATTTTGTGCAAGGTGGTAAATGATAGAGTTTATTTATTTCATGGAAATACATGTATGATGAGTTGCTAATCTTGTCAACCCTTTGTTTGTATGATTTAGGACAAGTTTGAATGTCCTACCTTTTATGGGTCATGCATGTATTAGTCGGTCTCTGTTCTAAACTTCTGAGATTTTTCCCATGCTTGCGTGAATTAGTGAAAATGTGGTTTGGGAAAATAGAAATCATGCGTAGGTCATGATAAATCTTCGGTAAATCATGTATTGGCCAATAAATTCAGGAATAAATCATGTGGCTCTATGCATGCTAGGGTTCAGACAGTGAGTTGTTAAATTTGTGATTGTTATTCAACTCCATGCTAACTTGAATTGTGAATAGCATGTGAATCTAATGTCAGATTTTCTGTAATTACATTTTAGGTTATAAAAATCTGAAAATTTGCATGTGGGATCCTAAACCCGAAATCAGCTAGTGGTTAAAATTTTAGTTCATTTGGACCAGTATATGATGCAATATGAATTTTCCATGTAAAAATGTGAAACTAATGCATACCGTTGAAAAAATGATTTGATTTTGTATATAGCAACCTGATTAGTGAAATTTCCTGAGCACTAAATTTCTGTAATTGTAGTGTCATGTCAGGAAAACAAAGCACCATGTGTGTGAATGAGTGAATGAGTGAGATGTGAGTGTCATGTGCTAAACTAAGTGCTTAAATCGGAAAACGTGTAATGTGTAAATTGTGCCAAGTGTGACATTGCTTCCACAGAGGGCAGTGGAACCGTATCAGGGAAAAGTCCCCTGAGAAGGTTCAATGTGTTGTGACCCTAAGGGCATTAGGGGGAAATCCTGGAGGTGGACAAGTACCACTGGTTAGGGTGGAGACTTGTTCTCCCGGTCTGCGCAGGCCAAGAGTCGCCATTGTATTGCCTAGATGGCGTCTATGTGATGTGATGTGTTGTGTCCTTCTTTGGTGGTTTGGACTATGTGTCACGGCACTAAATGTGAATGTGTAAATGTGTATGTGTTCATGTGAAAAATGTGAATGTGAACAATGTGTAAAAGTGCATGTGTAAAGTGTGAAATATGCGAATTTGAAATTGTGTAAAAATGTGAAACCAAAATGTGAGGATGTGAGTTTGTAATCCATGTTATGACAATCTGAAATCATGCTGAAACAGTAGCTTTACTATGTTATGATCATGTTTATGTATGCAAAATGCCTAGAATCCATGCTAGGGATAATTTTAAGCATATATAAACAACTTCCATACTTGATTGTTCACATGTTGTGATTTAAATCGTTGTTGTAGCTCTCATGTGTTAGATTATGGTTGCTAAAGCATGTAAAACCAGCAAGTTTAAAGCATGTAAAATGGTTACGTATATGTATAGAATGTGTAGATTCCATGTTAGGTATGTTTCCTTTCATGCATGCTCGGAATTCATGTTAATGGCTTTCATGTCTTAGTTGGTTGAAGGTAGATTTCTATGTGAGGAATGAATAGAAAGCATGTGATAGGTGATTCTATTTTAGGAAATTGAAAGCATAGTCCATGTGTTTAAATTGTAGATTCACCATGATAGGTTGTAAAATTTAATGTCAAGCATACTACATGTTGTGTCTTGTGAATGTGTATGTAGAACCTACTATGATATGTGCATGTACGGTATGTGTAGAATTACTTGCGGAGTCTTTTAGACTCACTACTTGCTTCGGCGTACAGGTGTAGTTGGTGACAAGACACTTGTGGAGGAGACGTTGGAGACCGACTCCGAGCATGGAGATTAGAGTGTTGGAGCACTAGTGACATTTGTGATTTTCATAGTATGTAAATTGAACATTGTACTAGCATTATCATGGAAGAATGTATAAGTATGGACATCTATGTATTTGATTTTCAGCAATTTAAATTATGTGGATTTTTAGTTCTCTAAATGTTATCGAATCATGTATGTTAAATGTGGATGATGAATGAACGAAGACAGTGGTTCTTTTACTTCCGCTACTCTGTTCTTATATTCACGTATATCTCAGCTGAATGTCATTGTTGGGTAAATGTTCCACTGTGATGACGCTCTCTATACCGACGTGGGTTGGTATAACCGTACCGGTATAATGAGGGTCGTCGCATTCCTCTTCCCTGAAGAGGGGAGCGCTCTCCTGCCTTCCCTAACAGGTATGCATCTGATTTTAAAAAAAAAGAGTAGAATAAGAGGTAGGTGGAGGGGGTATAGATGGTCCAGCAGAGGATGGACTAGATGAGGAGCTTCCAGCTGAAGAAGATGATGTTGGAGGTGCCTCAAAACTGAGAGGAGGAGGAATAAAGGTGAAGAAGGAGGTGAGGAGAGGTGGTAGCAGGAATGGTGCAGGTGAGGAGATGTGTTTTGGATGGGGTTGTTTGAAGGTGGCAGGAGCTGGAGGGGCAGTGGATGATGAAGGTGGAGAAGGAGTGGCTGGAGTCTAAAGAGGAGAAGAGACATGTGGCTCTGGGGGCTCAGCCTCTTCTATAGAAACTTCAACTCTTACTTGCTCTGCTTCGGATTCCACTGGCCCTGATGGCCCAGACTCTTTCACAACTGGCCCTGCTGGCCCAGATTCTTCCATAACTGACCCTGGAGGCCATGACTCCTCGACAACAGATGGCCCTGATGGCGTGGCAACTTCTTCAGAAGGCCCTGGTGGCCAGACTGCTTCTTCATTACTTGGCCCTGATGGTCTTGGAACCTCTGGAGCTATTGGAGTGGGAGCAAGAGGGGTAGGAGTAGACAATTTCGCCCTTACCAAATCTGAAAGATTTAACACTAATTCCTTCATGCTTCCCAACTCATTTCTCATTCCCCGCAACACTGTTTTGACCATGGCCAGCTCTTTGACTCCAGTGCTCTGGCTAATAAAGATAGAAGAGATATCGGATTGCATAGAGCATAGGATTTTCCCTTGTTCATCTAACCTTTCAATCACAGGTTTCAAGTGCACAAGAATTCTTTTCTTCTTTGATCTCCGGTGTGCCTTCCTAGTTAGAAGGGGAATCTTGGAGGCCACACCCTTGCCTTTACTTTCTGAGTTGATGGCTGGCTCCTTATTAATATCTACAGCACCATCAGAGGTGCTCTCCACAAGACCTTCTTGGAACTGATCAGCAGGGTTATTAACTGTGGGCTCCCCGTGAATTTCTATTTCCTTTTTAGCCACATGCTCCCCTGAGCTGGAGCATCCTCCATCTGAACATTGACTGTGTGGCCTGGTGCCATATCTTCTGAAACAAGTGCTCCCTGGCCAACTTCCATACTAGCAATTTTAGCAGGAAATTTTTGAGGGGTTTCTTCATGAATTTCTTCCTACTCCCCTTGAATACTAGCAATAGTTTCCAATACTTCTTCAATTACGGATGCAATAACTATCAAAGGGGTCTCAACCTCAGATTGCTGCCCAACGGGCTCAATGTGCTCAGGATCAATCTATACTATTCTTCTAGCACTTGCCACTAGATCTTCAAGTCTGGCTTCTTTTTCCTCTTCTTGGACAACTGGAATTTCTGATCTGATTGCCTCTTCTTGGACTGGTGGAACTTCAGGAGCTTATGCAATAATGGCCTCTCCTTCTGCTACACAGGTCTTGGTCCAAACACTTCCTACTAAGGAAAAATCACTTTTTTTAAAATTTTTGGACCGAATGGGTTGGCCCATCTCCTCCATCACTTCTCCCGTCAAATCAATATTATAATGCCTGAATATCCTGGTCAGCAGATGAGCATACGATAGTGATACATTGAGCTTGTTCTTCTTATCCCATATCATGTCAGCAGCAGATCTCATCCTCTCAATTATTACCTGTGCCATGTTAATATTCTGATTTTAGATTGCCCAAAACATCATATCTGAGTCGTCCTTAGGGCAAGTTGAGAAAGTTGCGCTCCTTGGTACTAGAATCTGGCACATAATGAAATGCAAAACCCTGTTAAATGCATTTAGCTGGTTGATGTCTATCTTCCCATCCTTCAGCTTGTACTCTGTACCGATGATACGTACCCCTTGTCATGGATATCTACACTGTCAACCCCACTGTGACCGACGGTAGACACTCCAAACGGACTTTCCAAAAGATCATAGGTGATGCGAATGGCTGTACCTTTGATTGATGAGGAGAGGGACCCGTCTTCTTCGGACTTCAGGCAAGTGAAGAATGCCTTGACGAGGTCCGGATAGCTGGCTTCAGAAACTGTGACCATTTTCATCCATTTCATCCTCTGAATCGCTGCCACAACACTGTGCATTCCATTCTTCTCTAAATCTGCAATATCCACGGCCTTGTTACCATAAAGCTTGATCCTTACTGTTGCAAACCTCTCCTGCTGCTCCGCTGTGAGGAAGGTGACGCTGTATCCACCAACGGTGCCGGAACTCCCAGAAGCCGCCATGGAAATAAACAATGAAAGTTTTTGGAGGATCGTGGGAAGGAATGGAACAGAAGACCTCAAGAAATCTTGGCAGGAACAAAGAAATCTTTTGAGATCACACAGAGAGGGGTCTGGAATCGATAGGGTTTATCGCTCCAGGCAAGTTGAAAAAGAAGAGAGAGAGAGATGAAATCAATATGGCATGGATTTCACGCTATAACAGCAGGACATAATGGCGCTTTTTGAAACGACAGAGAATTAAATGCGAATAACGACAAAAGGGGAGAAGATAATGGAAATAATAAAGAATTCATCCCGAAAAGTCATAGCATTTTATGACGCAAGCAATAAAGGATTTTCTTGATTTTAGGATAGAGAAAACCTTATTCTAAAATTTTATTATTTCAGTTATATGTAGAAAAATCTGTTACAAATTGCACATGCCTAATTCCCTTCTAAGAGACGTAAATCTCTCTTCAGGTAAGGCCTTTGTAAAGATAACTGCCAACTGATTTAATGTATCTATAAATGAAATATTTATATTTCCATTAGCTATATGATCTCTAATGAAATGCTATCTAACCTCTCTATGCTTCGTTCTTGAGTGTTGAACTGGATTTTTGGTGAGATTTATCGCACTTGTGTTGTCGCATAGCAATGTGATGGTCTTGATATGAAATCCATAGTCTTCAAGCTGTTGTTTTATCCATAGGAGTTGAGTGCAACAGCTCCCAGCAGCTACGTACTCTGCTTCAGCTGTTGATAGTGCTACTGAATTTTGCTTCTTTGAAGACCATGAAATCAAGCATCCTGCAAGAAATTGACAACTACCACTGGTGCTTTTTCTATCTACCTTGCATCTTGCGTAATCAGCATCAGAATATCCAACTAAGCTATTTTCACATGATTTTCGATACCATAAGCCTAGATCATGAGTTTTAGCTAAATATCTAAAAATTCTTTTAACAGATATTAAATGGGATTCCTT
This sequence comes from Colocasia esculenta, assembly GCA_014218235.1. Classification (NCBI taxonomy): domain Eukaryota; kingdom Viridiplantae; phylum Streptophyta; class Magnoliopsida; order Alismatales; family Araceae; genus Colocasia; species Colocasia esculenta. Next base: position 35,687,509 of record CM024766.1, read on the forward strand.
AGGGTCAGCCTGATATCTTGCACACATGTGTACACTGAATAAAATATCAGGTCTACAAGCAGTCAAGTATAGCAATGATCCTATCATACCTCTATAAAGTTTTTGATCAACCTTTTTACCTTCTTTATCACTGTCTAACCTGGTGGATGTGCTCATTGGAGTGGACAATGGTTTTGCATTATCAAACCCAAACTTCTTCAATAATTCTTTGTTATGTTTTGCTTGACAAATATGTGTACCTTCTTTGCCTTGCTTGATTTGTAATCCAAGGAAGTAGTTGAGCTCTCCCATCATGCTCATCTCAAATTCTCCCTGCATGAGCTTCTCAAAATACTTGCATAAGGATTCATCAGTAGATCCAAATATTATATCATCTACATAAATTTGCACAAGTAATATGCTTTTGACTTAATAAACAATGTACTATCTACCTGTCCTCTGATGAAACCATGGTTTAACAAAAATGCACTAAGTCTTTCATACCATGCTCTAGGTGCTTGCTTTAAACCATATAATGCTTTATGTAATTTAAAAACATGATTTGGAAAATCTACATCATCAAAACCAAGAGGTTGTTCTACATAGACTTCCTCCTTTATGTATCCATTTAAAAATGCTGATTTTACATCCATTTGAAAAAGTTTTAAATACAATGCACATGCATAAGCAAGTAACATTCGAATAGCCTCTAGTCTGGCCACTGGTGCATAGGTTTCATCGAACTCTATGCCTTCCTTCTGGGAATAGCCTTGAGTAACCAGTCTAGCCTTGTTTCTAGTGATAACACCAGCTTCATCCAATTTATTCTTGAACACCCATTTGGAGTCAATCACAGGATGATCAGATGGTCTCGGAACAAGGGACCAAACATGGTTTCTCTTCAACTGATTAAGTTCATCTTGCATGGCTAAAATCCAAGATTCATCAGACAGTGCTTCATTGACTGTCTTTGGCTCAATTTGAGAAACAAATGCTAAGTAATCACAAGGAATAACATTACCTCTTGTTCTTACCCCAACTGTTGGATCTCCAATGATGTTGTCCTTCGGGTGATCCTTCTTGTATCTCCATTCCTTTGGAAGATCATCATGAATAATTTCTTTTTGTTGTAGTTCTTCCAAGGGTGGATCTTCATTATCCTTGATAGATGTATCTTTCAGTTTCTTAGATAGATTTTTTGCGTTTTCATCATCACTATCTACTTCCTTTCTCAAGGAAGGGTTAGACTCATCAAAAATAACATGAATGGTTTGTTCAATTAATAGACTATGTTTATTAAAAACTCTATAGCCTTTGGGTTTAGAAGCATACCCCATAAAGATTCCTTCATCAGATTTGGAATCTAACTTACCGATGTCTCTCTTACCATTGTTGTGTATAAAGCATGGACATCCAAATGTTCTGAAGTGACTAATCTTGGGCTTCCTTCCTTTGTATAATCCATATACGGTCTTCTTCAGGATTGGCCTGATCATGACTCTATTTATAATGTAACAAGTTGTGTTGACAGCTTCTGCCCAAAAGTATCTTGGAAGGTTGTATTCTGACAGCATTGTTCTGGCCATATCCAACAATGTTCTATTCTTCCTTTCAGCTACTCCATTCTACTGAGGTGTCCTTGGTGCTGAGAAGTTGTGCTCTATTCCTTGATCAACACAAAATTCTGCAAACTCATCATTCTGGAATTCTCCTCCATGATCTGAACGAATGCTTAGTATGATGAACTTCGTGTCATTCTGAACTAACTTACTGAATTTTACAAAGCTTTCGAACGTATCATCTTTATGCTCCAAAAATGATACCCATGTAAATCTTGAATAATTGACAACTATTACAAATCCAAAATTCTTTCCTCCTAGGCTAGTGGTTCTCATTGGTCCAAACAAATCCATATGAAGCAATTCTAGTGGTTTGGAAGTGGTTACCACTGTCTTTGATTTGAAGGAGGATTTTACATGCTTGCCTTTTGCACATGGTTCACAAACACCTTATATTCTTGAGCTTATCTTGGGTAGACCTTCCACTAGATTTCATTTGATCAACTTTCTAATTCCATCCAAGCTGCAGTGACCTAATCTCCTGTGCCATAGTTCAGCAGATTGATCTTTATTTGCTGCAAGACACACATCCTGATCCTTTAATTCTTCTAGGTGCAAAACTTATAAATTCTTTTCTCTACAGGCTTCGAAGATAGTTGCACCATCCTTCATAATTAGACATTTTGACGAAACTTGATTTGGTGACCCTTGTCATACAGCTGGCTGATACTTATGAGATTGTGCTTGAGTCCTTTTACACATAAGACATCTTCTATGAGGGTTTTGCCTTGACTACCAACAGATCCATAACTGATCACTGAACATTTTCCTTCTTCATCTTTGATGTAAGAAAACAGTCTTCTATTATCGGTCATGTGCCTTGAGCACCCACTGTCCAGGTACCACTTTGATACTCTAAGGCTTCCTTGCAATTAAAACACTAAGATTTAGGTACCCAAGTTCTTTTGGGTCCTTGCTGGTTAGTTTCCTCATTTTGTCTTCTAGGAATCTACTTCAAGTGTTTGGTTGTACATGTTCTTTTAGTGTGTCCTAGCTTGTTACAATGACTACATCATGATATATTATTTACTGCTTTAACTGGTCTGAATTTAATGTTAGATTTATATTCTGTGTTTTGTTCAGCTACAAATTTTGGCGTTGGATGGATTTTAGGATGTATGATAGTTTCTTCATTATCTGGTGGAATATATCCTAACCCATGCCTTTTCTTACTTGATCTTCTAGCTCCTTTTAGTGTTAGAGATGATTTACCATTTGTGAATTTTTCAATTGTATTAGATAGATATTCATTGTCTTTTGTTAGTGTGTCAACTTCCTTTTTAAGTTTGATTATGGTTTCCTAGTTTTCCAGGTTAGTTATCTGTTCATTTTTAACTTTTAGATCTTCACATAATAATTCATTTCTTCTTTTAAGTTCAGAGATTTGTTTTTCTAGTTGTTTAGTTTCAGATTTTAGATCTGAATTGGTGTTTTCCAAGCATGCATGATTTTTCTTGGTAATTTTTAATAGCTTACATACATCTTTATATTTACTATATAATTCGTTGAATGCGTCTTCTAGATTGTCAGAATCAGATTCATTGCATGAAGTAAAAGATGAATCAGATGTTACCTTATCTTCGACGTTTTCCATGAAAGCCAGATTTGCTTTTTCTTCTTCTCCATCACTTGAGCTTGACTGACTGTCTGAGTCACTTTCGTTGCTCCATGCAGCTGCCATGGCTTTCTTTATATACCTTCTGAACTTCTTTGAATTGTCCTTTTTTAACTCCGTCTTCTTCAGCTTTGGACACTCTGCCTTGATGTATCCAGGCTTCTTGCATTCATAGCATATGGGTTCTGACTTCTTAGCATCATTGGCTTTAGATTTCTTGAAATCTTTTGCTTTCTTAAAGTACCTTCTCCCTGGTACTTCTTCTTAGCATGTATTCTTTGCGGTCTTCTAGAGAGAAAGGCCTCTTCATCTTCGCTGCTTCCACTACTTTTATCACTATCTGATTCATCACCAGATGTATCTTCTGTAGCTTTAAGAGTGTTGTTATGCTTCTTTTTCTTGGAGGATTCTCCAAGCCTTTTCATGTTTATCTCATGGGCCATTAGTGACCCAATGAGCTTCTCAAGTGACATTTTTCTTAGATCATTGGCTTCTTCTATGGCTGTCACTTTCGAAGTCCAAGAGGCTGGTAGGGATCTCAATATCTTTCTTACCATATCTCCCATGACATAGGGCTTTCCAAGTCCAGCCAAACCATTGGTGATATCTGTGAATCTGCTGTACATTTGTGTGATGGATTCTCCTAATTGCATTTGGAATCTTTCATACTGAGCTACCAAGATATCTATTCTTGTTTCTCTTACCTTGTCAGTTCCTTCATAAGTAATCGTGAGTTTTTCCCACATTTCCATTGCTGATTTGCACGCTGAGATCCTATTGAACTCTTTCTTGCTCAGCACACAGCACAGTATACTCTTTGCCTTGCTATTTAGAGATATCTTCTTTTTGTCTTCTTTTGTCCAGTTTTCTCTATTGTTGAGAACTACCAGGTTTCCTTCTTCTATTATAGACCAAAGTTGGAAATCGAGACCTTGAAGAAAGAATTTCATTCTAGTCTTCTAGTAGTTGTAGTCTTCACCATCAAATAGAGAAGGTCTATTGACGGACTGACCTTCTGCATACCCATGAGCTGCCATTTATCTTTGCTCTTCAGACCGTGAGATCTTATTTCTTGAAGAGACTTGTCCTTGATACCACTTGTTGCCCAGATAGCAAGCCCAGGGGGGGTGAATGAATTGCTAAATGCCCTTTATAAAATTAAAATCTGTCAATAAAATCACTTAACAGAAAAACACTAAGATTAATAGTTAGTGTTAGTGAGAGTAGAGACAAACAATTAAACACACAACACAGGAGAATTTTATCTTGGTTCGGACCTCCTATCCCAAGGAGTCCTACGTCCAGTCCCCAAGCAACAACTTGGGATTTCACTAACCAAAGGTACTGTCCCCCTTAAGGACCCTTACACATCCAGCCGCAACTGGTCTTCTCTTCTAACCCCGAAGAGGTACAAGCCACCACCTAATACACAGGTCTTCCTTCCTCAACGAAGGGAATAACGACCACCTGTTTCCAACAGGTCTTCTCTTCACAACCGAAGAGGAACACACAGAGAATTGTGTAAAAAGGCGAAAAGCCCCTAGACCAAGCTTATAAGAGTTTGCTTGATCTGAGGCAATGTCTGAGAGAGACAAATTTTCAATAAGAAAAATCTCTCAGAACAACAGATTGCTCTCAAAGGACTAAGCAAGAAAAACTGAGAGCTAAGAGCTAAAGGAATGGTGGAGTGAAGCGAATGAGCTCTACTTTTTTATGCTTGTAAGATACATTTTAGTTGTATGTAAAGCTCTATCTTTTTAAAACTTATTCTTCATGGAGTCGTTAGTCTTCTATATATCTTCTGCAACACATTTTGACCGTTGAAGTAGCCGTTCAGATGCCCGTTATCTCACAGCTTTATGTGCATTAGAGAGACTGGTCGTAGGCATGCAGAGATGAGCTTGCAGCTACAAATGCTTGGATTGGTCTTTTCATCTTCAGGAAAGATTTTCTGAATCTTTTATCCTTTGAAGGATCCATACTTTACGTGCTTTACTAAAAGAGGCCTGCATGCATTAAACACAGATACCTAGACAAACTTTTTATCTACGTTGTCAGTCAACCATGGTAGTCGTGTAGTAATGATATGCTTAAACTGGAAAGGATATCCTGTCATCACACAAATCAAGACCCTATGTGATACATCAAATAAGCAAGAGGATTTCGTGTGAAATAATCAAAATCTTAGTATCCGCGGGAAGACTTGAACTCCACAGAGTTTTGGAAATATATTTGAATAGTATGGATATTTCTAGGAATATCTGAGAAGATAATAATAATGAAATTGTTGTCCAAGCAAATCATTGTTTGAGCAAATCATTGTTCAAGTAAGAGCAAATTGTTGTAAGAGCAAATCATTGTTCAAGTAAGAGCAAATCGTTGTTTGAGCCAATCATTGTTCAAATAAGAGCAAATCGTTGTTTGAGAAAATCATTGTTCAAATAAGAGCAAATCATTGTTTGAGCAAATCGTTGTTCAAGTAAGAGCAAATCATTGTTTGAGTAAATCGTTGTGTGAGCAAATCATTGTTGAAGTGAGAGCAAATCGTTATAGCGATCAAATCGTTGTTTAACTGACCGAATCGTTACAGCGACCAAATCGTTGTTTCACTTATCAAATCGTTACAATGACCAAATCGTTGTTTTACTTATCGAATCGTTACAATGACCAAATCGTTGTTTTACTTATCGAATCGCTACAATGACCAAATCGTTGTTTCACTTATCAAATCGTTACAGCGATCAAATCGTTGTTTCACTTATCGAATCGTTACAGCTATCAAATCGCTATTTCACTTATCGAATCGTTATATCTATCAAATCGTTGTGTAATTTATAGAATCGTTACTGTGACCGAATCGTTGTTTCACTTATCGAATTGTTATAGCGACCAAATCGTTGTTTTACTTATCAAATCGTTGTGTAACTTATCGAATCGTTGTTTAAGTAACTTATGAAATCGATGTGAGACCAAAATCATTATGTCACTTATGAAACCGATGTGAGATGAAATGGTTGTTTTTCTTAAGAAACCGATGTTCTATCAAGGAAATCGATGTGTACTTAGAATGAATACATACTTTAAACTTTAAATAACAGTGAATGAGAATTACTTACAGATTTTGCTTGACTAAATTTCCTGTGAATGAACTTCATAAAGGATTGTTAGAAAATCTTTATTAAGATTTTTTTAATTACCAAAAAAGCATATAAAAAATAAATTATATGGGGATGGACTGATCATCAGCTTTATCTTCTTATTTTCATTCCTTATAATACTTAAATATGCATATGCTTAAGACTCAGTGAATTTCAAAAAACCTTCCCGCGCATCATGCTGTATCCTAAGATCTTGATCATTTATTTTGGTAATACAATATTTCCACACGAAATATTGTTGCTTACTTCATGTATCGCATAGAGTCTTGATTTGTGTGATGTCAGAATAACCTTTCCTGTTTAGCATACCTTCATACTGCACGACTACCAATGTTGACTGACAATGTAGACAAAAAGGAGTTGTCTAAGTATCAGCATTTATTGCATGTAGGGCTTTTGTAGTAAAGCACGTCAAAGATGGATCTGTCAACTTGTCAAAAGGATAAAAGATTCAGAAAATCTTTCACTGAATGTGTAAAGACCAAACCAAGCATTTATGGATATAGGCTCACCTACTCCATGCTTCAAACCAGTCTCTCTAACGTGCATGAAGCTGTGAGACAACGAACATTTCAATAGCTACTACAACGGTCAAAATATATTGCAGAAGATAAATAGAAGATTGGTGACTCCCTGGAAGTTAGTTAGATCATTTGAATTCTTAAATCTTCGAAAAAGCTTGAAGCTCCAGTCACCTGAAAAACAGCAAGAGTCAGCTCATCCATTTCAACCTTCCAAAGCTCTTAGCTCTCAGAGATCTCACTCCATTCTTTTTGAGAGCTAGCGTAGGTCTGAGAGAGAGAGTTCACTCAAGATTATTGGTGTCTCTCAGACTTCGCCTCAGATCAAGCATTGTCCATAAGCTTGGTCTTGGGGCCCTCTTCTTTCAACAAAATCTTTGTGGGCTTTCCTCTTCGGGTGTGAAGAGAAGACCAGTTGAATCAGGTGGTGTAATTCCTCTTCTGGTAGAGAAGAGAAGGCCAGCTGTTGCTGGATGTGTATGTGTCCATAAGGGGGACTGTACCCTTGTTTAGTAGAAACCCAAGTTGTTACTTGGGGACTGGATGTAGGACTCCTTGTTATAGGAGATCCGAACCAGGATAAAATTTCCTGTGTTTTTGTGTGATTGCTTACTTGTCTTTATTCCGCACTAACTGTCCAACTTAGCATTTTCTGTCAAGCATTTTTATTTACAAGTATTAGTCTAAAAGATTTTTTAGCAATCCATTCACCCCCCCTCTGGGCTTGCTATCTAGGCAACAAGTGGTATCAAAGTCTAGTCTGTTCAAGAGGAAGATCTCACGATCTTAAGAGTAAAGATAAATGGCAGCTCAAGGATATGCAGAAGGTCAGTCCGTCAACAGACCTCCTCTATTCGACAGTGAAGATTACAACTACTGGAACACTCGAATGGAGTTCTTCCTTCAAGGTCTCAATTTCCTACTATGGTCAATCATTGAAGAAGGAGACCTCGTGGTAACCAACGAAAGAGACAAGTGGACAGATGAAGACAAGAAGAAGATATCCCTAAATAGTAAAGCTAAAAGCATACTGTGTTGTGCTCTTAGTAAGAAAGAGTTCAACAAATTTTCGCCTGCAAATCAGCCATGGAAATGTGGGAAAAGCTAAGGCTCACATACGAAGAAACTGATAACATAAAAGAAACAAGAATAGACATACTGGTAGTCAATACGAGAGATTTAAAATGCAATCTGGAGAGTCAATTACTCAAATGTATAGCAGATTCACAGACATCACCAACGGTCTGCCTGGGCTTGGAAAAATCTATGACATCGGAGACATGGTGAGAAAGATACTGAGATCCCTACTAGCTTCATGGACTCCAAAGGTGACAGCCATAGAAGAAGCCAATGATCTTGGGAGAATGTCACTCGAGAAACTCATTGGGTTTTTAATGGCTCATGAAATAAATATGGAAAGGCTGGGAGAATCCTCCAGCAAGAAGAAGCACAACAACGCTCTCAAAGCCACAGAAGACACATCTGATGGCGAATCAGACAGTTATAAAAGCAATGGAAGTAGTGAAGATGAGGAAGCATTTCTTTCCAGAAGACTGTAGCGCATTCTAGCCAAGAAGAAATACCAGTCAGGAAGAAGATACTTCAAGAAAGGGAAAGACTTCAAAAGATCAGAAGGAAAAGAAGTCAAGAAATCTGAGCCTATATGCTACGAGTGCAAGAAGCCTGGACACATCAAAGCTGATTGTCCAAAATTAAAGAAACTTGAGTTCAAGAAGAAGGCCAACTCAAAGAAGTTTAAAAGATACAAAAAGAAAGCCATGGTTGCTGCATGGAATAATGAAAGTGACTCAGACAGTGAGTCAAGCTCCAGCGAAGAAGAAGAAGAGAAGGCCAACCTAGCCTTCATGGCAAATATTGATGAAAAGGTAACTTCTGACTCATTCTTACTTCTTGTAATGAATCAGATTCAGATAGTTTAGAAGATGCTTTTAACAAACTATATAGTAAATATAAGGATGTTTGTAAGCTATTAAAAATCACCAAGAAAAATTATGCATGCCTGGAGATCACTAACTCAGATTTAAAATCTGAAACTGAGCAACTAGAAAAACAAATTTCTAAATTGAAAAGAAGAAATGAATTGTTGTGTGAAGATCTAAAAATTAAAAATGAATAGATAACAACCTGGAAAACTAGAAAACTACAAGTAAACTTAAAAAGAAATTGACACACTAACAAAAGACAATGAATATCTAATTACTATAATTGAAAATTTACAAATGGAAAATCATCTCTAATATTAAAAGGAGCAAGAAGATCAGGTAAGAAAAAATATGGGTTAGGATACACTCCACCAGACAACGAAGAAACTGTAATCCATCCTAAAATTTATCCAACTCCAAAATTCGTAGCTGAACAAAATCCTAATTATAAAATAAATAAAAATAAACATCAAAAGCCAAATATAATAATAAACACTATTCCTTGCTGCACACACTGTAACAAACTAGGACACACTAAAAAAACATGCACCACTAAACACCTAAAATGGATTCTCAAAGGAAAACGTGAAGAAACTAACCAACCAGGACCCAAAAGAACTTGGGTACCTAAATCTTATTGATTTGTTGCAGAGAAACCTGAGAGCATCAAAGTGGTACCTTGACAGCGGGTGCTCAAGGCATATGACAAGTAATAAGAAATTATTCTCTCACATCAAAGATGAAGAAGGCACCGTTACCTATGTTGATAATGGAAAAGGGTCAGTAATTAGATGTGGATCTATTGGAAGTCAAGATAGAATCCTCATAGAAGATGTTCTGTGTGTCAAAGGACTCAAGCACAATTTAATAAGCATTAGTAAACTATGTGACAAGGGTCATCAAATCAAGTTTCAAGAATCCAAGTGTCTGATTATCAAAGGTGATGAAATTGTCTTCAAAGCCAGCAGAGAAAAGAATTTATATGTACTGCATCTAGAAGAACTCAAGGATCAACATGTGTGTCTAGCAGCAAGCAAAGATCATAATGCAGAATTATGGCATAGAAGGTTAAGTCATTGCAGTTTAGACGAAATAAGAAAGCTTATCAAACATGATCTAGTAGAGGGACTACCAAAGATAAACACAAGATTGGATAGTATTTGTAAACCATGTGCAAAAGGAAAGCATGCAAAATCCTCCTTCAAATCAAAGACAATGGTCACCACTTCCAAACCACTAGAACAACTACATATGGACTTGTTTGGACCAATGAGAACCATAAGTCTGGGAGGAAAGAATTTTGGATTTGTAATAGTTGATGATTTTTCAAGATTCACTAGGGTATCATTTTTGGAACA